>CM055122.1:605313362-606063362 GCA_029206835.1 Rana muscosa | reverse complement strand
GTATGCTAGTCAGATTATATGCCCTACTGAACAAAAACATGCCAAGTATAGATCCGTATAACTTGCATTGCTAGCTGCAGTCTGGGTAATCATCGGGAAGTTTGCTCAGTACCTACTGGGTGAGCATGTTGATGCCTACACAAGCAAAAATACACTGGCCTAGTTGCAAGTCATCAAACTCAGGGACTTACTGTAGGACAGCATTGGGTAGCCTATTTACAGTATATAATTCAATATACACCTGGACATTTAAACAGTAACACTGATGCACTTTCTCATATTCCCTATGACTAACAACAGGGGGACAGCTTTTAGAAGAATATGAGAATTTCCCCTCCATGGTCAGTCTTCAATAATAACCTCATCATTTCTGCCAGGTAGCCATTACCAGTAAGTTGGTCCTGAAATTCATACTCCAAGGGAACCACCAAATTACAAAGACAAGATTCCCATATCTTCCAAGTTATGTAATACTGGGCGAGAAATTGGGAGCCTGTATATCAAAAATGGATTCCACTCTCTCCAACTAGGCAACAGCTGCTCAGACACTGGGATAAACTTAAGTGGTACAATGGACTTTTGCATGGGAGGACATGTATTCCCAGTGAGCATCAAGGCATTCATCAGCTGATAATTCCCCCAAACTGAGACTGTAGAGGTCTGTTTGATCTTCCATCACACTGGGCGACACTTCAGAGCTGAGCAGACAGAGGTCTTTAACTGCAGATACATCTATTGCCCTGATTTATCCACTTGGATGCACAAGGCATGTCCGGTGTGCCAGAACTGTGTCATTCATAAAGGGAAGACAGAAAGCACCACTCCCCTTGTCACAAACACTGGGGAACCATTTGAGCTGCTGACTATGGATTTCCTCTATGTAGCTGAAACTTTTTCCGGGCACCGCTATGTTTTAGTAATTGTGGACTATTTTCCCAAGTTGGCTAATGTAAAGCCCACAAAAGATCAAACAGCTGTCACTTTAGCCAAGCTTTTCTGGAAACATGAATTTCAAACCTACAGATGTCAAAAGCAAATCCTGTCAGATCTAACTTTGAATCACAAGTGTTCTCTCTGAACTGTGATGCTTTAGTGGTATATGGAAATTACACACCTCCACCTCATCCTGAGTATTTTAAGTGCACTCTGCTGGGGCTAATCACTTTGGAACAAGAACATTGAATGCTGGCCTCAGTAGGTCAGGGTTGTTGTGTGTGCCCCTATCCAGATGCTCCATGGGGCCCAGGCTATATGTCCCATTTCCTGATACTTGGCAGTTGCAGTTGCTTGTCTGTAGACTTACACTTGGAATTTCCTGAACTTGTGACAGTGGGGGCCCCTGATAAAAGGGTCCAAGACCACTGGCATCTCTTGAACAAAGCCAAGCAACTTGTGCTAAAGTGGCATCAATACCTGATAGAGGAAAGTGCAGTCAAGTTTCTTCCATTGAAACCTGGAGATAGGATCTTAGTTCTCAACTCCAATCTCATCAATAACAGCAAACTTTAGCTCAAGTGAGAGCTTCTGGGCTCCAAGTCCATATTCTGTATGACCACTGTATGACATTGTATCTGGGAAACCAAACGGACCTTGCAAACAGTTGCACCATAATCTGCTTCACCCATGTGTGTTCAGTACTGAGTCTGTCCCAGATGTACCTGTCCCTGCCCTCCATCTTCTGTCAAGAAAACAATGTGGATCCTTTCACTGAGACCCCTGGAATGGGGTCGGCCCCATCTTCCACCAGTGGAGGACTTGACCTCCATTGAGGAAGTGACAGGGGGTCAGCCTTCTGTTTTTGAACAGGACCAGCCTAAAGAGGAACTTGTGGTCCAGGACACTGGTTTCAGGGCACTAAACCTAGTCTGCTCAGGTGAGCTACCAGAGTGTAGGCATGTAGTTCTCACTTTTCTTTACTAGATGCCTGCACTTGTCTTTAGTTCCTTAATTGGAATTTTTATGCAAGAGAAGTACTTTCTTTCTGTCTTATGACTTCTAGCCAGCAAGGCAGGCATAGCAGGCATAGAAACATAGTGCCCTCTGCCATTAACTTCAGGCACTGTTTTTGGGGAACCAGTGTCTGATTGGACAGTAAAATCTCCCAAGCTTTGGGGGGCCATCTTAGATACAAGGAGGCTTTATAAAGCCCCTGCTGGGTCAGTCTGGGACCTTTCGGTGTGGAAGTAGGTAGGGGGAGGAATCTGTCTTATCAGGGACAGTTATATTTAGTGCAAAAAAGGGATCCTGCTGTACAGGGATAGTTTAGGGGCTCTCTAGATCTTACTATATTGTTCCTGGACCAGGTGAAAAGCACCCCAGCTTCACTGTTCAGATAAAAGTCAGGTCCATCCCAGAGCACCGGTAAAGTAAGCTAAGATAGCTCTTTTGTCTGGGTCCCATTTAATGGCCACAAGGAATCCTGCCTGTATTAAATCCAAAAGCACACATATAATATATTGTAAAATTCCAATTCTTAGATGAGGAGGCTGCATTCATTTTCTATTTTAGGTTTTCTTTCTCTTATTCTTTCCTGGTAATCTGGTTGGTAAATCTGTTGTTTTTCAAAAGAACAAGCTCTCTTGTAGATGTAGCAGTTAGAGAGATGAGACAAACCATTTACCACTGACAGGGATGCTTACAATTGCAGCGCTACCCCCAAAGGAGCCGCTTGAGTATATTTGGTTCTGTACTCTGCCTCTCAAACCCAAGCCCCTCTGGCGCACCTGGCAATAATGTTAGTACGAACAACGCAGCAAAACGACACAAATTGTAGTAAACACAAAAATTGTCTTTACTGTGAAATTTCTTAGGAATGGAACAAATAGTAACAGTATAACTGAATAGTAGACAAATATATCTCAAGTAAACCAACCGTGTAATAATGACTGAAGATTAAGAGCAATAGAACTCAATAATACTGTCTGGCTGCTTTCAGGGAACTCCTCAAGGCGAATAACCCCAAAAGCAGAGGCAAACATTCTAACAATGACAGATCATGGAATAGCAAACACTTTAATGATCGACTACCAACTCTACTTGAATTGAGTTCTATGGGTCCAAGCAGGAGGAGAGAAGAGGAATGACCCTTTCTTATGTCAGACCTCTCCCTTCTGTCCCCTGACACCACAGTCCCAAAGAACCGTAAACACTGTACCTAGTTCAGTGTTCAATACTGTAACTTCCAAGTCAGATCACCCCGCTCATTTGCTATACAGTATATCTGGAGCCCTGAGTGTATGTGTATGCCCATATGGCACCAGTGACGTCAGTCCCTTGAAAGAAGAAGGCCTTGTATCTTCAGCTAGCTACTTTAGTTGGTGCACTTCGCTGTCCTGTTTGACAGGAGTGATGCAAAGTGTACTGTGGAACTCCTGAAGCAGAAAGAACATTTTTACTGCCTGGCAGAGGATGAGTGAAGCACAGTATTCTACTGGTGTAAGCAAAATAGGTACAATTGTCTGCATGCAGTGTCTCTGTATCTCTGTAAGATGGGCAAGTGCCCGTTCACTAATCCTGCGACCGAGGCTCAAAGGAAGTGTCCTGTAACAGGTAGGTTCTTTGGGTTGCCTGACTGGCTACCCCACAACCAGAACACTTCACGCTGTCTGTACAGTTGCACCTGGAGAATGAACCTGGGATCTTCCTATCAGGCAGGATGTCCCTGACCGGCCGTGGATCTGTAGGAGCAATGGCACACCGACCCGGGAAGGCAACACCTCTCCCCTTGGTCCGGTCTTCTCCCCTGCCTCATGATGTCTCTCCCACACCCAGGCAGCCTCTTAGTGTTCTTTACTTCTCTCTCTCCAGAGCATGCTGGGGTGAGTAGTTCTGCCCCCCCAATAGAAGGCTATGGGGCCGCTAATGATGAGGACTACATGTCCCAAGATACTTTTCTGCAGTCATACTGGAGTCCCATTGGTCCGCTCCCCCCACCAATGAGGAAGCAGGGGAGGGAGCAGAGTGGGGGCGGCTGGCTCCTTGTAAGCACCGCTCACTCACTGTATTGAGTGAGGAGAGGGGGGATTCCCCTGCAACTGCCGACAGGCATGCACTCCCTGCAGAGAGCTTGTCAGTGTCTGTGTCAATCCCAGAGCAGCCGGTGGGAGGTGCAGAGCCACAGGCGGGCTAAGCGGCACCCGCTACACAATGTTCAGCTTTTATTTATCTAATAATAATTCATCTAATAATGAGTAAGGTGCAATATATTAAAGTTTTGGGTTTGGGTTTAATACAGATTTAAGAACGCAAGTCTCATTCAGACAGGCATTTTAAGCACTGTATATTTGTGGTATTCTCTATTACTAAAGATGTTTTGTACCTATGTGAGTAAGTGCTTTGTCTTGGAAATCTATTTCAACTTTTATTTGAAATCATAATTTTCTACTGCTGCCTGTTCAGCAAATCAAAACAGATAAAGAAAAATGTTGTCTGATTCCTCTGCACCACACCCACACGTAAGCCCCACCCCCAAAGACATGCCAGGAAATTCACTGGTTTCAGATGCCTGAGCCCAAAGATATCACTGTTTCTATAACTAAGCCATTGCGCCAACCTATATCAATCAGTGACTAATCATTTTGGAGCTTTTGTGATTTCAGCAAGCTGAAATCTAATTTGGCTTCTTTGCCCAGCTGCCCTTTATGAACGTTTATGAGTTTTTTTTAAATACACATTTTAAAGAACATGATACAGTATGAAGATCACATATTTAACCTAGCATGACCTAGAATGATTCACATTTACTACTGTATGACTACCCACTCTGCCAACATCATCTTCTCTCTGTGCATAGCCTGACACGATTTGCTTCTCTCTTAAATGCCTTGTACAGCTCCAGGTCCCAGACACAGTAACAGTTTTATAGTGTAATTTGCAGTGTTGTAAGTTATCCTCTTTTATCCTAGACGCTATAACAAAGGAAAATAACTACAAAACAAAAGCAAGTTAACAATATGGTTTGCTATCAATTTAGATGCAGCCAGCTTTTATGGTGTACACTCCATCCTTAAAAATTGTATTTTGGCTAAAAACATAATTGTTGTGGTTACTATTAAAGGGGAACCCATTTAAATATACAAGACAGTTGTTAGCATGCTAACAAATACAGTTCTTATCATTTAAGGCAGACCTTGCAGCTAAAATGCAAGGTCCGCTTTTTAGGTGTCCTCCCCTTGCAAAATACAGTATTGTTTTTTTTTTTGTTTTTTTTTAACGTTTCAACATTATCCAAGCACAAGCGTGACTTAGAAAAACATATACCATATAATTTCCCACCCTCCCCCCTCCAATAGAAAATTAAAGGGAGGAGGGTGGGCACAACAGAAGAAAAAAATATATAAAGGGAAAGAAAAGAAAAAGTTTCAAAGAGATAGGAGGGTGAAGGGCCTATGACAAATATATATAGTTAAGAAATAAAATAATAAAAAATGTAAACAATATTAAGTATTAGGTCAAACTCTAACTAACTATTTACAGCTTACTTACCTTGTCACCAGGATCCTGCAATGTCTCCCCAACTGTGTCTGCGGGCTGTGTCCTCCACCCGATGCTCTGTGTGCCGAGCTCCATTCCTTGCGAGTGTCGTGACGCATGGGGCGGAGCCCGGCGGCTAATTCAAAAAGTACACAAAACATAACACATACAGTACACTGTAATCTTACAGATTACATTACTGTATCAAATAATTTCACATCCCTTTTGTCCCTAATGCTTTGTCCAGTGCCCTGCATGCAGTTTTATATTATATATACTGTTCTTTCCGCCTGCAAACTTGAGATTGTCAATGGCAATTAGGGATGAGCCGAACACCCCCCGGTTTGGTTCTCACCAGAACCTGCGAACGGACCGAAAGTTTGCGCGAACTTTAGAACCCTATTAAATACAATGAGACTCAAATGTTCTAAATCAAACGTGCTAATTATCAAGGCTAATATGTAAATTATTGTCCTAAAAAGGGTTTGGGGACTGGGTCCTGCCCCAGGGGACATGTATCAATGCAAAAAAAAGTTTTAAAAACGGCCGTTTTTTCGGGAGCAGTGATTTTAATAATGCATAAAGTGAAAAATAAAAAGTGAAATATTCCTTTAAATTTCATACCTGGGGGGGTGTAAAATATGCCTGTAAAGCAGCGCTTGTTTCCCTTGCTTAGAACTGTCCCTGCACAAAATGTAATTTCTGAAGGAAAAAAAGCCATTTAAAACCACTCCCAGTAATACAGAGAAAATTCATTTTTTTACACTGAAGAGGAAGTTCCCCATCAGGTCCGCTCAGCCAAGACGTAGGCGGGGTCTGAGATATTAGGGCGCCCCGCCCCCTCGTACCTCAGACCCCGCCTACGTCATTGGCTTAGCAGGCCTGATGGGGAACTTCCTCCGCAGTGAAGGTCCGCTCAGCCAATGACGTTTAGAGTGGAGACTGCAGCGCTGGACATCGGATCGCATCGCTGGAATGTGTTTTTTATTTTTTATTTTTAATAAAGGACTTTTCCAAGGTGTCTGTGTGTTTCTTTTTTTTTTTTTTTTTTTTTTTACACTTTCTTTGTGAAATGGTAAGGGTACAATGTACCCCTTACCAATTCACATAGAGGGGGGCGGAATCTGGGGGGTTCCCATTTGTTAAAGGGGTCTTTCAGATTCCGATAAGCCTCCTGCCCGCAGACCCCCACAACCACCGAGCAAGGGTTGTGGGGATGAGGCCCTTGTCCCCATCAACATGAGGACATCCTCCCCATGTTGAGGGCATGTGGCCTGGTACGGTTCAGGAGGGGGGGGGGGCGCTCTCTCATCCCCCCCTCTTTTCCTGCGGCCTGCCAGGTTGCGTGCTCAGATAAAGGGTCTGGTATGGATTTTTGGGGGAACTCCACGCCATTTTTTTTTTAATTTGGGGTGGAGTTCCCCTTAAAATCCATACCAGACCTGAAGGGTCTAGTATGGATATTTGGGGGGAACCCCACGTCATTTTTTTTTTTATTTGACGCAGGGTTCCCCTTAATATCCATACCAGACCTGAAGGGCCTGGTAATTGAATTTGGGGGGACTCCCATGCATTTTAGTTTTTTTTTATCAATGACTTTTCTCTGTATTGCCGGGAACCGACAATTCATTTTTTGCAGGGACAGTTCTAAGCAAGGGAAACAAGCGCTGCTTTACAGGCATACTATACACCCCCCCCCCCCCCCCCCAGGTACGAAACTTAAAGGAATATTTCACTTTTATTGTTTCACTTTAAGCATTATTAAAATTACTGCTCCCGAAAAAAAGACAGTTTTTAAAACAAAAATTGCATTGATACATGTCCCCTGGGGCAGGGCCCAGGTCCCCAAACACTTTTTATGACAATAACTTGCATATAAGCCTTTAAAATTAGCACTTTAGATTTCTCCAATAGACTTCTACAGGGTGTTCCACGGCTTTTCGAATTTGCCCGGCGAACATGCGAACAGGCAATGTTCGACTCGAACTCGAAGCTCATCCCTACCCATTACCAGCCCCTTTGGGTCTTGTATGGATATTAAGGGGAACCCCGAACCCAAATAAAAAAAAGGCCCTATATACTCTGAACAGCAGTATACAGGCAGTGCAAACAAGACAGGGACTGTAGGTTTGTTCTTAAGTAGAATCTGTTTGTAATTTGGAACAGGTAAATTTTTTAAGTGTAGCTCCAGCCAAAAAATCTATTTTTAATCTTTTTGGAAAACATAGGGAAGGGTTATCACCCCTGTAACATTTGTTTTGCTGTCTGTGTGTCAAGGTCACCTGTGGCCAGGTGACAGATGCACACTGTAGGGGGACAGGAGTGCACCGCAAGGTAGTGAACCCTATGGCTGACTGCTGCGGATAGGAAACTGGGTGGTTGTGGAAAGCGGGACCAGAGGAGCACAACCGGGATCCTAACGGAAGCTAGAGCCAAGATTCCCCAGGGCGCGGAGTCTAAGACCCAGCAGGTCTTCTCCAGGGCCTCTAGTGGTGAGGATGTTATGCTGCAGGCTGGGACCAGGTCGCGGCCCCTGGAGTTTCCTAGCTCACGCCCCGTAGGATAAGGGGAAAAGAGGGGAAGCAGCAGCACAAGATATGAGAGAACCGAATAACAAGCTGAAGGTCAGGGGCCACAAGCAGACAAGGATAACGAAAGAACGAGCCGAAGGTCAAGGGTCACGAGCAGACAGGGATAGTCGGGGACAAGCCAATAAAGTAACAGAGAGACAGACATAGCACACGGCAGGCAGGAACCCAAACACACAATGCCTAACAAACACTTTGATCAGCAAAGCAGGCTTGCAGTGCACAGGTTAATATAGTGTTCAGTGATAGGGCCTGGGGTGGAGTCAGGCTGGGAGGAGATTATAAAGGAAGCCAGGTGAAAGGGCTCAGGCCTCTAAGATGAACACATGGGAAGGAAGGTAAGCTGACAGACAAACACTACTGCATATCCATGACACTGTGCACCTGTCCAGAACATTTCACCTCACTTTCCGTCCCAATGACAAATGTTTTTTTTTTTTTTTTTTTTTTTATTGAAACAAGGATTGGTGATAAAGAATCAGCTGCGAGGAGACACCTTTTTCCCATATTAACTCTTACAGGAGATAATTTCCATTCCTAGGGGTAGATTTCCTCTCACTTCCTGTTGTCTCCTTCCCTTTGCAAGTACTGTAGGAGTCGTTTGTAAGTTGGATGTTTGAAAGTATGGGCCTGCCGTATATACTTTGCAGAAATTTGGCCCTTAGGTGTTGCCACAACACTGTAAGCCCTCACAGTTACTCTTGGTGGGCGCTGGAACGCCCTGCTGTGAACTATTATATCAAGAATTGTAATTACATGCCATTGTTGAACAGTGGTAGGAAAAATTGGGCCTTTGGTGGTGGTGCTGGTGCCACAACACTGTAAGTCCTCACAGATCCTCTTGGTGGGCGCAGGAATGGGCCCAGCTGTGAAATATTAGATCAAGAATTGTAATTACATGCCCCTGTTGAACAGGGCCAGAAAAATTGGGCCTTTGGTGGTGGTGCCACAACACTGTAAGCCCTCACAGTTACTCTTGGTGGGCGCAGGAATGGGCCCTGCTGTGAATTATTAGATCAAGAATTGTAATTACATGCCCCTGTTAAACAGGGGCTGAAAAATTGGGCCTTAGCCACTGGTGGCGGTGCCCAGAAACAAAAATGTTCTTACATGCTATCAGCATGATCATTGAGGAGGAAGAGGATAGTCACTCAGCATAACAGGATAGTCACTCTGCATCAGCATAGGCAGTCTTGAAGGGATCTGACATTTCAAAGAAAATTATTCTGTTACATCAGCATTAGGTGCTTGGTAGCTGGTGGTGATCCAAGACTGATTCATTTTTATGAAGGTCAGTCGATCGACCGAGTCGGTGGACAGGCGCACCCTGTGATCGGTTACATAGCCTCCAGCAGCACTGAATGTGCGTTCCGAAAGAACGCTGAATACAGGACAGGCCAGTAGCTCAATTTCATACTGTGCAAGCTCTGGCCAGTGATCCATCCTCAAGACCCAGTAACCCAGAGGATTTTCGGTGGGAAAGGTGTCCAAGTGTGATCTTGCCCCTAGGTATTCATGCACCATGTAAACCAGACACTGGCAATGGTTTCTGGAACCGATCATACCTTGGGGATGCGGACTAAAAAATTGTCTGAACGCATCGGTCAGACGGCCACCTTCTCCACCGCTCCCTCTTTGACTGACCGAAGCCTCAGCAACACGTTGTCCAGGACCAGGAATTTGTAACCTCCCAGTTTTTGGGAACGCGTTGCACAGACCTTTCTGCAAGGCCTCCCGAAGATGCTTCATCCTCTGTTCCCTCTGCGACGGCAAGATAAGGTCCGCAACCGTACCCTTGTAACGTGGATGAAGGAGGGTTGCCAGCCAGTAATGATCCCTCTCCTTGATCGCACGAATACGAGGATCCTTCCGCAGGCTTTGCAGGATCAGGGAGGCCATGCAGCGTAGGTTTTCTGAGGCATTTGGTCTGGAGTCTTCTGGGTCACTCAGGACGACATGATCCGCAGCCACCTCCTCCCAGCCACGTACAAGTCCATGGGTGTCTTGGGACTGTAATTGATCCCTTGAAGCCTGCTGCTGATGCTGAGTGCTAGGCTCCACCTCCATGCTGACACAATCCTCCTCCTCCTCCTCCTTGTCCTCTTCCTGTGTGATAGCCAGGCCAGCAGGAACACTGTCTGGATAAAGGGGGCCTTGAGAGGTAAGGAAGTCCTCCTCTTCCTCCCTCTGTTCTGCCTCAAGTGCCCTGTCCATTATTCCACGCAGCGTGTGCTCCAACATGTGGACAAGAGGGACAGTGTCACTGATGCATGCACTGTCACTGCTCACCATCCTCGTGGCCTCCTCAAATGGTGCCAGGACAGTGCATGCATCCCTGATCATGGCCCACCGGCGTGGGGAAAAAAATCGAAGCTCCCCTGACCCTGTCCTGGTGCCATATTGCAACAGATACTCAATGATGGCCCTCTGCTGCGTGTGCAGCCGCTGCAGCATGGCCAACGTAGAGTTCCACCTGGTGGGCATGTCACAGATTAGGCGGTTCTTGGGCAGGTTGTATTCCTTTTGCAGGTCAGCCAGCCGAGCACTGGCATTATATGACCGGCGGAAATGCCCAGAGTTTCCTGGCCTGCTTTAGGACCTCCTGTAAGCCCGGGTACCTGCCCAAGAACCGTTGCACCACCAAGTTAAGGACGTGAGCCAAACAGGGCACATGGGTCAGGTGTCCCTGTCGGAGGGCGGAGAGGAGGTTGGTGCCATTGTCGGAAACCACCATTCCTGGCTTAAGCTGGCGTGGTGTCAACCACCTCTGAGTCTGCCCCTGCAGAGCTGACAGAATCTCTGCCCCAGTGTGGCTCCTGTCCCCCAAGCACACCAGCTCAAGCACCGCATGGCATCTTTTTGCCTGTGTACTTGCGTAGCCCCTTGAACGCCTACGAAGCGCTGGTTCCAAAGACAAAGCACAGGAAGAGGCCATGGAGGAAGAAGAGGCGGGGGTGGAGGAGAGAGGTGTGTCAGAATCACAAGTAGTAGCATTTCGGAGGCGTGGCGGCAGAACAACCTCCAACACTACTGCACCTTGGCCTGCATCTGTCAGGGTCACCTGTGGCCAGGTGACAGATGCACACCGTAGGGGGACAGGAGTGCACCGCGAGGTAGTGAACCCTATGGCTGGCTTCTGTGGATAGGAAACTGGGTGGTTGTGGAAAGCGGGACCAGAGGAGCACAACCGGGATCCCAACGGAAGCGAGAGCCAAGATTCCCCAGGGCGCGGAGTCTAAGACCCAGCTGGTCTTCTCCAGGGCCTCTAGTGGTGAGGATGTTACGCTGCAGGCTGGGACCAGGTCACGGCCCCTGGAGTTTCCTAGCTCACGCCCCGTAGGATAAGGGGAAGCAGCAGCACACGATAGAGAGAACCGAATAACAAGCCGAAGGTCAGGGGCCACAAGCAGACAAGGATAACGAAGAACGAGCCGAAGGTCAAGGGTCACGAGCAGACAGGGATGGTCGGGGACAAGCCAATAACGTAACAGAGAGACAGACGTAGCACACGGCAGGCAGGAACCCAAACACACAATGCCTAACAAACACGTTGATCAGCAAAGCAGGCTTGCAGTGCACAGGTTAATATAGTGTTCAGTGATAGGGCCTGGGGTGGAGTCAGGCTGGGAGGAGATTATAAAGGAAGCCAGGTGAAGGAGGTCTGGTCTCTAGATGAACACATGAGGAGGAAGGTAAGATGGCAGACAGACATTAATGCATATCCATGACAGTACCCTCCCTCTTACGAGGCCTCCCCCTTCCCCGCCTGGGCCCAGGTTTAGAGGGAAACTTCAGATGAAACTCCTTTAACAGACGAGGTGCAAAGACCTCAGATGCAGTGATCCAAGACCTCTCCTCAGGACCAAACCCTTTCCAATGAACGAGGTACTGAAGAACGCCTTTACAGAGTCGGGAGTCCAGAATTTGACTGATCTCGTACTCCTGATTATCCTCAGAGACAGGCGCCACGGTAGGAAGAGGACGAGAGAATTTATTGAGGACTAAAGGCTTTAGAAGAGCAACATGAAAGGAGTTAGTGATTTTAAGGCTCTTAGGAATCTGGAGTTTGAAACAAACCGGATTCAGTTTAGCAGTTACCGTGTATGGACCGATGAATCGTGGAGCAAACTTCAGAGAAGGAACTCGGAGCTTGATGTTCCTGGTAGAGAGCCAGACTTTGTCCCCTGGCTGAAGAGAAGGCGGTTTACGCCTGCGGCGGTCGGCAAAGCCTTTGAATTTTTCAGCAGCTGCCCGGAGGGAATCATGAACGTGACCCCAAACGGAATTGAGAGACTCCTGAACCGAAGCCAAAGCTGGAATGTCTGGAGAACAGATCATAGGAAGAGGAAGTTGAGGGTGTTTTCCATAAACTGTGAAAAAGGGTGTCTTCTGCGAACTGGTATTCACATGATTGTTATGGGAGAATTCTGCCCACGGGAGTAGAGAGGACCAATCGTCATGGTGAGAAGACACAAAGGTGCGAAGAAAGACCTCTAACTCCTGATTAACCCTCTCAGTCTGTCCATTGGATTGGGGATGGTAAGAAGAAGAAAAATCCAAGACAATATTGAGGGATTTGCAAAAGGCTCTCCAAAAACGAGACGTGAATTGGACTCCCCTGTCGGAAACAATATGAGAAGGGACCCCATGTAGGCGGAGAATTTCTCGAATGAAAATGGGAACCAAGGCAGGGGCAGAAGGAAGACCAGGAAGAGGAACAAAATGAGCCATCTTGGAGAATCGATCGATTACCACCCAAATGACTGTATTATTCTCAGACAGTGGGAGATCGGTGATAAAATCCATGGCAATATGGGCCCAGGGTTCCTTAGGAATAGGCAAGGGCATGAGGAGACCAGCAGGAGCTTGTGTGGAGGATTTGGACTGAGCACAGACATGACAAGCTTTAACGTAGTCTTTGACGTCTGAGCGGAGATTAGGCCACCAGTAGTGACGACTGATGAGTAGGAAGGATCGGAGGAATCCAGAATGCCCTGCCACCTTGGAATCATGTCCCCAACGAAGGATCTTAGCTCTTAGCCCAGTGGGGACAAAGGTCTTACCAGGCGGAATTTTAGACTTCAGGGTGGTAGAGTGGGCAACAATGCATGAGGTGGGAATGATCGGCTCAGGTTCAGGGGCGGACTCCTCGTCCAAAGTGTCAAATGACCTAGAGAGCGCATCAGCCCGACCGTTGCAGGAACCAGGTTTGTAGGTAATCGTGAAATTAAAACGGGCAAAGAAGAGACTCCACCTGGCCTGTCTAGGATTCAGACGTTTAGCATTCTGTAGATACTGTAAATTCTTGTGATCGGTAAAGATCGTTATGGAGTGAGGGGAACCCTCCAAGAGATGACGCCACTCCTCTAACGCCAATTTAATTGCGAGAAGTTCCCGATCACCGATGGCATAATTCCTCTCTGCCTGAGAAATTTTTTTGGAGAAGAACGCACATGGTTGGCGTCTCTTCTCAAAGATTTGAAGAAGCACAGCTCCCACCCCCATTGAGGAAGCGTCCACTTCAATAAAAAATGCATTCCCAGGATTTGGTCTCCTCAAGAGGGGGCCAGAAACAAAGGCCTGTTTCAGGTTGTGAAATGCAGAGACAGCTTCGGGAGGCCAGTCTCTGGCATTCACACCCTTCTTGGTCAAAGCGATAATAGGCGCGGCAATGGAAGAGTAATTCCTTATGAACTGCCTATAATAATTAGTGAAGCCAAGAAAGCGCTGTGTGGCCTTGAGGCTAGCAGGAAGAGGCCAGTTGGTGATAGCCAAGACCTTCCCAGGGTCCATACGAAGCCCCGAACATGAGACAAAGCACCCCAAAAACAGGACCTCAGAACATTCAAAGGAACATTTCTCCAGCTTGGCATAGAGATTGTTCTCTCTAAGACGTTGAAGTACAGTGCGGACATGGTTTCTGTGGACGAGCAGATTTTCAGAAAAGATCAGAATGTCATCCAGATAGATGACAACAAACTGGTACAGCAGATCTCTGAAGATTTCATTGACAAAGTTTTGAAACACGGCTGGAGCATTACACAGACCAAAAGGCATCACCAGATATTCGTAATGCCCGTCTCTAGTGTTAAATGCAGTCTTCCATTCGTCACCCTCCCGTATTCGAATGAGATTGTACGCGCCTCTGAGATCCAACTTGGTGAAAATGGAGGCACCCTTCAACCTATCGAATAGCTCAGATATTAAGGGTAAGGGGTATCGATTTTTAATAGTAACCGCATTTAAACCCCGATAATCGATGCAGGGTCTTAAGGTACCATCCTTTTTGGCAACAAAAAAGAACCCTGCCCCTGCAGGCGATGAGGATTTCCGGATGAACCCTCTCTCCAGATTCTCTGCTACATACTCCGACATGGCCTGGGTCTCTGGGATGGACAGAGGGTAGGTACGACCCCTGGGTAGAGTTGCTCCGGGGACAAGATCAATAGCACAGTCAAAAGACCTGTGGGGAGGAAGCACCTCAGCTGATTTTTTACAGAACACATCCCGGTAATCGCTGTATGCGGCGGGAAGATCAGAAGAAACAGAAGTGGCAGCAACCGGAAGACTCTCCTTGGGGGTCACCTTGAGAAGACACGACGAGAAACATGAGGAACCCCAGGCCAGGATCTGCCCAGAGACCCAGTCCACATGTGGAGAGTGGAGCTGTAGC
This sequence comes from Rana muscosa, assembly GCA_029206835.1. Lineage (NCBI taxonomy): Eukaryota > Metazoa > Chordata > Amphibia > Anura > Ranidae > Rana > Rana muscosa. Next base: position 606,048,629 of record CM055122.1, on the reverse strand, counting down.
CAAGGGAGGCCCAATACAACTGGGGTAGAGGCCTTGGGTAGAATAAGAAAGGATATCCACTCCTGGTGGAGAATCCCTACCGACATCCTAATGGGTAGCGTCTGGAAGCGAATAGGGCCCCCTGGGAGAACAGTGCCATCAATTGCCGAGACTACCAATGGGGTAGTGAGAGGTGAAAGGGTAAGCTTCATAGAAGAAGCAGTTCTCCAATCCATGAAATTGCCGGCAGCCCCGGAATCCAGGTATGCAAGGGTTGACTGAGGAGAAGTGCCTACATGAAGGGACACCGGCAAGAGCAGGCGAGAAGGTGATGTTTCTGGGTCCAATACTCCACCTTCCAAATGTATTAGACCCGAGCGTTTCCCGGACGAAGCGAGCAGGAGTCACGAAAATGACCCTTGCCCCCACAATAGAGGCACAAGCCCAGAGTTCTGCGCCTAGCACGTTCTTCGGGGGTTAGTCTGGTCCGGCCCAGCTGCATAGGTTCTTCAGCAGGAAGAGGATGCTCCACGGAATGAAGGGAGGGGAGCTCAGACTGGCTAGGACCCAGAGAGTGCTGGCGTCTTTTTTCTAAGGACCTCTCTTGAAAACGAATGTCGATCTGGTTGCATAATGAAATTACATCGTCCAGACCGACGGGAATGGCTCTTCCCGCTAATTCGTCTTTCACTCGGTCAGAGAGGCCATGTAAAAAGGTAGCGACCAGGGCCTCATTATTCCAGCTCAATTCAGCTGTGTGGATACGGAACTGAAGAGCATATTGCCCCACTGAACTAGATTCTTGGCGAAGACGTAAGACAGCACTAGCCGCTGAAGAAGCCCGAGCCGGCTCTTCGAAGATATTACGAAAGAGCTTCAAGAATTCGGACAGACTGGAAACCACCGGATCGTTCCTCTCCCACAGGGGGGCAGCCCAGGCCAAAGCTTCACCGGAGAGGAGGGAAATGATATAGGCTACCTTAGCCCGGTCAGATAGGAAGCTTTGAGGCTGAAGCTCAAAATGAATAGTGCATTGGCTGAGAAACCCCCTGCAGGCCTTGGAGTCCCCAGAGAAACGGAACGGAGCTGGCAATCTTAGTGAGTGTGAGGCTGCGACTGGTGCGATAGGTACAGCCGCTGGTTGTACTTGGGGTTGCGGATTCGGGGTTCCCAAGGAGACCTGAAGCTGCTCGAATCGAGAAGCCAGATCCTGGAGGAATCGCATCACCTGGGTCTGATTTGATTCCTGGGTCTCAAGTCTGCGAACTATGCCCTGCAATGGATCATCCGCGGGAAGCGGGATGTCAGCCGGGTTCATGGCTGATCAAACTGTCAGGGTCACCTGTGGCCAGGTGACAGATGCACACCGTAGGGGGACAGGAGTGCACCGCGAGGTAGTGAACCCTATGGCTGGCTTCTGTGGATAGGAAACTGGGTGGTTGTGGAAAGCGGGACCAGAGGAGCACAACCGGGATCCCAACGGAAGCGAGAGCCAAGATTCCCCAGGGCGCGGAGTCTAAGACCCAGCTGGTCTTCTCCAGGGCCTCTAGTGGTGAGGATGTTACGCTGCAGGCTGGGACCAGGTCGCGGCCCCTGGAGTTTCCTAGCTCACGCCCCGTAGGATAAGGGGAAGCAGGAGCACACGATAGAGAGAACCGAATAACAAGCCGAAGGTCAGGGGCCACAAGCAGACAAGGATAACGAAGAACGAGCCGAAGGTCAAGGGTCACGAGCAGACAGGGATGGTCGGGGACAAGCCAATAACGTAACAGAGAGACAGACGTAGCACACGGCAGGCAGGAACCCAAACACACAATGCCTAACAAACACGTTGATCAGCAAAGCAGGCTTGCAGTGCACAGGTTAATATAGTGTTCAGTGATAGGGCCTGGGGTGGAGTCAGGCTGGGAGGAGATTATAAAGGAAGCCAGGTGAAGGAGGTCTGGTCTCTAGATGAACACATGAGGAGGAAGGTAAGATGGCAGACAGACATTAATGCATATCCATGACAGCATCCTTCCCAGCTGCCAGCAGAGTCACCCAATGCACCGTGAAAGATAGGTAACACCCCTGTCCATGCCTGCTGGACCATGAGTCAGCGGTAATATGCACCTTTCTGGCTGACGGCCCTGTCCAGCGAGGCCAAGACATTGCCTTCCACATGCCCGTAGAGAGCCGGAATCACCTTCCGTGAGAAAAAGTGGCGTTTGGGAACCTGCCACTGAGGAACCGCACATTCCACAAACTCACGGAAGGGGGCAGAGTCTACCAAATGAAAAGGCAGCAGTTCTAGTGCTAGCAATTTAGCCAAGCTAGGATTCAACCGCTGGGAATGTGGATGGCTGGGAGTGAACTTCTTTCGGTGGTGCAGCAGCTGGGGCAGGGAAATTTGCCTGGTACAATCTGACGTTAGTGTACCGATAGCAGATTGCCCCCAAGTACTTGGCTGTGACACACTTAATTCTACACCTTCATTCCTCTCAGTGCAGTTTTCAGAGAGGACTGAAGGTATAGTGGGGTTGGAGATCCCAGCTGATGAGGAGCAAGGAGAGGTCTGCTTTGTTCTTTGGTGTGGGTCTTTTTTGTATGCTTGCCATCGGACTGCATGGCAGGTTGACATATGTCTGGTCAAGCACGTGGTGCCCATGCGGCTCATGTTTTGGCCATGCGAGATACGCTTCAGACATATGTTGCAAATAGCAACAGTGCGATCTGCTGCACACGTCTCAAAAAAGGCCCACACCAAAGAACTTTTGGAATAACGCGCAGAGACAGCAGCACCCTGAACATGCGGAACACTGCGGTGTGATGCAGTCAGTTGGCTGCCCTTAAGCTGGCCCCTGGAGGGCATCCTGCCTCGATGGAGATGTGCCTCCTCTTCCTCCTATCTCCTATCAGGCACTCACGTGGAGTCAGTGACCTCATCACCCCCTCCCTCCTCATCACTGGAGCAAATCTGGCAGTATGCTGCAGCTGGGGGAACATGACTGCCAGATTGCTGTCCTTGTTGGGCACCCCCTCTCTCTGGGCTCACATTACTGCCTTCCTCTAGCTGGGTACCATCATCGGAGCCTTCAAAAAGCTGGGCATTCTCCTGGAGCATGTACCCAACACTGTTGTCAAACAGTTCGGGGGACTCCTCAGGAGGACATGGTGGGGCTAGGGAAGGAGTAACTGATGCCATTGAGCCGAGGGAAGAGGCCTCTTTGGCAGCTGCTTTGCCAGACAAAATACCCTGAGCCTGGGTGAGAGAGGATGAGGAGGATTAGGACTTCTTGGTCATCCACTCTACCAAGTCTTCGGCATGTTGCGGCTCAACATGGCCAGCTGCCAAAAAGGACAAGCATGTCCCACTGCCACGTGCTGATGAGGATGCACCGTGTCCACGACCAGAACTGTTGCCTCTAGACACAGAGCCTGCTTGCCCTCTTTTATTGGCTCGTGACTGTCTGCCTCTTCTTGTTGGCCTTCCAGACAAACTAATGGCCTGCAGTGAGATGTAGCTGCACAAAGCTGGGATGTATATATACTGATTATACTGCAGCTAGCAGAATCAACTGCCTGCCTGTGGTATTAATATGATCAGAACACCAGCAATTGTCTTCAGGTATTTTTAGGTTCACACTGTGCAAAGAACACAGTACACTAACAGTAAATTCTGAAGCTGCCTGCCTGTGGTATTAATATGATCAGAACACCAGCAATTGTCTTCAGGTATTTTTAGGTGCACACTGTTCAAAGGACACAGTACACTAACAGTAAATACTGAAGCTGCCTGCCTGTGGTATTAATATGATCAGAACACCAGCAATTGTCTTCAGGTATTTTTAGGTGCACACTGTGGAAAGGACACAGTACACTAATGGTAAATACTGAAGCTGCCTGCCTGTGGTATTAATATGATCAGAACACCAGCAATTGTCTTCAGGTATTTTTAGGTGCACACTGTGCAAAGGACACAGTACACTAACAGTAAATACTGAAGCTGCCTGCCTGTGGTATTAATATGATCAGAACACCAGCAATTGTCTTCAGGTATTTTTAGGTGCACACTGTGCAAAGGACACAGTACACTAACAGTAAATACAGAAGCTGCCTGCCTGTGGTATTAATATGATCAGAACACCAACAATTTTCTTAAGGTATTTTTAGGTGCACACTGTGCAAAGGACACAGTACACTAACTGCAAATACTGAAGCTGCCTGCCTGTGGAATTATTATGATCAGAACACCAGCAATTGTCTTCAGGTATTTTTAGGTGCACACTGTGCAAAGGACACAGTACACTAACTGTAAATACTGAAGCTGCCTGTGGTATTAATATGATCAGAACACCAGCAATTGTCTTCAGGTATTTTTAGGTGCACACTGTGCAAAGGACACAATACACGAAGTGAAACACTGCAGCTAGCACAATCACCTGCCTGCCTGTCAGTATAGAGAATAACAGGAACGGATCTAGCTAAACTGAATATAGTGTATAAATATATATACAACCCCTAGGATGCATATATATCCTCTACACACTGTAACTGCAGCTAACTGACTCGCCTGCCTGCTCTATCTAACTCAATATAAATGACACTGTCTCTCTCTCTCTCTCTGTAAGCTCTCTCTTTAACCACTGCAGCACACAACACAAGGCCGCCCACGGAGGCGGCCTTATATAGTGTGAGGCGTGTACTAAACCCCTGAGACATAATTGGCCAAAGCCACCCTCATAGTGCATGCTTGGCCAATCATCAGCCAGCAATGCACTGCGATGCCGCAGTGAATTATGGGCCGTGACACGCCACTCGAATTTGGAGCGAACGGCCCATAATGTTCGCAATTCGGCAAACAACCGAACAGGCGATGTTCAAGTCGAACATGGGTTCGACACGAACTCGAAGCTCATCCCTAATGGCAACCAAAAAGTGTCCCTTTACCTCAAAAGTGGTTTTAGACCAGCTAGAACACAGCGATAGTAAATTAGAACACTTGCAAAATTGAGCAATAGTGAATCGTGAGGAAATACATTTTATTATTATTATATTATTTTTTTTGTAATTATTTATAGTTATTTGTTATATTATAATTTATGATTTCATGTTTCAAACTTTTTCATACCCGGGATGTCTACTACACTCTTTTTTGGACAGATTTAAGTGTGTTAATACTAATAATTACAGACCTACAATCTAAAACTCCAAATTTCTATGCAAAACAATGTACCGCTTTGAGACGCAAAAATCTGACATAATCATACCGCCAGGGTGGCTACGGTTAATGGTTGCCGGGTGAAAAGGGGAATAGCGTTTTTTTTAATTTTGGCTTCATGCATAGGTATTAGTAATTAGTAGGAATGAGCCGAACACCTCCCTGTTATGTTCTCACCAGAACCTGCGAACAGACCTAAAGTTTGCGTGAACTTTAGAACCCTATTAAATACAATGGACTCGAACGTTCAAAATCTAAAGTGCTAATTATAAAGGCTAATATGCAAGTTAAAAAAGTTTTAAAAGCGGACGTTTTTTTCGGGAGCAATGATTTTAATAATGCATAAAGTGAAAAATAAAAAGTGAAATATTCCTTTAAATTTCGTACCTGTGGGGGTGTATAGTATGCCTGTAAAGCAGCGCTTGTTTCCCGTGCTTAGAACTGTCCCTGCACAAAATGTAATTTCTGAAGGAAAAAAAGCCATTTAAAACCACTCGCGGCTGTAATGAATTGTCAGCTCCCGGCAATACAGAGAAAAGTCATTGATAAAAAAATAAAAATAAATGCGTGGGGGTCCCCCCAAATTCAATTACCAGGCCCTTCAGGTCTGGTATGGATATTAAGGGGAACCCTGCATCAAATAAAAAAAAAATTACTTGGGGCTCCCCCCAAATATCCATACTAGACCCTTCTCCCCCTTCTTTTTATTTTTTTATTTTTAATAAAGGACTTTTCCAAGGTGTCTGTGTTTTTTTTACATTTTTTTTACACTTTCTTCGTGAAATGGTAGGGGTATAATGTACCCCTTCCCAATTCACATGGGGGGGCAGGGATCTGAGGGTCCCATTTGTTAAAGGGGTCTTCCAGATTCCGATAAGCCCCCTGCCCGCAGACCCCCACAACCACCGGGCAAGGGTTGTGGGGATGAGGCCCTTGTCCCCATCAACATGGGGACATCCTCCCCATGTTGAGGGCATGTGACCTGGTACGGTTCAGGAGGGGGGGGCGCTCTCTCATCCCCCTTCTTTTCCTGCGGCCTGCCAGGTTGCATGCTCGGATAAAGGGTCTGGTATGGATTTTTGGGGGAACTCCACGCCATTTTTTTTTTTAATTTGGGGTGGAGTTTCCCTTAAAATCCATACCAGACCTGAAGGGCCTGGTAATTGAATTTGGGGGGACCCCCACGCATTTTTATTTTTTTTTATCAATAACTTTTCTCTGAAATGCCGGAAGCCGACAATTAATTATAGCCGCGAGTTCTTTTAAATTCCTTTTTTTCCTTCAGAAATGACATTTTGTACAGGGACAGTTCTAAGGAAGGGAAACAAGCGCTGCTTTACAGGCATACTATACACCCCCCAGGTACAAAAATTTAAAGGAATGTTTCACTTTTATTGTTTCACTTTAAGCATTATTAAAATCACTGCTCCCGAAAAAACTGCTGTTTTTAAAACTTTTTTATGCATTGATACATGTCCCCTGGGGCAGGACCCGGGTCCCCAAACACTTTTTATGACAATAACTTGCATATAAGCCTTTAAAATTAGCACTTTTTATTTCTCCCATAGACTTTTACAGGGTGTTCTGCGGCTTTTCGAATTTGCCACGAACACCCCAAATTGTTCGGTGTTCGGCGAACATGCGAACAGGCAATGTTCGAGTCGAACATGAGTTCGACTCAAACTCAAAGCTCATCCCTAGTAATTAGTAAATTTGGCAAGGTAATCCTTGGTTGTTGAATGTAAAATAGCACATCGTCCGCATATGCGGCTAGCTTATGTTCCTTTTCCTTCACTTTTACACCATGTATGTTTGGGTTCATCCTTACAGTTGAAAGAAAAGGTTCTAAATACATGTAGAATAAAATAGAGAATAATTGACAGTCCTGTCTTGTACCGATTTTAAGATTAAATGTATCAGTAAGCCATTGACCCTTATTCGGGCAGTTGGTTGAATGTATAAAGATGAGATTTGATGCAACATTCTTGGGCCTATACCCAAAAACTTCAAAGTCAACATCAAGTCCACCCTGTCAAACGCCTTTTTCTGCGTCATTTGAAAGTAACATGTTTGGCTGGGGGTTAGTCCTAACATGGAGATTATAGACAGAGTTCGTAAGGAATTGTCTCTGTCTTCACAACCAAGGACGAAACCTGTCTGGACTAATCATAGGTGTGCACAGCCTATTGCATTAGGGTGTGCACCCCAAAGCTCAAACACACGGTGTGTGTGTGTGTGTGTGTGTGTATGTGTATATATATAATATATATATATATATATATATATATATATATATATATATATATATATATATATAATCAGTAGGACAATGGACAGTGTCAGTAAGGCAGAGATTAGTGTTAGGAGTTTTATTTATTTTTTATTATTACTTTTTACAATTTTTTTATTTTTACAATTTTTTCTTACAATCATTATTTGTTCTTTTTTTTACAATTTTTTAGGAGCCCCATTGGGGTCTTTGTTGAAATATTAGGGGTCTAAACAGACCCCTGATGCCCCCTTTAGGACAGAGAGAGGGACTGCGGACAAAGATTCCCCAGTCTCTTTCTCTGCAGCCAAGCAGCAGGGGAAATCTGTGAAAAACAAGGTGATTAGGGTGTGCCCAGGCACACCTGGTACACCTTGTGCACACGCCTATGGGTCTAACCCTATCCAGTGCGGGATCAAGGGGAGTAATCTAGTGGCTAACACCTTTTGCATATAGCTTTATATACATGTTAAGTAATGATCTTTCCCCGGCTTTGGTATTACAGATATGTGTGTGAAAAGTGACTCTGCTCTAAAACCCTCCGATCCCGCAATGGAATTGGCATAAGGAAAAGGAACTTATGAATTTATTGTCCACTACTCAAAAAAGCAGAGGAAGAAAAAAATTAAATTAAAAAAACACACTCCGAGAATTAACCCCCCCAACTTTCCATATATTAGTATTGTTCAAATTCTTATACTTAAAGAAAGGAGGGGGGGGGGGTAAAAATTGTTCCTCTCTTTTTCTATTATTAGTTAATAATACAATTTAGTTTTCATGATCTTTCCTTTCTGTACAAAATACAGTATTAAACACTGGGGGGGGGGCAGATTAGATAGTATAAATGCCCCTTTCCTGGCTTCTACCCATGGTGACTAGGTGATGGTGATATCATCCTTCTTCCACTGAGAAAACATTTCCAACACTGAGCTGCAGTGCCTTCTTGTGAGATTTTGAGTGCCCACCATTCCCCAGGAGCCTCGTTGTTAAGATGACATTGTGCCCTGTACCACAAAAGCTGGAGGAAAAATAAGCTATATTGCCCCCCCCCCAAAACCCAGGGGGTTTTCTTTCTTAAGGGGAAAGGGGTGGGGGGCAGAGTGCTTTAACCCTTTGTCTACAAAGGTATGTGTATACATGTCCCGGTATTCAAGGGGTTACAGCAAGTGCAGTATGGATTTTTAGAGCCAGTGATGGACTTTCAGTTAAAAGTGAACCAGGGCTGTAAAGATGCACCCCCCACCCCTCACCTTCTGCCTGCTTCTGCAGTGGTTCTTGGGCTCTCATTTTCCTTCAGGGAGCATGGTGCCACATAGATTGCTGTAACCTTAACAGCAGGAGGTGATCAGGGGACATCTATTCCCTGATCCCCCTGCGACTACCGAATCTCAAAGCAATATGTATTACATAAGTTACGTGTTCAGAGCTGTCATTCCCAGATACTGTAGCTATAGAATATAGCTGATGAAGTGTGATATGTGCTTAATTAGATGCAGTAGAAAGCAGGGGAGACATTGGAGATCTATTAGGCCATTAATGTTTTCATAAAAAGGACCTGTCACCAGCCTATGCTATCAAAAAGGGGGCTTGTTAGTCGCCTTGTGATAGAAATAAAGAACTAAACGTATAGGTGATGAACCACAGGGAAAAGTAAACTGAATATTTTTCCCTAAATTGTTGCCAGCATCACAAATATATAGAAACAAACCCAAAAAGGGCATTAGTACCCCCTGGTACAAGCGTGATTTTATGGGCGAACACAGAAAATATCTAATCTCATAAGAATATCATTTATTTAGAAAATATCAGATATATCTATATATCAATGGTTACATAGTACATTGTTGAAAATACAGACTTATGTACGAATGAATTGAAACAGTTTCCAGTCAGAAAAGATTTTTCTCCTTTGGTCTGACATGTTTCAGGTTTTAACCTTTCTTCAGAGACACTACAGGAGAAAGTAAATAATTCTGAAATAGAGCAAAAAAGGGGAAAAACTCAAAACAATGTTCCAAAACAGCAATAACATTGAGGCATACAAGCATGTCCGTGATACATACTAGTGATGGACTTATAAAGTTATTCGTATAGGTGTATTTTATATTTTTAAACAAAAACATAGAAGGCAAAAGTTCTGAGATAAGACAGAACTGCCGCTGTCCGTTCATTGGTGAGCGACGAACCCCGTCTAGGCCTGAAACAGCCCTCACAGATGACCCCGTGAAGACACTCCCATCGTCCAATCGACAAAAAATCTAACCAAAGGATAGTCAGATATCCTGATATGGAGAGAAGAAAACTGAGTATATACGTTAGTGACTGCACTGTATACTCTAGTTAACATCACATTGGAATACTAAAAGTATTCTCATTTACATGTGATGGCAATGTTAATAAAATAGAATTTCCTTAGAAATGTATTGAATTTTACATGGCTATGGATATAGAGGGGAGGGGGAAGAAAAGGGGCTAAAAGGCCACAATTTCCCAGATCCATATCACCAACATTTACAAAAGAAACAGGAGGATCCTAAAGAGCGAGAGAAGAGAGGGATGTTTGCTTACCAGGGTTTCGTTTTTCAAGAATGTGGATTGGGATGATGTGTTTCCTGTAAGGCAGTGTCTGTACTATACAGCGCGTCATCCAGGAGTGATTAGGGCACATGCGCGGGCGCCCAGCGGCGTGCTTACATCATCACGTCGCTCAACACGGTGCCGAATGGCCAATGCGCATGCGCGGGCATCCATTTAAATTCCTGGATGATGCGCTGTATAGTACAGGTGCTGCCTTACAGGAAACACATTATCCCAATGCACAGTCTTGAAAAACAAAACCCTGGTAAGCAAACATCCCTCTCTTCTCTCGCTCTTTAGGATCCTCCTGTTTCTTTTGTAAATGTTGGTGATGGCAATATGGATCTGGGAAATTGAGGCCTTCCCCTCCCCTCTATATCCATAGCCATGTAAAATTCAATACGTTTCTAAGGAAAATTTTAAGTCATTGTAATAAAGATTTTTATGCTTTTTTATGCAGTGCCTTGAAAAAGTATTCATACCCCTTGACATTTTCCACATTTTGTCATGTTACAACCAAAAATGTAAATTTATTTTATTGGGATTTTATGTGATAGACCAGTGATGGCGAACGTGTGGCACGCGTGCTGCTCCCGGCACGCCAAGCCGTTTCTGAGGGCACGCCGTGACACTCAAGAATTGCACACATTAAATTTTATTAAAACATTAAAATCTTCACACCGCGCCCAGGAACTACATTTCCCACAGTTCTCTGGGCTAGCGGTGACGTGTCCGAGCGCCCGGAGGTGACGTGCTTGCAGCTTGTCCAATGAAAAAAGCTGTCTCATCCACACCGCCAAAACAAATCAGCGCTGACGTCCTCGGCGTGACTGGGAGAACACGAGGAGAAGGCGTGCGGGAATGAGCTGCAGGACTCGGAAGGTGAGAGAAAAAAAAATGCACTGCAAAAAAAAAAAACCTCATTATTGGGGCACATTTCCTCCCTCCCCCCATTGGTGTCATTGGCACATTTCCTCCCCCACCCCCATCATTGCTGTTATTCGGCCTAATCATGTTGGTGGTGTCATTGGGAAACATTACCCCCTCATTGGTGTCATTGTGTTATTTGGAAAAATTCTGCCCCATCATTGCTGTTATTCGGCCTAATCATGTTGGTGGTGTCATTGGGAACATTACCCCCTCATTGGTGTCATTGTGTTATTTGGAAAAATTCTGCCCCATCATTGCTGTTATTCGGCCTAATCATGTTGGTGGTGTCATTGGGAAACATTACCCCCTCATTGGTGTCATTGTGTTATTTGGAAAAATTCTGCCCCATCATTGCAGTTATTCGGCCTAATCATGTTGGTGGTGTCATTGGGAAAAATTTTACCCCCGTCATTGCTGTTATTTGGCCTAATTATAGGTGTCATTGGGAAACATATTACCCCCCTCATTGGTGTTCATGTGCCTCATTATAGGTGTCATTGGGAAAACAATTACCCCCCATCATTGCTGTTATTTGGCCTAATTATAGGTGTCATTGGGAAACATATTACCCCCCCCTCATTGGTTTTCATGTGCCTCATTATAGGTGTCATTGGGAAAAAATCTACCCCTCATCATTGCTGTTATTTGGCCTAATTATAGGTGTCATTGGGAAACATTTTACCCCCCTCATTGGTGTCATTGTGCCTCATTATAGGTGTCATTTGGAAACCTTGTGACCCATCATTGCTGTTATTTGGCCTCATTATTAGCGTCATTGGGAAGCATTTTGCCCCCCTCATTGGTGTCATTGTGCCTCATTATAGGTGTCATTTGGAAACCTTGTGCCCCATCATTGCTGTTATTTTGCCTCATTATTAGTGTCATTGGGAAACATTTTACCCCCCTCATTAGTGTCATTGTGCCTCATTATTGATGTCATTGGGAAACATTGTGCCTCATTATTGGTGTCATTGCATGTGTCAGTTAGGTGAGTGCATGTGTCAGGTAGGTGAATGTAATGGTCAGGTAGGTGAGTGTAATGGTCAGGTAGGTGAGTGCATGTGTCAGGTAGGTGAGTGCATGTGTAAGGTAGGTGAGTGCATGTGTCAGGTAGGTGAGTGCATGTGTCAGGTAGGTGAGTGCATGTGTCAGGTAGGTGAGTGCATGTGTCAGGTAGGTGAGTGCATGTGTCAGGTAGGTGAGTTCATGTGTCAGGTAGGTGAGTACATGTGTCAGGTAGGTGAGTACATGTGTCAGGTAGGTGAGTACTAGGGATGAGCTTCGTGTTCGAGTCGAACATACGTTCGACTTGAAAATCGGCTGTTCGATCGTTCGACGAAGATCGAACAATTTGGGCCGTTCGCACCAAATTCGAGTGACTCGAACGGCCCACAATACACTGCGCCATCGCAGTGCAATCCCGGCGCTGTTATTGGCCAAGCATGCACTGTGACCCTGCATGCTTGGCAAATCACAGCGCCGGCAGCGAGGAGAGCCATAATTGGCCACAGGCAGGATGCCTGTGGCCAATTATAGCTCAGGGGGGTTTAGTACACGCCCCACACTATAAAAGGCCGCCAGCGTGGTGGCCTTGTGTAGTCTGTTGGCGTGCAGGGAAAGAGATACATAGGCAGGGACAGTGTGTTCTATGTTCTGCTTTATTTTCTCAGGCATCTGCAGGAGTTAGTAGCACAGTATACACCTGTATATCCGTCATTGCTGTTCTCAAATACAGGCATCTGCAGAAGTTAGTGGCACAGTATACACCTGTATATACCCGTCATTGGTGTTCTAAAATACAGGCATCTGCAGGAGTTAGTGGCACAGTATACACCTGTATATCCGTCATTGCTGTTCTCAAATACAGGCATCTGCAGGAGTTAGTGGCACAGTTGGCATGCAGAGAAAGAGATACATAGGCAGGGACAGTGTGTTCTATGTTCTGTTTTATTTTCTCATGCATCTGCAGGAGTTAGTGGCTGTCAGAGAACTCACCTTGGTGGACGTGTTGTGCATACTCCTGTGTGCGCTGGTTCACGTCCTGGACTGCGGGTGCGCGCGCCTGTGCGCGATGGTGTGCCTGTGCGCGCTGGTGCATGTGCGCGTGCGCCGATGCGCGCGCGCCATTGCGTGCGCCGATGCGGGGGGCGCCATTGCGTGCGCCGATGCGCGCCAAACAGTCCATTTAAACCCCTGGAATACTTCAGACCGGTGCTGTCTGATCTGCAGTTACCTGTGACCTTTTGCTCCTGATACCTGTCTGAACACTTGTCTCTTGATTACCCGGCCTGCCCATCGGATTACCCTTGTCTCCTGCCTGCACCTGACCTCGGCTAGTTTTGACCTTGAACCTACCTGTTCCTCTGTACTTCGCTGCCTGCCTGTTGCCGATCCTGCCTGTGACCTGACCATCCCGCTCTGCTCCTGCTCAGCATCCTCTGCCTGTGTTCCTGTTTTCTGTTACCTGTCCGGCCGGACACCTACTCCTCTGCACCTGGATCCAGAACCGCATCCCCTGCAACTACCCGCCAGGCTCTCATACCATTCCGCACTCCCGTGCCTCCTGTTCATACTATCAGGGGCCGTGAGTCGGATATGTAAGGGAGACCTTCCTCTGCTCCATTGGGCTCACCAGTCTGGTACGTATAAGTCTGACAGTATCAGACAGCCATGCCCGAGCCCGAGCAAGGAACCACTCCCATAGAGGGACTTTGTAGACACCTGGCGGGTCTAATGCAAACTGTGAAGGATCTTCAACAAGGCTACACAAGATTGGAAGAACGGGTTCACGTCCTGTCTTCACCCACCAGTCCACAAGGCACTGCCGCAGCAGCACCCTCTGTAGTGATGCTACCTCCCGAGCCCAGGGTACCCACGCCTGACAGATTTTCGGGTGAACGCAGTCAATTTCGGACTTTTCACAATGCCTGCGAACTCTACTTCGCTCTACAACCTCGCACCTTTTCTTTGGAAGTAACTAAAGTAGGCTTCGTAATCTCCCTCCTGTCTGGCGAACCTCAAACCTGGGCCCACCGTCTCTTGGAGCAAAAAGCAGAATCCCTGAATCATCTAACCACATTTTTTACTGCTATGTCTCAACTTTATGAGGACCCCCAGCGGACTGCCACTGCCGAGTCTGCACTATATGCTCTACAGCAAGGTCACCGAGCAGCGGAAGATTATGTGGCAGAGTTCAGACGGTGGAGTTCCGACACCAATTGGAACACCGCTGCCCTGCGTTATCAATTCCGGATGGGACTATCTGATGCACTTAAGGACGAACTGGCATGGGTCGGTACTCCTCCAAATTTGGATGGTCTCATTAATCTGTCTATCCAAATCGACCGCCGCTTACAGGAGCGCCACTCCGAGAAGTCCATCAGCCAACTTCGACCCACCTGGATGCTTCCCAAGGTCCCCAGTTTTCCCAGCCGGGCCCCTTCGTCTCCAGCCGTCCTAGTCTCTGACGTTCCTGAGTCCAGGCAGCTGGGTCTACTTCGTCCTTCCCTCACCCCGGAAGAACGACAGCGCAGACGGATCCACAACCTTTGTATGTACTGCGGAGGACCAGGGCACTATGTGAGGTCTTGCCCTACCAAGATGCGTAAAATCCTCCCGACCTCTTCCTTGTGCACATCTGTTCTACCTAAACCAGCTTCTCACCTTGCTCTTCCCATCCTGTTGCAGCTACCAGGAAAAGATACTCCAATCCCAGTCTCTGTCATAATTGACTCTGGGGCATTCAGTTGCTTCATTGACCTATCATTTGCTGCCAACCTCCACATTCCTCTTCAGCCTAAGACCCGGGGACTTGCTGTGCACCTTGCTGATGAGTCCACCATTAAATCTGGCCCTGTTACACAGGAAACTGTTCCATTGCTGGCCACCGTGGCCACCCATCATCAGGAATTTCTACGCCTTGATGCTATCTCCTCAACCCTGTTCCCTATCATCTTGGGGATGCCCTGGCTGCAAGCCCATAACCCCAGTATTGATTGGGCTACGGGGGAGATCAAGTTCTTGTCCAGCTACTGCCAGCAGCACTGTTTGCAACAAACCTCAGTTAACTCCCAACAACTGCTCTGCCTTGAAACTGACTCTGAGCTACGGCAGTCAGTCCCCGCGCCCTATCATGACTTCCTGGACGTGTTCAGCAAGAAGGGGGCAGAGACTCTTCCTCCTCATAGGCCTTATGACTGCCCAATAGAGTTATTACCAGGAACTGAAGTCCCGTTTGGAAGAATCTTCCCTTTGACTGAGCAGGAGCTGGGCACTCTGAAGGTCTATATCGACGAAAACCTAAAGAAGCGGTTTATTCGCCCCTCTACCTCTCCGGCCGGTGCTGGCATCTTTTTTGTCGAAAAAAAGGACCATTCATTATGACCCTGCATTGACTATCGGGAATTGAACAAAATTACAATTAAGAACCGTTACCCACTGCCTCTTGTGCCTGAACTTTTCAAAGGTTGGGATCTGCGGTCATCTTTACTAAACTTGACCTCCGAGGAGCCTACAACTTAATCCGTATTCGAGAGGGGGACGAGTGGAAAACGGCTTTTCGTACCCGATTCGGGCACTTTGAGTACCTTGTTATGCCCTTCGGGCTGTGTAATGCACCGGCAACGTTCCAACATTTTGTCAACGACATCTTCCGTGACTATCTGGATTTGTACGTTATAGTTTACCTGGATGACATCCTGATCTTCTCTCCCTCAGTAAGTGACCACCGCAGGCATGTCCGAAATGTTCTAACCCGGCTCAGGCAGCATGGACTTTATGCTAAACCAGAGAAATGCGCATTTGAACTGCAATGCATAAAGTTTTTGGGATTAATCATTTCTGTTGAGGGCATCAAAATGGATCCTCAGAAGGTTTCTGCCATCCTGGACTGGCCAGCTCCTACAGATAAAAAGGGGGTTCAGCGCTTTATCGGTTTTTCGAATTTTTACCGGAAGTTTATCAGGAACTTTTCTGAGATAATCGCTCCCCTTACCGAACTAACCAAGCAAGGAACCCGATTCCTCTGGTCGTCCAAGGCTCAAACCGCCTTTGAAAAGCTCAAGGAATTGTTCACCTCTGCCTCCATCTTGAAACACCCTGACCCTGCTTTACCGTTTGTCCTCCAAGTTGACGCTTCAGAAATCGCGGTAGGGGCTGTGCTATCCCAACGGCAAGGAGCCAAATCTCTCCTTTATCCAGTGGCCTTCTTCTCTCGTAAGCTCTCCACAGCGGAAAAGAATTATGACGTGGGAGATCGGGAGCTTCTGGCCATCAAGGCCGCATTAGAAGAGTGGCGTTACCTACTTGAGGGTGCTGCACATCCCATCTTGGTCTACACCGACCATAAAAACTTAGAGTATCTAAGAACGGCCAAGAGATTGAAACCATGGCAGGCAAGGTGGGCACTTTTTTTTTCAAGATTCCTGTTTCACATTACGTACAGACCTGGGTCAAAAAATACCAAGCCCGATGCTCTCTCCCGCATGTTTAACGATTCCGAGAAGTCTATATCTCCAGACACCATCCTCCCTTCGGGGAACTTTCTGTTGCTTCAAGAGGATCTCATTTCCCAAATTAAACAAGCCTCTGCCGGACTAACCTCGTTTCCTGACACCTGTGTAAGGGCACAAGATGGGCTGATATGGCATGAAGACAAGATTGTGGTCCCAGAGAACTTAAGGGTAGCAGTGCTAGAACTTTGCCACGACCATAAATTGGCTGGACACTTTGGTGTGCTGAAGACAGCTGAATTGATACAGCGCACATTTTGGTGGCCTCAACTTATGAGCGACTGTAAAAGCTTTGTGGAGTCATGCAATACCTGTTCCCGAAGCAAGAGTAGCCGGGCAAGAGCCTGGGGTCTATTAAAGCCTCTACCTGTCCCAGAAAGACCTTGGCAGATGATCTCGATGGATTTCATTGTGGAACTTCCCCTGGCTGAGGGGTTTTCTATTATTTTTGTTGTAGTGGACAGATTGTCCAAAATGGCCCACTTTCTGCCTAATGAAAGGCACACCTTCGGCTATGGAAACGGCAAAGATCTTTATCAAAGAGATAGTGAGGTTGCACGGAGTTCCAGCCAGCATTGTGTCCGATCGAGGTGTTCAGTTCACCTCCAGGTTCTGGAAGGCTCTTTGTGGTTCTTTGGAGATCGAGTTGGCTTTCTCATCTGCTTATCACCCCCAGTCAAACGGGCAAACGGAAAGGACCAACCAGACTTTAGAGCAGTACCTCCGTTGCTTCTCCTCTTTCTCACAGGATGACTGGGCCTCCTTACTGCCTATTGCAGAGTTTGCGTATAATAATTCGTTGCATTCTGCTATCAAGCAGATGCCATTTTTTGCTAACTACGGCTTCCACCCATCCTTCCTGCCCAGTACTATACCTGAATGTGCTATTCCTGCAGTTTCCGAAAAAATGGACTTCTTCCTCACTAACAATAAACTTTTACAGGAAACCATGTTCAAGACTCAGGAATATAATAAAAAGATGTTTCGACAGGAAGAAGCGAGGAGAGCTATACAGTTAACCTAAAGATGGCCTGCCCCTCCAGGAAACTGGGTCCCAGATTTATGGGGCCTTTTTCTGTTAAGAGAAAGATTAATGACGTGACCTATGAACTTGACTTACCTGACTCTCTGAAGGTCCACCCAGTCTTCCATGTGACGCTGCTGAAGCCTGTTGTTCCTAACCCCTTTTCTGGCCGAAGTACCGGTCCACCAGAACCCATAATAGTCAACAATGAGGAAGAATTTGAGGTGGAGGCTATCTTGGATTGTAGGAGAAGATACAATCAGATGCAATATTTGATAAAATGGAAGGGCTATGGACCAGAGGATAATTCCTGGGAACCCGGCAGCAGCATACATGCTGAAGAACTTATGCAGGCCTTCAAAAGGTCCCATGCCACGAAAATTGCCCAATTGGGCATCCGGAGGCTGCCCTTAAGGGGGGGGCAC
Organism: Rana muscosa; assembly: GCA_029206835.1. Taxonomy (NCBI): domain Eukaryota; kingdom Metazoa; phylum Chordata; class Amphibia; order Anura; family Ranidae; genus Rana; species Rana muscosa. Next base: position 606,030,715 of record CM055122.1, on the reverse strand, counting down.
TGTCAGAGAACTCACCTTGCTGGACGTGTTGTGCATACTCCTGTGCACGCTGGTTCACGTCCTGGCCTGTGCGCGATGGTGTGCCTGTGTGCGCCGATGCGCGCGCGCCATTGCGTGCGCCGATGTGCGCCAAACAGTCCATTTAAACCCCTGGAATACTTCAGACCGGTGCTGTCTGATCTGCAGTTACCTGTGACCTTTTGCTCCTGATACCTGTCTGAACACTTGTCTCTTGATTACCCGGCCTGCCCATCAGATTACCCTTGTCTCCTGCCTGCACCTGACCTCGGCTAGTCTTGACCTTGAACCTGCCTTGTTGCTCTGTACTTCGCTGCCTGCCTGTTGCCGATCCTGCCTGTGACCCGACCATCTCGCTCTGCTCCTGCTCAGCCTGTGTTCCTGTTTTCTGTTGCCTGTCCGGCCGGACACCTACTCCTCTGCACCTGGATCCAGAACCGCATCCCCTGCAACTACCCGCCAGGCTCTTATACCATTCCGCACTCCCGTGCCTCCTGTTCATACTATCAGGGGCCGTGAGTCGGATACGTAAGGGAGACCTTCCTCTGCTCCATTGGGCTCACCAGTCTGGTACGTATAAGTCTGACAGTGGCACAGTATACACCTGTATATCCGTAATTGCTGTTCTCAAATACAGGCATCGGCAGGAGTTAGTGGCACAGTGTACACCTGTATATACCCGTCATTAGTGTTCTATAATACAGGCATCTGCAGGAGTTAGTGGCACAGTATACACCTGTATATCCGTCATTGCTGTGCTCAAATACAGGCATCTGCAGGAGTTAGTGGCACAGTATACACCTGTATATCCATCATTGCTGTTCTCAAATACAGGCATCTGCAGGAGTTAGTGGCACAGTTGGCGTGCAGGGAAAGAGATACATAGGCAGGGACAGTGTGTTCTATGTTCTGTTTTATTTTCTCAGGCATCTGCAGGAGTTAGTGGCACAGTATACACCTGTATATCCGTCATTGCTGTTCTCAAATACAGGCATCTGCAGGAGTTAGTGGCAAGGTATACACCTGTATATACCCGTCATTGGTGTTCTATAATACAGGCATCTGCAGGAGTTAGTGGCACAGTATACACCTGTATATACCCGTCATTGCTGTTCTCAAATACAGCATCTGCAGGAGTTAGTGGCACATTATACACCTGTATATCCGTCATTGCTGTTCTCAAATACAGCATCTGCAGGAGTTAGTGACACAGTATACACCTGTATATCCATCATTGCTGTTCTCAAATACAGCATCTGCAGGAGTTAGTGGCACAGTATACACCTGTATATACCTGTCATTGGTATTCTATAATACATGCATCTGCAGGAGTTAGTGGCACAGTATACACCTGTATATCCGTCATTGCTGTTCTCAAATACAGCATCTGCAGGCGTTAGTGGCACAGTATACACCGGTATATATACCCATCATTGGTGTTCTATAATACAGGCATCTGCAGGAGTTAGTGGCACAGTATACACCTGTATATACCCGTCATTGCTGTTCTCAAATACAGCATCTGCAGGAGTTAGTGGCACATTATACACCTGTATATCCGTCATTGCTGTTCTCAAATACAGCATCTGCAGGAGTTAGTGACACAGTATACACCTGTATATCCATCATTGCTGTTCTCAAATACAGCATCTGCAGGAGTTAGTGGCACAGTATACACCTGTATATACCTGTCATTGGTATTCTATAATACATGCATCTGCAGGAGTTAGTGGCACAGTATACACCTGTATATCCGTCATTGCTGTTCTCAAATACAGCATCTGCAGGCGTTAGTGGCACAGTATACACCGGTATATATACCCATCATTGGTGTTCTATAATACAGGCATCTGCAGGAGTTAGTGGCACAGTATACACCTGTATATCCGTCATTGCTGTTCTCAAATACAGCATCTGTAGGAGTTAGTGGCACAGTATACACCTGTATATCTGTCATTGCTGTTCTCAAATACAGCATCTGCAGGAGTTAGTGGCACAGTATACACCTGTATATCCGTCATTGCTGTTCTCAAATACAGCATCTGCAGGAGTTAGTGACACAGTATACACCTTTATATCCGTCATTGCTGTTCTCAAATACAGCATCTGCAGGAGTTAGTGGCACAGTATACACCTGTATATACCTGTCATTGGTGTTCTATAATACAGGCATCTGCAGGAGTTAGTGGCACAGTATAAACCTGTATATCCGTCATTGCTGTTCTCAAATACAGCATCTGCAGGAGTTAGTGGCACAGTATACACCTGTATATCCGTCATTGCTGTTCTCAAATACAGCATCTACAGGAGTTAGTGGCACAGTATACACCTGTATATCCGTCATTGCTGTTCTCAAATACAGCATCTGCAGGAGTTAGTGGCACAGTATACACCTGTATATACCTGTCATTGGTGTTCTATAATACAGGCATCTGCAGGAGTTAGTGGCACAGTATACACCTGTATATCCGTCATTGCTGTTCTCAAATACAGCATCTGCAGGAGTTAGTGGCACAGTATACACCTGTATATCCGTCATTGCTGTTCTCAAATACAGCATCTGCAGGAGTTAGTGGCACAGTATACACCTGTATATACCTGTCATTGGTGTTCTATAATACAGGCATCTGCAGGAGTTAGTGGCACAGTATACACCTGTATATCCGTCATTGCTGTTCTCAAATACAGCATCTGCAGGAGTTAGTGGCACAGTATACACCTGTATATCCGTCATTGCTGTTCTCAAATACAGCATCTACAGGAGTTAGTGGCACAGTATACACCTGTATATCCGTCATTGCTGTTCTCAAATACAGCATCTGCAGGAGTTAATGGCACAGTATACACCTGTATATACCCGTCATTGCTTTTCTCAAATACAGGCATCTGCAGGAGTTAGTGGCACAGTATACACCTGTATATACCCGTCATTGGTGTTCTATAATACGGGCATCTGCAGGAGTTAGTGGCACAGTATACACCTGTATATCCGTCATTGCTGTTCTCAAATACAGCATCTGCAGGAGTTAGTGGCACAGTATACACCAGTATATCCGTCATTGCTGTTCTCAAATACAGCATCTGCAGGAGTTAGTGGCACAGTATACACCTGTATATACCTGTCATTGGTATTCTATAATACAGGCATCTGCAGGAGTTAGTGGCACAGTATACACCTGTATATCCGTCATTGCTGTTCTCAAATACAGCATCTGCAGGAGTTAGTGGCACAGTATACACCTGTATATCCGTCATTGCTGTTCTCAAATACAACATCTGCAGGAGTTAGTGGCACAGTATACACCTGTATATACACGTCATTGCTGTTCTCAAATACAGGCATATGCAGGAGTTAGTGGCACAGTATACACCTGTATATCCGTCATTGCTGTTCTCAAATACAGGCATCTGCAGGAGTTAGTGGCACAGTATACACCTGTATATACCCATCATTGCTGTTCTCTAATAATGGCATCTGCAGGAGTTAGTGGGTGTTGTGTGCCTCCAGCACAATATACACTACCCAATTGCTGGTTTTCCCATCTCCATGCAGGCCATTACTATGTCTGGAAGGCCAACAAGGAGAGGCAGACAGTCACGAGCCAATAAAAGAGGGCAAGGAGGCTCTGTGTCTAGAGACAACAGTTCTGGTCGTGGACGCAGTGCATCATCATCAGCACGTGGCCATGGGACACGCTTGTCCTTATTTTCGGCAGCTAGTTGAGCCGCATCATGCCGAAGACTTGGTAGAGTGGATGACCAAGCCCTCCTCGCCCTCCTCATCCTCTCTCACCCAGGCTCAGGGTACTGTCAAAGCAGCTGCCAAAGCGTCCTCAATGTCATCATCAGTCACTCCTTCCCTAGACCCACCGTGTCCTCCTGAGGAGTCCCCCGAACTGTTTGAGCACAGTGTTGGGTACATGCTCCAGGAGGATGCCCAGCAGTTCGAAGGGTCTGAAGATGATACCCAGCTAGAGGAAGGCAGTAGCGTGAGAGCAGAGAGAGGGGATGCTCAAGAAGGACACCAATCTGGCAGTCATGTTCCAGCAGCTGCAGCATACTGCCAGATTGGCTCCAGTGATGAGGAGGGAGGGGATGATGAGGTCACTGACTCCACATGGGTGCCTGATAGGAGAGAGGAGGAGGAGGAGGATGAGGAGGAGGCACATCTCCAACGAGGCAGGATGAAAAATTGGGCCTTAGGCACTGGTGCTGGTGCCACGACACTGGAACCTTTCCCAGATACTCTAGTTGGAGTGCAGGAATGAGCCCTGCTGCAAAGCATTGCATAAATTTTTTTAATTACATGCCCCTGTTAAACAGGGGCTGAAAAAATTGGGCCTTAGGCACTGGTGCTGGTGCCACGACACTGCAACCTCTCCCAGATACTCTAGTTGGAGTGCAGGAATGAGCCCTGCTGCAAAGCATTGCATCAAAAATTGTAATTACATGCCCCTGTTAAACAGGGTCACTCTTTTGGCAGCTGGGAAGGATGCAGGACAAGGTGCAATAGTGTTGGAGGTTGTTCCGCCGCTACGCCTCCAAAATGCTACTACTGGTTGTTGTGACACACCTCTCTCCTCCACCACCTCCTCTTCTTCTTCCTCCATGGCCTCTTCCTGTGCTTTGTCCTCGGAACCAGCGGTGCTCCGTAGGCGTTCAAGGGGCTACGCAAGTACGCAGGCAAAAAGATGATATGCCGTGCTTGCGCTGGTGTGTTTGGGGAACAGGAGCCACACTGGGGCAGAGGTTCTGTCTGCTCTGCAGGGGCAGGCCGAGAGGTGGTTGACGCCACGCTAGCTTAAGCCAGGAATGGTGGTTTGCGACAATGGCACCAACCTCCTCTCCGCCCTCCGACAGGGTAAACTGACCCATGTGCCCTGTGTGGCTCACGTCCTTAACCTGGTGGTGCAGCGGTTCTTGGGCAGGTACCTGGGCTTACAGGATGTCCTGAGGCAGGCCAGGAAAGTCTGTGTGCATTTCCGCAGATCATATAATGCCAGTGCTCGGCTGGCTGAGCTGCAAAAGGAGTTGAACCTGCCCAAGAACCACCTTATATGTGACATGCCCACCAGGTGGAACTCAATCTTGGCCATGCTGCAGCGGCTGCACACATAGCAGAGGGCCATCAATGAGTACCTGTGCGACTACGGCACCAGGACATGGTCAGGGGAGCTCGGATTTTTTCACCACGCCAGTGGGGCATGATCAGGGATGCATGCACTGTCCTGACACCATTTGAGGAGGCCACGAGGATAATGAGCAGTGACAGTGCATGCATCAGTGACACTGTACCTCTTGGCCACCTGTTGGAGCATACGCTGCGTGGAATAATGAACAGGGCACTTGAGGCAGAACAGAGGCAGGAAGAGGAGGACTTCCTTGCCTCTCAAGGCCCCCTTTACCCAGACAGTGTTCCTTGTGTCCCACCCATCACACAGGAAGAGGACGAGGAGGAGGATTGTGTCAGCATGGAGGTGGAGCATGGCACTCAGCATCAACAGCAGCAGTCTTTTAGGGATGATTTACAGTCCCAACAAACCTGTGGACTTATACGTTGTTGGGAGGAGGTGGCTGCGGATCATGTCGTCCTTAGTGACCCAGAGGACTCCGGACCGAATGCCTCAGCTAACCTACGCTGCATGGCCTCCCTGATCCTGCAAAGTCTGCGGAAGGATCCTCGTATTCTTCGGATCAAGGAGAGGGACCATTACTGGCTGGCCACTCTCCTTGATCCACGGTACAAGGGTAAGGTTGCGGACCTTATCTTGCCATCGCAGAGGAAGCAGAGGAGGAGACAACTCCAGGAGGCCTTGCAGAAAGGTCTGTGCAATGCGTTCCCAGAGACTGGGAGGTTACAAACTCCTGGTCCTGGACAACGAGTTGCTGAGGCTTCGGTCAGTAGCAGAAGGAGCGGTTCAGACAATTTTTAAGTCCGCAGCCCCAAGGTATGATCGGTTCCAGAAACCATCGCCAGCGTCTGATATACATGGTGCAGGAATACCTAGGGGCAAGGTCAGACTTGGACACCTTTCCCACCGAAAATCCTCATGCTTACTGGGTCTTGAGAATGGATCACTGGCCAGAGCTTGCACAGTATGCAATTGAGCTACTGGCCTGTCCTGCATCCTGCGTTCTTTCGGAACGCACATTCAGTGCTGTTGGAGGCTTTGTCATGGATCACAGGGTGCACCTGTCCACCGACTTGGTTGATCGACTGACCTTCATAAAGATGAACCAGTCTTGGATCACCACCAGCTACCAAGCACCTGAAGCTAATATAACAGAATAATTTATTTTCAAATGTCACATCCCTTCAAGACTGATGCTTAAGCTGAGTGACTGTCCTGTTATGTTGACTGACTATCCTCCTCCTCCTCAATGATCCGATTCTGGATGATAGCTTGGAAGAACTTTTCTGTTTCTGGGTGCCGCCACCAGTGGCTAAGGCCCAATTTTTCAGCCCCTGTTTAACAGGGGCATGTAATTACAATTTTTGATGCAATGCTTTGCAGCAGGGCTCATTCCTGCACTCCAACTAGAGTATCTGGGAGAGGTTGCAGTGTCGTGGCACCAGCACCAGTGCCTAAGGCCCAATTTTTTCAGCCCCTGTTTAACAGGGGCATGTAATTAAAAAAATGTATGCAATGCTTTGCAGCAGGGCTCATTCTTGCACTCCAACTAGAGTATCTGGGAAAGGTTCCAGTGTCGTGGCACCAGCACCAGTGCCTAAGGCCCAATTTTTCAGCCCCTGTTTAACAGGGGCGTGTAATTACAATTTTTGATGCAATACTTTGCAACAAGGCTCATTGCTGTGCTCCAAGTACAGTATCTGTAAAGGGGTTGCAGTGTTGTGTCACCAGTGCCTAAGGCCCAATTTTTCTGCCCCTGTTTAACAGGGGCGTGTAATTACAATTTTTGATGCAATACTTGCAACAGGGCTCATTGCTGTGCTCCAAGTACAGTATCTGTGAGGGGTTACAGGAAGTGAGAGGAAATCTACCCCTAGGAAGGGAAATTCTCTCCTGTAAGAGTTAATATGGGAAAAAGGTGTCTCCTCTCTACTGATGCTTTATCACCAATCCTTGTTTCAATAAAAACCCCACTTTTCAAAAACATTTGTCATTGGGACGGAAAGTGAGGTGAAATGTTCTGAACAGGTGCACAGACAGCAAAACAAATGTTACAGGGGTGATAACCCTTCCCTATGTTTTCCAAAAAGGTTAAAAATAGATTTTTTGGCTGGAGCTACACTTAAACAATGTACCTGTTCAAAATTACAAACAGATTCTACTTAAAAACAAACCTACAGTTCCTGTCTTGTTTGCACCGCCTGTATACTGCTGTTCAGAGTATATAGGGCCTTTTTTTGTGTGCGGGGTTCCCCTTAATATCCATAAAAGACCCAAAGGGGCTGGTAATGGGCTGGGGTAGGGGGTGATGGGGGTAGCCATGCCATTTTTCTCAAAGATTTGAATCCATATTACCGGGACCAGACATTACATTAAAGCCGCAAGCAGTTTTAAATGGCTTTTTTTTCTTTACAAATGTCATTTTGTGCAGGGACAGTTCTAAACACGGGAAACACATGCCACTTCACAGGCATACTTTAGACACCCCCAGGTACGATATTTAAAGGAATATTTCACTTTTTTTTTTCACTTTATGCATCATTAAAATGACTGCTCCCGAAAAACGTCAGTTTTTAAAACTTCATTTTGCGTTGATACATGTCCCCTGGGGCAGAACCCGGGTCCCCAAACCCTTTTTAGGACAATAACATGCATATTAGTCATTATAATTAGCACTTTAGATTTCGAATTGTATTTAACAGGGTTCTAACGTTCGTGCGAACTTTCGGTCCATTCAAAGGTTCTGGTGCGAACCGAACCGGGGGGTGTTCGGCTCATCCCTAGTGAGTACATGTGTCAGGTAGGTGAGTGTAATGGTCAGGTAGGTGAGTGCATGTGTCAGGTAGGTGAGTACATGTGTCAGGTAGGTCAGTGTAATGTCAGGTAGGTGAGCGCATGTGTCAGGTGGGTCAGTGTATGTTGCACAGTGCATTCTGAGCACAATGCATTCCTGAACCCTGCATTCTGAGCGAATCTGGCAGAATCGTACGTTTTTGGCCTCTTAGGGCTCATTCAGAGAGGGGTGATCAGTCCCATCCTCTGTACAGAACCGCTGGTAGGTTTAATTCTGTGTTTGCACTTTGAAAGAAATAAGTTGGTTTTGCGTCACGATTTGGACACTCTGGCTCAAAAAGGTTCGCCATCACTGTGATAGACCAACACAAAGTGGCACATAATTGTGAAGTGGAAGGAAAATGATAAATGGTTTTCAATTTTTTTTTACAAATAAATATCTTAAAAGTGTGGCGTGCATTTGTATTCAGCCCCCCGATACTTTGTCGATACTTTGTAGAAACACCTTTCGCTGCAGTTACAGCTGCAAGTCTTTTTGGGGATGTCTCTATCAGCTTTGCACATCTAGAGTAAAAACACATTTTTGCCCATTCTTCTTTGCAAAATACATCAAGCTCTGTCAGATTGGACAGAGAGCGGCTGTGAACAGCAATTTTCAAGTCTTGCCACAGATTCTCAATTGGATTTAGGTCTGGACTTTGACTGGGCCATGAATATGCTTTGATGTAAACCATTCCATTGTAGCTCTAGCTGTATGTTTAGGGTCGTTGTTCTGCTGGAAGGTGAACCTCTGCCCCAGTCTCAAGTCTTTGGTAGATTTGACTCCATCCAGCTTCCCATCAGCTCTGAGCAGCTTCCCTGTCCCTGCTGAAGAAAAGCATCCACACAACATGATGCTGCCACCACCATGTTTCACGGTGGGGATGGCGTGTTTAGGGTGATGTGCAGCACATAGCGAGTTGCTTTTAGGCCAAAAAGTTACATTTTGGTCGCATCTGACCAGAGCACCTTCTTCCACATGTTTACTGTGTCCCCACATGGCTTCTCGCAAACTGCAAATGGGACTTCTTATGGCTTTCTTCTTGCCAATCTTCTATAAAGGCCAGATTTGTGGAGTTTGCGACTAATAGTTGTCCTGTGGGAAGATTCTCCCACCTGAGCTGTGGATCTCTGCAGCTCCTCCAGAATTACCATGGGCCTCTTGGCTGCTTCTCTGATTAATGCTCTCCTTGCCCGGCTTGTCAGTTTAGGTGGATGGCCATGTCTTGGTACTGTAGGTTTGCAGTTGTGCACTCTTTCCATTTTTGGATGATGGATTGAACAGTGCTCCGTAAGATGTTCAAAGCTTGGGATATTTTTTATAACCTAACCCTGCTTTAAACTTCTCCACAGCTTTATCCCTGACCTGTCTGATGTGTTCCTTGGCCTTTGTGATGCTGTTTGTTCACTAAGGTTCTCTTACAAACCTCTGAGGGCTTCACGGGAACAACTGTATTTATACTGAGATTAAATGAGACACAGGTGGACTCTATTTACTAATTAGGTGCCTTCTGAAGGCACTTGGTTCCACTAGATTTTAGTTAGGGGTATCTGAGTAAAGGGGTCTGAATACAAATGCACACCACACTTTTCAGATATTTATTTGTAAAAAAAATATGAAAACCATTTATCATTTTCCTTCCACTTCACAATTATGTGCCACTTTGTGTTGGTCTATCACATAAATTCACAATAAAATAAATTTTTGGTTGTAACATAACAAAAGGGTATGAATAATTTTTCAAGGCACTATATATATACACTTTTTGGAGTCTATTTGTCTGTGTTGCCGACAAATAGTCTTGTGATTTCTTTCTTGGAAGCTATTTGTTTTCCTTTTTGCCTTGTGATAGAAATAAAGTTAAAGGAAAAAAATGTAAAAGTTGTTAAACATTATTTTAAAGCCCAAGCAGTTGTATATTTTCTGAAAGCAAAAACCCTGGATAATAAAAAAGGGGCAGTTGAAATTTTTACATTGTGTAATGTTTGCACCGGTATTTATCAAATGCATGCTTTCAGGAAAACATACACTAAAACTAATTTTAGTCCAAACCATAGTTCATGGTTAACACGAAGCTGATAACCTGTAAAGGCTTTTAAGTGTTGTCTATGAAGAATTTTGGGCACCGTCTTTCTTTTTTTGCAATTTCACAGGAATACACAATTTTAAGTCTTGACATGTTTGGTATCAAGACAACCACATCTTTTATATTTTCCCCAAATATTAGGTAGAGTATTTTCAATTAATTTGTATTTTTTCCAGAAGATATGCATTGGACTAATACTGTAACTGTGCAAATATTACAAGACATAACAATTGCAGCTGCTACTATTGTATTCTCTATGTTCTCTGCTTTCAGAAAATATACAATTGCTTGGGGGTTTAAGCAAATTTTTTGTCAAAAAAATGAAATTTTAACATGTGTATGAAAAATTAGAAAAATGTCACTGTAGAGACATAGTTAAAAAAAAAAATCACCTTTGGAAGGATCGAAACATCTGCTTGTAATTTTTTCTTATTATGCTTTCGGAGAAATACGGAGAAAAGAAGGACAGGGATGTAGTGTGGCTTCTTCAGAACAATAGTTCTCAATCCAAGGACAGAAGATTTGTGTTCCGGCATCTGAATGAAAATAAAGGACCAGGGAATGCTGACTTAGGGCCCTTGCACACAGCCGAGTGAAATACACTTGCTGTTGTGGTGCCTGGGAACCACGGCTGCAGATTGCCCCTTTGAGATGCATTATGGCAAACACTGTGGAGTTGATTTACTAAAACTAGAGAGTGTGAAATCTTGTGTAGCTGTGCATGGTAGCCAATCAACTTCTAACTTCAACTTGTTCAATTAAGCTTTGACATAAAAACCTGGAAGCTGATTGGTTTCTATGCAGAGCTGCACTAGATTTTGTACTCTCCTAGAAAATCAACCCCTGTGCATGGCTTTACATGTAGGTGTATTTTTCAAGATATAAAATGTTACACTTTAAAAAAATATCCCCATACGCCCTGCACATGTAAATGCAAGTGCTGACGGTTATGTGCGTATAGATGCACATGGCTAATGCATGGTTGTGCGCAAAAGCCCTGCTTTTCTAGGATCTATTTGATAAACGCTTTGTTAAGAAGACAAAGAAAACATGTTTATTTTTATAGCATTTTCTATTGTGTTGTGTTTGTCTCTTCCCTGTTTTTGTAGTTTCCTAATTTTCACATGAACAGGATAAATGTTTAATTCACATCCAGAAAGAAATAGATCCTGCAAACACTTGCTGGCTCACTAGCACACCTGCAATGCATTGAACTTGCAATACACTAGGAATATTAATAAGGCCCCTTTCCCACGGACGGACCGTCTATTCGTTTTTCTTCCATCCGCCAACGGACGACAATGCATTCCTATGGGCAAACGGATGACCATCCGTTACCGTCCGTTAACCTCTGCTTCCCATTTTATCCCTTCTTTTTAACGTACAAGGCTATGTCCAGATCCGTGAAAACGGATATCAACAGACATTAACGTCGATGTCCGTCAACGTCTGATCAGGTTTGAAGAATTTTTTTTTTTTTTATTTATTTGTGAACTCAACCTATGACCCAGGCAGTAGTTGGATAATAGGAAGTGCATCCCCAGTACATCATCTCCAAGGAGAAACATGGCCAGAGATGTCTCCCATGAGGACCTAATTAACCTGGTCCATGAAAGGCCAGGCTTGTGGGACTCAACCTGTCAGGACCACAGTGACAGAGTTAGAACACAGCAACTATGGGAAGAAATCTCTAAACTTGTGACAACAAATTGGTCCACCATGACTCCCAAACAGCGTGATCAACATGGTAAGTGTTGCCCAACTGCAGCATGCTTTCTTGTCAGTGTTTTTATGTAATCATGAGATTATGGAAACATGTGAGTAATGTACTGTTCAGTCTCTCGCAGCAGCAGAGCCAAACCACGTGGCACTCTGGGGGTTATTTACTAAAGGCAAATCCACTTTGCACTACAAGTGCAAGCTACAAGTGCAAAGTGCACTTGAAATTGAACTGAAAGTGCACTTGGAGGTGCAGTCTCTGTAGATCCACTTGTAGATTGCACTTGTAGTGCAAAGTGGATTTGCCTTTGGTAAATAACCCCCTTTGCTTTGTATGTATTGTTATTTACTGTTTGTACTAATGCATGTGAATTTGAGGACAGTGCACATCCTTTCTGTCCTCTCTGAAGTGTGCGCACCTGTCCCAGAAGGACATAATTTTTGTGTCTATTGCTGTCCTTGTTACACTCTCAGTTTGTGATGACCTAAGCATAAAAATATTGCTGTCCATCTGAATATGTTGATAGCATTCTGTGCACATGATGTTTAATATTGTGAATAGGCAAGGGCATGCTGACTCCTCCACAGACTATGGAGTCCTATTGGTTATAGGTTTTTTTTCTTATCCACTTTACTTAAAATCTTAACTCAAATTATTTTTCAATGTGTGTTTACAGGATTCAAAATTAACAGAAGGTGGCGTTCTATGAGAGACCGCTTTCGAAGAGATTTGAAAGATGAGGTGCAAGCGGTTCCAGAAGTAGCGGAGGGCCCCGCCTGAGGGCCCCGCCCTCAGCTACATAAGAGACCTGTCAGGCTGCCGGGATTCCCGGGGTGTCTTCGGTGGAGACAGGATGCTTGCTGTTCCTTGCTGCGCTGGACATCATCGTTGGAGCCTGCACCCGGAGAGGAGAGATCATCCATCGCTGGACCCCGGAGAGGAAAGATCATCCATCGCTGGACCCCGGAGAGGAAAGATCATCCATCGCTGGACCCCGGAGAGGAGATCACCCATTGCAGGATACCGAGAGTGGATTACCACCGCTGGAATCTTTATTTAATTTTTTTATTTTTAATAAAGGACTTTTTCTCAACGGTGTCTGTGTGTTTTTTAAAAAAATTTTACACTTTCTTTGTGAAATGGTAGGGGTACAATGTACCCCTAACCAATTCACATAGGGGGGGCCAGGATCTGGGGGTCCCCTTTGTTAAAGGGGTCTTCGAGATTCCAATAAGCCCCCCGCCCACAGACCCCCAGAACCACCAGGCAAGGGTTGTGGGGATGAGGCCCTTGTCCCCATCAACATGGGGACATGGTGCTTTGAGGGGTCACAGACCCCCAAAGCATCCTCCCCATGTTGAGGGCATGTGGCCTGGTACGGTTCAGGAGGGGGGCGCTCTCTCGTCCCCCCCTCTTTTCCTGCGGCCTGCCAGGTTGCGTGCTTGGTTAAAGGGTCTGGTATGGATTTTTGGGGGGAACTCCATGCCATTTTTTTTATTTGGCGTGGAGTTCCCCTTAAAATCCATACCAGACCTGAAGGGTCTGGTATGGATATTTGGGGGGAACCCCACGTCATTTTTTTTTTAATTTGACGCAGGGCTCCCCTTACGCATTTTTTTTTATTTTTATCAATGACTTTTCTCTGTATTGCCGGGAGCCAACAATTCATTATAGCCGCGAGTGCTTTTAAATGACTTTTTTTCCTTCAGAAATTACACTTTGTGCAGGGACAGTTCTAAGCACGGGAAACAAGCGCTACTTTATATGCATATATACACACCCCCTATGTACGAAATTTAAAGGAATATTTCACTTTTATTGTTTCACTCTAAGCATTATTAAAATCACTGCTCCCGAAAAAACGTCAGTTTTAAAAACTTTTTTTTGCATTAATACATGTCCCCTGGGGCAGGACCCGGGTCCCCAAACACTTTTTATAACAATAACTTGCATATACAGTAAGCCTTTAAAATTAGCACTTTAGATTTTTCATGTTCGAGTCCCATAGACTTTAACTGTGTTCGGATGTTCAAACAAATTTATTGCCTGTTCGCAAGTTCTGGTGCAAACTGAACTAGGGGGTGTTCGGCTCATCCCTACTTCTGGCATAAGGCCTAAGCAGATATTGAGAAAGTGTGAAGGCCTCATCTGCAACAAGCACGAAAGGCAGGTCTGGTCCTTCAGTTCCAGGCAGAGGCTGATCAGATGGTATGTTAAATCGCCCTTCTCGCAGTCTTCGACCCATTACAGACTCACGGAACACTCTGGAATCAGCACTGCTGCCATATGCCCCAATGTCCACAGCGATAAATTTATACAGGTATACCAAACTTTTAAGTACACAATGGGGTTTATTTACTATAGCTGGAAAGCACAAAATCAGGCTCGCTTCTGCACAGATACTAATGAGCTTCCAGGTTTTATTACCAGGCTTAATTGAACAAGCTGGGGTGAGAAGCTCATTGGTTTCTATGCAGAAGTGAGCCTGATTTTGCGCTTTCCAGTCATAGTAAATAATACCCATTGTGTACTTAAAAGTGGGGTATGCCTGTAATTGCTGTCACAGATAGCCATGAGGACCTATGAAAAATATTTCTTGTAGTTATGAAATCTGGACCCAGAACGTGGAGGCTTTTGGATACGGATATGCTTTCCATCAAGTGCTCCGATACAATTTGGAAAGTTTGCTCGATTCCAAAATCCATCTGCTATTCTTCGCCACATGTTGCCACCTGCTAATGGCATCACTGCTGGACACAGCTCTTCCCATATGGCTAAGCATGTATCATGCACTATCCCCGAAATTGTTGAAATACCCAGTAAAACATGGACTGGCCAGTTGCAAGAAACCTAGAAAAAATGTAACATCTTTTTAGATTTTTAAGTAAAACAACATTCTACTGGCACATAAATCGATATAATATTTAGTATCTATACATACTGTATATAAACACACACACACACACAGTAGACCAGGGGTAGGCAACCTTGGCACTCCAGCTGTTTTGAAACTACAAATCCCATCATGCCTCTGCCTCTAGGAGTCAGCCCTGTGATTGTCAGGGTCTTGCAATGTTTCATGGGACTTGTAGTTTCACCACAGCTGGAGGGCCGAGGTTGCCAACCCCTGCAGCAGACCAACAAAAAAATGACATTTGATAAATGAATGACTTCTTACCTCAAGGTCACTAAGAGATGTTCATCTGCAGGTACACACCTTATCATGTTGGTATGTCTACGCTGCAGTCGTGGGTGCAGCTGGCCAGTAAGTAGTCAAATGTGGCTACGGTCATCCTGGTAAAGTTGAAAAACTTAGTTGGATACTGTCGGAGATGAGCATAATGCAGAGCCACAAAATCTTCAGAAGGCCGCTTCAGTAGCATGGGGTGGGTCCATAATCGACGTCTCCTAACCACAATCTGCTTTTTCTTGCTCTCCATTTTCCTCATATAGGCAAATACGACAAACAATGTCATGCTGTCCCAAAAATAGTTGGAACCCATCGCACAATGCAGATAGCACACACAAGGACAAGAACAAAGGAAGGACACAGCAAGGACAAGTCACTCACTGAAAACTGCAATGCAGCATGGGAGGAGCAATGCTTTCTGGGTAATGTCATCAAAGCCACAGAAATTGCTGTAAACGGATCAAAATGGATGCAAAAACTGATGTAAACGGGTACATTAACGGATGTAAACGAATGTAAACGGAACGGAAGATGGATGAAGACAGATGAAAAAACAGATAAGAACTGATACGTTTTTAAGGTGGCAAAACTGATGGTATCCGTGTGAATGAGGCCAAGAACAATTTAACTGAAGGAAGTCACTGGGGTTGATTTACTAAAACTGCAGAGTACAAAATCTGGTGCAGCTGTGCATGGTAGCCAATCAGCTTCTAATTTCAGCTTATTTAATTAAGCTTTAACAATAAAACTTGTAAGCTGATTGGATTTTATGCAGAGCTGCACAAGATTTTGCACTTTTAGTAAATCAGCCCTTTAGTTTCACTGAATGCACACCAGATGCATTCTATTTAGCATGCATTAAAGTGTATCTAAACCCAAGAACAAAATTGGTATATATTGTAGCTTACCAGTCCTTAAGGCTCCCTTCACGTTGCGAAAGGGGCTATTAGCAATTGCATGCAGGAGAGGACAGAAGCCCCATTGAAAACAATTTCATGAGAGCTGCCACTATTAGCTTGCTGGGGCTGCCAATTGCAGATATGTGCTGAGAACTCCCACTTGGTCTCACACATGTAAACCCTAATAACCCCATTTGCAAGTGTTAATGGGGTCTAAATATGGTGGCTGCATTGGCATTTGTTCCTAAATTTTTACTTGGTAATCCTGCCAGTGCCTATTATCACTCATTGTACTATATCTATGGAGGAGCAGCATAGTCACCCAAGGACAAAAAGGGTTAGAGGAATACAGAACATATCCCCCTCGACTCATTTCTATAACAAATTTTATTTTAACCACTTTCTGACCGCACTATAGCTGAATGATTATCAGTGTCCTGATTATCAGTGCAGTCCCAATAGTGCCCACCAGTGCTGCCAATCAGTGCCCACCGGTGATGCCAATCCGCGTGCTGCCAATCAGAGCCCACCAGTGCTGCCAATCAATTCCCACCAGTGCTGCCAATTAGTGTGCTGCAAATCAGTGCCCACCAGTGCTGCCAATCAGTGGCCATCAGTGCTGCCAATCAGTGTCCATCAGTGCCTCCTCATCAGTGTTCTCATCAATGTCCCCTATGAGTGCTGCCTATCAGTGCCCTTCAGTGCTGCCTATCAGTGCCCTTCAGTGTCACCTATCAGTGCTGCCTATCGGTTCAGCCTCATCAGTGCTTCCTCATCCGTGCCCACCTGTGCCGCCTCATCAGTGCCCATCAGTCCAGCCTATCATTGAAGCCTCATCTGCACACATCAGTGAAGGAGCAAAATTACCTGTTTGCAAAATTTTATAACTAACTATGAAAAACTTTTTTTTTTCAACATTTTCATTTTTTTTTAGTTTATTTAGGAAAAAATAAAAACCTTGCAGTGATTAAATACTACCAAAAGAGAGCTCTATTTGTGTGGGGAAAAAAAAGATAAAAATGTCATATGAGTACAGTGTTGCATGACCCTGCAATTGCCATTCAAATTATGACAGCACTGAAAGCTGAAAATTGGCCTGGGCAGAAAGGGGGTGAAAGTGCCCAGTAGGCAAGGGGTTAAAGTGTATTAAAGTGTATCTATAACCAAAACGTGTTTGTAGTTTTGAATAGTGTGGAGAATGCTTTGAACTCCTGTTAGATTTTACTGCCATCAGAGGTTTTGTTTTAGAAAGTTCCTTTACTTCCTCTATGGTAAAAGCAAGTCCATTGGATAAGAAGTGAGGGTAAATCTCCCTACCACAATACAAACAGAAATAAAAATGCTAATTTTTCAGTTAGGTAGAGAGTGCTAGAACATCGGTCAGCTTATTATAGGTGAAAACAATATTTTATGAACAAGAAGCCAGGGTAATTTGTCATGGTACTTTGAGGGGAATGTACTAAGACTGGAGCAGACAGAATCTGTAGCAGCGGTGCATGGTAACCAATAAGTTTATAGCTTTCATTTTTTATTTTTTTTTTCCATTTAAAAGTTTATTGAAAATTGAAAAGGAGCAGTGAGCACAATTCGCAGAACGCAGATGCAACTGCACATAAACAATCAATACAGCCAGTTGAGATACGACTTAACACAAGTGTACAATTTGGTTAGTTTCACCGGGCGAAAAGTACAAAGAAGGTGATTACAGGCTTATACAATCACAAAGTATTCGTTAAGCGAGTAACTATAAGACAAAATACAATGTGTCTACCGAATGAGCAAAAACGAATTTAGCTATAACCCAGGAAAGTAGGGAGAGTATTGATGTGTGAATCCCAAACCTTGTATTCACCATCTGCTAATCTGATTTTAATTGCACTTTAAGAATAGAACAAAGAGAGAGTTAGAAAAAGAGAGGGTAGGAGAAAAAATAAAAGGGAAGAAAAAAGGTAAAGAAAGGAAGAAAAGAGTAAGGCGCCTAACATGAGATAAATTCTTCATGAAACCCATCTAAGAGTGTCATAGGGGCTCCGAATAGGGCCTCCAATGAGCAGCTCCGGCTGTTGTGATCTCCTAGATTTGAGACATTAAATACAGTGTTCTCATAGGTTGAGACAAGATTTGGCAGTTACATAATCCTGAGAGTATTTGAATAGCAACCACGGCTGCCAAGTTTCATGGAACTTTTCCCCTGTACCTTTATCTTGGGCCAATGCATCCTCCATTTCATACAGGTCCTCTACCTTACTTAGCCAATCTGCCATGGAAGGAATCCGAGGTGAGTTCCAATGTAGAGGAATCAGAGATTTGGCCGCGTTGAGTAATTGTTTTGTCAAGGAGTGTTTATACCTCTTAAAGGAAAAGTTGGTCACATGCAACAGGCAGCAGGCTGCGTCCAACTTTATCCTTGTTTCAGTGATTTTTTTGATAAGTGTCCGAATTGTAGACCAAAAGGGTGTGATCCGGGCACAATGCCACCATATGTGAATCAAAGTGCCCCGATCCGACTGGCATCTCCAACAAATATCTGGTTTTTGGCCATCCCACTTGTGGAGTCTGTCAGGAGTGTTGTACCATCATGTCAGCAACTTGTAATTTGTTTCCTGCAGTTTTGTACTAATAGAGCATTTATGTGCTAGAATACAGGCAAACCTCCACTTACATTCAGATATTTCCTCGCCCAAATCCTCCGACCACCTCCTCCTGTGATCACCCGCCCCCACGGCCCCGGAACGCCGTAACCAAGAATACGCTATTGACGTGGCTCTATCTAAAGGTGCTTTGTTGTGACATACCGACTCCAGGTCAGTTAGGGGTCTATTCAAGTCCTGCTGGCTACCAAATTTACCCAGGTAACTTCGTATCTGAAAGTAGGTCCACTGTCTTAGGTGAGGCATGTCGTTCTCTAATTTGAGGGAAGTCCACTCTCGTAGCTTGCCCCCCTCAAAACAACCACCCGCCAGTAACGGAGTGTTCCGTGACACCGACCTGAGCGAGGAATTCCGTACGCCTGGGGCAAAGTCAGGGTTATCCTTCAGGGAAGTCAGAGGGCTCGGACATGTGGTGATATCCCCGTGCTTGCTTAGATTGTTTAATATCTCAAGTGTCGTGCCCGTGATGGGGTGTTTACAAAGGTCAGACTTGTGACTGCGCCAAGGAATCCACGGGGAGTGAGTGAGAGGGACTGGGCATAAGTATGCTTCTAGGTTCACCCAGTCTTTCATGTGGGCATGACAGTGCCAATCTATTACTCTAGCTATATGTGATGCCTGGTAATAATTTTTAAAATTTGGCAAGCCGATCCCACCCATGTCTTTAGATTTCATCAGTGTCACAAGTTTTATTCTAGGTTTTCTGTGGTGCCAGAGGAACCTCAGGATGACAGAGTTCAATGCCCTGAAGAATCTCTGTGGGACTCTTACCGGCAGTGTACGCATCAAATAAAGGAACTTAGGTAGGGTCACCATCCGTATGATTGCCGCACGACCAAACCAGGAGAAAAACCTCACATGCCAATCTTTGAAATCCCTCTCACAACTCCTGAGAAGTGGTGGATAGTTTCTTTCAAAGATAGACTGTAGCTGGGGGGTCAACCAGATCCCAAGGTATTTAAGTGCTCCAGGATCCCACCTAAATGTAGAATTGGTTTTGGTTAGAGTAAGTAGTTTGTCTGGAAGTGAAATGTTTAAAGCCTCGGATTTAGAGTAATATAGCTTTCATTTTTATGGCTTAAGTGAACAAGCTCCAGAATCGGCTTGCTCCAGTTTTAGTAAATTCCTCCAATGCATTTTAGAAATATAAATGGGAAATTTAGGCTAAATATGAGTCTGCTTACATATACAACTTCTGCCGACCTCCTACCTATGCTTCAGTCTGTAAAAGAGATGTGTGCAAATATATTTTCTTGAATCTATTTCATTGCAGTCACTTGATGCAGAAGCTGCTGTCCCCCTGCGTCAGAGAGTCTTGGCGGCCGGTGCTGAATTGCCAGAGCTGTGAAATTACCCGCTGGCTTCCATTGTTTCTTCGTTGTTGGTCCCTCCTTTCTCTTGCAGCAGCCACTCACTGACACAGGGGAGCCATTGCTTCTGCATCATGTACAGGATCGAAGCTCTTTTAAGAAAATGTATTTACACACATCTCTTTTGAAAACAGTCTACAGCATATGTAGGAGTGGGGGGGGGGGGGGGGCGGGAGAAGCAGTTTTTCTAGACAGACTTATATTTAGTCTACTTCCACTTTAAAATATGCTTGCCTGAACAACCCCAGACCTGCCCTTTGACACAGAAGGAACAGCAGATCAGCAAGGACCTTCACACTAATATAGATCTAGCCCAGTTACATTTTGGAAAATCAAAAATAGTTCCCACTTTTTTATGATGTGGAAAACTCCCTTATGATTTAAAATACATATGTTCTGTAAAACGATTTTTTTTTTTTACTATTTTCACATGGTTAGGATTCAAGGCTGTTCCAATTCAGTATAATCCCACAACTGTACTAAAATAATACATAAATTTAAACTTATGTTTCCACATAACCCACTGTCAGTAGAGCTGAGAGACAAGGAAATACAAAATATTCCTGTACTGGAGGGCTCATTTTTCAATGCTATAGGGGTTTGAATGCTCCTCCTAAGATTATGCTATCTCCATTAGAATAGCCAGGTGAGACTCTTAGTTCAGCTGAAGAAGGAAACTTTGGAGGAAGCAAGGGTCAAATCTCTGCAGTTGATCCCTGTAATAACAATCATCTAGCCAGTAATCATAAAAACAGTAATATTATTTAACACATAGGACATCCAAAATTGCTACACACTAGAGCTAGTATTTAACAAGGGAATAAGGAATTACCACTGCTTTTGAAACATGTACTTTTCAAAAGTAAAGTTTAAAGTGTACACCCCCATCCCCAGCCTTGCTGACCTAAACTATTGTATAAACCCCCCAACGCCATCTACTTACTTACTGAAGGAGGACAACTGAAGGCCTCTCCTGCTGATTACATCCTCAGGCCAAAGTCTTTTACACCACTGCCTTTACCTGCACAGTGATCGCTTGTAGAATTGCCCAATATACATTTATAAAGAACTTACTATAGATAGGATGTAAGTTAAAACAAAGAAGAAGTATCCTTTCTTAAACATGATTGGATGATTGAAGAGAACATGATTGGATGATTAAAGGGAACCTTACTAAATTAAACCTAATGAGGACTAGTTTTGTTGTGAACAGTTCCCTCTCCTTTAATAAATCAACCCCAATGGCTGTGTACTTGCTCTGGGTCTGGTAAGGAAGTGCTGGAACTACAGACAGCCCAGGAGCTGGCATTTTCAGAAATATGTCAGCAAGCTGCAACCTGAATATTTCTCTCAGTGAAAGTTTCCATTAACATACATTTTCATATTTACTATTATCAACCAATTTAGTCAAACTGACAAGCGAATCTGATAAGTTGGATATATTAGTTGTTATACATAAATCCTATCCAAAACCAATCAGTCTATTTAACCACTGAAATACAATGGGCAGTCAGTTCACTCCTGAGGCCAGGAGGGCATTTTAAAAAGTCCTCTTATTTGCACCGTTCATATATGTCCCCTAGCACACACAGCTGCGTACCTTTTGATCGCAGATAACAAAATGAGGTACAGGGTCAATTAAATTTGCCTTGTGCCATGTGATCACTTCTAGCAATCACAGTGATCACATACCGAACCGGTGCAGCCAACACCAATGTTCCTGTTTGCCACCACACCAGAGCCAGTGTCACAAGATCAGTGTAAGCTAGTAACAATGTTTCATAATCACTGCCACATCAGTCTAAATGTTACCCTACCAGTGTAAGCCATCAACAGTATTCTGGATCACATTTATACCAGTCCCTGTACCACCATACCAGTGTTAGCAAGCAACCGTGTTCCTGATCACCACCTCACCAGTCCCAGTGTCGCCAGACCAATGCAAGCCAGCAACAGTGTTATTGATCTCCCCCACGCCAGAGCAGCGTCACAAGACCAGTATAGGCCTGAAACAGTGTTCCCAAGCATCCCCACACCAGTATCACCAGACTAATGCAGCCAGCAACTGTGTTCCCAATAACCGCCACACCAGTTACAGTGTCCCCAGACCAGTGAACAGTGTTCCTGATCACTGGCACATTAGTGTCTGTGACCCAAACTAGTGCGGCTAGCAATAGTGTTCCTGATTGTTGCCACACCAGTCCCAGTGTCACCAGACCAGTAGAGCCAGCAACATTGTTTCTGATTGCCGCTGAACCAGTCCCTGTGTAACCAGACCAGTGTAAATCAGCAACAGCATTCCTGATGACCAATGTATATGTCCCAGTGTCACCAGACAAGTGTAAGTCAGTAACAGTGTTCCTGATCACTTAGTCATACTAGTCCTAGTGTCACCAGACCGTTTAAGTCAGCAACAGTGTTCCTAATCGGCACCACACCTGGGCTAGTTTTCCCAAACCAGTGCAGCCATCAAAAGTGTCCCCTCTGTGTTGCTTGTACTGACCCTGGCCTGTTTATTGACCATGTTTCTGTCTGCTGCTTGGAATGGTTCTTTGCCTGTCTGCTGCCCAAGTCTCTGTCTACCACAGAAACGGACCCATTTGCACATCCCACTGCCTATGTTTCTGTGAGACACCAGTCTCAATCATCTCCTGCAGACAACTACACAACTTGCAAGTACAGGTGACCCTACACTATGCTATATTCCATGATCACTCAGAGAGGCGAGCATTACAGTACACTGTTTTTGATACAATGCTGGTTGATTTTGATTTTTGTGATACACAAGATACAATGTCTAGTAAATAAACAGTACAAACACAGAAAAAAGTCCCATACATGTGATATCCCATTACACAAGAGGAATAGCTGTGTGTGAGAAATTTCTTATTAAACTTTGTGTAAAAATACATTTTAATTTTCATTGTGCATTTTCCAAAAACTTGTAAAAAAATGAAATCCTTAAAAAACTCACCATGTTGCTTAACCACTTACAGACTGGAAGATTTCCCCTTTCATCTTTTATGCCTCGTTCTACACTAGAAAAGCCATATTGCTTAGGTGGAGGCAACCTGAGCCTCCCAGCCTCCCTCAATTGCACAGTGGAAAGCGCTCATCGATTCCGCTCTCCCGCTCTATAAGCTCACTTTTATGAGCCGCAAGTGCCCGAACAGATTCGGGAAGATATGGGGTGACTGGATTACAAAGTAAGTTTTTGGTCGTTTTTTTTTTCTTTTCCTAATCCACAAGCTTCCTAAATTGAACCGCATGGCTGGGATGGTTTTCCCTACTTGGGTCCCCCCCCCCCCCCAGGGTAGCCCCTGGACTTTACTGTTGCTCCGGTGGTTGCTGTCAGATGTACTGTTTTGCAACTATTTCTTATTTTATGCCTATGATGCGTTTATCCTTCTCAAGCTAGTTACTAATGGATGGGTTCAGGTTTTGATGACCTAGGTAAATGTACTTGAATGTGTGAAATATGCGCCTTGATAAACGATATATTTTATGCAATTCTTGGATATTTCTATAAATGTACTTGTAATGTCTATGGAAACTCATCTCCAGTTGGAGATTAATAAAAACTTCTCTGTTAAAAAAAAAGAAGGGTGATAGGTAGTCAGGAAATCAGATGCATTATTTATGCTATTTGAAAGTCTGAAGGTGCTCTTTGGATAACTGTATATACTGTATATACTATATTTTGTACACTTAAACTTTTTACACAGTTTAAATAATATACACATATTTGTTTTTGTTTTTTTTACCAAAGAAAAGTAGGAGAATACATTTTTGCCTAAATTTATGACGAAAGATTATTTATTTGCAACGTTTTTTAGCAAAGTTTGTCTTTTTTCCTTTATATTAAAAAAAAATTCCAGTGATGATGAAATACCACCAAAACAAAACCCTGTCTGTCTCAAAAAATATAATATACAAGTAAAATGCACAAGAAACAAGAACAACAGGTATCTAATCAGTATAAAAAATGTTTTAGGTGTACATAAATGTATGTACAGTCAGTGAGGAAAGGAGTCCAAGTACTGGTAATATGAAAATAATAATAATAAGTCCAAGGGTTACATATACATTCTCAGGGCTGCCATCAGGGGGGAACAGAAACAATGTTCAAATTCTGTAGAAAAAGACAAGGGGAGAGGCGCCTCTGCGTGTAGATGTTTGAAACTATTTTAATAGCAGAGTAATTAACACAGGAAAATCACATTTGCGAGGTAAAAAGTAGGCATTGAACGGGTCCCAAACATGGGGGAGATTTTGAGTTCAGTCAGTCCATTCCTAGTCCTGCTGGGGCGCTGTGCTGCTGGAAGTCGACATGCACCGCTGATAGATGGAGAGAAGCCGGCCGCGGTGGAGGAACTTCAGAGCGAGGCTTGGAGCGCGGTTGGTGTAGGCAGGCGAGAAGTGGTGACATCACTGGAAAGCGACGCATTTCGTGAGCGTACAGGCTGCCTGTGACATGGCAGCCACGCTCCTTCATCAAGCTAGTGAATAGGGATGTGAAGCTAGATTTATGTTACAAAGAGGGGAGGGGCCGCGGCGGGAGTTACAAGGTAATGGGCGGAACATAGTTTACACAGGACGGAGCAGTCTGTTATGTGCCGCACAGTGGTTAGAACAGTTTATCCAATAGCTTTAAATGGACAAAAATTATATATGGCGCTGGAGCGGGATATAAACTGGGCATAACGCTGTAGCAGGCACCATTTTGGTTGCTAAACAAGGATAATGGGACTAATTGTGAGATGGTGTAAGTTTTAAAAAAGGAAAGAATAGTGATGATTACATTTTATAATTAAAATAAATGAATAATGAAACTGATAAAAGGGAACGGAGGGGGAGGGGAATGGGCAAGAAAGGGGGGTAGGCTAGGTTGTATATAAACAATCTGGGATAGAGGAGACGTATTAGATTGATAGGGGGGGATAATATAATAAATTGGGCAATCGGTACGAGAAATAGTTTGGTCTAGTGGGAGGGGGGAATGGAAAGGTGGGTGAGAAGGGTAGTGATTAAGCGAAAGGAGGGGAAGTGGAAGAAAGGCGAAGGACAGGTCAATCATGATGATCGGACTATGTGGTGGAAAAAACAAGGAAAATTAGGATGGTCCAATGGATGGATAGATGGAAGGGGGGGGGTTTAAAGGGAGGGGGATTACTTTTAAGGATTTATTACGTGTGTTGTGGCATAGGTGATTGTTATGGTACTAATAAATTGGGTGATGGGACGACTTGGATGATAGCACAATCTAAACGTCACAAATATTGATGGAAGCATGAATACTTAAATAAATATATACATACATAAGTATATATGAAAACATATAAATACATGTAAATACAAATACAAAAAATACATATGATATGGAAGTTGGGGAGGGGGAGGGAATTAAACTAGACCATAGTGTAATACCATAATTAGGGGGTAGGATTAAGAAGGGAAAGGGGAAGAGAGAGGTAGGGGGAAGGGGGGCCAACCGAAAAGAAAAGAAAAATAGAGGGGAGAGGAGGGGAAAAGGGGGGGAAGGAAGGGGGGAGAGAGGGAGAAAGTTTTTTAGGGAGGGGGAAATGGGGTTGGGAAAATGGGAGTGTGCTGGTCTGGAAACTATACTTATGGGCACCCGCCACCCCAGATTAAAAAGAAAAGACCAACCAAAGGAAATCAACCTGTGGGATATATATGTAGATGGTCGAAAAAGAAGAAGAAAAACGCATATGGAGAGAGTCCGGGCGCAGCGCACTCCAATATAAATGCAGAAAAGGGAAGGTTGCCCCAGGTTTTTTTTAGTGGCATGGTGTATTGGATCAAAGAGGTAATGATATAATAGAATATTAAAATCAAAACTTATCTTTTATTGGACAATAAGTCAAGATGAAAATGTGAAATAAATACACTCTGGTTGCAAACAGTCTAGGAAGATACCATCAAGGTTAAAATTACAGTACAGTATATACAATTAGTAAATGACATCCATGTGAGTACCCCAACGCATTTCGACCAATATTAGCACGGTCTTCTTCAGGGGATTTATGTTCTCTGGTGAGATATATCAGAAAATTATAGTTATAATTCTGACACTTTAGCGAATTACTAACATCTGTAACAGATGGGGTAGAAGTATATTTACCGCTCAAGGGATGAGATTCGGAGCATGACAGATAGCCAGAGGTTATAAATGAATAATGTGATGGTCTGGAAATCCTCATGTGACGTCCCCCAGTCCTCCAAGCCGGGACCAACCCTGAAGAGGCTTAAAGGGGGTCACACATATGGAACACACAAGGGGGGGAGGAGTAGACGACACCTGTGATGTAGTTTAATAAATGAATTAGTGAAAATTTAATAAGATAGTGGTGTACTTAGACAGCACTTAAATAAACTAACAAAAAATGTATTCACAAACTATATACACAATTTTTTTTTTAATTGGTCCCTGAACCAACAAAATTTTAGAAAATGGGGAGGGAAAGAAGAAGAGAAAGACATAGAGTAACATACAAATTGACATCCCATTCTCAATGTCACATTTAGCAATGCACAAAAACACATATCACACATCCCACCCTCTCCTAAATAACTACCCCACCCCATTCTCCGGTGGAGTCGATAGTAGATCCCACACCTGCAGAGGGAGAGAAAAAAAAACAACATGCATCATAATACACATCCTATCTTCTAACTGTACAAAGAAGTGAGCCATCTCTCCGAAAAGAAATGGCTTCCTTCTGCAAGTAAAGTACGCTAAGCCTAGCATCAGTTTATATTATCATATATATATATATTTTAGAATTCGGCAAACCGCTGCCACCTGGTGTTAGCACAATTTCAGTACATCCAAAGCAGTTGCGCGTGGGAATGAAACGCGGCTTGGGCACCTCGAAGCAGTCCCAGATGGCTTCCCCGTACCATCTCTCTCTATAGGCTTCTATTTCAAATAGTAGCTCCTTGGGCACATAAGGGTACTCCCAGCCATACTCCTCAGCCACTCTCTTGTTGAGGAGCCGCTGCAACCGGGCAATATGCGGAATGGTTGCATGGTCTCCTGCTCCTGGTAACACAATAACGTCTGGCGACCTTTTAACTGGCACTGCATCAGGCTTTGGCAGAGGCGGCCGCAATGGCAAACGTCCTTCTGTAGTAGTGGGCACGGGCGATGCATGTGCAGGCAGTGCAGGTGTGGGAACAACCTTCTCCTCCAAAGCAGGGGCTTCCACTCGGGGCGTAATTTCCCCAGAGTCCATTGGCAATCCCTCTCTAAGGTTGCGGGTTGGAGTCACCGGAATCATGTCCCAACCCTTCTTAATGAAGATCTCATCGATCTCTACATCTTTACCCAGTTCAGAGGATGACTCGAAATCCGACGAGTCATACTCCTCAGCAGGCAGATAGTTTCTGGTGGACATAGACACACTGTCCCCAGGCGGCAAAAGTTCCCGAGGGTCGGCTGTCCACACATCCCCAGCAGCATTGGCAAGGGCCTCTTTCCCTCGGGGTGACTCAGTGGGCTGGTCCACCTCGAACAGGAATTCCCCACAGGTCAAACACCTTCCGAATGGCCTTAGTTGCACAGCAAATTCACTGCATCTGGGACAGAGCATGCCAAGGGCCTCCACATCTCGGCAAGTGTACAGTGCGAAGCGGCCCCGAGGCTTGAGCCAGATCCCCGTATCTGTGAGCAGGGCTGTAAGGGGAGCAATGTCCATGGTATTTGTAGTTGGGAACATCCGAGGTCCCGACGAAATGGAAGTCCATGGGGTAGCAGACATATTGCTTCTCTTACCAGTCCAGGCTCTCTCTGTTACTTGGCGCCAAATGCACCATGTGTAACTCACAAATGGCGGGAGATCCTCCCCCTTTTTCTCTTCTGCATGCAGCTTGCGGGCTTTTCTTCTTTTAGGATATGCCCACGAACTACGCAGTTAGAAAAAGTTAAAGAACAGTCCTGCACCTCCTTTTCTCTCGTTAAAGTAGTGACGCAGTCCAATTTTCTTTAATGGCCGACTTCCACAAAACACACAGACAAGAGAAAAAAATAGTCCAACTTCCAGGGGTAGCTGCAAAATCCCAGACTTGAGCCCCCACGTGTAGCACACAGATCCCTTGCTTGCTTACCTCCGCTAGCAAGTGGGACACACCATGCCACATGCCCAGTATCCTCCTTGTTGAAGAGGGTGAGCGGTGTTATCTATTTTGGGTCCTGCAGCGAGTTACCACTTTCCATTGGTTCTTCACCCTAGAGTGTAGGAAGAAGTCTATTCTCTCTCTTTAAAGGAAGGCCAATGTCCAGACAGTATCAAACCCAATAAAAAGGTTTATTTGGTTGAGAACTTGACAGGAAAAGTTGGAGATAAAGAGAAGTGAACAGGGAGGCAGGTTCAGGCACGCGGCACTTAACTATCACTCGTCGCCAATCAGGCCTGAGTGGGTTTTGCTCACCCAGATAGTCCCCTTAAGAGTGGTCCTAGCAGCCGGTGTGGAGCACAGAATATTTACTTAGGGTTTCCTAGGTATACGATCAGGAGATATTCTCTAAGTCCCGAACTTCCCAGTCTAGTAACACTTGAGTCCTTAGGTGCAAATGGGGCACGTTACTAGGC
This sequence comes from Rana muscosa, assembly GCA_029206835.1. Classification (NCBI taxonomy): domain Eukaryota; kingdom Metazoa; phylum Chordata; class Amphibia; order Anura; family Ranidae; genus Rana; species Rana muscosa. Next base: position 606,002,204 of record CM055122.1, on the reverse strand, counting down.
TTGTGGCGGACTATGGAATCCTTCCCTTCAATAGGTAACCAGGCCTCTCCCGAGACAGTGACTTCTCTCACCGATCCCCTTGAGTAGATACTCCCCTGGTTGTCTCTTCTTCAGAGCGGGTCACCCCTCACTTGGGTACCCTGGGATTCCTCTTCAGGTGTAGACCCCAGCCAAAGGTGTTGGGCCTACTCACAGCGATGCAGCCTCAGGCTAAAGGTGCCTGGGGCTGGTGTACACACGCACCCCTGGCCTGGAGGGCCGGGAGACGCGAACTGCTCCCCCGAATAATGGCACCCGCCCCTTATGTATCCTCTCCCAGCATGCACGGCGGGTAGACCATGCCCACTGCACGGCTGCCGAGAGAGGACACCCAATGGCGCTGCAATGCTACCTGTGGTTCGACCTGAGCTTGGGGCAACAATGCCACCCACAGGCCAAAGGGAACTGTACTGTCAGGCAACATTACCTCAGAGCAGAAGCCAGTTTTTGAAGAATTCAACAGCCTGAGTCCAACTATGGGCTCAGACTACCCCCTAAATTTAAGCATAGCGACCCCCGAACATGGGAGGGGTCCGCTACAGAACATATCAGCAACTGACTGGTGGGATAAAAGTACTGAAAGTGCTGAAAAAACACAGAGGCTGGTATAATGCTGCGTACACACGATCGGATTTTCCATCGGAAAAACCTTGCATAGTTTTTCCGATGGAATTCCGCTCAAGCTTGGCTTGCATATACACGGTCACACAAAAGTTCTCCGATTTTTCGACCGTCAAGAATGCGGGGACGTACAACACTATGACGAGCCGAGAAAATTAAGTTCAATGCTTCCGAGCATGCGTCGAATTGTTTCCGAGCATGCATCAGAATTTTGCACAATGGAATTGCTACAGACGATCGGAATTTCTGATTGGAATTTTTTCCATCTGAAAATTTGAGAACCAGCTCTCAAATTTTTGCTGGCGGAAATTCCAACAGGAAAAGCTCACTTCAGACTTTTCTTGTCGGAAATTCCGATCGTGTGTAAGCGGCATTAGAGTAAAAAGAATCACATGATTTTGATTCTCAAGCAATAGAGATACAAATCCATAGTTAAACAACAAAGTATGAAATACATTAAAGATAGGAGCTGTGGATACAATCATACAGGTTAGGATTGCAATGAATAACTGGAAAAGTAGACCTTCACTTATTTACCTCCAATGGTAATAACCCATGGAAAGCAAACCTTTCTTCCGACAAATTTAAAAGGCATTTATCACACCAGTCTGAAAACTGCTGAAGTGTTTACACTGCAATCATTTGAAGCTATCATGACAGACATACTGTCTAAAGCAATTTCAGTAATTTAAAGAAGATGATCTGACACTATTTCAGCCAGATTACATAAGAAAACTGCATGTGTTTCCAATACTCACAGGATATGTGGAAATTATATATTTTGTCCATAAGAGGTCTGAATGGGGGCCAGAACGCAATGGATTGAAATGATCAAACTCAGTAAACAGATTGTCTACAAGGGGTTGATGTGGTCCAAAAAGAAGCAACGTGTTCTTATTATGTTTTTAACATTTTGACTATAAATCAAATTTTACCTAAATGTAATCCCAAATTGTATATGGAAAAAAAAGAGCTGGATTGCACTGAGGCAAATCTCAGAAAACATGTAAAGGTTAGCCAGAAGATTCTGTGCTGTATAACAATTTTCCGTGTATAAAAATAGAGCATAACGGCCACACACCTTAACAATATGTGTATCTATAGAAACCTAACTATGGGAAAGTACACTAGGCTCCCTGAACAATATTTTCCACATCCTGTAAGACCAGGCTTGATTCTTTTTTCAATATGGATAGCCTTATTATAATTAAATGTATACAGTATTTCATAGTTTTATAGTTTAATTTACTTCTATTTGCAAAAGGCTCCTTTAATTTTATTCAGGTAAAGTATACTGTAAAAAATAAGTGTATTTAAGAAAGAGCCTCCTTCATTGTGTGCACAGATGTATGATCCTAATTTTGATAAGAATTTGGTTGTGGTAAACACTCTAGATCAGGTTAAACATTCACAATAGCACTTAATATTTACTGTGTGTTTAAAGGAGAAGGCCAGCCTGGGCTCGTTTGGCTGGGCTTCACCTAAGGGTCACAGGAGTGCAATTAGTTTTGCACTCCTGTGCCCCGTTTTCAGCAGAGAGAGGTCTGAAGTCACACTGAACAGTCCAGGCACCACGTCATCCCAACTTTGGAAGTGTGGATCCGCCAGGTGCCTGAACTGATGGCTGCTCCCCACTGATGGACTGATGGACTGATGACAGCCGCTCCCCACCCCTCCACAGCTCAGCACTCCAGTGAGCATGGAGTAGCAGAGCGGGAGAGCTGCTGATTGACTGTCAGCAGCTCTCCTCTCTGAGATCTGTGAGAACCGAGCCATCGCATTGCAGAGATGCCAGGGGACAGATGCAGCATCAGACCAATAACAATGTGATGCAGGGATATGGGGCATATTAATAGACAGTATAAGCAGCAAATAGCTCTACAGGCCACTCCTGCCCCCTGTAAAGATCTTAGGCAGTGGTACTTACTAGAAATATGTGCATTTAAACAGTATTGGGTCTCATTGCTAACCTTAGGCTTTTTGGAAGTTAATCATGTGCCTTTCCTATGTTTCCTGTAACTCTAGGCATCGGCTTTATAATGGCAGGATAGAAGTATGATTATAAATATACTGTAGCTAAAGCCCTCAAATTTATACGAGTTGGCCAGTGGCAAAACAATTTAATAGTATCGTTTCTGAGCTTCTTTTTGCATACCTCATTGTCTTAAAAGTTTCACAAAATTGTCAAAACAAACTGCCCAAAACATTTCAAAACCACAACTTCACATTCCCCAAACCTCTACTTATCGAAAGTTATTCCCCAAATATTCAAAATTCAGACATATTGGTATGTGTTTGGTAGAAACTGCTTAGCGTCAAAATAGTACACGAGAACTTCAGCAGGCAGCAAGTAGAAAAAGACAAGACAGTTGTCCTTGCAATATAAAAAAGGGTGTATTATCTGAAAGACAATAGCCACAAATAATGTAGAATGGATGGACAGGATATAAGAAGCTTGGTTAGGCTGCATTATAAGAGCGAGAGGTAGGGCAGGTTTTATCTTGAAATAAATATTAGAGATCATTAACTGAGAAACAAATATTATTCAGTGGCTGGCAATATGTAAGCGGCTTGGTTAGGCTACAATATAAGAGGGAGGCAGGTTTTCTCTTGAAAAAAAACATTAGAGTTTATTATTTATTAGACCATATTATTTTTATTTTGGTATACATGGGTAAATGGGTGATGTAAACGATTGGCCGAGAGAGCACAACATTTTTAGTTGTTCCAATTTGTGTTAGAGAAGCTCATGTCAATCACTGGACCCAGGGTTAATTGTAGATGTGTCAGTAAGAATTAACAATAGCTTGACCATTTGACATACTTGACCTAGCGTATTTATAGTACATTGCTGCCATCTAGTGCTTGTAGGCAGAAATGTTTCCCTCATAGAAACTAATGTTGGAAGGAAGCAAAAAAGGTTATGTCCATCCATCATTGACTACCAAACGTTCAAGATGATAAGTCCAGAATCAAAATTGAAATGGGGACTCTATAGGACTTCACTAAGGGACTTTCCCAGAGGACTCTGTCATGGGGCACTATTAGAATCTGTACTACCAGAGGGCAAGAGACTGTCAAGACCCAAAACCTATTTTCCTGCAATTGCTTGATTGCCTAGAGTCATGTATGCTGTGGAAACCATGTAATAGCTTTAACAGAAGTTGTGTATCCTTACTGCATGCAGACCATTGTCAATGTTCATTCACTAGGAACGGATAGATAGAATGTGTGCATGTATGTTTGTTAGCATATTTGTAGAACTTTTTCCTGTAACTTGTTTAATAAAAACACATTAATAAACTACTGAGTTTTTTTTCTTGCTTTACTGCAAAAAAATTGATAAACTGCTGAAAAGAAGAAGAATTAAAATTGTTTGGTCTTTTGCCCAGGATTTGCACCAAAATATATGGAGGCTCTCATTTTTGAGTTACACCAAGCTCCAGCTGCTAAAGCATCACTTCCTCTTCCTGCACCCTTCCCAGTGTCCCTTCCATATTTGAACTATGCTCTATCTTCCTCATTTGGTCTATGCTCTATCTTCCTCATCCTCATTATCTGAAAGAAGGAATGCTAGTGCATCATCAAGATCATACTCCTGCTGTAGGTTAGAGACCATATGAACAATGACTCCTCATTGTAAGGTTGCAGGGCTATGCTGCTTCTTATTTTAGGCCTGTCTGACATTTTTAAGGGATTAAAAACATAACAAGGATTGCCAACATTTAATGGCAACATGGGGGATAAACACTGTATATTGTGCTTTGAGAAAAAACGACTTTACTGCACAAGAATGCGGTTATGTTCTATAACAAAGGGGAGCTTTGCCTGTTTGTGAAAAAAAGGCTAGCAAAAGAAAAAAATATATACTTACCCTCACCAAAATAAACTCTGAAATTTTAAACCCATTTTTTAACCTAGCAGACAATAAAAAAAACATGGATAAATGTAAAATGTAAGGAAAAAAATATATAAAAAAAAAAACAAGACTGTAAGGGGGGCTAGAAGTTCAACAGCAATACAAGTTATTGCTGCTACACACAAAAGGTAGCCGAAAAATGACTGTTGGGTCCCTGAACTGTGAACATAGGGAAGTACACCAGAATATGTAGACTACCACACTGCAATCCACAATAATTTAGCGCAATATAGCACAGTAAAACAACTCACACTCCCTACACATCTTTACCTAAATGACTTCAAAACACACTGGCAAATGGTTGCTGGGAACCCACCCTTTTATAGTGAGGGACTGACACAATAACAAAGTCCCCATTGTTGGCCATTCTAACCCTGCTGGCTACAGTTGAAAGATGGGGCCAGCTACAATCACTGTTTGCTAAGGATTAGGGATGAGCTGCGAGTTCGAGTTGAACCCATGTTCGACTCGAACATTGCCTGTTCAGCTGTTCGCCGAAATTCAAACATTATGGGCCGTTCGCGCCAAATTCGAGTGGCACGTCACAGCCCATAATTCACTGCAGAATAGCAGTGCATTGCTGGCTGATGATTGGCCAAGCATGCACTATGACCCGCATGCTTTGGCCAATCACAGCACGCAAAAAACAGAGAGCCAAAATTAGCCAAAGCCAGGGTGGCTTTGGCCAATTATGTCTCAGGGGGTTTAGTACACGCCCCACACTATATAAGGCCGCCTCCATGGCGGCCTTGTGTAGTTTGTTGCGGAGGTTAAAAAGAGAGGTTGACAGTTTAAATGTGCGGTTTCGGGAACTTACAGAGACAGTATCTCTCATTAGACATGACCTCCAGAGAATTAGAGAGAGGACCACGGCTGTGGAGGGGAGGATCAGTGAGGTGGAGGACCAGCTCCCACCCATCACTAGAGATACTAGATCTGTGTTGCAGCAATCTGCGCAGGCGAACGCAAAGACTGACGATATTGAGAACCGGCTAAGGAGAAACAATGTCCGTATCGTGGGGTTCCCCGAGAGGGTGGAGGGTAGGGACCCCACGGCCTTTACAGAAACATGGCTCCAAGAAATCTTTGGTAAGGAGGCGTTTACCATGCTGTTTGCGGTAGAGAGAGCGCACTGCACACCACCTAGACCCCTCCCTCCGGGTAACCCACCCAGATCCATGCTTGCCAGGCTCCTGAACTATAAGGATAGAGAAATCATACTTAGACTGGCTCGGGAAAAGGGAGCAGTGCATTACAACGGAGCTAGGATCTCATTCTATCCGGATTTCTCTGCTGAGGTGCAACGCAAGAGACCTAAGTTTGCCGAGATAAAGAAACGCCTGCAGAAGCTCCAACTTACATATGCCATGTTGTATCCTGCCAAGCTGCGGATTACAGTCCGTGGTCAAGCTTCCTTCTTTGAATCCGCTGCGGAGACGGCGGAATGGCTGGATCGCAATGAACAGGACCTCAGGAGACGCCGAGATGCTGATATGGGTGACTAAGGCCCTGGCTTACCACACGTGAGGTCGGTATGTCACCTGCAGACAGGTTCAGTCTGCCTTTCCCATAGCGGGACATTTCACCTTTCTCAGTTGTTAGCGATTAATAAAAGTGTTTGGAAGAATACACCTTGTTTACCCTGGCCATTGAGCCACAGAGGGGGGTGCTCGCCCCATTTGACACGTTTGACTTTCTGAAGTCCCAGTTGAGGGGACATGTTTCTCAGTGCCCTGTTGGCACGGGTTTCCTGACAGTCCTAGGCACTGGGGATGATTGGGGCTGGCCTGCCCCTTCCCTGAGCGGGTACACTATACATGCTCAAAGGGGCTGTTCAGGATTGTTTGAAATTTATTTCTTGCTCACCCTGTTACAATGCTTGACTTTCTCGCTCTGATTCCTCACCATCAACCGCTGAGGATCTGCCCACTGGTGATGACCTCTCTCCTGTCGGACTCTAGTAACTGGATGCCCAGAACTCTTATGCTGGAGCCCTTGGCCCCCGGCGATAAACCCTTCTTTCACCCACCATGGCCACCACCCTGGTAGTGACTTGGAACGTTCGTGGGGTTCATGATCCGTTGAAACGCACAATGCTTAACTCTTGTTTAAAAAAGTTCCACCCTGCTATAGTGGGCCTCCAGGAGACCCACCTCACAAAAGATACGGTTGGTTGTCTGGGGTTTGCTTGGGTGGGCACGTCTTACAATTCCACTTACACCTCTTATTCCAGAGGGGTGAGTGTACTGGTACACAAGTCCCTGGCCTACCAGGAACTGGATGTGGAGGTGGACTCCCTTGGGAGATATATTTTTGTGCACTGCAAAGTGTTTACTGTGACGATAATATTTGCCTTTGTGTACATACCCCCTCCCTTCTCCAGGGAGGTTTTGCAATTACTATTATCTTATCTAGTTGACAAACCAGATGTCCCCATTATGATTATGGGGGATTTCAATGGATGCCTTGACCCTAGATTGGATAGACATCCACCGACTCAGCCGCCGCTGGGGGTCGGGGCACTGTTTTGAGCCGCCTGTTGGCGGAGGTGGGCTGGATTGATGTGTGGAGGGCCAGATACCCGAATACTAGGCAGTTTTCCTGTTTTTCGAAAACCCATGGTTCCATATCTCGCATTGATCTTTGTGTGGGGTCCCCACGGGTTCTGCACATGGTCCCTAGGATAGAATACCTCCCAAGGGGGGTGTCTGACCATTCCCCACTGGCTGCCCATCTGGTTACCCATCCCACTTTCTCCCTGCCCAGGGCACCATGGAAATTGAATACCTTTTGGCTAAAACTTTTTACTTCCCATGAACGGGTGACACGCCAGATTGAACAGTACTTTTTAGACAACCAAGTCGGGGAGGATTTGGCAGTGGACTGGGATGCCTTTAAGGCTTGCTTAAGGGGTACCTTCATTGCTGAGATCACAGCCATCAAACACAATTTGTCTGCGCTTTTGGCGCAGGTCGAAGACTAGGTGAAGCAGTTGGAGCTTGCATTTGTAATGGATCCAACGGATTCCGCGAGGGAGGCATGGATCTCGGCCCAGGACTCCCTGGACCGTTTGAGAACCTCCGCTGCGGAAAAAAGTTTTTCTTTACCAAACAGGCCTTTTATGAGGAGGGGGAGAAGACGGGTAGGCTTCTGGCTGGGATTGCCAGGTCTCAGCAGGCCTCCCCGGCAATTGGAGCGATCCGAGACTCCCGGGGACGACTGGTGAATGACCCTGAGCAGATCATAGCTGAATTGGCGTCCTTTTATAGCGATCTCTACAAGCCATGTGATGACTATACAGATAAGGAGCTGTCACAATATCTGGGTGCGGTGGCGCTTCCGTCTCTGGGCGGGCTGGCTCGCGCGGAGATGGAGGCCCCGCTCACTCTGGTTGAGTTAAGGGAGGCGGTCGCATCTTTCCCCACATGCAAGGCCCCGGGGGACGATGGGATCCCCATGGAGGCCTATGTCCAATATGGAGAGGTGATCATGCCCAAGCTGCTTGCGGTTTTCAACTCCTCCTTCAAATCCGGAGCACTGCCCCCTTCCATAACTAGAGCCAATATTATATTATTGCTAAAGGCTGGCAAAGATCACCTGGACCCTGGTTCTTATAGGCCCATTTCACTGCTACAGAGCGATGACAAAATTCTGGCTAAGGTATTGGCTATGAGGGTTAACAAATTTATCCTATCCATTATTCACCCAGATCAAGCAGGATTCATGCCTCGCAGCTCCACCGCAACTAACCTTAGGTGACTATACTTGAACATGCAGACCCCCTCGGATTCCGTCGGCCACAGGGCACTGTTGTCTCTTGACGCCAATAAGGCATTCAACAGTGTTGGCTGACGGTATCTATGGGCTGTACTAACCAAGTTCGGGTTTCGGACCCCGGTTCCTAGGGTGGGTGAGACTGCTGTATGGCTCGCCACAGGCGGCCGTGCATATGTCTGAGAGGATGTCTCATGCCTTTGCGCTGGGCAGGGGGACCAGTAAGGGATGTCCCCTGTCCCCCCTGCTCTTCGCTCTGGCTATTGAACCCCTGGTGGCTCTGGTGCGAGGCTGCCCGTTAGTTAGGGGCTTCCGCTATGGCGATTTACATGAGAAAATTATGCTATACTCCGATGACATGCTCATTTCCTGGAAGATGTGGATGACTCATTGGCTCAGGTTATGTCCCTTATCACAGAGTTTAGCCGTTTCTCGGGCCTTACGATTAACTGGTCCCAGTTGGCTTTGCTGTTCTTGGATGAGGTCCCCGCACCTGGTGAGGGGCCCTCCTGCCCAGTCCCCATATTCTCCTCCTTTAAGTACCTGGGGGTATTCATCTCCCCCCGCGATCACAGATTTCTGCCAGCTGAACATCTACCCCCTATTGACTAGATTCAGAGATAAAATATAGATATGGAACGGACTGCAGATGTCCCTGGCCGGCAAAACAAACCTCATTAAAATGATCCTAATGTCCCAGCTGCTGTACTTGCTACACCAGTGTTTCTCAACTCCAGTCCTCAAGGCGCCCCAACAGGTCATGTTTTCAGGATTTCCCTCAGATGAAACGGATGTGGTAATTACTAAGGCAGTGAAACTGATCAAATCACCTGTGCAAAATAATGGAAAACCTGAAAACATGACCTGTTGGGGTGCCTTGAGGACTGGAGTTGAGAAACACTATGCTACACAATGCTCCTGTTGTTGTCATGCTTAAAATCTTTAGAGTCGTCAATTCCCTCTTTAGACAATTACTGTGGCATACTAAACCCCCCAGGATTAAACTGGAACAACTACAGCGTCCGAAGGAGGGGGGGGGCTTGCCCTCCCCAACCCTTGGATATACTATCTGGCAGCGCAGTTACAGCACCTGATAGGTGCCATGGTCCCGGCTCCTGTGGGTTCCTCGGCCAGGCTTATGCTGCTTGGCTCGGGGGCTGACACAGTGCCCGAGGGGCTGGAGGCCCAACGGTTTCAGAAATCTATTAAAAAGATGCCCACTTATTCGCTCCTTCAGAAGGTGTGAAATAAGGCCAAACAGCTTCAGAATGTCACGGGGTTCACTATGTACAGCCCGCTATGGGGGAAAGACAATTATATTGAATTGGCCAAACTTCAGCAGGGCCCTAAGTGGCGGTCATTTGGTATAACCCACATGAGACAAGTATTTCATAATAGGGCTTTACTTCCTTTTCATGTACTTCAGTCGAGATATGCGCTCCCATCTAATATGTTATTTTACTATCTGCAGTTACGGCATGCTGTTGGAGCTCAGGGAGATGCAGTGGAGTGGGTTCAGTCTCCCACACCTGTTTTTCACATGTTGCAGGACGCTTCTGAGACTAGAGGTGTCATCTCCCAGTGCTATAACATGCTGCTGTCCTCGTTTCTGGAGGGACACCCCATGAAGGTTGTAAGCCAGTGGGAGGTTGATGTTGGTCCTATTGAGGGGGAGCTCTGGGAGGAAGCAATGCAGGTGGTTAACGCCTGTTCGCTTAATGTGGCACAAAAGATCTCCCAACTATACATACTACTGAGAGTACATTATACCCCGGTAAAACTCTTCAAGATGGGAAGACTGCCCGATCTGCTATGTGGTAGGTGCAGGGCGGTGCCTGGGGATTTGATTCACCTTCTCTGGCGTTGCCCCAAACTCCATAGATATTGGACGGAGGTACTGGCTACACTTAACTTGGTGTTCCAGACCAACGTTCCTTCAGACCCCTTATGTTGCTTGCTGGGAATACTGGAGGGGGAGATACCGGAGGAGGTGACTCGAATGGCGTTTACCAGGGCATTGTTCCAGGCGAGAAAAACTATTCTACTACTATGGAAATCTACGGAGCCGCCCACGGTCAAATTGTGGATACAATAGATGGGTAAAATGCTTGTGATGGAGAAATACATATACCAGCACAGGGGCAATGCAGGAAAGTTTGATAGGCTCTGGGATGCATGGCTTGCTGTACCAGGTTTAGGCCCCTTGGAATTAGTGAGGATGAGGCTGTTGGGGGGTGTGTAGCTTGTTCTCACCGGCAGCAAATGGACGGGTGGGAGGGGGGAAGGGCAGATGGGTTGTGAACTCTTCACTTTAGGCTATTTGGAATTTTGAGCGGAATGTTTATTCTATGTGTTCTCTGTTGTGATCAGGGAATGTCAATGACCTATCTTGCTACTTTTACAGGATATATCATGTTCAATGTTTTTGTACCTTGTATATTTTTGTGAGCAATAAATACCTTTTTGATATAAAAAAAATAAGAGAGAGGTTAAAGAGAGAGAGAGACAGTGCCATTTATTTTGATTTAGATAGAGCAGGCAGGCAAGTTAGTTAGCTGCAGTTACAGTGTGTAGAGGATATATATACATCCTACGTGTTGTATATATATTTACACACTGTATTCAGTTTAGCTAGATCCGTTCCTGTTATTCTCTATACTGACAGGCAGGCAGGTGATTGTGCTAGCTGCAGTATTTTCACTTAGTGTACTGTGTCCTTTGCACAGCGTTCACCTAAAGGTACCTCAATACAATTAGTGGTGTTCTCATACTAAAACCACAGGCAGGGATCTGCATTAATTTAATTTAGTGTACTTCTGTCCTTTGCACAGCGTTCACCTAAAGGTACCTCAATACAATTAGTGGTGTTCTCATACTAAAACCACAGGCAGGGAGCTGCATTAATTTCATTTAGTGTACTTCTGTCCTTTGCCTGAATCCAATTGGTGGTGTTCTCAAACTAATACCACAGGCAGGGAGCTGCAAGTATTTTCAGTTAGTGTACTGTGTCCTCTGCACAGCGTGCACCTAAAACTAACTGAAGACAATTGCTGCTTTTCTCATACTAATACCACAGCAGGCAGTTGATTGTGCTAGCTGCAGTATAATCACTATAGATCTATACATATACATCCCACCTTTGTGCAGTTACATCTCATTGCAGGCCATTAGTATGTCTGGAAGGCAAACAAGGAGAGGCAGACAGTCACGAGCCAATAAAAGAGGGCAAGCCGGCTCTATGTCTAGAGGCAACAGTGCTGGTCGTGGACACGGTGCATCCTCATCAGCACATGGCCATGGGACACGCTTGTCTTTCTTTTCGGCAGCTGGCCATGTTGAGCCGCAACATGCCGAAGACTTGGTAGAGGGGATGACCAATCCGTCCTCATGCTCCTCATCCTCTCTCACCCAGGCTCCGGGTACTTTGTCTGCCAAAGCAGCTGCCAAAGAGGCATCTTCCCTCAGGCTCAATGGCATCAGTCACTCCTTCCCTAGCTCCACCATGTCCTCCTGAGGATTCCCCAGAACTGTTTGACCACAGTGTTGGGTACATGCTCCAGGATGATGCCCAGCGTTTTAAAGGCTCCGATGATGGTACTCAGCTAGAGGAAGGCAGTAACGTGAGCCCAGAGAGAGGGGGTGCCCAACAAGGACAGCAATCTGGCAGTCATGTTCCCCCAGCTGCAGCATACTGCCAGATTTGCTCCAGTGATGAGGAGGGAGGGGATGATGAGGTCACTGACTCCACGTGGGTGCCTGATAGGAGAGAGGAAGAGGAGGAGGAGGAGGCACATCTCCAATGAGGCAGGAGGCCCTCCAGGGGCCAGCTTAAGGGCAGCCAACCGACTGCATCACACCGCAGTGTTCCGCATGTTCAGGGTGCTGCTGTCTCTGCGCGTTATTCTAAAAGTTCTTTGGTGTGGGCCTTTTTTGAGACGTGTGCAGCAGATCGCACCGTTACTATTTGCAACATATGTCTGAAGCGTATCTCACATGGCCAAAACATGAGCCACTTGGGCACCACGTGCTTGACCAGATATATGTCGACCTGCCATGCAGTCCGTTGGCAAGCATACAAAAAAGATCCACACCAAAGAACAAAGCGGACCTCTCCTTGCTCCTCATCAGCTGGGATCTCCAACCCCACTATACCTTCAGTCCTCTCTGAAACCTGCACTGAGAGGAATGAAGGTGTAGAATTAGGTGTGTCACAGCCAAGTACTTGCGGGCAATCTGCTATCGGTACACCGACGTTAGATTGTACCAGGCAAATTTCCCTGCCCCAGCTGCTGCAGCGCCGAATGCATATTACCGTTGACTCATGGTCCAGCAGGCATGGACAGGGACGTTACCTATCTTTCACGGTGCATTAGGTGACTCTGCTGGCAGCTGGGAAGGATGCAGGACAAGGTGCAGTAGTGTTGTTCCACCACCACGCCTCCAAAATGCTACTACTGGTGATTCTGACACACCTCTCTCCACCACCCCCTCCTCTTCTTCTTCCTCCATGGCCTCTTCCTGTGCTTTTTCCTTGGAACCAGCGGTGCTCCGTAGGCGTTCAAGGGGCTACGGAAGTACGCAGGCAAAAAGATGCCATGCGGTGCTTGAGCTGGTGTGCTTGGGGGACAGGAGCCACACTGGGGCATAGATTCTGTCAGCTCTGCAGGGGTGAAAAGGTGCTTATGTGCTTGTGTGCTTGCTCCACATGCAGGGCTCACACATCTCTATGCCCTACCAACGCACACCCTCTCTCCATCTCCCACAGCGTCCACACTCTGACCTGTAAATATACCCATCCACCATCAGTGTCCCGTGCCCCCTGTTGGGGTTTCGTTCCTTGGGGGTGTCTCTATATACTGGTCGCCGGACCCTGGTGGGGCGCAGTCCTTGAAGCAAAGGCACCCATTTGTTTGTTTTTAAATGGATGCAGGAAAAGGAATTGCCTCTATGGTAAATATTCATGTAGGAGGGGGTGCCATCATCCCGAATGGATTAGATGAAGAGAAGTGGCAATATGTATGGGGATAACTCCTAACTCCCCTGTCGCCTGAGAATAACTGGGACTATTACGGCACCCATGCACAGCAAATTATAAAATTTAAAACATTTTATTAAGAAGAAGTAACAAAATTAAATACTGAATTTGTGGTACAGTATAACACATTACATACAATATAATGGAAAAACAAAACATATTATACAGTTTCTGCAGGTGTGCAGAGATTTAGTACTGGTACAATTGACGGTTCCTCTACATGTTCCGCGGTATAGACCGCTTCTTCTGGAGGCGTCATAAAACAGTACAATCTATAAGACAATCATAATTGATATAAATGTAATGTCATCATTGTTGAATCAATAGTGTAGGAGTATATTGGTATAAATTAGTAGATACAGACCTGGCTCACCAAACTGATCGGTATGACCGAAAAGAGAATTGTATGATGCGCTGTAGCACCACGAAAAGCGGGGTGCTACCCCCTGGGACGGACACGGGAGGAAAAGATGATGGCACTGAAATATTAATTGCATGACAAGGTTAAGGCCTGGTGGGTGAAAACAGAAAAAGAGGAGCAGGGGGGGGGGAAGGGGGGGGTGAAAGAAGGAGAGTGAGGGGGGGAAAACTAATTTATCTACTAATTTATACCAATATACTCCTACACTATTGATTCAACAATGATGACATTACATTTATATCAATTATGATTGTCTTATAGATTGTACTGTTTTATGACGCCTCCAGAAGAAGCGGTCTATACCGCGAAACATGTAGAGGAACCGTCAATTGTACCAGTACTAAATCTCTGCACACCTGCAGAAACTGTATAATATGTTTTGTTTTTCCATTATATTGTATATAATGTGTTATACTGTACCACAAATTCAGTATTTAATTTTGTTACTTCTTCTTAATAAAATGTTTTAAATTTTATAATTTGCTGTGCATGGGTGCCGTAATAGTCCCAGTTATTCTCAGGCGACAGGGGAGTTAGGAGTTATCCCCATACATATCGCCACTTCTCTTTAAATGGATGCAGCAACATGACTCTCAAGCAATCACACATGGTCAGCAATCTTTTCAAGTATGAGCAATAAGATTGTGCATTTACCTGCTATATGTACCTGTTGTTCATCATGGTCTTCTTTAATTGTGGACATGCTAACTACTGCTGACACAATCATTTCCCTGAAGAAGAAAAATCTTTTCGAAACGCGTTGGTTTCATCATTCCATGTTTCATTCAATGGTGTCTTTTGATGGTCAGAACTGTATATTGCATGGTCAGATGTTTGCATCCTTCTTGTCAATATTGCTATATGTCATGTAGATCTCATCCGTCTACCTTCCCACTTTTGTTTAATAAACAACCCTTTTTTCTACTCAAACTCTCTAAGCATTTAATATCAGAGTATTTCCCTTCAAAGTCCCGTAAGAGGAACCCCTTTGTCCGCTCTGCAGGGGTAGGCTCAGAGGTGGTTGACGCCATGCCAGCTTAAGCCAGAAAAGAGGGTTAGCGACAATGGCACCAACCTCCTCTCTGCCCTCTGACAGGGACAACTGACCCATTTGCCCTGTTTGGCTCACGTCCTTAACTTGGTGGTGCAGCAGTTCTTGGGCAGGTCCCCGGGCTTACAGGAGGTCCTGAAGCAGGCCAGGAAGCTCTGTAGGCATTTCCGCTGGTCATATAATGCCAGTGCCCGGCTGGCTGACCTGCAAAAGGAATACAACCTGCCCAAGAACCGCCTAATCTGTGACATGCCCACCAGGTGGAACTCTACGTTGGCCATGCTGCAGCGGCTGCACACGAAGCAGAGGGCCATCAATGAGTATCTGTTGCAATATGGCACCAGGACAGGGTCAGGGGAGCTTGGATTTTTTCCCCATGCCATTGGGCCATGATCAGGGATGCATGCACTGTCCTGGCACCATTTGAGGAGGCCACGAGGATGGTGAGCAGTGACAGTGCATGCATCAGTGACACTGTCCCTCTTGTCCACCTGTTGGAGCACACGCTTCATGGAATAATGGACAGGGCACTTGAGGCAGAACAGAGGGAGGAAGAGGAGGACTTCCTTACCTCTCAAGGCCCCCGTTATCCAGACAGTGTTCCTGCTGGCCCCCTATCACACAGTAAGAGAACGAGGAGGAGGAGGAGGATTGTGTCAGCATTGAGGTGGAGCCTAGCACTCAGCATCAGCAGCAGTCTTCAAAGGGATCAATTACAGTCCCAAGAAACACATGGACTTGAACGTGGCTGGGAGGAGATGGCTGCGGATCATGTCGTCCTCAGTGACCCAGAGGACTCTGCACCGAATGCCTCAGCAAACCTATGCTGCATGGCCTCCCTGATCCTGCAAAGCCTGCGGAAGGATCCTCGTATTCGTGCTATCAAGGAGAGGGATCATTACTGGCTGGCAACCCTCCTTGATCCACATTAGAGGGGTAAGGTTGCGGACCTTATCGTGGCGTCTCAGAGGGAGCAGAGGATGAAAAATCTTCGGGAGGCCTTGCAGAAAGGTCTGTGCAATGCGTTTCCAGAGACTGGGAGGTTACAAATTCCTGGTCCTGGACAACATGTTGCTGAGGCTTCGGTCAGTCAAAGAAGGAGCAGTGGAGAAGGTGGCCGTCTGACCGATGCGTTCAGACAATGTTTTAGTCCGCAGCCCCAAGGTATGATCGGTTCCAGCAACTATCGCCAGCGTCTGGTTTACATACCTATGGGCAAGATCAGAATTTGACACCTTTCCCACTGAAAATCCTCTGGCTTACTGGGTCTTGGGGATGGATCACTGGCCAGAGCTTGCACAGTATGCAATTGAGCTACTGGCCTGTCCTGCATCCAGCGTTCTTTTGGAACGCACATTCAGTGCTGCTGGAGGCTTAGTAACCGATCACAGGGTGCATCTGTCCACCGACTCGGTCGATCGACTGACCTTCATAAAATGGAATCAGTCTTGGATCACCACCAGCTACCAAGCACCTGATGCTGATGTAACAGAATAATTTTCTTTGAAATGTCAGATCCCTTCAAGACTGCCTATGCTGATACAGAGTGACTATCCTGTTATGCTGAGTGACTATCCTCTTCCTCCTCAATGATCATGCTGATAGCATGTAAGAACATTTTTGTTTCTGGGCACCGCCACCAGTGGCTAAGGCCCAATTTTTTAGCCCCTGTTTAACAGGGGCATGTAATTACAATTTTTGATTCAATACTTGGCAGCAGGGCTCATTCCTGCGCTCCAACTAGAGTATCTGTGAGGGATAACAGTGTTGTGGCACCAGTGCCTAAGGCACAATTTTTCTGCCCCTGTTCAACAGGGGCATGTAATTACAATTCTTGATCTAATATTTCACAGCTGGGCCCATTCCTGCGCCCACCAAGAGTAACTGTGAGGACTTACAGTGTTGTGGCACCAGCACCACCACCAAAGGCCCAATTTTTCCTACCACTGTTCAACATTGGTATGTAATTACAATTCTTTATATAATAGTTCACAGCAGGGCGTTCCAGCGCCCACCAAGAGTAAGTGTGAGGGCTTACAGTGTTGTGGCAACACCAACACCTAAGGGCCATATTTCTGCAGAGTATATACGGCAGGCCCCTACTTTCACACATCCAACTTACAAACGACTCCTACTTGCAAACGGAAGGAAACAACAGGAAGTGAGAGGAAATCTACCTCTAGGAAGGGAAATCCTCTCCTGTAAGAGTTAATATGGGAAAAAGGTGTCTCCTCTCCACTGATGCTTTATCACCAATTCTTGTTTCAATAAAAAAAACAAATTTTCAACAAATATTTGTCATTGGGATGGAAAGTGAGGTGAAATGTTCTGAACAGGTGCACAGACAGCAAAACAAATGTTACAGGGGTGATAACCCTTCCCTATGTTTTCCAAAAAGCTTAAAAATATATTTTTTGACTGGAGCTACACTTTAAAAATGTACCTGTTCCAAATTACAAACAGATTCTACTTAAGAACAAACCTACAGTCCCTGTCTTGTTTGCACCACCTGTATACTGCTGTTCAGAGTATATAGGGCCTTGGGGCCCCACGCCTTTTCTTTTTTTAACTTGAGTTCCCCTTAATATCCATACAAGACCCAAAGGCGCTGTTAATGGGCTGGGGGGGGGGGGTACCCATGCCATTTTTCTCAATGATTTTCATCCATATTGCCGGGACCAGACATTACATTAAAGCCGCAAGCAGTTTTAAATGACTTTTTTTCCTTTAGAAATGTAATTTTGCGCAGGGACAGTTCTAAACATGGGAAACACGTGCCACTTCACAGGAATACTATAGACACCCCCCAGGTACGATATTTAAAGGAATATTTCACTTTTTTTTCACTTTAAGCATCGTTAAAATCACTGCTCCCAAAAAAACTGCCTTTTTAAAAAAAAAAATTGCATTGATACATGTCCCCTGGGGCAGGACAATAACTTATATATTAGCCTTCATAATTAGCCCTTTTGATTTCAAACATTCGAGTCCTATAGACTTTAATAGGGTTCTAAAGTTCGCGCAAACTTTCGGTCCGTTCGCAGGTTCTGGTGCGAACTGAACCGGGGGGTGTTCGGCTCATCCCTACTAAGGATAGGATAGTTGCTAAGGAAAGATAGGAAGCTGTCATAGATACTGTAGTAATGGTAGAAATACAGCTAATAAAAGTCTGATGTTCAGGTGAATGTCTGAACAAAGTTTATTATGAACTTGTGTTCAGATGGATTCTTGAGCTAAGGTTAGGTCTATCTGATCCGATACAGCTTCTAAGGCACACTGTAAAAAGTTCAGTGAAATTAGATACATTTTTATTTAGGTGGAAATGGCTTTGTTTAATATGATTGCTTTTTGATCTGAGTGTGCATTCCCTAGATTGATCTGTTCGTTTCCTCATCAAGTATTGCGGAGGATTTCTGGCTATACCAGAAGGATTTCGGTGACCCAGGGGCGGCCCGCCCATAGGGGCGCCCGGGCGCCACCCCCCCACCTCCTGTGGTCACCAAAAAAAAAAAAAAAAACGGGCCCTTTAAGAGTTTTTTTTTTTTTTTAATGTCTTTTTTTTACACATGGCGGCGCGACCATAGTGGGCGCAGAAGCGCCGCTACCGCTCGCTTCTGCGCCCGGCCGTCACTCACCACAACAATACATAGGTTCATGCATTGCATAAACCTATGTATTGCTGCCGCCCACTATTCAGATGGCCGGCCCCTTGAGCGCCGGCCATCTGAGTCACAGTGTCTGATTGGCCTTTAGAAGTGCCTATCAGAGACAGCAGGCTCTGATAGGCTTCCCGACTACAGCCTGAGGGCTGTAATCGGCTCCTAAATACCTAATGAGAGGACGCACAGGGGTGCGTTCCCTGGCCAATCAGGTTCACCGGGTCTGGTTACCGGTAACCTGATTGGCTGAAGTGACATCGAGGGCGGGAGAAGACATCGAGGACGGAAGAAGATATCGAGGACGGAAGAAGGATGGCGCTGACTCGAGGAAGGTAAGTGCAGGGCTGGGGGGGGGGACAAGCTGCCTATATTTGGGGGGCAAACTGGCTGTATTGTGGGGGACAAACTGGCTGTATTATGAGGACAAACTGGCTGTATTATGGGGGAGAAACTGGCTGCATATGGGGGAGAAACTGGCTGCATTATGGGGGGAAACTGGCTGCATTATGGGGGAGAAACTGGCTGCATATAGGGGAGAAACTGGCTGCATATAGGGGAGAAACTGGCTGCATATAGGGGAGAAACTGGCTGCATTATGGGGGAGAAACTGGCTGCATTATGGGGGAGATACTGGCTGCATTATGGGGGAGAAACTGGCTGCATTATGAGGGAGAAACTGGCTGCATATATGGGAGAAACTGGCTGCATTACGGGGGAGAAACTGGCTGCATTATGGGGGAGAAACTGGCTGCATATAGGGGAGAAACTGGCTGCATTATGGGGGAGAAACTGGCTGCATTATGGGGGAGAAACTGGCTGCATTATGGGGGAAAACTGGCTGCATTATGGGGGAGAAACTGGCTGCATATAGGGGAGAAACTGGCTGCATATAGGGGAGAAACTGGCTGCATATAGGGGAGAAACTGGCTGCATTATGGGGGAGAAACTGGCTGCATATGGGGGAGAATCTGGCTGCATTATGGGGGAGAAACTGGCTGTATATTGGGGGAGAAACTGGCTGCATTATGGGGGAGAAACTGGCTGCATTATGGGGGAGAAACTGGCTGCATTATGGGGGAGAAACTGGCTGCATTATGGGGGAGAAACTGGCTGCATATGGGGGAGAAACTGGCTGCATTATGGGGGAGAAACTGGCTGCATATGGGGGAGAAACTGGCTGCATATTGGGGAGCAACTGGCTGCATATAGGGGAGAAACTGGCTGCATTAGGGGGGACAAACTGGCTGCATTATGGGGGAGAAACTGGCTGCATTATGGGGGGAAACTGGCTGCATTATGGGGGAGAAACTGGCTGCATATAGGGGAGAAACTGGCTGCATTATGGGGGAGAAACTGGCTGCATATAGGGGAGAAACTGGCTGCATTATGGGGGAGAAACTGGCTGCATTTGGGGGAGAAACTGGCTGCATTATGGGGGACAAACTGGCTGCATTATGGGGGACAAACTGGCTGCATTATGGGGGACAAACTGGCTGCATTATGGGGGAGAAACTGGCTGTATTATGTATGGGGGAGAAACTGGCTGTATTATGGGGGAGAAACTGGCTGCATTATGGGGGAGAAACTGGCTGCATATAGGGGAGAAACTGGCTGCATATAGGGGAGAAACTGGCTGCATATAGGGGAGAAACTGGCTGCATTATGGGGGAGAAACTGGCTGCATATGGGGGAGAATCTGGCTGCATATGGGGGAGAAACTGGCTGTATATTGGGGGAGAAACTGGCTGCATTATGGGGGAGAAACTGGCTGCATTATGGGGGAGAAACTGGCTGCATTATGGGGGAGAAACTGGCTGCATTATGGGGGAGAAACTGGCTGCATATGGGGGAGAAACTGGCTACATTATGGGGGAGAAACTGGCTGTATATGGGGGAGAAACTGGCTGCATATTGGGGAGCAACTGGCTGCATATAGGGGAGAAACTGGCTGCATTAGGGGGGACAAACTGGCTGCATTATGGGGGAGAAACTGGCTGCATTATGGGGGGAAACTGGCTGCATTATGGGGGAGAAACTGGCTGCATATAGGGGAGAAACTGGCTGCATTATGGGGGAGAAACTGGCTGCATATAGGGGAGAAACTGGCTGCATTATGGGGGAGAAACTGGCTGCATTTGGGGGAGAAACTGGCTGCATTATGGGGGACAAACTGGCTGCATTATGGGGGACAAACTGGCTGCATTATGGGGGAGAAACTGGCTGTATTATGGGGGAGAAACTGGCTGTATTATGGGGGAGAAACTGGCTGTATTATGGGGGAGAAACTGGCTGCATTATGGGGGAGAAACTGGCTGCATTATGGGGGAGAAACTGGCTGCATTTGGGGACAAACTAGTGGCGTTTGGGCACAGTGGCTGCGTTTAATGGGCACAGTGGTGGCAATTGATGATTTTTTTTTTTCAGTTTGTTTGCGCCCCCCCCAAAAAATTTGAGCACCAGCCGCCACTGGGTGACACGGATGACCTACTAGTCCCTGCAGAGGGCCAATTCTGCTGGCGTTCATGACCTTGCTCTTTAGGGGGTCCACCAGTTGGGTAAGGGTTCCCAAATACAGAGTGGATTTTTTCTTCAGATTGAGAACTTCCCTCCCTTCTCCTCTTCTTCTCTTTCCTGGTGAAGGTGGATAGAATCTGGAACTTATTGCCTCAACGAACTTATCATTATCATATTTTTTTCTTTTTTGATATACGGACTAAATTGTGTGTTTATCATTTATCAATTGTTTTTTTTCATTATATATGTCACTTGTGATTTTTCATAGTTACGAGCGCAACTTATGTTTATATAATTTTGTTTGCACCATAGAGATATTTGATGGTTTTTGTTGCAGCTGTACACGGAAGTTCTTATCTCTAGCGCGGTGTAACCCCATTTTTTCCAAGTAATATACTTTACTTATGTTGTACATAGAAGGGCATGGATTCTCATAACTCTTTGCAACATTAAATAGTGGATCACCAAGAAGGTGAAAAGCTAAAACAGCTTTAGGAAAGGGGAGGGGTCTCACCAACACTCTTCTTTAGGTAAGGGAACTAGTAAGTGATCTTTTTTAACACATGCATAATCTGGTGTAGAATTACTATGTGCCACCCGCAGATGTATAGAGTACACTCAAACCTCCAAAACACAAGGCAAGATACAAATATCTTGAATAGCAATACCCTTCCCGTGTTAACCACTTATTCCTTATAGCAGCACTTTGCCAATATTTGAGTCTGCAATTGTAATGGCATAATTCATGCACAAAATTTTGGGCGGGGGACTTTAAATTTTAATAAATCATTATTTTTTTCTTATTTATTTGACTTTTTATTTTTTATTTTTACACTGTCCTTTTAAAAAATAATTTTTTGGATCACTTTTATTCCTATTACAAGGAATGTATACATCCTTTGTAATAGAAAAGAAGCATGACAGGACCTCTTTAATGTGAGATCTAGGGTCAAAAAGACCTCAGATCTCACAATTACACAAAAATGCAATAAATAAATGTCTTTTTTTTTTTATTATTCCCCTTTAAGACCATTGAGCAGAAGTGACATTTGACGTCGCTTCCGCCACCCAATGGTATGGAGCCAAGTGGGGGCCATCTTTCCCTCCCTCGGCTCCAGGCCTCACAGGAGAAAGGACCGATAGTCTCTGCCGATACCAATGGCTCCGGTAAGCGGCGGAAACAACCGGAGCACGGTGAGAGGGGGGCCCTCTCCTGCCCCCGATAAAAGTGATCTTGTGGGGAATCCGCCACAGAGACCACTTTTATCTGAAAGCAGACTGCCCACTGTTGAAGAGGATACCGGGGCTATGGCAGCTAGCTTCTGCCATTTCAACAGTATTCCACTTTCTAACAGCCAACATACAATGACAGCAGGCGGTCTGCAAGTAGTTAAGGGATTTCAGATGCTGGAAAGTTGGGCGGGGTTTATGACCATGTGACCACCATGATTAGCTGTCACGACAGTCACATGATAAGAAATATTGCCGTTAGCCTCCGGAAAGTATGCTGGGAGAGTGCAGGGCGCGTGCTCTCGGCACAGCTGTGTCTGCAAATTGGTATGCAAATATGCCTCTCAGGGCCAAGGTGTATTTGTGTACCCTTGGAGCTTAGGGGTTAAATAAAAATAAAACGCAAAACATTTGTGCATACATATGAAAACATTTTTCCCCTTTTTCATAAGTGATCACATACCCTCTGTTCTCAGCTGCATTAGAGCTGGTGGAGGAGAAACAGGAGCACACTGATCTTCCCAGTTGTGCGGGAGGTGAGGGTGTCATGACAAGTCTGATCATTGGAGGATAACACACTGTGTTGTGGAAGGTACTCATCTTCATACGTGCACACACTAGATACTGATAGAAATGGTTACATTCCTGTCAGTAGGGATGAGCCGAACACCCCCCTGTTCGGTTCGCACCAGAACCTGTGAACAGCCAGAATGTTCGCGTTAACTTTAGAACCCTATTAAATACAATGGACTCGAACGTTCGAAATCAAAAGTGCTAATTATAAAGGCTTATATGCAAGTTATTGTCCTAAAAAGTGTTTGGGGACCCGGGTCCTGCCCCAGGGGACATGTATCAATGCAAAAAAAAAGTTTAAAAACTGCAGTTTTTTCGGGAGCAGTGATTTTAATAATACTTAAAATGAAAAAATAAAAGTGGAATTTTCCTTTAAATTTCGTACCTAGGGGGTGTGTATAGTATGCATGTAAAGTCGCGCTTGTTTTCCGTGCTTAGAACTGTCCCTGCACAAAGTGTCATTTCTGAAGGAAAAAAAGTCATTTAAAACTAACTCGCGGCTATAATGACGTAGGTGTAAGGCTGAGGACCTGATGCGGAACGTGAGAAGGGGCGGGTCTATTAATTTATTATACTGGAGGAAGTTCCCCATCAGGTCCGCCCCCTCGTATGTCAGACCCCGCCTACGTCATTGGCTGAGCGGACCTGATGGGGAACTTTAGAAGGGTCGGATGTATTCATTTAATACACTGCGGAGGAAGTTCCCCATCAGGTCCGCTCAGGCTCAGCCAATGACGGACAGCGCTGGACACCGGATCGCCGTGGGACACTGGATTTCATCGCTGGAATGTTTTGTTTTTTTTTAAATAAAGGACTTTTCCAAGGTGTCGGTGTGTGTTTCTTTACATTTTTTTTTACACTTTCTTCGTGAAATGGTAGGGGTACAATGTACCCCTTACCAATTCACATAGGGGGGTCGGGATATGGGGGTCCCCTTTGTTAAAGGGGTCTTCCAGATTCCGATAAGCCCCCTGCTGGCAGACCCCCACAACCACCGGGCAAGGGTTGTGGGGATGAGGCCCTTGTCCCCATCAACATGGGGACATCCTCCCCATGTTGAGGGCATGTGGCCTGGTACGGTTCAGGAGGGGGGGGGGGCGCTCTCTCGTCCCCCCTCTTTTCCTGCGGCCTGCCAGGTTGCATGCTCGGAAAAGGGGTCTGGTATGGATTTTGGGGGGAACTCCACGCCATTTTTTTTTTAAATTTGGGGTGGAGTTCCCCTTAAAATCCATACCAGATCTGAAGGGCCTGGTATGGGTATTTGGGGGAACTCCACGCATTTTTTTTTTCAATTTGCGGCAGGGTTCCCCTTAATATCCATACCAGACCTGAAGGGCCTGGTAATTGAATTTGAGGGGGCACCCCCCCGCTTTTTTTTATTTTATCAATGACTTTTCTATGTATTGCCGGGAGACGACAATTCATTATAGCCGCGAGTGAGTTTTAAATTACTTTTTTTCCTTCAGAAATTACACTTTGTGCAGGTACGAAATTTAAAGGAATATTTCACTTTTGTTTCACTTTAAGCATTATTAAAATCACTGCTCCCAAAAAAACGTCCGTTTTTAAAACTTTTTTTTTCATTGATACATGTCCCCTGGGGCAGTACCCGGGTCCCCAAACACTTTTTATGACAATATCTTGCATATAAGCCTTTACAATTAGCACTTTAGATTTCTCCCATAGACTTTTCGAAGTTGCCACGAACACCCCAAATTGTTCGCTGTTCGGGGGACGGGCGAACAGGCAATGTTCGAGTCGAACATGAGTTTGACTCAAACTCGAAGCTCATCCCTAACTGTCAGAAGAAGGCATTATCCTAAATGGCTCAATGGCATCCCCAAGGGACGAATAATAGAATATTAGAAGAAATTGTGATTCAATACAGGATTTTAACGCACAAAAAGAATTATCGGTGGACAGATTTGAAGAAAAAGGGTATAAAAGAGGTACATTTGTTAAAGTAAAAGAGAAGGGTATTTATATATGTAGAGAGGATCTACTAGAGACATAAGTTAGAAAAGACAACATATATGAGATTAATTTCAGTACAGTGTTTAACAAACAATTTAAACAAATTAAAAAAGCTATGAAAAACTTTGGCCTATACTGAAAAGGGACCCCATATTAGCTAAAATTCTAGCAGACAAACCACATTTTGTTTACAGAAGACCACCCACTCTTAGGAATAAGTTGGTGAGAAATGTACCTGTTCCCCCTAAAAAAAACAGTCACTTTTTGGACATTTTTTTTTTTATTTAGTTGTGGCAGGTGTATGATATGTAGAACCTGCTCTTTTAATAGGAAAAGGAAAAACCACCAGATTCCAGTCTAACACAGCAGGAAAAATCTATGACATAAAAACTTTTATTTCATGCAACAGTACACATGTCATCTATCTTTTGGAGTGTAGCTGTGGTCTGCAGTACATTGGAAGAATCACGAGACAACTAAAAGTTAGACTAAGAGAACACATTAACAATATAAGAAAGGGATTCCGCGAACACAGTTTGTCTAACCATTTCAGAATACACCACAATAGCGACCCCAGACAACTCAAATTCTGTGGGATTGATACAATTAATAGACACTGGGGGGGAAGACACACACGAGAAAAGCCATTTCCCAAAATTAATCTAGATAGATTTATCAGATAGATACGTTGGTGCCTATGGGGGTTAAAGGTGGAAAGGGATGTTAATTGCTTAATTTCCAATTTCTAATTTAAATGTTTAATCTTTAATTTTATATATTTTTTAGTAGGGTTAACTATATGATCCATAATGTGTACCTATGCCTATTGAGGTAGTATTGAAATAGTGGACCTGATCTAACCATTAGCGCTTTATTAATACTATTATTAAAATACATATATTATTGAAACAATTCCCATGGATTTAGTATCTATATAATAGTAGATTATTTTGAAGCATCAGAGCTCTTATATATTAGGGTATGTATTAGATGTATGATTCCTCATTCAACCACGAGATGGCGCTAGCAATATGGGTTCATTCTTGAGAGATTTGCCAAGAATAAGTAACCTAACCACTTAGATGGTTTTAGATTAAAACATTTTTTAGATTAAAATAATGTGAGACTTCTGAGTTATTAGCATCAAGCTTATGTCGTTTCACATACTTTATAATTATAAAGACTATTGTAAATAGATGATTATTATAAATATCATTATTAATTGAATATCAAAATGGATAGATTCCTCATTCATCCACTAGAGGGTGCTATCAACATGCATTCGGTTCACACAGGTTTGAACATAAACTATACACTCTAATATTGATATAACACATTTAAGTTTTTTTATTATTTTTAAATAAGGTCAATATCGATTTTTATTCTCATTTTATTTGCATTACAAACGGGCAGTATACAGACTTTTAGTCATACATCAATCGTTTTGTTTTTGCAAGTTTTGGATTCAGATGGAGGATTCAGATGAGGTGAAGCCTAGTATACCCTTAGAAATAGTTATAGGAAGAGGATATGACATCATCCCATGGGCATTTAGGTGCTTACTTACAACAGGTGTGAGAGGTAGCAGTTTCATTATATATATCTATTTGTAACACCACCCGGGGATATCCTTTGATAACGTTTCGTGGGAACAACGAAACATGCCAGGTGACCGCAGGTGGTGACGTCATTTCCGGCTGGTGATACACAAGTCGTTGGTTTCTTCCAGTTGCGGGTTTTTATGCTTGTTATATCGTTTAACATTTGTTATTTTTTATGGAATAAACATAATTACAATATATCGATTTCTTTCTGCCATTTATTTACACCTATGACCATTCATTGAGGACAACCCACGCTACAAATGGAGATACAGCCCGAGGAACAACAGAGCCCAGCCATCCACCTAAGCGTTTGTGACTTCTGTCATGGGAGTCCTGAATATCTGGAGAGTGAGAGGGCACACAGAGGGGAGCATGGATTGCACAGTTTGGTCTGTTTCTATCACTTGGCACTTTATTTTGCATAAAGAAAATTTACAACTGCACTTTGAAGAATATGAAGCCTATGAACTCTATATGCATTTATGAACTTTATATGGACTTTATTCACTACTTATTTATTTATTATTCATTGTTTGTATTTATTAATGAATAATTATTGCACAATGTGTTAGCATAATTAGTATTGAGTTGCTCTCTCACACTGATTTCCATTGGAGGAGAACACACTGAGCTCCCAGCACAGCTAGAGAACTGATCACGTTGGGTTCTCCTGCTTTGTATGGTCAGATTTTAATAGGAAAGCAGAGTGATTGGCAGGAACACCAGGGAATTCACAAAAATGAAGCAATACAAAGAGAACAGGATATGTTTTCGTATATGTACATGGTATAGCAGGCACATATCAGTTATATGAAATAGGGGGTTTACATATTCTTTAAAAGAAATGGAATTTGTCTTTTTTAAAAGCAAATGCCAGAGAATCTGAATTTCTCCTGCGTCCTGCTGGACAACACTAAAGAGGGTGCGAAGAACTGAGCAGGACATTTACATCATTACTTCATGTGCTGTCTAAAGGGTTGCAGGTAGAGCTAGCCATGGCTACTCACCATCACCAATAAGACTATTAATGGCAGCAACATCTAAGCAGCAAAATGTCACTGCAGAACAAAGAGTGTATTTACCTTATTGGGGGAAGTGCCTATCCAGTGGCTCTACTTGCAGAATAAATAGGTTACTTATTTTTTTTCAGAGGTACATGGAAAAACCGAGCCCAGTCTTTGGTATGGGAAACCAACATCACATTTGTGATTTAAAAAGTTTGACCATAGTTCTACTTTAACGCCAAATCTAGGTTTGACCCCATAAAAAACGTAATTCCAAACGTGTCTATTTTTTTAGTTATATGGAATTCTTAACTCTCCTTGTGGATAAAATGTATCCCATTGGAGAACATTCCTGCTGATTAGATTTTTGCACCTGAATATTATGGAAGTCACAGCCTTTTCTGGGAACAGCCAACTGTACAAAAAACATTACTGTGAATTTTGCAGTTTAAAGATCACAGACATAAAAAACACATGTAAAAGGTCAACCCATCAAACTTTTTTTTAAACGTAATTACCCAAAATTGTTGCAGTTAGTCGGAAAAACATTCTTGGGAGTCACCAATCTTGCAAAGAGGCCAGTTTGAAGTGCAAGACATTACTTTTGGCAGGCTTGTGTGTTAAATAAAGGAGGGAACCCAGACATCTTGGAAAAATGATAGGCACTGACGTGGTTTCTGTGGATAACTGCCAATCATTTGGAGCTCGGCACTACCCAAATATTTATCTGCAAGCCTTCTTTGCCAGTGCTGCTTTGAAGGTTAAATGGGCCATATAGCAATTATATAGGATTAGTGCTTTCATTAGTTTCTCCATTGCATACTTGACACATGAAACAAAATAGCTCCAGGAAATCCTATCCTTTTTGTAGTTGTCTTATATACACACGAGACAAAGACTTTTTTCAAGCCACCTTGTATATCTTTTGTATTTTGCATTATTATTCCTAGTAGTTAAATTCTTCAGATATAGGAAACAAGTTCTGCACATGTGAAAAACATCTGTGTCACATCTGGTGACTCATTTACTTAGAAAATCGTATTGTGCCATGTAGCACTTGATCCAGCTCCCTGGCATTGAAAACAAGTATTCAGACTAACAGATAGGCCATTTTATGCTAAACTGTCTAGTGTGTTGCCCTAAAATTTAAATAATGTGCAAATAGAATTAACTTAAAATGAGTATATTAAAATACCTAAAATTCTACTTTTAGCCAAATAAAAAATATTGCTAAAATTCCTCATGTATTTTAGCTCTATGGATTATACTTTTTAAAATCGAATATATACACTGCAAACTTTTATTTGGAAGCAGCATATATCAATATTCTTGTCACAAACTCCCTATCCCCCCACCCCTTGCTCTCTACATGTAGATCCTGTCTCCCCACTACACCTTCATGCAGGGCATCAAGTAGTCTGCTCCCCTAATGTGACCTGCATGGGAAATTGTAGCATGAGGTTACAGATTTCTTCCCCTTCTTAGAACATTGTCTTCTAGTGGGCACAGCACATCCCTGCTTCCTGCACTGTACAGTGCCTTAAGATAAAATTTATACCCTCAGCTGTGCTCCTGATGCCACCAAGGTGGAAATGGATTGCATCCCAGCTCATTGTCCCTGCACCTGTCTGAATGATGTTGCTGCCCATGTGGACTAGGGCTGCAGTTCCCCAGGACCCTGTGATTTGGCTGCTGTTTTTCTTCCCTGCTCCCCTTCTAATGATGTAAGAGATTAATGCCTATAGTATATCATCAGCTGCATCTAGTGGCCAAAATGTAGTATAGTTTTCTCATTGAGGCTATTTAAAAAAACATACTGCATTTTAGGCACTAGATGGAGACAATACAGTTATTAAAGCGGTTGTAAAGGTAAAAGTTTTTTCACCTTAATGCATTCTATGCATTAAGGTGAAAAAACATCTGCGGATTAGCGGCCCCCCAGCCCCCGTTTACTTACCTGACTCCTCGAAAGTCCTGCGCCGTGAACGCGCTTGCTTCTCGGCCAGGCTTCTTGGCGCAATCATTGGTTGATTGGCTTGCGCTGCTGTCAATCAGATCCAATGACGCGGCGCGCCGGGGGGCGGGCCCGAGTGATACAGTGAGCGGCTATGGCCACCGGCTGTATCACGGGAACGCGCCCGCAAGGACTCCTCACCACGCGAGCTCGCTCACATGAAGGTGAGGAGTTCTTGCGGGGGGGAGCCGAGACAGCCGCCGAGGGACCCCAGAAGACCAGGTTCGGGGCCACTCTGTGCAAAACGAGCTGCACAGTGGAGGTAAGTATAACATGTTTGTTATTTAAAAAAATAAAATAAATTTTGCCTTTACATACCCTTTAATCTCTTACAAATAATATGGTGACATTTCATTCCGCTTGCATGAATGTTTCTACCATTTATGCAATAAATGGTTTATAACTAGTATGAGTATTAATAGTCATGGTGAGTGATGAGGGTGAGACTAAAATGGGGCTTATGTATGGGGCTTCATTAAAAATTCATTGCTTTTTTTCTTTTTTTTTCATTGCACTTTGCCAGAAAATGTCTATGATCACCTAATTGTCACTCTTTAACCACTTGTCAAATGACGGCGGGAGGAAGACCCTGTTGTTCTGGGCGGACGTCATATGATGTAGCGCCTTCCAAAGCCACTAGGGGGCGCGCGGGCGCACCTGCCGCGTCACTGGGGACCTGATGCGCGTGCCCAGCGGCCGCGATGGCCGCCGGGCACCTGCGATTGCCCAGTAACTGAGCAAGACCGTGGATCTGTGTGTAAACACACAGATCTACGTCCTGTCAGGGAGAGGAGACCAATGGTGTGTCCCTTGTACATAGGGACAACCATCGGTGACCTCCCTCAGTCAGTCCCCTCCCCCCACAGTAAGAATCACTCCCAGGGAACACATTTAACCCCTTGATCGCCCCCTAGTGTTAACCCCTTCCCTGCCAGTCATGTTTATACAGTAATCAATGCATTTTTATAGCACAAATCGCTGTGTCAAAAGTGTCCGATGTGTCCGCCGCAATATCGCAGTCACAATAAAAATCCTTGATCGCCGCCATTACCAGTAAAAAAATAATAATAATAAAAATGCTATAAATCTATCCCCTTTTTTGTAGCTGCTATAAATTTTGCGCAAACCAATCAATATACGCTTATTGCGATTTTTTTTATACCAAAAATATGTAGAAGAATACGTATCGGCCTAAACTGAGGTAAAAAAAATAAATGGATATTTATTATAGAAAAAAGTAAAAAATATTGTGTTTTTTTCAAACTTGTCCCTTTTCTTTTGTTTATAGCGGAAAAAATAAAAACCGCAGAGGTGATCAAATACCACCAAAAGAAATCTCCATTTGTGGGAAAAAAAGGACGCAAATTTTGTTTTGAGTACAGCGTCGCATGACCGCGCAATTGTCATTCAACGTGTGACAGCGCTGAAAGCTCAAAAATGGCTCGGGCAGGAAGGGGGTGAAAGTGCCCTGTAGGCAAGTGGTTAATAAATTATCCTAATTGGCAATGTGTGGCTGCCCAGGGAACACTCCTTCATATTTGGTGGGATTGCCCTCGGATACAACCCTTTTGGAAGGAAATACATCGCCTTATATTCCACATAACAACATATTAACTTGATTTTACTCCTGCTCAATACTTGTTACACCACACATCCTTACCTATTTCACTTTACAAAAAATCTCTTGTTATGCATCTTATTAATGCGGCAAAACTGTGTATACCTGTTCATTGGAGGGATGTTTAACCCCCATGTGTATCTGAATGGTTAAAAAAAGTCCAAACTATTGCTGAAATGGAAGATTTGATACAACATGCCAATGACACACCATTTAAATTCAATAATCTTGGGCTAACTGGATACAATTTACAAATTCTTCAGAATATCGTACCCTAACCTCTTTTATTCCTTAACTTGACTTGGGGATGTTTACACTAATAGTAACCCTAATATAATTAATATTTTATTCTTTGTACAATTATCCACTCTTCCCCTTATTTGACCTTATTCCCTTTTATTTCTTTTAATATATACTGTATATACTCGAGTATAAGCCGACCCGAATATAAGCCGAAGCACCTAATTTTACTCCAAAAACTGGGAAAACTTATTGACCCGAGTATAAGCCTAGGGTGTGACTCACTTTGCCTCACTGTGTCCATGACTAGACTGACGTTTAACATGGGAGTCTATGGAAGGGGTGCCCAGATTTGAAAAATCAGTGCTCCCCGGCCGTAGGTCCCCCGGACAAGAAACTTTGCAAACTTGTAGAGGAAGAGTGGGGCTACATGTGTGCCAAGTTTGGGGTCCAGAGGACCTATAACCGGCCGGTACTGGGTCCCCAAATTCACCAGAGAAATGACCATTTAACATGGGAGTCTATGGAAGGGGTGCCCGGGTTTGAAAAATCGGTGCTCCCCGGCCGTAGGTCCCCCGGACAAGAAACTTTGCACACTTATAGAGGAAGAGTGGGGCTACATGTGTGCCAAGTTTGGGGTCCAGGGGACCTACGACCGGCCGGTACCGGCTCCCCAAATTCCAGGAGATCAGGCACAAAAAGGTGACTCGAGTATAAGCCGAGGGGGGCATTTTCAGCACAAAAAAATTGTGCTTGAAAACTCGGCTTATACTTGAGTATATACGGTACTACATTATCACATGAGATATTTAGATTACCTTGTTTAATTTATTTTATTTAGTTCTGTATATTTTATTTTTCAGTACATTCTATGTTTTACTTGCTCATAATATATATTTAATACACTTTATATTTATGAATATTATTCTGAACATGGAATTTCTTTTACTATTTCTAATGCATTTTTTTTATATAATGTTATTTATACCCCCTTTTTTTTATGTTGAAAAATTTAATAAAAACATTGAAACCAACAAATTATCCTAAAAAACCTGATCGAAGTTAAATTCCTTATTTTTTTTTTTTAATTACACCTATTAAATATAACCTTATCAGTTTGAGGAACAAATTAAAAGAATGCACAACCCATGTGGTTAATATCTTAACTCAACAATACCTCTCTTATTTGAGCAGCATTAGGTTTAGGGGTATGTGTATAAACATACAGTAGGTTATCCTCCCATCTCAGGGTATCGTGACTGTCCTACATGTATACAAGTGTATTTAGATCCATAATGCCTACTCTTCAACCTGTTGGTCCAATCTATTTATTAGTGATTCTGGTATCACTTTATATGAGTTCACTTTCAGAAATAGATTTACAGATTAAAGTTTACTTTTTTTACATATACAGTTTATATATATTATTACAGACTATCATCTAAGTCTTCCTGTCT
The DNA here is from genome assembly GCA_029206835.1 of Rana muscosa. Lineage (NCBI taxonomy): Eukaryota > Metazoa > Chordata > Amphibia > Anura > Ranidae > Rana > Rana muscosa. The sequence goes on along the minus strand of CM055122.1, from coordinate 605,969,457 downwards.
CTCTGACCTGTAGGGGTGTTTTTCCCTCACTGCACCCCTCCCCATTAGATGGGTTATTCACATTTCTGGGATGCATACCTACATGTACAACACCCGTGTAAGTGAATTGTACTAATAATTTGTATGTACAACACATTCTTATGGCACTGTATGTGTATATACATTATATGATAAATATTAAATACTATCTCTCATTCATTTTGTAATATCTTGGCGTTTCAGATACGATTTCCACAGCATTGTGATCAGGGATGAGCCGAACACCCCCCTGTTCGGTTCGCACCAGAACCTGCGAACAGACAAAATGTTTGTGTAAACTTTAGAACCCTATTAAATACAATGGACTCGAACGTTCGAAATCTAAAGTGTTAATTATAAAGGCTAATATGCAAGTTATTGTCCTAAAAAGTGTTTGGGGACCTGGGTCCTGCCCCAGGGGACATGTATCAATGCAAAAAGAAGTTTTAAAAACGGACGTTTTTTCGGGAGCAGTGATTTTAATAATGCTTAAAATGAAAAAATAAAAGTGAAATATTCCTTTAAATTTCGTACCTGGGGGGTGTGTATGATATGCATGTAAAGTGGCGCATGTTTCCCGTGCTTAGAACTGTCCCTGCACAAAGTGTCATTTTTGAAAGAAAAAAAATGCATTTAAAACTGACTCGCGGCTATTAATGAATTGTCGGCTCCCGGCAATACATACAAAAGTCATTGAGAAAAAAAAAAAAAAAAAAGCGTGGGGGTTCCCCAGAATTCAATTACCAGGCCCTTCAGATCTGGCATGGATTTTAAGGGGAACGCCACCCCAAGTTTAAAAAAAAAATGGCGTGGAGTCCCCCTAAAAATCCATACCAGACCCCTTATCCGAGCATGCAACCTGGCCGGCCGCAGGGGAAAAGGGGGGGACGAGAGAGCGGCCCCCCCTCCCTCCTGAACCGTACCAAGCCACATGCCCTCAACATGGGGAGGATGTCCCCATGTTGATGGGGACAAGGGCCTCATCCCCACAACCCTTGCCCGGTGGTTGTGGGGGTCTGCGGGCGGGGGGCTTATCGGAATCTGGAAGACCCCTTTAACAAAGGGGACCCCCAGATCCCGCCCCCCCCTATGTGAATTGGTAACGGGGTACATTGTACCCCTACCATTTCACGAAGAAAGCGTAAAAAAAATGTTTAAAAAAACACACAAACACCTTGAAAAAGTCCTTTATTTAAAAAAATAAATAAATAAACATTCCAGCGGTGAAATCCAGTGTCCCGCGGCGATCCCGATGTCCAGCGCTGTCCTTCATTGGTTGTGCCTGAGCGGACCTGATGGGGAACTCCCTCCCAGTATTTTAAATGTATAGACCCGCCCCTTCTAATGTTCCCCATCAGGTCCGCTCAGCGGACGAGATGCAGAACATGAGAAGGGGCGGGTCTATACATGTATTACCAAAGTGAGAGCAGTTCCCCATCAGGTCCGCCCCCTCGGTATGTCAGACCCGCCTACGTCATTGGCTTGAGCGGGGAACTTCCTTCACTATGTAAATTTAAATTTACATAGTGAAGGAAGTTCCCCGCTCAAGCCAATGACGTAGGCGGGTCCGACATACCGAGGAGGCGGACCTGATGGGGAACTGCTCTCACTTTGGTAATACATGTATAGACCCGCCCCTTCTCATGTTCCGCATCTGGTCCGCTGAGCGGACCTGATGGGGAACTTTAGAAGGGGCGGGTCTATACATTTAAAATACTGAGAGGGAGTTCCCCATCAGGTCCGCTCAGGCACAACCAATGACGGACAGCGCTGGACATCGGGATCGCCGCGGGACACTGGATTTCACCGCTGGAATGTTTTTTTTTTTTTTTTTTTTTTTTTTTAATAAAGGACTTTTTCAACGTGTTTGTGTGTTTTTTTAAACATTTTTTTACGCTTTCTTCGTGAAATGGTAGGGGTACAATGTACCCCTTACCAATTCACATAGGGGGGGGGCCGGGATCTGGGGGTCCTCTTTGTTAAAGGGGTCTTCCAGATTCCGATAAGCCCCCCGCCCGCAGACCCCCACAACCACCGGGCAAGGGTTGTGGGGATGAGGCCCTTGTCCCCATCAACATGGGGACATCCTCCCCATGTTGAGGGCATGTGGCTTGGTACGGTTCAGGAGGGAGGGGGGCCGCTCTCTCGTCCCCCCCTTTTCCCCTGCGGCCGGCCAGGTTGCATGCTCGGATAAGGGGTCTGGTATGGATTTTTAGGGGGACTCCACGCCATTTTTTTTTTAAACTTGGGGTGGAGTTCCCCTTAAAATCCATGCCAGATCTGAAGGGCCTGGTAATTGAATTCTGGGGAACCCCCACGCTTTTTTTTTTTTTTTTTTCTCAATGACTTTTGTATGTATTGCCGGGAGCCGACAATTCATTAATAGCCGCGAGTCAGTTTTAAATGCATTTTTTTCTTTCAAAAATGACACTTTTTGCAGGGACAGTTCTAAGCACGGAAACATGCGCCACTTTACATGCATATCATACACACCCCCCAGGTACGAAATTTAAAGGAATATTTCACTTTTATTTTTTCATTTTAAGCATTATTAAAATCACTGCTCCCGAAAAAACGGCCGTTTTTAAAACTTCTTTTTGCATTGATACATGTCCCCTGGGGCAGGACCCGGGTCCCCAAACACTTTTTAGGACAATAACTTGCATATCAGCCTTTATAATTAGCACTTTAGATTTCTCCCATAGATTTTTCGAATTTGCCGCGAACACCCCAATTTGTTCGCTGTTCGGCGAACGGGCGAACAGGCAATGTTCGAGTCGAACATGAGTTCGACTCGAACTCGAAGCTCATCCCTAATTGTGATGAAGCAGGTTCTATCATGTGAAACATTTACTATACTGTATATTGTACTCAAATGTATTGTTTGATGCCTTAAAAAATATGAACTGTAATTCTAGGGTTCTGCGTGGGCAAATGTCTGTGGTTCACCAAAATATACTGTGTGCAGAAAATAGATATTCTATATTTGGGTCGTGTCCCAGACTACAGTATGTATCTCTTGTATGCAACACAAAATCACACTGCTCTGAACAGAAAAGCCAAATGATGAGATGGACGGTGACACACCTAGTCCAGGTGCTCTGGCTCAGGATGTCCCTCCCACACCCAGAAACTAACCACAAATGTACGCATTAGAGCCGGCACCACTGGAAATTCAATCTTCAATGTTATTGTTGTCGTATGACCACATGGTCATACGACAATAATAACATTGAAGACCGAATTTACAGTGGTGCTGGTCATGTTTTTTTTTTATATATTGTTTTAAAAAATGTGCTGCATTTCAGCATTGTACTCCTCCTAGTCATTGTAGTCCTCTTTTGATCTTAATAAATAAACTTGCTGCACAAAGATTTTTCTCTGCAGACCTCTTATATCTCTACCTGAGCAATGGTATAATGAAACCCCTAGAGCAAGGGTGACCAACCAGTGGCCCGTGGGTCACATGTGGCCTGTGACCTCCTGCTCTGGGATGGTGGGTTGGCAAGCCCAGGTCATGGGTTGCTGACCCGCCATCCCAGAGCATCAGTGTTGTGAATGAATCCAGTGTTAGAGGAACCAAGCGGCTGCAGAGCAGAGCCGCATAAGCCGATGCTTCCTGAATAGCTCCAACTCCTGTCACAGGCAGAGTGATACCAAAGGCACTCTGCCTAGGACAGCAACAGCTGGTGATACCTGAATAGAAGACTGTTATTAAAGGTAAGTTTATTACTAAAATCACAGTGAATATATGGGCATATCTGTTCTGCAGTGGTTACTGGGCTCCTTTCAAACTGATCCACAGGTGCATCACAGAACACCTGCAGGTTACCTACACTGAGCCATAGACTTCTATTTTTACCTGCGGGGGGTTTGGTGCACTTTCAGAAAGTGTGCCACACCTGCAGGATATAATAGAAGTCTATGGCAAAGTGCAACTAACCCGCAGGAAAGCCACAGGTGCACTGCGTTGCACACTCAGTGTGGATAAACCACAGCACATCAGTGTGAAAACAGCCTTAGGCCCCTTTGATACAAATGGTCCGACCCAATCGGACCTTCCTTTCACCTCTATAAAGCCGCAGATGTAAACAGACTTGTGGCCATTTACACCTACCTACCTCCAATCCGATCTGCGTAAAAAAAAACAGAAGGGGTATCTGTCCCCTTCTATCTGGGCAGATCTGATCGGAGGGCCCATAGAGTAGAGCGGGCTGTGTCATGTCCGCTCTGCATATGCAGATTGGACATGGACCTGTCATCCACCCGATCCACTCATTGTGGCCCACGACTGGTTACCAAATTGCTTAAGTGGCCATCACTCTTCAAAAGGTTGGGCACCCCTGTCCTAGAGAGTTAGTACCTCTAGTTCCTACATTGGAGGAGTGGTGAAGCCTTATATAAAACGAAGTGCATACTTACTAACCGACTTGATCATCAAGAGGTCAATAATTTCAGGTAAGAGTATATTTTGGTGCGCCACGTAAGATTATGGCACTGAGAGAAAGTAGAGATGAAGTGAAATGGCATCATTTGACAATTGTGAAGCATGGACTTTCATTTTAAACGGTAAGTTCACCTTTTGGAAAATGTAACATGTTCTACCCAAATTTAGATTGGAACTAGCAGCTGCAGCCCCTCCCCCTCTATCCCCCTCCCTGTGACAGCGAGCAGGGTATCTTCTCCCCGCCCCCACCTACAGAGCTACAGTATGTCATTTATTCATTCACAGTTTCCTGTGAATGCATGAAGTACAACTACCATCAGCCATTGCGACTAACGGCTTATAGCTCTGAATGGACTGCAAGGTCCCTAATGAGCAGCCATGCAGCTTGTAAACAATCAGCCTATATACAGGTATGGGCTGAAAGTTGCAAGGCTTGTCTACAATTTATTGATATTGGTGTATTTGGTAACTGAGGAAATATATAACACTTGATAAGTAACCTGTATGGGTATTCAAAGGTCACTATTAAGCATTTAATTCCACAGTAAGAGACAGGTTGTGTTTCACAACAGCACTTCATTTTTACATATTTATTTGGAGTAGAACTGCTTATTTTTAAATTCATTCTACTGAGTAACAGGCTTCAAATAAAAGGTACTGCGCTGGCTTGTGGAAGGACTACAGCTCCAGGTCCCCATTGCTTGCTGATGGAGCTCTCTTAATTTGGAAGTACGGTACTTTCTGTAGACTAAGGTGCTTATGGATGGTTGAACTTCTCTTTCAATCACAAAAAAACCCACACACAACCTTTGCCTTTTGATCACACATAGCACAGAAAAAGCACATTGTGCTTTCTCTTCACAAATCATTATCATTTTATATTTAACCTTTGGTCAATTCTGTTTTCAATGTCAAATCAAGTGCAATCTCTCTGAGGAACTTGAAAAGGTTGAACAGAACTGAACAATGATCAGTTTAATGGCAATACAGTAACTGAATGATGGCATGACATTTTGTATTACTTGTGTAAACAACTGACATACATAAATGCCTTTTTTACTCTATAAGTAATAAAAATATAGAATTGTGATGCACCAAAAAAAGATTTACTAATTTAGAAGCCAGTCTTTTTAAAATTTTATTTTGACAAATATGATTTTATAAATCAATGTTTAGCTAGGCATATAAAATTATTGACATCTCATTAATTTACTTTCATATTTCCATTTAGAAAACCATTAATAATATTATGGTATAACTTTCACAATCTATCTATCCTTTATGGAAGTGTTCAGGGCTGAAAGCATTGTTGTTATTTTAAAATTCAGTTCAATATACAGTATATTCAACATTCTTCATTTAATAATAGTAAAAACATCTAAGCAGACACTAATATCATAATAGTAACTGCTCGATATTTTTGGAAATGTATGTTTTATCTGAAAATTTGTGTAAGATGTACTGTTACTGTGTGCCAGTAATAATATGTTTTCTTTTGGCAGCCACAAAATTTCACTGATGGTAATAAAAATGTGATTTGTCCATTGCTTCTCTGGCTATGTTCTGTGACAATGATCAGTTAGGATGACTTGCCTTAATAATCCCATCAGATTCCTCTTGGCAATTTACAAAAGAGGGTATTGTGATTGGTAAGGATCTGCATTGCTGGATGGCATGATTGATAAAGGCTTTTTATGGGATTTTCCTAGCAAAGTACCTTCCCCATGTTAAAGACATGTGGCCTGGTATGGTCCAGCATATTTTTAAGGGAAAATGTAATTTACTGGCAATTTAAATGCCATTTTTTTTCTTTGCAAATATCACTTTTGCTGTAGTACATTGTTTACATTGTACATATACGTCACTTAAGTTTAAACAGCCTAAAGCATTATATTTAAAGGGCTTTGGCAGTTTTATTGTTTCACTTTGAGCATTATTAAGATTGCTGATCTCTGCCAAATGGTATTTTTAAACAATGTTGTTTTCAGTAGTACATTTCTCCCAGGGCAGTGTCCAGCCCATGTGCCATTTGTTTTACAATCCCTTGCCTATTAGCCATGAAAATTGCCAGAACTTATTTTAAAGATTCAGCTTCTATTGACTTCAGTAGGGTTATTTCTATTATTATTATTCAGAATTTATATAGCGTCAACAGTTTGCGCAGTGCTTTCGATTTTAAAGGCATGGTTAGAAGGGCCCTGCTCTTAAGAGCTTACACTCTAATAGGGAGGGGCAAGTGGACCAAAAAGGTACTAACTGTGAGGGATGAGCTGATGGGAGAAATAAAAGATTCAGTTGTTAGCTGAAAGGAGGATAGGCTTCCCTGAAGAGTTGAGTTTTCAAGGTTCACCTAAAAGTAGACAGAGTAGGAGAAAGCTGGACAGATTAGGATAGAGCGTTTCAGAGGATGGGAAAGGTTTTGGAAAAGTCCTGGAGATGAGCATGGGAGGAAAAGTTTGAGGTGAGATTGAGTTTGAAGTGGTGTGACATCCATGATATGTCAGTCATTAAGTTAGTAATACAAGGTTAAAAAATTAATGTTCAGAACTCCACCACAGTTTGACAAACCTTTCATAAACCAAACTCATGTTCGGCTCACCCCTAGTAAAGACAATGGAAATAAACAATATAACTGAAACTTTTCTACCGTACAATGTAAAATCCAGGTCATACTTTTTCTATGTAAGCTGGGTTCTAGGTCAAGATTGTTTGAAATGGTCAGGAGGAAAAGTTAGAACTAACCTTATAAAATATTATTTTACCAAAAGACTTGTACATATTTGGAGCCAACTATGGCACATGTACAGTAATTTAATACTTATTATCATACACTAAAAAATACTAAGTAACATACGTGACCATACTAGATGGGCTAGGTCTTTACACATTACCATTGTTATATGATTTTGACTGAGCTTAATTACAACCTGGTGTTTTTGCTTAGCCCTACAAGAGCATGTTTTTTTTTTTTTTTTTTAAACCTGCATTATTCTTACTTATGTGAATAGGTTGACAACAATAATATAATTAAATACTTTTTGAGTTTTACTACACATTGGATCATATTTTAATGAACAGAGACCAAACAGATTGGTATAAAAAAAAAAATTCTCATTTGAAAATGTTGATTTTCTTTTGGCATACAATGTAGGGTTTTAGAAACAGATCTGTTCTTAAATAAGATACACTAGGTTTTTATATTCTCTTTAAATAAAATGTAGATTGCAAAATTCTTGCACAAAAGTTGACAGATAATTCTAATGACACATTTTCTACAACATGACGTGATGTAAAACTATTTCACAGTTTTATATCTGCATACCTTACAGATAGATAAATATTCTTTATAAGTAGAGCTTAGTTCAGATATATGCCACCACTGCCTGCCTTCTGATTTAATAACTATCAATGTTTTTTTTTCTCTTGAAGGCATTCTCTTTTAATTTACAAAATAGAGGTACTCGTGTTCTTACAAAGCTGACCAGTACAAATCTTCCTGAGACACGAAAGACAAGAATTGGTGACACAATTTGACTTCATCCTCAAAAATCAACATTAATAATTTGGTCCTTTTCTAAATGGATCTCTGCCAACAATTGCACTGAAGCATACAGATGGGTCACATATTCCTGGTTGTCCTGGGTGTCCCTGTGATCCAGGTGACCCACGTTCTCCATCTCTGCCAGGAGGCCCCGGTAATCCAGTCCGACCTTCCTTGCTCATTCCAGGTGGACCCATAGGTCCTGAAATTTTAAATAAATACAAATGTATATTAATCATAACCTTCTTAGATAACTTTAATATTTGAAGTTGAATTGAACATGCTGTGAATGGCTTATTCTTGCGTTTATTGCTATGATAATTTATTTAGAAATCAGGATAGATATTTGCCATGTAGTTTCCAATAAGTGTGATCTGACTGAATATTCACTGCACTTGAATTTGAAATGCTTAAAAACTGTTGCATTATACCTGCTCTGATAAATTTTTGCCAAATTTTTATTTTCCATTTTTTTCCATTGCTAATAATTTAAATACTCAAGTTATCCAAGTAAAACCAAAAAGAAAGATAAATCTAGGTTGAATCCAGGTGCAAAAGATACATTTCAGTTAAATGCTCATTACATGTGTTTGTTTGTTTTTTGTTCTAGTAATTTGTTATACTGTATTAACCTTTATTATTTGCCATTCATTTTTTGTACCCGCCAGGATATTTCAAATATTATAGACTGTAGATCTGTCCCTATGCTAATACTATACCTGGGACTCCAGGTGGTCCTTGAATTCCAGGTTCTGAGTCACCTTTATTTCCTTTTTGGCCAGGCTTTCCTGGAGCACCTGTATGTACACAAGCAAAAAAAATAATTGCAGAAGAAGATTTTACAAATCAGAAAAAAATCTGTCTTCAGTTGGTCAGTGTCTTTAAGGTGAATCTAATGTAAGTTGTGTTAGACTCGTATATTAAACATTGTACAAAAAATTATATATTGTATTTGAAACAGGCTATGGATTTATGGTGTGGTTGTTCAGAAGACAAAAGTACTACTTAGAGAAAATGGATGGCATCACAACTTTTAGATTTTCACGATTTCAAAGCAAAACAAAAAAAAGGATTTGTTCCTCTGAGATGAAACATGCACGCCATCCCTTTAGGCTTTGACCATTGATTTGTAGGTAATCCAGGAAAGACTAAAGCTTAATTGATCAAAAAAAAATTCAAGGTTCGGTGAAGCAAAGGCAGTGGTTTCCCATTTGCTGCCATTGATGAGAATGCTAGTTTACTAGCTTTTATGCTGATTCTTTGGCTTCCATGGTGTCTTGTTTGCTGATTTGAACACGCATAAATATAAGGAATCCTAACACTTTTATAACACTCATTTACATCATACTTGTTTTGGACCAGTGACTCAAAAGTACTTCAGTCAGAAACAGCCAGACAACCATCCTTCTTCAGAAGACCAACAGTGGCAATTCAATAGTTCTCTTACGACGGTGAGTCACTTTATTTTGGGGGATAGTGTTTTATATCTTTAAATATGTATACCCTTTTTCATCCAAAGACTAATTTGTAAGATAATTTAGCTTGAAATAAAGAGAGACAATTTTCTGCACTCAATATGGAGGGTTCCTCCTATATGACTGGTGCTTCTCAAAGTGATGTGGTATAGTTGGCTGAGCTTCTCCTCTATAGCTGTCTGCGCTGGAAATACTGCTGTAATACAACTATATCCATGGATATAGTTGTATTACAGCAGTATTTCCAGCGCAGACAGCTATAGAGGAGAAGCTCAGCCAACTATACCACATCACTTTGAGAAGCACCAGTCATATAGAAGGAACCCTCCATTTTTAGGACTTTTTTCATGTATATTCACCCATTGTGATTTCCAGCCATTTCCATATAGACACTTTCACACCGGATGTTTGAGATTTGGTGTTTATCCATTTGTTCATATTTGTATTCACCACATGTTCACGTTTCTTTGATGTATTATTTTGTGTATACTGCTAGTCATTGTCCCTAATGGGATTTCTTTAGCGCTAATCACTATTTATATTTATATCTATCCTTCTATTGTGTACAGTGAACACTGCTAGATTCTGCTGCTTTAGAACACATTATATCCTTTTGGTCACATTTTTCTTTACTCACTAGTAGCTCGAAAGCTTTTCACTATTTTATACCTTAATTTTATGCACTGTTGCAGCACCAGGAAACTGGTATTGGGAACATTCTTGGCTTTCAACTGGTAGGATGTACACTTCTCCTCTCATTGTAGTATAGTTTACATAGGTGTGTAAAGTGAGAAACATCTACAATTAAAGCTTGGGGAGGTTATCATTATCAGTATTAAACAGTGCTATTTTTTACATACCTTGATGTAATTTCAGGAAAAAAAAAGTATTTCATTTATGATTGTATACATTGATAATTATTCTTTCCATTATTACATATGTAGTAGATATGTAAAATAATTCTCTTCTTTACTGTCAAAAAGAACTCACACAAGCCCAACAAAAAGGCAAAAGTAACAGATAAATGTAACAGATAACTGGCTATGAATAGACCTACACAAGAATCTGTACTTTTAGGCACAGTTTATTATAATTTTACAGCCTTTCTTATGAAATAAGTAAAGTAAGTAAAGCTAAATGAGGTGGCATACATGCCTATGAGCATTCAGATGGTTGCTTAGGCTTAGTCAGCTTCTTAGCTAAATACACTGAGCAAAATTATAAATGCAACACTTTTGGGTTTTCCCCTATTTATCATGAGCTGAACGCAAATATCTACGACTTTTTATATGTACACAAAAGACCTATTTCTCTCAAATATTGTTCACAAATCTGTCTAAATCTGTGTTAGTGAGCACGTCTCCTTTGCCGAGATAATCCATCCACCTCACAGGTGTGGCATATCCAGATGCTGATTAGACAGCATGATTATTGCACAGGTGTGTCTTAGGCTGGCCACAATAAAAGGCCACTCTAAAATGTGCAGTTCTACTGTATTGGGGGGGTCCAGGGGGTCAGAAAACCAGTCAGTATTTGGTGTGACCACCATTTGCCTCACGCAGTGCAGCACATCTCCTTCACATAGAGTTGATCAGGTTGTTGATTGTGGCCTGTGGAATGTTCATCTATTCCTATTCAATGGCTGTGTGAAGTTGCTGGATGTTGGCAGGAACTGGAACATGCTGTCGTATACTCCGATCCAGAGCATCCCAAACATGCTCAATGGGTGACATGTCCGGTGAGTTTGCTGGCCATGCAAGAACTGGGATGTTTTCAGCTTCAGGGAATTGTGTACAGATCCTTGCATAATGGGGCCGTTCATTATCATGCTGCAACATGAGGTGATGGTCGTAGGTGAATGGCACAACAATGGACCTCAGGATCTCGTCACGGCAGCTCTGTGCATTCAAAATGGCATCAATAAAATGCACCTGTGTTCGTTGTCCATAGCATACACCTGCCCATACCATAACCCCACTGTCACTCGATCCACAACATTGACATCAGCAAACCGCTCACTCACATGATGCCATACACGTTGTCTGCCATCTGCCCTGTACAGTGAAAACCAGGATTCATTCTTTAAGAGAACACCTCTCCAAAGTGCCAGACGCCTTTGAATGTGAGCATTTGCCCACTCAAGTTGGTTACGATGACAAACTGAGGACGATGAGCATGCAGATGAGTTTCCCTGAGACGGTTTCTGACAGTTGCTGCAGAAATTCTTTGGTTATGCAAACCGATTGTTGCAGCAGCTGTCCGGATGGCTGGTCTCAGATGATCTTAGAGGTGAAGATGCTGGATGTGGAGGTCCTGGGCTGGTGTGGTTACACATCGTCTGTGGTTGTGATGCCGGTTGCATGTACTGCCAAATTCTCCAAAACGCCTTTAGAGACAGCTTATGGTAGAGAAATGAACATTCAATTCAAGGGCAACATCTCTGGTGAACATTCCTGCAGTCAGCATGCCCAGCATACTCATCAGACATGTCAACCATTGAGCATGTTTGGGATGCTCTGGATCGGAGTATACAACAGCTTGTTCCAGTTCCTGCCAATATCCAGCAACTTCGCACAGCCATTGAAGAGGAATAGACCAACATTCCACATGCCACAATCAACAACCTGATCAACTCTATGTGAAGGAGATGTGCTGCACTGCGTGAGGCAAATGGTGGTCACATCAGATACTGACTGGTTTTCGGACCCCCTGGACGCCCCAATACAGTAAAACTTCACATTTTAGAGTGGCCTTTTATTGTGGCCAGCCTAAGACACGGCATGTAATAATCATGCTGTCTAATCAGCATCTGGATATGCCACACCTGTGAGGTGGGTGGATTATCTCAGCAAAGGAGAAGTGCTCACTAACACAGATTTAGACAGATTTGTGAACAATATTTGAGAGAAATAGGCCTTTGATGTACATAGAAAAAGTCGTAGAGCTTTGCGTTCAGCTCATGTTAAAAAGGGGCAAACACAAAAGTGTTGCGTTTATAATTTTGCTCAGTGTAGAAACCAAATTTTATAATCTTCAATTCTGAATAGCCTGGTAAACGTCCCCAAAATGCTTTGGTCATTCCATTGATAATCCAAAATACAAATGGAAAACTAACAACTGTGTTCTGGAACACAATGGCACATTTGGCCCTAGGAAAAAAAAAGGATGTACATTGCTGCATTAAATAAATTTTCTTAAAGTATGTCATTAAAATCATTCAAATCTCTTAAAAAATTTAACACATTCACTACATTTCAAGATTTGTTTTTAGTATTTTTAGGTCAATAAATGTAAATGGTTATTCCTGTGCTACCAAAGGTGGAATAATAAATTAAAATAGGGGTAACTGCAGCAGACACCGAAAGGGTTAGGCCAAACCCGTAAGTGAATTAAAACAGAGGAAAGGGTGGTGCTGCGCTGTTGGATAGGATTACTGTCTATGTGCAAAAAGCTAATGATATAAACTAACAATAAATAATAAAACTGATATTATCAATGTGCACCAATAAATTGCTAAAATATAACAATATTAAATATATTCCAGTAGTGCAAAGTTGCTAAATCCATAAAACTTACTAAAACATATAGTGCCAAAGTGCAACGTGCATAACACTGGGAACAAATAATGTGCAAAACTGCTAAATGTGCAAACAAAATGCAGGCGAAATAGAAGCCTGTAAAAGTGCAAGCCAACAACGTGTTATGTGCAAGTGTAGATGCTGATTGTAGGATGTGCAGAGTGCTAAAGTATAAAACAATGTCCAATAAGCTAGAAAAGGAATACTTCAAACAAATGTGCTGCTTGAAGGAGTGCACAAAGTGCTAAGTGCAAGCAAATGTCCAATATACTGGTAAACATGCAGCAAACAAATATGTATGCTGGTTGCAGGAGTGCACACAGTGCTAAAGTGCAAAACAAATGTCCAATACACTGGAACACAAAATAGTTTGATCCGACGTGGTGAGTGAGGTAAAAGCATGTAAGGTGATGCCAATAGCAACAAAAATGCTTTCTTGAGATGTTTCTATTTCAGTGTGCCGGCAGGGGGTGATGAAGAGATGATGGATCTCTCTTTCGTGTGTCAAACACAATAGTAAAGGTGGCCTCTTACCTTGCAGTAATGAGATAACCACATAAGAATGCTGGGAGTGGTAGTTCCTCCAATGGGTCCTAGGATAATGGTGGATCCTTGCAGTAATAAGGTAACCACATAGGAATGCTGGGAGTGGTAGTTCCTCCAGTGGGTCCTAGGGTAATAGTGGATCCAAAGGGATGTCTTTGTCTCTCAGTGACAACAAAGTAGGGGGAGAGAAAGGAGGGTCTCTATCGTGAAGTACGTTTTTAAAAACCAATCCGGTACGTTTATTAAATATAACAGTGGGTACTCACATTAAACAATATAAAAATAACTTATCTCCATACGAGCAGCAAGCTCGTTAGCCTCCGTCTGTCTATATGTCTTTCCGTCCCTACGCGTGGCGTCACAGTCACGTGACTTCATCAGGGGATGAATGAAGTCACGTGACTGTGACGCCACGCGTAGGGACTGAAAGACATTCAGACAGACGGAGGCTAACGAGCTCGCTGCTCGTATGGAGAAAAGTTATTTTTATATTGTTTAATGTGAGTACCCACTGTTATATTTATTAAACGTACCGGATTGGTTTTTAAAAACGTACTTCACAATAGAGACCCTCCTTTCTCTCCCCCTACTTTGTTGTCACTGAGAGACAAAGACATCCCTTTGGATCCACTATTACCCTAGGACCCACTGGAGGAACTACCACTCCCAGCATTCCTATGTGGTTACCTTATTACTGCAAGGATCCACCATTATCCTAGGACCCATTGGAGGAACTACCACTCCCAGCATTCTTATGTGGTTATCTCATTACTGCAAGGTAAGAGGCCACCTTTACTATTGTGTTTGACACACGAAAGAGAGATCCATCATCTCTTCATCACCCCCTGCCGGCACACTGAAATAGAAACATCTCAAGAAAGCATTTTTGTTGCTATTGGCATCACCTTACATGCTTTTACCTCACTCACCACGTCGGATCAAACTATTTTGTGTTCCAGTGTATTGGACATTTGTTTTGCACTTTAGCACTCTGTGCACTCCTGCAACCAGCATACATATTTGTTTGCTGCATTTTTACCAGTATATTGGACATTTGCTTGCTCTTAGCACTTTGTGCACTCCTTCAAGCAGCACATTTGTTTGAAGTATTCCTTTTCTAGCTTATTGGACATTGTTTTATACTTTAGCACTCTGCACATCCTACAATCAGCATCTATACTTGCACATAACACGTTGTTGGCTTGCACTTTTACAGGCTTCTATTTCGCCTGCATTTTGTTTGCACATTTAGCAGTTTTGCACATTATTTGTTCCCAGTGTTATGCACGTTGCACTTTGGCACTATATGTTTTAGTACGTTTTATGGATTTAGCAACTTTGCACTACTGGAATATATTTAATATTTTTATATTTTAGTAATTTATTGGTGCACATTGATAATATCAGTTTTATTATTTATTGTTAGTTTATATCATTAGCTTTTTGCACATAGACAGCAATCCTATCCAACAGCGCAGCACCACCCTTTCCATTTTTAGGTCAATGAGTTTCATTTAAATAATAACTAGTGCTACTGCCATCAACGCCCTTTTTGAGTCACTTCCTGTTACAGAGTGACAACTGCCTCCCAGTATTATCACCCTGTTACATGCTTGTCTGATGGAAAATACAAGTGACCATGTTGACACTTAAATTCTGCAAACCTGGTCCACTTCTGTCAGGAAACTGGTCAAGGGCACTGATGTGCAACTGATGCTGGAGTGAGTGCATGTAGACAGGAAGGAGCCGAAATAGGCAGGAGGTGATCAGTATCATTAAGATTTTAGAATGAAAAAATTGTGAAAATATTATTTTATGACAATCAGATGGAAGTCAAATATGGCACTTGTTTATGAGCACATGACTTTAGCAAAATATATTTAATCCATTAAGTGTGTCCCTGTTTCAGTGATTTGCCCATTATTAAATATGTATAAAATCATAGGATTCTTTGGGATTTAATAAACTCAATGCAGTGAACCAAAGTTTTTACTCAACTCACTAATATCCTGCCAGTAAGTGAAACCAATAGGAATTGCCCTTTTACTAAGTAATCAAGGGTAAATGGACTTGTGGGTTGAGACTACCTTTCCTAGTTTTTCCTTATGAGGGCATGACCTGGCATGACCTGGTAAGGAAATATATTACCAGTTGTTTTAGTTCAGAGAGTGAGGGGATTTCAAAGGACCCTAGTTATTTACACATACTTTGCAAATATCCCATCAGTCGCAACTCTGCTGGGTGGATGTTTTTACATTGACCTAATATTGTCCATGTTAAATAACACACTAAACACAGATGTTATCTTTATCTCATTTGTTGTGCATACCTTTAAGTCCTGGGATACCTTGATGTCCCTGATGTCCTATGGAGCCAGGAAAACCATTTCTCCCAGGTGTTCCAGGAAGTCCTCTTGGTCCTTCAGGGCCCAATGGCCCTGTAGGTCCTGGAAGTCCAGGAGTCCCTTGCTGAGTTTTACACTGGTCACAGCTTTGCAGTCTTTCAGAATGTAATACTAAAGGTAGCTGAGCTAACAAAATAAAAATAGAGAGTGGATAAAGCAAAAATTAACTCAGAAATTGTCATACATTGTCACAGAAAAGGCTAGTATAACATTGCAGTAAGGGATTTCCCTGCCACCTTTTGTTTACAAGTTTAAATCAGTATTTTCTGCCATATATTCTTATTTTTTTTCTCTTTTTACCAGAGACCCTAGGGAATGAAATGATGATTGTTGAAAACGGTATTTGTGCAGCGGTTTTGCAAACACAATTTATTTCGGAAAAAAGTACATTTTAATTAACAAAAAAACAAAACAAAACACAATAGTTACCCCAATTTCTTATATAATGTGAAAGATGAAACGAGAAAATAGATACCTAACATGTCACACCTTAAATTGCGCACGGTCGTGGAATGGTGACAAACTACGGTATTTAAAAATCTCTATAGGTGACATTTTAAATGCCTTTACATGTTATCTGTTTAGAGTTACAGAGGAGGTCTAGCGCTAGAATTATTGCTCTCACTCAACGTGTGTAGTTCGAATACCATACATTTGTGTGTGGGACCTATTTATGCATTCACTTCTGCGCAGCGAGCATGGATAGGGGCGCTTTAAATTTTTTTATGATTATTGTTTATTTTACTTTTTATTTTTACACTGTCCCTTTAATTAATTTATTTTTTTAGCACTTTTTTTCCTATTACAAGGAATCCCTTGTAATAGAAATAAGGATGCCAGGTCCTAGCTATGGAGAGATCTGGGGTCAAAAATAACCCCAAAAAAAATATTGGACCGGAAGTGACATCATGACGTTGCTCCAGTCCTCCAAGGCCATAGAGTTTATTTAACTTCTTGATCGCCTATGGGAGTAGCTGGCCGCACCACCGTATGGTTTCTCTGGTGAACTGGTGGAAACGGCAAGCCCGGGAAACATCGGCGGGAGGGGGGATGTCCCCTCCCGCCGCTTCAGAAATCGTTCCAATGGCTCATTATCCGCTCAGGCTGGTTTCAGGAGAAAGCCAGCCACCTGCAGAAAAAAACGTTACTGGGATTATGGCTAATATCTTCAGCCATAATCCCAGTAAACCACTTGCAAACTGCAACATATATATATATATATATATATATATACATATACAGTAGGTGCCGCCGATATTGTGTCAATCTCGCCACTTCTAGCGGCGAGATTGACACCCTATGAGCTCCGTCGCGAGAGCCAGCACCGAGCTGTCTCATCATCGGAAAAGGAAAAATGTTCCTTTCACGATGAGCGACACGCATTGCCGATAGGTGGGGATCTGACGTGGATTCCCCCACCCTATGGCCCCCCCACCCTATGTGAATGAGTACCCCATACTCATTCACATAGGATCCGGGTGCCCCTTTATTAAAGGGGGCTCCCGGATTCCGATAAGCCCCCCGCCCGCAGACCCCGACAACCAACCGCCAGGGTTGTCGGGAAGAGGCCCTGTCCTCATCAACATGGGGACAGGGTGCTCTGGGGTGGGGGGGCCGCAGGTCGCCCCCCTGCCCCAGAGCACCAAACCCCCCATGTTGAGGGCATGCGGCCTGGTACGGTTCAGGAGGGAGGGGGGGCGCTCTCTCATCCCCCCTCTCGTCCTCCCCTCTTCCTCTGCGGCCTGCCAGGTTGTGTGCTCAGATAAGGGTCTGGTTTGGACCTTGAGGGGGACCCCCACGCCGTTTTTTCGGCGTAGGGTCTCCCCCTCAAATCCAGACCAGACCCAATGGCCTGGTATGCTCCTGGAGGGGGAACCCACGCCGTTTTTTTCTTTAAAAATTGGCGTGGAGTTCCCGCTCAGGATTCATACCAAACGCAGTGCCTGGTATTGGCGGGAATCCACATTGGATCCCGTTCAATACAGTGTCGCGTCTCCTCGCTATTGCAGCGAGCGCGACACGTGTCGCCACCCTGGTGCCGAGATCTCGGCACTCCTGTCGCCGAGAATCTCGGTGATGGGAGCGCGATAGATATACAATATCGGCGGCACCTACTGCATATATACACTTTGCGGTCGGTAAGTGGTTAAAGAGTATCAGTAGTAAGATCTTTGTTAGCCATATGTAAATGCAAACTTCAGGATTTTATGTCCCTTCCTCATTATATATTTATGAAAATGGTTAAGAATTCTTCACATTTTTAAACACAGAAAGGTAGAGCAATGAAATATGACTAGGGTAGAGCCAAACAGTCATGAATTTCGTGTGACCTTTAAAGGAGTTTGGATTCCATACCGAAACCCTATTGAAATCAATGGGAACCAAATCATTCAAATAAAAAAATGACAATTTTCTTGGCTAATAGGGAAAATGTTGTAAACAAATTAGCATTAAGGTGTTCACTGCCCTGGATTTTTTTTTAAATCATTAACATTTATAAAGGAATCTGGTATCGTATAAATTTTATGGGGATCCGCACACATCAAAAAAATGCATGAGACTCCTTTAAAAAATTATAACAGACTTTTAATCCGAAGACGTAACCTGGCTGGCCAGGAAAGGGGTGTATGAGCGTGCATCCCTAAACCATAGCAGGCCACATGACCTCAACCTAAGGGGTGCTTTGACAGGTGAGACCCCAATGGCAAATCACTTTGTCCCGATACTGATAAGGACATTTGTGTATTTTATAAATCATAGGCTCTATCATCTTCATGTACTTCTTCCATCTGAAGTACCTGGTTGATCCTTTATTCCTTGTTCTAAACTGACCACAAAAAGTACAGAAGTCGACCTATATTAGCATGGTCAGTTTTTATCCTGTGGTTGGCCATTCAAGGTACAGGACACAGCATGTATGTACCGAGTAGTTTTATCAGCCACCCCCAACTGACCAAACACAGACTGCTTCTAGCACACACACCCTCCCAATCACAGCCTGCTTCTTGAACACATCCCCTCTGATCAGGCGGAACTGACAATGGAATACAGGCACAATGTGTGTGCTGTAACACCATGGATTGACATTACATTATTATGTGTCACAAATGTATTTATTCTACACATTAAGGGATGTTACAAAAGTCATGTGATTTACATTAGAAGAAAATTTTACTTTCCAATCTTGTAACCAACCTTTTAAAACATCAAGGCAGATTTGTCTTATGAATTGTTCAGAATGTTCTTTTCCCTTGCAAAATAAATATTTAATTAATACACAAATATACACAAAGTTAATAATAATACACAAGATTTCAAGACCGTGATTAACTAAAAGGAAAATAGATTGTTCAATTTGGAATTTTCACTTAGCTTAGTGAGTGTGATTAATTTTCAGTTTGCCAAGACTGTCCACTCATGTTCAAAGAATTTTTAACCATTTCTGGCAGCCCCACGTAAATTTGCTGCGGGGCGGTGGCTCCTCTGCAAAATCACATACAGGTACATGGTCTTGCACTTCTTCTACCGCCGACGCACCTCCCGCCCCACTGTAAAAGGGGCCTTAGACCCCTTTCACACTGGGGCCATGGCTACGTTCGCGATAAGCGATGCTCATTTGAGCTGCGCTGTAACACTGTTTAAGCGCTTTTGTGCCGCTTTTCAGGCCGTTTGGGGGGCTTCTAACTCCAAAAAAGGGGTTAAAAACTCCTGTGTTGCGGCACTTCCGAATCACTTTTCAGGCACTTCGGAGGCGCTGCCCATTGATTGCAAGATGCTGCTTGCAGGACTTTTCCGAACATCCCGTGAACGCACCACCCGGGAGTGAAAGCACGCATTACAGAGAATGGGAGGCAGTTTTCAGGTGCTTTACAGGCCCTATTTCCAGCACTAAAACGCCTGAAAACTGTCTCAGTGTGAAAGGGGTCTAATGCCGCGTACACACGGCCGTTTTCAATGTCATTGAAAAAAACAAAGTTTTTCTCGACGTGATTCTTTTCAAGCCTGCCTTTCCTACACACTATCGTGGAAAAAAATGCTTGAGCAAAGCGCGGTGACGTACAACACGTTCGACAACACGTATGACGGCACTATAAAGGGGAAGTTCCATTCGGATAGCGCCACCCTCGTGTTAGTAAAGTTTGGTGAGAGACGATTCGCGCTTTTCAGCCTCGTGCTCTTCAGTCTGTTACAGCATGACGAATGTGCTATCTCCATTCTGAACGCTAGTTTTACCAGAACGAGCGCTCCCATCTCATAACTTGCTTCTGAACATGCGCGTTTTTTTCCCCATCATTAAAGCGTACACACGGCCGTTTTTCACGATGAGAAAAATGACGATGTGAAAAACGACGAGAAAAAATAGAGCATGTTCTAAATTTTTAATGGCCATTTTTCTCGTCAAGAAAAATGCTCTGGAGCCTACACACGATCGTTTTTAATGACCAATTTAAAAAATTGCATTTTTCTCGTCATAAAAAACGGTTGTGTGTACGCGGCATTAGGTGTGTAGTTGTCTGTCTGTACTGAAAGTCAATATTCTTTTAAAGGTAGCCTGTAGGAAACATGGAGGCTGATATTGCAGCTCTCCTTTTGAAAATGCTAGTTACCTTGGTATCTCTGGCTTCACTGCTTTCTGTGTTACTGACAAGAAAAAAGGTTGCCACTAGTGAAGTCAAATCCAAATGAAATCCCATTCAGGCTAGATTCACAATGCTGCAATCCAATTTTTAGCATGATTATATAGTGCAACCTGGATGCAACTTGGATGTGGTTTGAATATTCTATGGCAGGGCTCAAAATTTTAAGTCCTGAGCTACTAGCCAGGCCTCAAGGGTTACTCGCCACCAGTTGCCCCACCGAACCCCTACCCGGCCCCGCCCCTAATCACGCCCTCATAAATTATCTAAAGAAATGACACTTAAATGTTTTATGCAGATCTACATTACAAAAAAAGGGATTTTTATAACAGCTTACCTGTAAAATCCTTTTCTTGGAGTACATCACGGGACACAGAGCGACTTAGTCATTACTAATGGGTTATATAGATACCTTCAGGTGCTGGCACTGGCAACTTCCAAAACCGGAAGTACCCTCCCCTATATAAGCCCCTCCCATCCGGGAGCACCTCAGTTTTGTAGCAAAGCAATAAGTGTCCCAAAAAGAGGGGTGGGAGCTCTGTGTCCCGTGATGTACTCCAAGAAAAGGATTTTACAGGTAAGCTGTTATAAAAATCCCTTTTTCTTTTTCGTACATCACGGGACACAGAGCGACTTAGTCATTACTAATGGGACGTCCCAAAGCAATGCCAAATGAGGGGAGGGATACACTATACATAAGCTGGGCGCCATCAGGCATGAGGATCTTTTGCGGCCTGCAACACACTGCGCCCAAAGGCGACATCCTCCTGACTTCTAACGTCTACCTGGTAGAATCTAGTAAACGTGTGTACTGAAGACCATGTTGCGGCCTTACAGACTTGAGCCAGGGAGGCCTGGTGATGCACTGCCCATGAAGTTCCAACTGCTCTTGTGGAGTGCGCCCTAACTTTGAACGGAGGCGGTCTCCTTCTCAAGCCATAGGCTTGTATTATGACCTGTCGAATCCACTTGGCTAAAGTAGATTTTGATGCTGCCTGACCCTTTCTGGGGCCTTCCGGCAGAACAAACAAAGTATCCGTTCTACGAATCTGAGCAGTGGCTTTTAGATAAGCTTTAACTGCTCTTCCTACATCCAAAGAATGCAATATCTTTTCCTCTACCGAGGTAGGTTTGAGAAAAAAAGAAGGAAGAACCACATCTTGGTTCAAATGAAACCTCGATACCACCTTAGGAAGAAAGGCTGGATGAGGACGTAATACTACTCTGTCCTTATGGACAACCAGATATGGCTCCTTACAGGACAAGGCGGCTAATTCCGATACTCTTTTAGCCGAACAAATGGCTACTAAGAAAATCAATTTCCTGGTGAGAAGAACCAAGGAAATGTGTTGCAATGGTTCAAACGGTTGTTTCTGTAGAACCGACAGAACCAGGTTTAAGTCCCATGGACATATGGGAATACTAACCGGAGGGCTAATACGCATCACTCCTTGTATGAAAGCTTTGACTAATGAATGCAAAGCCAAGGGCCTTTGAAAAAATATTGACAAGGCCGAAATCTGACCCTTGATAGTACTCAAGGCAAGCTTCCTATCTACAGCCCACTGTAGGAAGTCCAGAATCCTACCTATTACGTACTTGGCCTCACACCATGTGATGTACGCCTTCCAGATCCTATAATAGATCTGCCTGGATACCGGCTTCCTGGCATTGATCATGGTAGATACCACAGGATTAGAGAGCCCTCTCTTTTTTAGAATGTGGGCTTCAATAGCCAGGCCGTCAAACCTAGGGCTGGTAAGGAAGGGTGGTATATCGGTCCTTGCGAAAGCAGGTCCGGACGATGTGGGAGGGTCCAAGGACTCCCCACTGACATTTTTACAATCTCTGCGTACCATGCCACGTACCATGCCCTTCGGGGCCACGCTGGAGCCACCAGAATCACTGGTTTCTTTTCTACCCTGATTCTGCGGATTAATCACGGTAACAATTGTGGCGGTGGGAATGCATATATCAGCTTGAACTGATCCCAAGGGAACACTAGGGCATCCGAGCCACAAGCTAGGGGATCCCTTGTGCGAGACACAAATCTGTCCACCTTTGCGTTGAATCTGGATGCTAGCAGATCTACATCCGGTGTTCCCCACCGCTGGCATATTGCCTGGAAAACCTCGGGGTGAAGAGACCATTCCCCCGGGCATAATTGCTGGCGACTTAAAAAGTCCGCTCTCCAATTTTCCACTCCTGGGATGAAAACCGCGGATATGGCTGGGACATATCTTTCTGCCCATTCCAGGATGCAATTCGCTTCCCTCTGGGCTGCACGACTCCTGGTGCCACCCTGGTGATTGATATATGCCACTGCTGTGGCATTGTCTGATTGAATTCTGACTGGGGACCCTTGGAGTTTGGATGTCCATGCTACTAGGGCATACCGGGCTGCTCGTATCTCTAAGAGATTGATGGGCAGGGCCTTCTCTGCTTCTGACCACTTGCCCTGGAGAGACCATTGCTCCAGTACTGCCCCCCAGCCTATGAGGCTGGCATCTGTAGTGACCACCTTCCAAGAAACCGGACTGAAGGGTTTCCCTTTTTCCAGATTCTGGGGCACCAACCACCAATGGAGGCTCTTGCGAACGGAAGGGGACAGGGACATTGGTAAGTCTAAAGCCTGAACTTTTTTGTTCCAGGCTGACAGTATGGCCCTCTGCAAGTTCCTTGAATGGAATTGACCGTAGGGTACTGCTTCGAATGAAGCCACCATTTTTCCCAGCAGCCTCATGCACAGGCGTATGGATGGTTTTCTTTTTGTACCCACTAAGTGGGTCAAATCTTTTAAAGACGACACCTTCTCTGGAGGTAAGAAAATCTTTCTCTGATTTGAATCCAGCCTTAGCCCTAAGTATTCCAGACTTTTGACTGGTCTTAGAGCTGACTTGTCCCGGTTGATAATCCAACCGTGATATTCCAGATACTTGATTGTCTTGTGAATAGCTACTTCCAGCTTTTCCACTGAGTGGTCTATTAGTAGCAGGTCGTCTAAATATGCCATTATCGTTACACCCCGTGTTCTTAGATTGGCCAATAGTGGGGCCAGAATTTTTGTGAACACTCGTGGTGCTGTGGCCAGACCGAAAGGTAAGGCTCTGAACTGAAAATGGCGCCCTTCTACTACAAAGCGTAGAAATTTCTGGTAGGCCGGAAAGATGGGAATATGCAGATAAGCATCCTTTATGTCGATCGAGGCTAACCATTCCTGCCCTTGTAGGGCGGTGGCCACCGATCGGATCGACTCCATCCGAAAAGTCCTGATATGTAGGAACTTGTTTAGCCCTTTTAGATTTAATATGGGCCTCACGTCCCCATTTTGTTTGGGGACTGTGAAAAGGTTAGAGTAAAACCCGAACCCGCTTTCTTCCAAGGGAACCTTCATGATTACACCTTGGAGCAATAGTTGTTCTAGTGCCAGAAGGAGGGATCCTCTCTTCTGGGGATCGCTTGGCACGTTTGACCTCATAAAATGGGCAGGAGGAGTGTCTTTTAACTCCAGCTTGTATCCCAGACTTACTGCGGAGATCACCCATCTGTCTCTGATGGTGTCCCGCCAGGTCTCTGTGAACAACTGAAGTCTTCCCCCCACCCGATTGAGTGGGGGCAACCCTTCATGACTTGGGGGGAGGTTTTGTACCTCTCTTGACCCAGGGTTTCTTGTTACCCTGTGATTGTCCCTGATTTCTGCCCCCTGAATTTGACCGCGGAGGCCGTCGGAACTGTTTCACAGCCGATGTGCCAGGGACTGGAGAAGTAGGCCTCTTAAAAGAAGGACTTCTACTCTTGTTCTTAACCGGCAAGAGTGAACTTTTACCGGCAGAAATTTTCTGGATATACTTGTCCAGATCTTCTCCAAATAAGCGTTCTCCATGAAATGGGAAGCTAATTAGCAATTTCTTACAGGGAGCTTCAGCAGACCAGTTTTTTAGCCATAGAAGCCTACGCATATGTACTACAGACAGCGGGAGGCCTGTTGGATTGTATCCTTTATGGCGTCCACCGCAAAACATAAGGCTCTAGGTAGGTCAGCTAGGGCAAGAGCCTGCTGATCTGGTAAGTCCCTTAAGACTTGTTTCAACTGATCTTTCACCGCTTGGCAGACTCCAATCGCTGCAACTGCAGGTTGTGTCACCATGCTTGCTGTAGAGAAAGCAGATTTTAGTAAAGACTCCAATTTTTTATCTATTGGGTCTTTGAAAATTGGAACATTATCTACTGGACATGTCAGTGATTTATTCACACAAGAGATGGCTGCGTCCACTGTAGGGACCCTCCATTTTTTTATGAACTTATCCTCCATGGGATAGATCACTGGAAATCTCTTGGGGGGAGTAAATATTTTATCAGGATGCTCCCAATCCTGGTAAATAAGCCCTTCCAATAAAGGGTGGATTGGGAAGGAACAGACAGCCTGGGGAGCTTTCAGCGACCCCAGCGAGGAAACCGTAGTGGTTGATGGTTCCGCCAGAGGCATTTTAAATGCTGATCAGACCATGTTAGTCAGAGACTGAACCCATAATCTTTCAGCCTGAGATGCTGCTGAGAAAGGTTCTTCCACTGTTGATTCCTCTATAACCGAATCAACCTCATCCTGATCCCCTTCAGGTAGGTCGATCTCTGTGTGGGGCTGTTCCTCCACTAACAGGCACTCTGAAGGAGGAGACGGAGATCGGACGCGCTTTCCCTGTGACAGGGAAGCAGCGATCAATGCTGTTAATCTCTCTTCCAATCCTCCCAGAGTTGAGGATAAAACCTCCTCTGTTATATATACAGGAGCAGGTGGACTGGGGACAGCCGCAGCACCAGGTACTCCTGCGGGGTTCCTACGGCTACTGACCTCTGAATTTTCAGGGGAGATTGGTGCAGTACAAGCATGCCCAAAATCCTCAGAGCCCGATGGAGACCCCTTTGGCTTCCTGGAAGACCTATTTCCGGAGCGTCTGGACGACATATCCTTTAAGCACAAAGCTGAGGTATTCCCGTCGTCATACACCAATTTTGCTGGTAATAGTCTAACACAGTTGCTGCTATATACCAGCTGGTGTCCACTAAAGTGCCTTTCTATGGGGATGCCTGCATCAACCGCCTCTGTGTGCCACCGTTTTGTTGCTAGCTCTGTTTGCATCCAGCTGACACTTGTACTGTATCTTTTATCCATGCTGGGACGCCTGCACATGCGCAGAAGCGCCGCGGCGCGCATCGAGCGTCATCCACCCGCCCCGCCCCTCTTCCTTCATAGGAGGCGCGTGCACGCGCCCGTGCGCCTTTGGCGCTCTTTTTTGAAGCAAGCAGGGACTAGGAGCCAGGGCCCTTTTTGCCGGAGGGCCTGTGCGGTGGATGAGCGCAGCAACAGGGCAGAGGAAGTGGATTCCCGCAGAGAAACTTACCAACTGCCTGGATCTTTTGACTTGAAAAAGCCAAAGATCCCTATGACAAGAAAAATGGACCACAGCGGCCTCTAGTGGTTTAACACAGGTACCGCGGTCTCCCTTTTTTTTTTTTTTTTCTTGACTACTATTAAAATTTTACATTTTACAGTAGTTACAGGCATACACAGATATTAGCGGGAATACCGTTAGGTAACAGACAGAAAGACAAATTAGGCTTGGGGGTCCCCCAATAGAACCAAGTTCCTGGGGGCCCTCACTTACCTGTTCCCCGCCGCAGGACTTTGTTTGGTCCACAGAAGCCCAAACTTCACCTATCACGGCAGGCATTGTAATTAAACCTTCAGGGACCGGGTTCCCAAGGATTCCACTCCCCTGGACCTGTATAGCACCCTGCACAGACAACATCTTGGTCGTGGGTATGACCAGAGCTCTGGATCCCAGGGTCCAGCCCTTCTAAGAGAGGCATTACAGGCAAAACCTTGCTCTTCTGTTGCAAGGCCCGGGTACTGACCGTTTAGCTATGAAGCTTTTTTGGTCGGATCCGGAACAGCTTACTAAGGCCCGTAAAAGAACCTGTATGCAAGCCCAGTGAAAACACATGTTACTCTTTGGCCAACACCTTAGACACTGGCAAAAAAATTAGGTGCTCCCGGATGGGAGGGGCTTATATAGGGGAGGGTACTTCCGGTTTTGGAAGTTGCCAGTGCCAGCACCTGAAGGTATCTATATAACCCATTAGTAATGACTAAGTCGCTCTGTGTCCCGTGATGTACGAAAAAGAAATAAATATTACCAACAACTTTATCAGTTCCCCTCAATGCAGGCTCACCTGTGCCCATCAATGCAGCGTGACCTGTGCTCATCATTGCAGCGTGACCTGTGCCCATCATTGCGGCATGACCTATGCCCACCATTACAGCCTCACTGTGCCCCACATTGCAGCCTCACTGTGCCCCACATTGCAGCCTCATTGTGCCCCCATTGCAGCCTCATTGTGCCCCAAATTGCAGCCTCGATGTGCCCCAAATTGCAGCCTCACTGTGCCCCAAATTGCAGCCTCACTGTGCCCCAAATTGCAGCCGCAATGTCATTGTGCCCCAAATTGCAGCATCATTGAGCCCCAAATTGCAGCTTCATTGAGCCCCAAATTGCGGCCTCACTGTGCCCCAAATTGCAGCTTCACTGTGCCCCAAGTTGCAGCCTCTCTGTGCCCCAAAATCCAGCCTCACTGTGCCCCAAATTGCAGCCTCACTGTGCCCCAAGTTGCAGCCTCACTTTGCTCCAAAATACAGCCTCTTTGTGCCCCAAATTGCAGCCTCGCCAGGGTGGAGGAAGTGAGAGGGCTCCAGGACATGACTGGAAGAAGATTAGAGCCACGGGAGACGTTCTTCCAGCGTGATCGCCCCAGTGGAAGAGAGCATATAGGAAGAGGAAAGCCGTGGGATTGCAGAGCAGTAAAACACGCTGTAACAGCTGACATTGACTCCGCTCTGCTCACTCTCACACAGCTCCGCCTCCTCCTGACCCCTCGCCTGTGAGACAGAATACATACCAGCATTGGACCCCCGTTCCGTCTATTACAAGCGCGGGGTCAGGAGGAGGCGGGGCTGTGTGAGAGTAAAAAGAGCAGAGACAATGTCAGCTATTACAGCGTGCTTTACTGCTCTGCGATCCCGGGGCTTTCCTCTTCCTATATGCTCTCTTCCACATCGCGCTGGGAGAATGTCTCCCGATCAGCCCCGCCCACCGGCGGTGCTCGCCCCCCCTCTCCCAGGCAGCCCAGCTCCTCGCCAGGCCTAATTTTCTGCGAGTAGGCGAGTGGGAAATTTGAGGGCTGTTCTATGGTTCCAAAATTTCACTGGAATTGCACCAACGTAGGATTCTAATCTTTTCCAAAATTGTGTTGTGCTGAGTTGAATTTATGTGAACAGGCACCATTGAGAACCATGCGATTTCCATTGTTAAGCGCAATTCTGTGCAACTCAAGTCGCATATGAAACCACTAGTGTGAATAGAGCCCCAATAATATATAATTTATGCTACATGGCCCCATTTAGGTCATTATAAACCGGTTACTTATTATGGTAACCACTGTACACACTTACAGGCCTTCCTTCCTGTCCTGGCAGCCCAGGGAGTCCCCTGTCACCATTGACTCCTCTAGGACCAGGTTCTCCAACTAATCCAGCAGGACCATGTTCTCCTCTTGGTCCACTGAATCCCTGGGGTCCTGGTTCTCCAACTCCCCCTTTCTGTAAAGAAAACGATTCCATTTAACTGTGGAAACTCATTTAAACTTACAGTCATATACAGAAATTTGCAACATGTTTTTCTGATTATCTCACTGAAACACAGCCTCTGTAGGGAGCTTAAAATAACATGTTTCCACATATTGTAATCCATAATTACTATTATTTGTTGAATTTAATAGACTGGGAATAATGAAACATGAAAAGTTGTATTGCAGAATAAGTCAATTATACACAATAGAACCTCATATCATTGCAATGGCCCTAAAAGAAAGGTGTCATCGAAGGAGATGCACACCATTCCACAGTGCAGTACTGATTTCACAAAGATGGTCTGCATATAAGAGCCATTAGATGGAAACCTCACCTTTGATCGCAACAGCTAGATAGATTAAAGATTTTTTGTGATGTGGTCTAAAGCGAAAATGTAACTCATTGGTTATGAAAAGAGAGGATACATTTTGTGAAAAAGGAAAAAAGGAAAGCAACTTGCAAACTGGATGGGGTGGGTCTATTTTTGAGAATGCATGGAATCCAGTGGAACAGGATATATTATGTTGC
The DNA here is from genome assembly GCA_029206835.1 of Rana muscosa. Lineage (NCBI taxonomy): Eukaryota > Metazoa > Chordata > Amphibia > Anura > Ranidae > Rana > Rana muscosa. The sequence continues at coordinate 605,940,599 of CM055122.1, read as the reverse complement.
TAGGTGGAATAGAGGATTCTACTAAACCACAAATCCCAGGGCTATTGCCCCTTAGTGAAGATGATGACTCTAAAAAAAGATTTTATATTCTAGAAAGTCAGTGATCCATATTACGCTTCATAATTAAACAAAACAAAAAATTCAAAAAGTGCAGCGCTAAATATGAACAATAATAATAGATATATAAAACAATTATATAAATAATATAAGTATCATATAACTGATAAGTGAGATGTGCAAATAAGCAAGTGAAATGCTGAAAAAAATTAACCAACATATACAGTATATTCAAGTAAATGTGCATAAGAGGTAATAATACCATACATCAATAATAAAGTGCATTGTGCCAATAACTGAATATGTGCAAAACAGAGTCCAAATAATAAAAAAGTCCACACATAAAAACTATGAGGGCCAGTTCACACCACATGCAGTCCAGTGCGTTTTTTTTTTCTGCATCAAAAACGCATAGAAAGTAGGTTATATGGTTTTCAATGGCATAGTTCACACCAGTGCTTGCAGTTCCAGTGCGTTCCAGTTCCAGAAAAAAAAGTAGAACCTGCTGCATTTTACCTGCACTGGACTGTACTGGAACGCTGTAAAACGCATCAAAAACGCACTGGGACGCCCCGGAAAGCACCTAAACGCACCAAAAACGCACTGGAACACACTTGTCCTTATCTAAGGTTAATAAAAAAGAGGGGTAAAAAAAGCACTGGACTGCATTAAAAACGTACCAAACACGCACTGAAACGCATCAAAAATGTGCATGCAAAAAAGCACCTGGAACGCATCCGGATTGCGTTTTTATGGTGTGAACTGGCCCTGAATGTAGAGTAGCCACTGTGTATCAAAACAGTCCAGGTGAAAAAGTTGAAAAAGTTATTCAATTCAGCAAAGGTGAAAACTTTCTGCTGTCCACTTAAGGAGTCACCAGAGGGGAGAGTAAACATGCTTACTAGAGTGAGTGGACTCAACTGTCAGCGGCAAAGAGTCAAACGTGCATAGAGATGGGAACGACAGGATAATGGTTAAAGAAGCAGTCACTGAAGATCTGTCACCATAACTTTCCACTACATCCAGCCCCTATGTTAGATTGCACGTTGCACTTTATTATCAGTTAAATAATACTAATATTATTTATATATTTGTTTTGTATATCTATTATGGTTCATATTTAGCGCTGCACTTTTTAAATTTTGGATTGCTTGCACAATATTCTGTCAGATTGTAGTGTCACCAGCTGTTGCTTAATATGACATTAGCACAATCATTTTTTATGGTTTTTAAAATTAAGCAAAATTAACAGAAATAAATTAAACATTAACCAGTAAGATTAATTGTAGCATGAGTTTGAATTACTAAAGTCAGCAGCGTATTTGTTTTGCAAGAGAATTTTCACTTTGCAAAGGGAATTCTCCCTTAGCTTAGTGAATGAGGTGACACTTCATTTGCAAAGACTACCAATGCCATGTGAGGAGAATAACAATAACAGTAATTTTGCTTGCACATGATTAGATGAGGAAATAAGCAGAGCTTCACCTCATTCATTAAACTAAGGGAGCATTCCCCTGCAAAGTGAAATTTGCATTTGCTCAAAATGTGAACAATCTATTTGCCTTTTGTATATAAAAAAAACCCCCATCAATCCTACCTACATGTCAATACTGATGCCCTTTCATAAAGATGTATCTCTTATATCACCGGTATCATTCCTTGAGAATAAAAATATTTTTAAAAGAAGAACAAAAATACTTTTAGAAATAGCATTTTGAGAATGCATTCATAAACTACTGATGCTATTCATATCGGTTGCGATTCTGCTAAGCCTGTCTAGTAATTCACACATCCCAAATATACTGAATATATGAGAAATGTATATAACAGAAATGAGCATTGATATACAGTAGGTAACAGCTAAGGTGAAAATGTCCAGTTAATGCTCAAGTAATAAGCAAAGTAGAAATAAAATAAACATTCTGCTAATCAATAAAATAAGGCAATCACATTTCTGGCCAAAACCAAAGAGACAAAGGTGAGTCTTTAGATGGTAGTAAGCAGAAACATTATCAGTTATAAAAAAGCATGGTCAGGAGGTAGGAGTTAGCACACTTATTTTTAACTTATCCAATTTCAAGTAACCCTTCACCACTATGTCATCCACAGAACATTTTTCGCCACACCGTGAACTGGCAGTACTACTTTCTAATTTATTATGCTAATAACATAATTGTATCCATTTAACAATGACACCTGATGCTGCAGCCATTATGTATGTATAAGTTAATCATTTGTGTCATCAACAGGTGTCATAGGGCTGTTGCAAAGGTGCACACATTTGTACTCTCTGGTTATCTTTAGAGCTACAAGTGAAGCAGATGTTGCACCATAAAGAAATGCTACCGGGTGATCCTGTAGATAGCCTAAGGCAGTGATGGCAAACCTTGGCACCCCAGATGTTTTGGAACTACATTTCCCATGATGGTCATGCACTCTGAAGTGTAGTTGAGCATCATGGGAAATATAGTTCCAAAACATCTGGGGTGCCAAGGTTCACCATCACTGGCCTAAGGTAACAGTTGATAGTCCTGGTAGAACCAGAATGAAATGTCAAATCTTGACGTATAGGGGAGGTCAGGACAAGCTGGATATCAGCGCTGACAACAAACAAAAGTATTTGAAGAAAATACAGAAAGTCAGGACAGGCAGCAGAAAAAAAGCATAAACAAAATTATTCATAAGCAGATGCAATCAAGATTATGAGAGTTGTAAACAGGTCTAAATTTTCAGAAATACAACCTGGCAGGTCAGGATACAGACACTTTTAATTAGGTATCCACTGAGTGATCTATACTCAATTAAGCATTACTGAGTGAGCCAGGTGTGAAGATGCAACATGATCATGCTGCAGTGCTGAATATTATCACAAGAATGGCTGAACGTAATTAAAACTCTTTTTGGCAGGTGAATATGTTCCCATTTATGGATTTAATTTGTCTGTTATGGAGTTTTTGGTTTAAGGTCCACTTTATGATTGCCATGTATTAAAAAATGTACATGCCCCAAACAAATCTTTCCCTTGACACCAATCTACAGTGGAAAGCAACACGGCTAGCAGAGGTTCCAAACAAGTCTATGGTGTTAGTTCTGCAGCTATGACACAGACTGTGAAAAATAAAACTTTAAAATGTGTCCTCAAGACAGAATAGGGGAGGATAAAAATGTTTGGGGGAAATAGTCCAAAAAGGGGTGAACTTAAATTAAGTTCTACTTAAGGCCCATACACACGGTCTGACTTTTTGCCAACAAACTTCAAAATTAGTAAGTTTTCCCAAAAATCCGACCATGTGTATGCTCCATCGGACAAACTTTTTCGGTTTTCATCTGACAAAAGTTCGCTCTGCAAACGGACATACTTTTTGGGAACAAAAGTCAGACGGTGCAAAGTCCGACCGTGTGTACAGAAATCCATCGGACTTTTGTCCGAAGTACAAATACGCATGCCCAGGACCAATGTTAAAATCAATCAACAATATCAGAAGTTGACCAAAGGGTGGCAGTAAAGAGCAGAAAAGAGCAGAAAAAACACGTGATGTTGGGAAAGTTTGCAGAAAAGTCCTGCCGTGTGTATGCTATGGGTGTGCCCGGCCAACTCCCTTCGAACAAAAATCCACAGAAAAGTTTGTTTGAAGTCCGACCGTGTGTATGAGGCTTAAGAGGGAGCTGTCGGTACAATCATATATGAAGCAAAAAAAGAGACATAAAAGCCTGACTGAGCTCAACCTCAATTGTACACGCTGTGTGTTGTATCCATAAATAGGTGTAACAAGACCCAGTGATCTGACAAATGTATAGAAATATAGAAATGAGCTTCATTTTTTTTTTTTTTTTTGCCCTCCAGATGAAGCCATGTGGATGGTGGCATAATGCGTAGAGGTAGAGCCTGGCAGTGACATGCGTTTGACCTGTCGGATTTTAAATATGATATGTGCTGTTTTTTATTGAAATAAATGTGAGTTTAATAGAAGAAGCTGGGTGGGTGAGGTTTATTCCATTTAACGCCTGGTACTGCACTATTGGAGGCACTTTATATTTTTGCATGTCGGTCTAGAGTTGCTGGTGATCATCACGGAGGTAACCTTTAAAAGAGAAGTATACGAGGTGAAAAGAGTATTTGATACCTGCAGGACCTTGGTGGGAACCATTGAAGATCAGCGTGGAGCCTTTTTCCCTGATTGGAATTATCATTAGTTGTGAGCAAGTTTGACCCTTTCAGGGTCTAAAGCCCCGTACACACGATCGGACTTTTGCCCAACAAACTTCGTTTTGAGCAAGTTGGACCAACAATCCGACCGTGTGTATGCTCCATCGGACAAACTTTTTTCGTTTGGTTTTGGATTTCATCGGACAAAAGTTGGGTCTGCAAACGGACAAACTTTTGCCCAACAAAAGTCCGATGGAGCAAAGTCCGACCGTGTGTACAGATAACCATCGGACTTTAGTCCGATGGACAAAACAACTAATGTTAAAAAAAAACAACAATAGCAGAAGTTGACCAAAGGGTGGCAGTAAAGATCAGAAAAGAGCAGAAAAAAAACGTGATGTTGTAAGAAGTTTTAAGAAAGTTTGCAGAAAAGTCCGAGCGTGTGTATGCTATGGGTGTTCCCAACCAACTCCGTTCGGACAAAAAACCACGGAAAAGTCCGATGGAAGTCCGACCGTGTGTACGAGGCTTAAGAAGGAGGTGAGCAGCCATTTCACCTGGTAAAGGGAGCACTAGTCACAGATTGTTGGTTTATCTGAGAAGCCTTTTTTTCTCACAGTGGCATTTGAAGCACACGCTACATAAGAAGATTTTATGTTCCAATTAACTTTCATATATATTTGATATTGGACTTTTAATTTTTATTGCACATTAATATTGGATTTATTTACATTTTTTACTTGAGAAGCACTTTTTTCTCACAGTGTAATTTGAAACACATTCTATAATAAGAAATGTTTTTGTTTCAATCAACTCTTATACATTTACTATTGGATTGTATATTTATTCAGCACATTTGTTTATTACATATTATTGGATTTATGTATTAGTTGTCAGATTTCAGCAGCGCTATCACATTTTTTAGATATTCATTCATTGTTGCTTTGTGATAACGTCCTGGTGATAGCAGCAGCTGGATTTATTGCACATGGTTTATGTCACACAGTTTCTGCATTTATTTGTACTTTTATATTCACACACCACTAGGTGGCAGCGCACAACTACCACCTATCTTAATGTGATAAAATACCCTCTTGTGGGAATTAGTGATGAGCCGAACACCCCCGGGTTCGGTTCGCACCAGAACCCGCGAACGGATCGAAAGTTCGTACGAACATTAGAACCCTATTAAATACAATGGATGCGAACGTTCGAATTTTAAAGTGCTAATTATAACAACTATTATGCATGTTATTGTCCTAAAAAGGGTTTGGGAACCCGGGTTGTGCACCAGGGGACATGTATCAATGCAAAAAGAAGTTTTAAAAACGGTCGTTTTTCGGGAGCAGTCATTTTAATGATGCATAAAGTGAAAAAAAAAAGTCAAATATTCCTTTAAATATCGTACCTGGGGGGTGTCTAAAGTATGCCTGTGAAGTGCCACGTGTTTCCCGTGTTTAGAACTGTCCCTGCACAAAATGACACTTCTAAAGGAAAAAAAAGCCATTTAAAACTGCTTGCGGCTTTAATGTAATGTCTGGTCCCGGTAATATGGATGAAAATCTTTAAGAAAAATGGCATAGCTACCCCATGACCCCCCTCCCTACCCCAGCCCATTACCAGCCCCTTTGGGTCTTGTATGGATATTAAGGGGAACCCCGCACATAAAATAAAAAAGGCCCTATATACTCTGAACAGCCGTATACAGGCGGTGCATACAAGACAGGGACTGTAGGTTTGTTCTTATGTAGAATCTGTTTGTAATTTTGAACAGGTACATTGTTTAAGTGTAGCTCCAGCCCAAAAATCTATTTTTAAACTTTTTGGAAAACATAGGTAAGGGTTATCACCCCTGTAACATTTGTTTTGCTGTCTGTGCCCCTGTTCAGAACATTTCACCTCACTTTCCGTCCCAATGACAACTGTTTTTGAAATGTGGTGTTTTTCTTGAAACAAGGATTGGTGATAAAGCATCAGTACAGAGGAGACACCTTTCTCCCATATTAATTCTTACAGGAGAGAATTTTCCTTCCTAGGGGTAGTTTCCTCTCACTTCCTGTTGTCTTCTTGCGTTTGCAAGTAGGAGTCGTTTGTAAGTTGGATGTTTGAAAGTAGGGACCTGCCGTATATACGAAGGATGTGATTAAACGCCTGTCTGCTATCACCTTTGAAGGCGATTTGATTATGGCCACAGCGGATGTGGCATCCTTATACACCTGCATTCCTCATCAGAGAGGAATGGAGGCTGCTAAGGATTTTCTAAATAGGGATGTCACTCTCGCTAAACCTCAGGTGGATTTTATAGTTGATTTGTTGGAGTTTGCCACCCAACATAATTATTTTTGGTTCGATGGTCGTTTTTATTTGCAGCATAAGGGAGTTGCGATGGGAGCAAAGTTTGCTCCCAGTTTAGCAAACCTTTTCATGGCCAAGTGGGAGGAGGATGCCGTCTATGCCCTGGAACACCCGCAGTTAATTATGTGGGCCAGGTACATAGACGACATCCTCCTCCTTTGGGCTGGCACCCCTGAATCTCTTGAAGATTTCTTCTCAGAGCTCAATGAGAATGACAGAGGGATTTCACTTACATACGAATTTAGCCAGTCTAAAATCCATTTTTTGGATCTTGAAATAGAAAGGTTTGAGTATCAATTCAAGTACAGTACGTATTTCAAACCTACGGATAGGAACGGATATATACCCACAGACAGTTGCCATCATAAGTCCTGGCTAAAATCCGTTCCCAAAAGTCAATTCCTGCGACTCCGCAGGAATTGTACTGACACAGAAACTTTCAGGATACAAGCTGACATTCTAAGAGACCGGTTTATTGAAAAGGGATATGACAATCGAGATGTCGAGAATGAGATGACTAAGGTTCTGAATATCGACCGATCTCTATTGTTAGCAGATAGACCTCAAAGAGAAAGGGAAGACAATTTTAGATGGTCTTTTCTTACAGCCTTTTCTACCCAACACAAGCAAATCAAGGCTATTTTTGAACAACATTGGGGTATCTTGAGGAATGATCGAATCCTTGGTACACTTTTACCAGAAAGACCTAAAGTGATATACCGAGGAGTGCCCTCACTTAAAAGTAAAATTGCACCAACCATCATTAATCCTCCGATTAGGCCAACATTTTTTCATAACTGGACAGGCTACTACCCCTGTAAGAAATGCCTTGTATGCCAGTATAACACCTGTGGGAGAAAGGCCAGTAAAGAATTTAGGTCCACAGCGACTAACCGGGTCTATCCAATCAAACCATTTTGTACATGCGCAACTATTAATGTCGTGTATTTACTGACATGTCCATGTGGTAAACAATATGTTGGGCGGACCATTAGGTCATTCACGACCAGGGTAACCGAGCATATCAACTTAATCAAGTTTGGGAGTGTCAAACACACGGTCCCTCGGCATTATCGGCAAAACCATGCCCGTGACCCAACAGGGACCCAATTCTTGATTATTGACCGTTATGTTGCTCCATGGAGGGGTGGGGCCAACACTAGAGGAGTTTCCAGACTCGAAACTTTCTGGATTTACGAGTTACAGACTCACCACCCACAGGGGTTAAATGTGGAGTGGGATATTAACGCTTTTATTAATAGATCTTGACTCCAAGGACGATTTTTCATAAATTTTTGTAGTAATTTAAAATTTTACCCTTTTTTTAATAAAATGTTTTAATAATTTTAATACTCATTTCAACTTGTCAACTATCTAGTCACCATTCAAATGGCTAGTTTGTGTTTGACAGTTGAATTTGTCGGTTTTGGAACATTAACCAATATTAGCATTCTAGATTTTTAGGGATGACCCCAGTTTGATTTGACTTCAAATTTGGCATGCCAAAGCGGGGATTCGAACTCACAACCTCCCGATAACACATCAGGCGCTTTGCCCATAGCACCACCACTGGAAGTGTTTGTTAGGGCTCATAAAAAACAGTGCCATATCAGACATAGTGAGGCTTGGGGATCTTTTCCAATGTTCCTGTGCAGAGCGGAAGTGATGTCATCCAGCCTCGTCTTCATAGAGAGGCTTGGATGGCGCTTCCTGTTCTATATGGCTGATATAGAAGTTCTGGCCATGTCTATACTGCTTATTTATCTATTGATCTAACACAATCTAATAAATATTCATTGGCAGTATTATCCTATATTATGGGAAGATTTTTTGAGATCAAATGGGATATTTTAAATAGCAGCCGCCACTTCCTGTTCACCAACAGGAAGTGATGTAATTTCCGGGGTCACTCCAGCTGGGGTCATTCCATCTATAAATAGCGGTGTTGTTGTGGTGGTCCACACCCCAGATGATGACTTTTTAGTTGAAACGCGTCGGGTGGACCCATTTACACACATCGCTCTTGCATTTTGTGATATGCCTATGATGTTCTTCCAAATGTGAGTGTACATTTTTTTATCTTTTTTTAAATAAATACTTCCTTGTACGGTATCACACTATGTGAGTTTTTTTCCCCATTACGCATGTTATGTGGTTACCGTATCTCTGGCTCCAACAAGACTATATGTATTCACACTTCCTGGTGTTTACGGGAATTTGCGGTGCCGACTGATATGCGGATTCAGGACCAGCTGGATACACCTTGCTGACTGATTATTTAAGCCTGTTTTGACTTGGGTGGTATACACCTTACCAAGTCAATACCATCTGGTAAGCCTCCTCCTTATAATCGGTGGTGGTGTCTCTATCCTTTCACAGAGAGGGTCATATCCATGTGGGACTCTTTTTTTCAACCTTGCAGTTTTTTCTACACTTTTGGACTGTTATTTGTGTGTGGTCACAATAGAGGACTGTTTTGTTCTGATTTATTTACATATAATATATTTTTTTTCACGGATCACACTCAGTCACTTGGTGTCACTGAAATTAATATATATGCATGTTTGCAACATTTGTTATGTTTTGTTAACTGACTCTTTCACAAAAATAAGCGCTACACTTTTTCATATTCACCAGTTTTTGCTTTGTCTCAGCTGTGTTGGCAGCTAATTTTTGTGTTCACTCATTGCACAGCGCAGTATATCCCATATCTAATTTTTTGCACAGTTTACTTGACATTATATTGCAGCAGTGTTCATTATTTATTTGGTGTAATACCAACCACTAATATGGATGTATTTGACTACCGTGCATCACACACAGTCAATACAGAGGGTGTGTTTGTAGCCACTGGTAGCGACACAGAAATTGGAGGGTTATTTTTAAGGCTTAGGAATGTCATGGTGTCAGAACTCCATCTTCAGTGGGACCTTGTGTTCCTGGAACAATATGTGACGGAACAGATGGTCCCACGAAGTCTCAGATGGGACATTCATCCACAACAGGGTGAGGGAGATTTTGACTCCTGGTTTAAATATTTCAATGAGGCTGGTACCAAATTTTTAAATTTCCTCATTACCAGGAAGAGAAGTCGCCTCTCTGTCTTGGATAGAGAGATCAAGGAATTAAAGGAAGGACTGCTTGTGTATAAAAACTCAGTTGAATACAATTCCTTGTCCTCTAACCTCCAGGCCCATTTGATCAAGGAGGATAAAGATCAAAAGGCTAAAAAACATAAAAAATACTCGCGGGATATAGGTGACTATAGGGCGGGTAAGGTATTCAGCTGGCAGAAAACCCCAGTACAGGATCAAACTATGGAAGTTAATTCTTCTAATATAGGAGCGCAGGCTCCTCTGATTGATTACCAGACCCAACCGAAACCTTCTATGAATAGGAGCCTACTACCTAGGGATCCTCCTCCAACCCAGGGTGGTCGCCCCCAAAATGTACATACCCCTAGGAACACACAGAAGGGTAGAGGACATAATTCTAATAGAAGGGGAGGGAGAGGACATAGAGGGAACCATTCTAACCCTGACGGTCATTATTATGATCGTGAGCCATCCTATCAGAGGGGGTCTCCCTATTATAGGGGATCACCCGCTAGATATCAAGACCACCATAATGGTTACCCTAAACCGTCCCACTATAGTCATCCACCAACATCCACTTATAACAGATATTCTCCACTTCAAGATCAGTATAATGATGGAGTATATCCGTATCCAAATGCCGAGTATGATCAGCCTTCCTATGGATATCAACAACCAATCTCCCAACCCCGCCCAAATCAGGGTTTTCACGAGGACCCCCCAGGGAGAAAAAGGGGCCGAGACCCAAGAGAGGGTCCAGAGGAGGGAGGAGGAGCCAGAGACGAAAAGCGAGGGCGAACATAATCTGTAAAGGAGTGTTCAACCTGAGTAGTACTGTTTTAACACATGAAGAAAAGATTGTTTTGGACAAGGGTCTCAAATTTGCTCCCCCGCGGAGGTTGAACAAATTTGACACCTTTGTCGACATTCATAAGTACATTAGGAAGATTAACATACAGCGCTATATTACTTCCAATCCTACTAGAAGTATAGCGAGGGCAGCTACGTCAGGTACTGTCCATTCAGGTTTATCCAATCCATCCCTGTTCAACCCCCCTAACCAGCTTGCTCCAGCAATAAACATGTTTAGAGATCTGGTATTGAAAGATCTTGCCAAATTACCTCCTAAACGAGTTTTCAATAATCCTTTACCTAGTCAGGGTCTTAAATCCTTGTGTGACAATAAGGATCTGGTTATCCGTCCCGCTGACAAAGGCGGAGGTATTGTATTGCTGGACAAACAGGACTATATGGGGGAGATGTACAAAATTCTGAGTGATCAGGATACGTACAAAGAGCTACCCAGTAATCCGACATCTAAATTCAAGAGACAATTAACCAGTCTTATCGCTCAGGGTTATGAGTCCTCAATTTTAAATAGTAAAGAAAAATCGTTCCTTGTTCCTTTAGCCCCCCGCATTCCTGTTATTTATTATTTACCTAAGGTTCATAAAGATTCCCTTCATCCCCCTGGACGTCCCATCATTAGCGGGATAGATTCCGTCACCTCTAGAATTGGTAGGTACATTGATTTCTTTTTGCAACCATCTGTACGCAAAACTCCATCCTACCTTAAAGACACGAAGGATGTGATTAAACGCCTGTCTGCTATCACCTTTGAAGGCGATTTGATTATGGCCACAGCGGATGTGGCATCCTTATACACCTGCATTCCTCATCAGAGAGGAATGGAGGCTGCTAAGGATTTTCTAAATAGGGATGTCACTCTCGCTAAACCTCAGGTGGATTTTATAGTTGATTTGTTGGAGTTTGCCACCCAACATAATTATTTTTGGTTCGATGGTCGTTTTTATTTGCAGCATAAGGGAGTTGCGATGGGAGCAAAGTTTGCTCCCAGTTTAGCAAACCTTTTCATGGCCAAGTGGGAGGAGGATGCCGTCTATGCCCTGGAACACCCGCAGTTAATTATGTGGGCCAGGTACATAGACGACATCCTCCTCCTTTGGGCTGGCACCCCTGAATCTCTTGAAGATTTCTTCTCAGAGCTCAATGAGAATGACAGAGGGATTTCACTTACATACGAATTTAGCCAGTCTAAAATCCATTTTTTGGATCTTGAAATAGAAAGGTTTGAGTATCAATTCAAGTACAGTACGTATTTCAAACCTACGGATAGGAACGGATATATACCCACAGACAGTTGCCATCATAAGTCCTGGCTAAAATCCGTTCCCAAAAGTCAATTCCTGCGACTCCGCAGGAATTGTACTGACACAGAAACTTTCAGGATACAAGCTGACATTCTAAGAGACCGGTTTATTGAAAAGGGATATGACAATCGAGATGTCGAGAATGAGATGACTAAGGTTCTGAATATCGACCGATCTCTATTGTTAGCAGATAGACCTCAAAGAGAAAGGGAAGACAATTTTAGATGGTCTTTTCTTACAGCCTTTTCTACCCAACACAAGCAAATCAAGGCTATTTTTGAACAACATTGGGGTATCTTGAGGAATGATCGAATCCTTGGTACACTTTTACCAGAAAGACCTAAAGTGATATACCGAGGAGTGCCCTCACTTAAAAGTAAAATTGCACCAACCATCATTAATCCTCCGATTAGGCCAACATTTTTTCATAACTGGACAGGCTACTACCCCTGTAAGAAATGCCTTGTATGCCAGTATAACACCTGTGGGAGAAAGGCCAGTAAAGAATTTAGGTCCACAGCGACTAACCGGGTCTATCCAATCAAACCATTTTGTACATGCGCAACTATTAATGTCGTGTATTTACTGACATGTCCATGTGGTAAACAATATGTTGGGCGGACCATTAGGTCATTCACGACCAGGGTAACCGAGCATATCAACTTAATCAAGTTTGGGAGTGTCAAACACACGGTCCCTCGGCATTATCGGCAAAACCATGCCCGTGACCCAACAGGGACCCAATTCTTGATTATTGACCGTTATGTTGCTCCATGGAGGGGTGGGGCCAACACTAGAGGAGTTTCCAGACTCGAAACTTTCTGGATTTACGAGTTACAGACTCACCACCCACAGGGGTTAAATGTGGAGTGGGATATTAACGCTTTTATTAATAGATCTTGACTCCAAGGACGATTTTTCATAAATTTTTGTAGTAATTTAAAATTTTATCCTTTTTTTAATAAAATGTTTTAATAATTTTAATACTCATTTCAACTTGTCAACTATCTAGTCACCATTCAAATGGCTAGTTTGTGTTTGACAGTTGAATTTGTCGGTTTTGGAACATTAACCAATATTAGCATTCTAGATTTTTAGGGATGACCCCAGTTTGATTTGACTTCAAATTTGGCATGCCAAAGCGGGGATTCGAACTCACAACCTCCCGATAACACATCAGGCGCTTTGCCCATAGCACCACCACTGGAAGTGTTTGTTAGGGCTCATAAAAAACAGTGCCATATCAGACATAGTGAGGCTTGGGGATCTTTTCCAATGTTCCTGTGCAGAGCGGAAGTGATGTCATCCAGCCTCGTCTTCATAGAGAGGCTTGGATGGCGCTTCCTGTTCTATATGGCTGATATAGAAGTTCTGGCCATGTCTATACTGCTTATTTATCTATTGATCTAACACAATCTAATAAATATTCATTGGCAGTATTATCCTATATTATGGGAAGATTTTTTGAGATCAAATGGGATATTTTAAATAGCAGCCGCCACTTCCTGTTCACCAACAGGAAGTGATGTAATTTCCGGGGTCACTCCAGCTGGGGTCATTCCATCTATAAATAGCGGTGTTGTTGTGGGGGTCCACACCCCAGATGATGACTTTTTAGTTGAAACGCGTCGGGTGGACCCATTTACACACATCGCTCTTGCATTTTGTGATATGCCTATGATGTTCTTCCAAATGTGAGTGTACATTTTTTTATCTTTTTTTAAATAAATACTTCCTTGTACGGTATCACACTATGTGAGTTTTTTTCCCCATTACGCATGTTATGTGGTTACCGTATCTCTGGCTCCAACAAGACTATATGTATTCACACTTCCTGGTGTTTACGGGAATTTGCGGTGCCGACTGATATGCGGATTCAGGACCAGCTGGATACACCTTGCTGACTGATTATTTAAGCCTGTTTTGACTTGGGTGGTATACACCTTACCAAGTCAATACCATCTGGTAAGCCTCCTCCTTATAATCGGTGGTGGTGTCTCTATCCTTTCACAGAGAGGGTCATATCCATGTGGGACTCTTTTTTTCAACCTTGCAGTTTTTTCTACACTTTTGGACTGTTATTTGTGTGTGGTCACAATAGAGGACTGTTTTGTTCTGATTTATTTACATATAATATATTTTTTTTTCACGGATCACACTCAGTCACTTGGTGTCACTGAAATTAATATATATGCATGTTTGCAACATTTGTTATGTTTTGTTAACTGACTCTTTCACAAAAATAAGCGCTACACTTTTTCATATTCACCAGTTTTTGCTTTGTCTCAGCTGTGTTGGCAGCTAATTTTTGTGTTCACTCATTGCACAGCGCAGTATATCCCATATCTAATTTTTTGTATATACTCTGCAGAAATAGGCCCCTTAGTTGTTGGTGTTGGCACAACACTGTAAGCACTCACAGTTACTCTTGGTTGGTGCTGGAACACCCTGCTGTCAACTATTATATCAGGAATTTTAATTACATATAATTGTTGAACAGTGGTAGTAAAAATTGGGCCTTTGATGGTGGTGCTGGTGCCACAACACTGTAAGCCCTGACAGTTACTCTTGGTGGGTGCAGCAATGGGCCCTGCTGTGAATTATTAGATCAAGAATTGTAATTGCATGCCCCTGTTGAACAGGGGCTGAAAAATTGGGCCTTTCGTGGTGGTGGTGGTGGTGTTGCCACAACACTGTAAGCCCTCAGAGTTACTCTTGGTGGGTGCAGGAATGGGCCCTGCTGTGAATTATTAGATCAAGAATTGTAATTACATGCCCCTTTTGAACAGGGGCTGAAAAATTGGGCCTTTCGTGGTGGTGGTGGTGGTGGCGTTGCCACAACACTGTAAGCCCTCAGAGTTACTCTTGGTGGGTGCAGGAATGGGCCCTGCTGTGAATTATTAGATCAAGAATTGTAATTACATGCCCCTTTTGAACAGGGGCTGAAAAATTGGGCCTTTCGTGGTGGTGGTGGTGGTGGCATTGCCACAACACTGTAAGCCCTCAGAGTTACTCTTGGTGGGTGCAGGAATGGGCCCTGCTGTGAATTATTAGATCAAGAATTGTAATTACATGCCCCTTTTGAACAGGGGCTGAAAAATTGGGCCTTTCGTGGTGGTGGTGGTGGTGGCGTTGCCACAACACTGTAAGCCCTCAGAGTTACTCTTGGTGGGTGCAGCAATGGGCCCTGCTGTGAATTATTAGATCAAGAATTGTAATTACATGCCCCTTTTGAACAGGGGCTGAAAAATTGGGCCTTTCGTGGTGGTGGTGATGGTGGCGTTGCCACAACACTGTAAGCCCTCAGAGTTACTCTTGGTGGGTGCAGGAATGGGCCCTGCTGTGAATTATTAGATCAAGAATTGTAATTACATGCCCCTTTTGAACAGGGGCTGAAAAATTGGGCCTTTCGTGGTGGTGGTGGTGGTGGCGTTGCCACAACACTGTAAGCCCTCAGAGTTACTCTTGGTGGGTGCAGGAATGGGCCCTGCTGTGAATTATTAGATCAAGAATTGTAATTACATGCCCCTTTTGAACAGGGGCTGAAAAATTGGGCCTTTCGTGGTGGTGGTGGTGGTGGCGTTGCCACAACACTGTAAGCCCTCAGAGTTACTCTTGGTGGGTGCAGCAATGGGCCCTGCTGTGAATTATTAGATCAAGAATTGTAATTACATGCCCCTTTTGAACAGGGGCTGAAAAATTGGGCCTTTCGTGGTGGTGGTGGTGGTGGTGGTGGTGGCGTTGCCACAACACTGTAAGCCCTCAGAGTTACTCTTGGTGGGTGCAGCAATGGGCCCTGCTGTGAATTATTAGATCAAGAATTGTAATTACATGCCCCTTTTGAACAGGGGCTGAAAAATTGGGCCTTTCGTGGTGGTGGTGGCGTTGCCACAACACTGTAAGCCCTCAGAGTTACTCTTGGTGGGTGCAGCAATGGGCCCTGCTGTGAATTATTAGATCAAGAATTGTAATTGCATGCCCCTGTTGAACAGGGGCTGAAAAATTGGGCCTTAGGCACTGGTGGCACAACACTACAACCCCTCACAGATACTGTACTTGGAGCACAGCAATGAGCCCTATGGCAAATTATTGCTAAAAAAATTGTAATTACACGCCCCTGTAAAACAGGGGCTGAAAAATTGGGCCTTAGCCACTGGTGGCGGCACCCATAAACAAAAATGATCTTCCAAGCTATCATCATCAATCGTATCATTGAGGACTCGGAGGAGGAGGATAGCCAGTCAACATAACAGCACAGGCACTCAGCATCAGCATCAGTCTTGAAGGGATGTGACATGTTAAAATCAATTAGTCTGTTATATCAGCATCAGGTGTGTGGTAGCTGGTGGTGATCCAAGACTGGTTCATCTTGATGAAAGTCAGTCGATCAACCGAGTCGGTGGACAGGCGCACCCTGTGATCCGTGACAAATCCTCCAGCAGCACTGAATGTGCGTTCCGAAAGAACGCTGGATGCAGGACAGGCCAGTAGCTCAATTGCATACTGTGCAAGCTCTGGCCAGTGATCCATCCTCAAGACCCAGTAAGCCAGAGGATTTTCGGTGGGGAAGGTGTCCAAGTCTGACCTTGCCCCTAGATATTCCTGCACCATGTTTATCAGACGCTGGCGATGGTTGCTGGAACCGATCATACTTTGGGGCTGCGGACTAAAGAATTGTCTGAACGCATCGGTCAGACGGCCACCTTCCCCACCGCTCCTTCTTTGACTGGCCGAAGCCTCAGCAACTCGTTGTCCAGGACCAGGAGTTTGTAACCTCCCAGTCTCTGGGAACGCGTTGCACAGACCTTTCTGCAAGGCCTCCCGGAGTTGTCTCATCCTCTGCTCCCTCTGCGACGGTAACATAAGGTCCGCAACCTTACCCTTGTACCGTGGATCAAGGAGAGTGGCCAGCCAGTAATGGTCCCTCTCCTTGATCCGAAGAATACGAGGATCCTTCCGCAGACTTTGCAGGATCAGGGAGGCCATGCAGCGTAGGTTTGCTGAGGCATTCGCTCCGGAGTCCTCTGGGTCACTAAGGACGACATGATCCGCAGCCACCTCCTCCCAGCCACGTACAAGTCCACTGGTTTCTTCGGACTGTAAATCATCCCTAAAAGACTGCTGCTGATGATGCTGAGTGCCAGCCTCCACCTCCATGCTGACACAATCCTCCTCCTCCTCCTCCTCCTCCTCTTCCTGTGCGATGGGTGGGACAGAAGGAACACTGTCTGGGTAAAGGGGGCCTTGAGAGGCAAGGAAGTCCTCCTCTTCCTGCCTCTGTTCTGCCTCAAGTGCCCTGTCCATTATTCCACGCAGCGTGTGCTCCAACAGGTGGACAAGAGGTACAGTGTCACTGATGCATGCACTGTCACTGCTCACCATCCTCGTGGCCTCCTCAAATGGTGCCAGGACAGTGCATGCATCCCTGATCATGCCCCACTGGCGTGGAGAAAAAAAACAAGCTCCCCTGACCCTGTCCTGGTGCCGTAGTCGCACAGGTACTCATTGATGGCCCTCTGCTGCGTGTGCAGCCGCTGCAGCATGGCCAACGTTGAGTTCCACCTGGTGGGCATGTCACATATAAGGCGGTTCTTGGGCAGGTTCAACTCCTTTTGCAGCTCAGCCAGGCGAGCACTGGCATTATAAGATCTGCGGAAATGCACACAGACTTTCCTGGCCTGCCTCAGGACATCCTGTAAGCCCGGGTACCTGCCCAAGAACCGCTGCACCACCAGGTTAAGGACGTGAGCCACACAGGGCACATGGGTCAGTTGTCCCTGTCGGAGGGCGGAGAGGAGGTTGGTGCCATTGTCGCAAACCACCATTCCTGGCTTAAGCTGGCGTGGCATCAACCACCTCTCGGCCTGGCCCTGCAGAGCAGACAGGACCTCTGCCCCAGTGTGGCTTCTGTGCCCCAAACACACCAGCGCAAGCACGGCATGGCATCTTTTTGCCTGCGTACTTGCGTAGCCCCTTGAACGCCTACGGAGCACCGCTGGTTCCGAGGACAAACCACAGGAAGAGGCCATGGAGGAAGAAGAAGAGGAGGGGGTGGAGGAGAGAGGTGTGTCACAACCAGTAGTAGCATTTTGGAGGCGTGGCGGTGGAACAACCTCCAACACTACTGCACCTTGTCCTGCATCCTTCCCAGCTGCCAAAAGAGTGACCCAATGGGCCGTGAAAGAAAGGTAACGTCCCTGTCCATGCCTGCTGGACCATGAGTCAGCGGTAATATGCACCTTACCGCTGACCGCCCTGTCCAGCGAGGCCAAGACATTGCCTTCCACATGCCGGTAGAGAGCCGGAATAGCCTTCCGTGAGAAAAAGTGGCGTTTGGGAACCTGCCACTGAGGAACCGCACATTGCACAAACTCACGGAAGGGGGCCGAGTCTACCAACTGAAAAGGCAGCAGTTGAAGCGCTAGCAATTTAGCCAAGCTAGCATTCAACCGCTGGGCCTGTGGATGGCTGGGAGTGAACTTCTTTCGACGGTCCAGCAGCTGGGGCAGGGAAATTTGCCTGCTAGAATCGGACGTCGGTGTACTGCTAGCAGAGTGGCCGCAAGTACTTGGCTGTGACACACCTAATTCTACACCTTCATTCCTCTCAGTGCATGTTTCAGAGAGGACTGAAGTTATAGTGGGGTTGGAGATCCCAGCTGTTGCGGTGCAAGGAGAGGTCCGCTTTGTTCTTTGGTGTGGGTCTTTGAGGTAGGCTTGCCAACGAGCTGCATGGCAGGTCAACATATGTCTGGTCAGGCATGTGGTACCCAAGCGGCTGATGTTTTGGCCACGCGATATACGCTTGAGACATATGTTGCAAACAGCAGCTGTGCGATCTGATGCACTAGCCTTAAAAAAGGCCCACACCAAAGAACTTTTTGAATGACGGGCAGAGGCAGTGCCCTGCACAGGCGGAGCTCTGCGGTGTGATTCCGTTGGTGTACTGCCCTTACGCTGGCCACCAAAGGGCATCCTGCCTCGTTGGAGATGTGCCTCCTCCTCATCCTCCTCCTCCTCCTCTCTCCTATTAGGCACCCACGTGGAGTCAGTGACCTCATCATCCCCTCCCTCCTCATCACTGGAGCCAATCTGGCAGTATGCTGCAGCTGCTGGAACATGACTGCCAGATTGGTGTCCTTCTTGAGCATCCCCTCTGTCTGCTCTCACGCTACTGCCTTCCTGTAGCTGGGTTTCATCATCAGACCCTTCGAAACGCTGGGCATCCTCCTGGAGCATGTACCCAACACTGTGCTCAAACAGTTCGGGGGACTCCTCAGGAGGAGGACATGGTGGGTCTAGGGAAGGAGTGACTGATGATGAATCTGACATTGATACCAGGGAAGAGGACGCTTTGGCAGCTGCTTTTCCAGTACCCTGAGCCTGGGTGAGAGAGGATGAGGAGGAGGAGGAGGGCTTGGTCATCCACTCTACCAAGTCTTCGGCATGATGTGGCTCAACATGTCCAGCTGCCGAAAAGAAGGACAAGCGTGTCCCATGGCCATGTGCTGATGACAATGCACCGCGTCCACGACCAGCACTGTTGCCCCCAGACACAGAGCCTGCTTGCCCTCTTTTATTGCCTCCTGACTGTCTGCCTCTCCTTGTTTGCCTTCCAGACATTCTAATAGATGGCCTGCAGGGAGATGGGAAAAAAGCAATAAGGGCTACCTTCAGGTGTCCTTCTCTGTCCCTTTACTTAAGGATTTCTAAATATGGTTGAGGATGATTGCTTTTGCACAGAATAGCACAACGACAATTTCCCTGACTGTCCAAAAAAACAAGGATTTCAAAGATGGTTGATGAGGAATGCTTTAGCACACTATAGCACAAGGAGAATTTCCCTCACTGTCCTTCCCTGTCCCTAGAAACAAGGATTATCACAGTGAAAGAAACTGACACTCTTCCTACCTATAGTTTTCTGTCCCTAGAAAAAATGTTTTTTTAAAGCACACTATAGCACAAGGAGAATTTCCCTCACTTTCCTTCCCTGTCCCTAGAAACAAGGATTATCACAGTGAAAGAAACTGACACTCTTCCTACCTATAGTTTTCTGTCCCTAGAAAAAATGTTTTTTTAAAGCACACTATAGCACAAGGAGAATTTCCCTCACTTTCCTTCCCTGTCCCTAGAAACAAGGATTATCACAGTGAAAGAAACTGACACTCTTCCTACCTATAGTTTTCTGTCCCTAGAAAAAATGTTTTTTTAAAGCACACTATAGCACAAGGAGAATTTCCCTCACTTTCCTTCCCTGTCCCTAGAAAAAAGGATTATCACAGTGAAAGAAACTGACACTCTTCCTACCTATAGTTTTTTGTCCCTAGAAAAAATGTTTTTTTAAAGCACACTATAGCACAAGGAGAATTTCCCTCACTTTCCTTCCCTGTCCCTAGAAACAAGGATTATCACAGTGAAAGAAACTGACACTCTTCCTACCTATAGTTTTCTGTCCCTAGAAAAAATGTTTTTTTAAAGCACACTATAGCACAAGGAGAATTTCCCTCACTTTCCTTCCCTGTCCCTAGAAACAAGGATTATCACAGTGAAAGAAACTGACACTCTTCCTACCTATAGTTTTCTGTCCCTAGAAAAAAAATTTTTTAAAGCACACTATAGCACAAGGAGAATTTCCCTCACTTTCCTTCCCTGTCCCTAGAAACAAGGATTATCACAGTGAAAGAAACTGACACTCTTCCTACCTATAGTTTTCTGTCCCTAGAAAAAATGTTTTTTTAAAGCACACTATAGCACAAGGAGAATTTCCCTCACTTTCCTTCCCTGTCCCTAGAAACAAGGATTATCACAGTGAAAGAAACTGACACTCTTCCTACCTATAGTTTTCTGTCCCTAGAAAAAATGTTTTTTTAAAGCACACTATAGCACAAGGAGAATTTCCCTCACTTTCCTTCCCTGTCCCTAGAAACAAGGATTATCACAGTGAAAGAAACTGACACTCTTCCTACCTATAGTTTTCTGTCCCTAGAAAAAATGTTTTTTTAAAGCACACTATAGCACAAGGAGAATTTCCCTCACTTTCCTTCCCTGTCCCTAGAAACAAGGATTATCACAGTGAAAGAAACTGACACTCTTCCTACCTATAGTTTTCTGTCCCTAGAAAAAATGCTTTTTTAAAGCACACTATAGCACAAGGAGAATTTCCCTCACTTTCCTTCCCTGTCCCTAGAAACAAGGATTATCACAGTGAAAGAAACTGACACTCTTCCTACCTATAGTTTTCTGTCCCTAGAAAAAATGTTTTTTTAAAGCACACTATAGCACAAGGAGAATTTCCCTCACTTTCCTTCCCTGTCCCTAGAAACAAGGATTATCACAGTGAAAGAAACTGACACTCTTCCTACCTATAGTTTTCTGTCCCTAGAAAAAATGTTTTTTTAAAGCACACTATAGCACAAGGAGAATTTCCCTCACTTTCCTTCCCTGTCCCTAGAAACAAGGATTATCACAGTGAAAGAAACTGACACTCTTCCTACCTATAGTTTTCTGTCCCTAGAAAAAATGTTTTTTTAAAGCACACTATAGCACAAGGAGAATTTCCCTCACTTTCCTTCCCTGTCCCTAGAAACAAGGATTATCACAGTGAAAGAAACTGACACTCTTCCTACCTATAGTTTTCTGTCCCTAGAAAAAATGTTTTTTTAAAGCACACTATAGCACAAGGAGAATTTCCCTCACTGTCCTTCCCTGTCCCTAGAAACAAGGATTATCACAGTGAAAGAAACTGACACTCTTCCTACCTATAGTTTTCTGTCCCTAGAAAAAATGTTTTTTTAAAGCACACTATAGCACAAGGAGAATTTCCCTCACTGTCCTTCCCTGTCCCTAGAAACAAGGATTATCACAGTGAAAGAAACTGACACTCTTCCTACCTATAGTTTTCTGTCCCTAGAAAAAATGTTTTTTTAAAGCACACTATAGCACAAGGAGAATTTACCTCACTTTCCTTCCCTGTCCCTAGAAACAAGGATTATCACAGTGAAAGAAACTGACACTCTTCCTACCTATAGTTTTCTGTCCCTAGAAAAAATGTTTTTTTTAAAGCACACTATAGCACAAGGAGAATTTCCCTCACTGTCCTTCCCTGTCCCTAGAAACAAGGATTATCACAGTGAAAGAAACTGACACTCTTCCTACCTATAGTTTTCTGTCCCTAGAAAAAATGTTTTTTTAAAGCACACTATAGCACAAGGAGAATTTTCCTCACTGTCCTTCCCTGTCCCTAGAAACAAGGATTATCACAGTGAAAGAAACTGACACTCTTCCTACCTATAGTTTTCTGACCCTAGAAATTTTTTTTTTTAAAGCACACTATAGCACAAGGAGAATTTCCCTCACTTTCCTTCCCTGTCCCTAGAAACAAGGATTATCACAGTGAAAGAAACTGACACTCTTCCTACCTATAGTTTTCTGTCCCTAGAAAAAATGTTTTTTTAAAGCACACTATAGCACAAGGAGAATTTCCCTCACTTTCCTTCCCTGTCCCTAGAAACAAGGATTATCACAGTGAAAGAAACTGACACTCTTCCTACCTATAGTTTTCTGTCCCTAGAAAAAATGTTTTTTTAAAGCACACTATAGCACAAGGAGAATTTCCCTCACTTTCCTTCCCTGTCCCTAGAAACAAGGATTATCACAGTGAAAGAAACTGACACTCTTCCTACCTATAGTTTTCTGTCCCTAGAAAAAATGTTTTTTTAAAGCACACTATAGCACAAGGAGAATTTCCCTCACTTTCCTTCCCTGTCCCTAGAAACAAGGATTATCACAGTGAAAGAAACTGACACTCTTCCTACCTATAGTTTTCTGTCCCTAGAAAAAATGTTTTTTTAAAGCACACTATAGCACAAGGAGAATTTCCCTCACTTTCCTTCCCTGTCCCTAGAAACAAGGATTATCACAGTGAAAGAAACTGACACTCTTCCTACCTATAGTTTTCTGTCCCTAGAAAAAATGTTTTTTTAAAGCACACTATAGCACAAGGAGAATTTCCCTCACTTTCCTTCCCTGTCCCTAGAAACAAGGATTATCACAGTGAAAGAAACTGACACTCTTCCTACCTATAGTTTTCTGTCCCTAGAAAAAATGTTTTTTTAAAGCACACTATAGCACAAGGAGAATTTCCCTCACTTTCCTTCCCTGTCCCTAGAAACAAGGATTATCACAGTGAAAGAAACTGACATTCTTCCTACCTATAGTTTTCTGTCCCTAGAAAAAATGTTTTTTTAAAGCACACTATAGCACAAGGAGAATTTCCCTCACTTTCCTTCCCTGTCCCTAGAAACAAGGATTATCACAGTGAAAGAAACTGACACTCTTCCTACCTATAGTTTTCTGTCCCTAGAAAAAATGTTTTTTTAAAGCACACTATAGCACAAGGAGAATTTCCCTCACTTTCCTTCCCTGTCCCTAGAAACAAGGATTATCACAGTGAAAGAAACTGACACTCTTCCTACCTATAGTTTTCTGTCCCTAGAAAAAATGTTTTTTTAAAGCACACTATAGCACAAGGAGAATTTCCCTCACTTTCCTTCCCTGTCCCTAGAAACAAGGATTATCACAGTGAAAGAAACTGACACTCTTCCTACCTATAGTTTTCTGTCCCTAGAAAAAATGTTTTTTTAAAGCACACTATAGCACAAGGAGAATTTCCCTCACTGTCCTTCCCTGTCCCTAGAAACAAGGATTATCACAGTGAAAGAAACTGACACTCTTCCTACCTATAGTTTTCTGTCCCTAGAAAAAATGTTTTTTTAAAGCACACTATAGCACAAGGAGAATTTCCCTCACTGTCCTTCCCTGTCCCTAGAAACAAGGATTATCACAGTGAAAGAAACTGACACTCTTCCTACCTATAGTTTTCTGTCCCGAGAAAAAATGTTTTTTTAAAGCACACTATAGCACAAGGAGAATTTACCTCACTTTCCTTCCCTGTCCCTAGAAACAAGGATTATCACAGTGAAAGAAACTGACACTCTTCCTACCTATAGTTTTCTGTCCCTAGAAAAAATGTTTTTTTTTAAAGCACACTATAGCACAAGGAGAATTTCCCTCACTGTCCTTCCCTGTCCCTAGAAACAAGGATTATCACAGTGAAAGAAACTGACACTCTTCCTACCTATAGTTTTCTGTCCCTAGAAAAAATGTTTTTTTAAAGCACACTATAGCACAAGGAGAATTTTCCTCACTGTCCTTCCCTGTCCCTAGAAACAAGGATTATCACAGTGAAAGAAACTGACACTCTTCCTACCTATAGTTTTCTGTCCCTAGAAATTTTTTTTTTTAAAGCACACTATAGCACAAGGAGAATTTCCCTCACTTTCCTTCCCTGTCCCTAGAAACAAGGATTATCACAGTGAAAGAAACTGACACTCTTCCTACCTATAGTTTTCTGTCCCTAGAAAAAATGTTTTTTTAAAGCACACTATAGCACAAGGAGAATTTCCCTCACTTTCCTTCCCTGTCCCTAGAAACAAGGATTATCACAGTGAAAGAAACTGACACTCTTCCTACCTATAGTTTTCTGTCCCTAGAAAAAATGTTTTTTTAAAGCACACTATAGCACAAGGAGAATTTCCCTCACTTTCCTTCCCTGTCCCTAGAAACAAGGATTATCACAGTGAAAGAAACTGACACTCTTCCTACCTATAGTTTTCTGTCCCTAGAAAAAATGTTTTTTTAAAGCACACTATAGCACAAGGAGAATTTCCCTCACTTTCCTTCCCTGTCCCTAGAAACAAGGATTATCACAGTGAAAGAAACTGACACTCTTCCTACCTATAGTTTTCTGTCCCTAGAAAAAATGTTTTTTTAAAGCACACTATAGCACAAGGAGAATTTCCCTCACTTTCCTTCCCTGTCCCTAGAAACAAGGATTATCACAGTGAAAGAAACTGACACTCTTCCTACCTATAGTTTTCTGTCCCTAGAAAAAATGTTTTTTTAAAGCACACTATAGCACAAGGAGAATTTCCCTCACTTTCCTTCCCTGTCCCTAGAAACAAGGATTATCACAGTGAAAGAAACTGACACTCTTCCTACCTATAGTTTTCTGTCCCTAGAAAAAATGTTTTTTTAAAGCACACTATAGCACAAGGAGAATTTCCCTCACTTTCCTTCCCTGTCCCTAGAAACAAGGATTATCACAGTGAAAGAAACTGACACTCTTCCTACCTATAGTTTTCTGTCCCTAGAAAAAATGTTTTTTTAAAGCACACTATAGCACAAGGAGAATTTCCCTCACTGTCCTTCCCTGTCCCTAGAAACAAGGATTATCACAGTGAAAGAAACTGACACTCTTCCTACCTATAGTTTTCTGTCCCTAGAAAAAATGTTTTTTTAAAGCACACTATAGCACAAGGAGAATTTCCCTCACTGTCCTTCCCTGTCCCTAGAAACAAGGATTATCACAGTGAAAGAAACTGACACTCTTCCTACCTATAGTTTTCTGTCCCTAGAAAAAATGTTTTTTTAAAGCACACTATAGCACAAGGAGAATTTACCTCACTTTCCTTCCCTGTCCCTAGAAACAAGGATTATCACAGTGAAAGAAACTGACACTCTTCCTACCTATAGTTTTCTGTCCCTAGAAAAAATGTTTTTTTTAAAGCACACTATAGCACAAGGAGAATTTCCCTCACTGTCCTTCCCTGTCCCTAGAAACAAGGATTATCACAGTGAAAGAAACTGACACTCTTCCTACCTATAGTTTTCTGTCCCTAGAAAAAATGTTTTTTTAAAGCACACTATAGCACAAGGAGAATTTTCCTCACTGTCCTTCCCTGTCCCTAGAAACAAGGATTATCACAGTGAAAGAAACTGACACTCTTCCTACCTATAGTTTTCTGTCCCTAGAAAATTTTTTTTTTAAAGCACACTATAGCACAAGGAGAATTTCCCTCACTTTCCTTCCCTGTCCCTAGAAACAAGGATTATCACAGTGAAAGAAACTGACACTCTTCCTACCTATAGTTTTCTGTCCCTAGAAAAAATGTTTTTTTAAAGCACACTATAGCACAAGGAGAATTTCCCTCACTTTCCTTCCCTGTCCCTAGAAACAAGGATTATCACAGTGAAAGAAACTGACACTCTTCCTACCTATAGTTTTCTGTCCCTAGAAAAAATGTTTTTTTAAAGCACACTATAGCACAAGGAGAATTTCCCTCACTTTCCTTCCCTGTCCCTAGAAACAAGGATTATCACAGTGAAAGAAACTGACACTCTTCCTACCTATAGTTTTCTGTCCCTAGAAAAAATGTTTTTTTAAAGCACACTATAGCACAAGGAGAATTTCCCTCACTTTCCTTCCCTGTCCCTAGAAACAAGGATTATCACAGTGAAAGAAACTGACACTCTTCCTACCTATAGTTTTCTGTCCCTAGAAAAAATGTTTTTTTAAAGCACACTATAGCACAAGGAGAATTTCCCTCACTTTCCTTCCCTGTCCCTAGAAACAAGGATTATCACAGTGAAAGAAACTGACACTCTTCCTACCTATAGTTTTCTGTCCCTAGAAAAAATGTTTTTTTAAAGCACACTATAGCACAAGGAGAATTTCCCTCACTTTCCTTCCCTGTCCCTAGAAACAAGGATTATCACAGTGAAAGAAACTGACACTCTTCCTACCTATAGTTTTCTGTCCCTAGAAAAAATGTTTTTTTAAAGCACACTATAGCACAAGGAGAATTTCTCTCACTTTCCTTCCCTGTCCCTAGAAACAAGGATTATCACAGTGAAAGAAACTGACACTCTTCCTACCTATAGTTTTCTGTCCCTAGAAAAAATGTTTTTTTAAAGCACACTATAGCACAAGGAGAATTTCCCTCACTGTCCTTCCCTGTCCCTAGAAACAAGGATTCGCACAGTAAAACACACTGACACTCTCCCTACCTATAGTTTTCTGTCCCTAGAAAAAAAGTTTTTTTAAAGCACACTATAGCACAAGGAGAATTCCCTCACTGTCCTTCCCTGTCCCTAGAAACAAGGATTCGCACAGTAAAACACACTGACACTCTCCCTACCTATAGTTTTCTGTCCCTAGAAAAAATGTTTTTTTAAAGCACACTATAGCACAAGGAGAATTCCCTCACTGTCCTTCCCTGTCCCTAGAAACAAGGATTCGCACAGTAAAACACACTGACACTCTCCCTACCTATCCTTCTCTTTCCCTAAACTAAAGGAATCCAGGTTAAGCAAGAAAAAATAAATGTCACTGTCCCTGCCTATGCTTCTCTTTCCCTGCTCCGGAACACACTACACTAGGCCGCCGTGCTGGCGGCCTTTTATAGTGTGGGGCGTGTACTAAACACCCTCAGCAATAATTGGCCACAGGCATCCTGCCTGTGGCCAATCATTGCTCTCCTCGCTGCCGGCGCTGTGATTGGCCAAGCATGCGGGGTCACAGTGCATGCTTGGCCAATCACAGCGCCTGGATGACACTGCGATGGCGTAGTGCATTGTGGGCCGTTCGCGTCACTCGAATTTGGCGCGAACGGCCCAAATCGTTCGATCTTCGTCGAACGATCGAACAGCCGATGTTCGAGTCGAACGTATGTTCGACTCGAACACGAAGCTCATCCCTAGTGGAAATCAGATCAACCTATCTGTCTTTATTTCATCTATGAGAGTATTATATATAATAAGTTGTTTTTATCATTTTTGAGCACAGTTTAATAAGGTTTCATTTACTTTTGGGTAACAACAATCATTAGAAGCATTTTTTTTTTATTTCTAGTATTAATGCATACCTCTCCTTTGGCACCAATCTCTCCTTGTTCGCCCTGGTAAAAAATACTGAAATGTTAAAATTTATGTAAAAGATAAAATTTTAAAATAAGCAAAATATTATAAGTGGTCAAAATGTTTAGTTGTGTTAGCGGGTTTGGTATATTTTGTGCTGACAAAATGGAAACAGAGCTATCTGTCTCTCTGAATCCAATGCATACTGATTTATCATCAGTATTCAAAACTCAGCAGTTTTCAGGGATGTCCACATGTGCACATTTTCCAGATTTCCTTTTAGGTCTACAACTGTACAAATTAAAGACTATTTATCTCTCAAGTGATTCTGTGTGGACACCTGGAAAACATGTACAAACAAAGGACAA
Source organism: Rana muscosa (assembly GCA_029206835.1). Taxonomy (NCBI): domain Eukaryota; kingdom Metazoa; phylum Chordata; class Amphibia; order Anura; family Ranidae; genus Rana; species Rana muscosa. Next base: position 605,912,651 of record CM055122.1, on the reverse strand, counting down.
GCTGCACTCTTTATACTAGACACTTACTATTTTTCAAGAGCTCATAGCACATTAGCTGACATTCTCTTTATAAAATGCAAAATGCATAGCCAAAAACATAGACTACTTCAAGATAAAAGCAAATCAAACGTAACCACCAATAGGACATTAACCGTTTAGATCAGGGATCCTCAAACTACGGCCCTCCAGCTGTTGCGGAACTACAAATCCCATGAGGCATTGTAAAACTCTGACATTCACAGACATGACTAGGCATGATGGGAATTGTAGTTCCTGAACACCTGGAGGGCCGTAGTTTGAAGACGACTGGTTTAGATGATCTTTGTAAGAACATAAGTTAGTGCAAGCAAAGCCGGGAGAGGGTCATGCAGCTTCCAGGGCAAAGATTATAAACTCTGCCCCCCTCAAAGGGAAGGATAGAAAGAAGATGGAGTTTTTTGGGGGGTTGTGTGTGGGTAAAAGGTAGATGCTGTGACCTGGGTAGTGAGAGGTGCATGGCACAGAGGCAGTGTAATGAAATGGGGAGGGGGGAGATGAGTAGGAGGGAAGTTCTGAACAGGGATAAATGTGGATGGTATGGAGGTAGTATGAGGAGGAGAGGTTTGAGTTTTGCAGTGATGTGATCTTTAAGATAAGGTAGCTGGCAGAGAGGCAAAGTGACTGGAGAGGGAGGTGGAGGGAAGAGTTGTGACTGGAGGAAAGAAGGTGAGGTGGAATGGAGCGATTTAAGATGGCAGGGAGTCACTGAGGGGGTGGATTGTAATGAAAGAGGGTTGGAATGTAGTGTTGTCAGCAGGGGACCCAGCCAATATGTTAATACCTTCAAGCAGAGGTATATTCTGTTCACCAGACTCTTGACTCGAGGAGCTTATTTTCTGGATCTGAAAATGCTAATCCAGCTTCCCACAGAGGATGCCAGCTAAGCCAAAACCCCCTGCTGCATTAAACAGCCTGAACCAGCATCAGAGTCTGCCCCTGTCCTGCCTGCTACTCTATCACTCCTAGCACCGTGGCTGAAGTGTGGCATTGGGGTTCAGTGTATTTGCAAATGTTTCGTTTCTGAAATGAGGTGTATTGACACAATTGCAGAGTTGTTAACACCACTCTGTCAGGGAGCATGTTAACAGTAGACTCCAGCAATTAAATGTCTTCACATAAGACTTCTGCTTTTGCAATTTAGCAGCATAGCACTGGGATTGATATTGCAGCAAGCAGCCCACTGCAGGGCAGGGGTGGGCTCTACTGCTTGTCTAGCCCACCCCCTGGATTTTCTGGCATCCTTTGTGAAGCAGTGTCGGATCGAGGGTGAGGAACCCTGGCACCAGGCTCACCTTGTGTTGCTTATAAAGTACACCAATGTAAAGAGGGCACGGCTCACCACAGCAACAGGGAAATGCTGCACTCAGATCACATGCCCCTCAGACTGCAGACAATTTCTAAGAGTTAAGTACCTGGGGTAAAATTTTTAGCTAAAATATATAAACAAGATCTGATATGTGTCACGCCTAAAGTTGTAGTAAACCGCAGTTGTTGAAAAAAGAAAAATTCCCTGCAAGGCAATGTCATAACGTGCTAGTATGCATCGCATACTAGCACATTATGAGAAACTTACCTTAGAACGAAGCCCTCCAGCTCTATGCTGTCACCATTAACAGGGTTGACATCTTCCCCTGGTCTGCCTTCAGGGTTTATGGGCCCTGGCTACATGAGTAGTCGGGGGCGCAATGGTGATGACGGCACTCCCATGGGAGGTGCCGGCGTTTACAGCATGGGCTCTGATGGTCCGACACTGTATGCCAAACCTTCAGAGCACATGCGCCGTTGATGTCACTGGCTGCATACACTCTGAATGTCTCCTAAACAGTGCAAGTTTAGGAGATATTCACAGTACCTTCAGGTAAGCCTTTTTATATGCTTACCTGTATGTACAGTATAAGTGTTGTAACAGAGTTTGCTACCACTTAAAAAAAAAATAATGAAGCAGAGAGATAATGACAATATAGACAATTCTAAGCAATAACAACTGCAAGCAAAATTTAAATAACCTTAATTCCTGGAATACCGGAATAACCCTGAGTTCCCTTCAGGCCCTTTAAAAAAAGATACAATTATTGTTAGATTTCTTACAAGGGATTAACAAGGTTAAATTGCAACAAGTCACATTTTTGTAGTAAAGTCTGCATTAATGCAACAGCCTTTTGATTTCACAAATTATACCTTTATTTTCTTCCATTTTGTGTAGTAAATCTTAGATCCCCTTCACACCTGTGCAACGCATAACTTTTTTTTTCTCTATTTTTTTCATGTTTGTCATGTGACAGCATAAGGCAGCCCATTCACTTGATTCTCTGCCCTACACGTAACAAAGGTGCCTGCACCTTTTTTATGAGCCTCAGATGTTTTTGCAATGCACATTTGGTACATTTTTAATGCTTTTTGTCATGCAACAAAATGTTCAACTGCTATGTATTGGGGTGCCATTAAGGAATAATGGCATCCCAAGCGCGATGCATTTTCCACACATTTCCTGGAACTCAAGCAGAAACTTGCATTTTTGCCTACATTCCCAGAACACGAAGGTGCGAATGCAGCCTTAGAGAAGAATATATTCATGCTTCTCTTAGAAAAATGTTAATTTTTTTTAACATCCAATTGACAGTGTTACATTGTTACTATGTTGTCAAGGTAAACATTAAAAATGGAATTTGTTTTTTAGTAATTGGTAGTTTAATTTGTTATATTTTTATTTACATTCATCATAATAAATATCAAAACAATTTTAATAGTTTGTGCTGCTGGAGGGAATATCAACAATGTAATACAAAATGAATAAAGAAAACTGAGGCAAAATGGGGTTATCTAAAGAAATTTGATTTCTTGTTTCTCTTTCTCAGGAAAAACTCCAACTGTTTGCAATATTTCATAGCTTTACTTTTCCTTCTGTTTTTCTAAACTCACTAATTTCCTAACTCAACCAAATATGGTATGTATCTAAAACCCAAACTTTTTTTTAAGTTTTTTTGCTGAGATTAGATTGAGTTAGAATTCTGTGCCACAATTAGGTAAGATTCATCCACTCTACGTGTCCTAAGGACCATTGTCAACCAGTGTTTCATACTGAAACTTAGGAAAGAATCCAAAAATATGTTTTCCCCAGAACAAGAACAGAGAGGAAACCTTCCAGTGGGATGTTTGCTCTGGTGACAACTGTCCAAGAAGGTATTTCCTCAAATTGGAAAGATTCCCCTTTCACTTTATTTTGTATTTACGGAACAAGATGTGAAGGTAAATCACCCCAATGGGACACAGATTACAAAAAAGACTGAAGGGGCTTTACCTATTCTCTACTCTATCCAAAATGAAAAGAGAAACATTTTGCTTTAATGATTGCTTGCAATAGTCAAGTCAACAGTGCATCTGCACAAACCATCAATAAAGCATTTTAGGGTACTTATTATCTTCAACATAGGTTGCAAGATTTTTCATTATGCAAGAAAATGTTGTAAAATTGTTAAAAAGAGTAGCCTGTCCACAGAAACAATCTCGTCATTGCACAGACCTTCAGTGGCACACTGAAACCTTAAAGTGGCTGTAAACCCTCTCATATAGCCAGTGAAGTGAATAGCCTCATAAGAAACAAATTTCCACATAAGTTTTACTTATTTATCTGCAGTCTTCTCTTCTCTGCATCCCTTCAAAAATGCAGAAATGTGATGAAATCCATCTTCATCTGTCGGTATCACAGGGGAGGGGGTGGAGAGCTGCAGTTAGAGCTCTTGTAGATTGTGTGAGAGCTGATTGGTGTAAAAGGACACATCACCCTTCACACATGGCACAAGAAAGAAGAAATGATGCAGGGCTTTGTTTTGAATAGACAAGCTGTGTGCTGAGCTCCCTTCCCAGTCACAAATTTATCTCATGTGTCAGGAAAACTTCTCAGAAGTCACGCATGCTGATAACAGAGGAACAGATAACCAGAGAGAAACAACATTTTGAGCTTTGGATAGAGAAAAGTAAACTCTACAAATATATGTGCTTTGTTCAGATTTCATGACTGAGGTTTACAACCACTTTAAGTCCTATTTTTATAGGTAAGTATTTGTAATAGTGAGATGCAGCTCATTGATTGACATTGCTTCTGAAACACAACCATAACTCATCTCTATCATAGGTGGGACTCTCACTCATAGACAGATTGGGTCATCACTGAAGAGGGCATGAGGGCATGGGCAGGCAAAACCTAAATATGTATCTCTATTATTTTTTTCATTTTTTGTCCTGAAAAAAAATGGACTACAGGGGAAAATGAGTAAGAGGGAAACTAGGACATTCAGACTATTCATACTTTAAATGTAATATTTGCCTGTGTGTGGCTATTGTTTTTTTCTTCCCTGTCAATAACTTACTGAATTGTGAGAGTATCAATGGAAAAAATATTGTATCAGCTTTTCAAATACAACCAGTATAATAGCATATGTGTACACATATATCCACATATACTAGTATTAATTGTGTACACATATTGAAATCATTACTATTAACAAAATGGTAAAAAAAAAAAATGCACCTGGCTCCCTTTTTCACCTTGATTTCCTTTGTCACCCTGAGAAAAATAAAGGGGAAAAAAAACAACATTATTTATAGGTAGTCTACTCTCACCATAGGTTTGTGCCTGAGAAACTTCAGATTTCAATGTTCCACTCTACCTTCTTCTACCATTTAGCAGAGTAGAAAATCTGGTAAGTAAAACTGCTTTTACTGTCTAAATTAAACAATTATTTAACTTTTGCAGTGCAGGTGCAGCCCCACTGTAAGGGAGGACTTTACTTTTTCCAAAGGTGGCCTTTAAAAGGAACCCATGAGAACAGAAATAAGAGTCCACCTCTGACTGTTTAAAAGATGGCAGTTCCAATGCTGTCATTCTCATCCTGGTTTGCTACCTGGTGAGTAACTGACCTGGAACAAGCATAAAGTTCAGACTTTTCAGACTTAAGCCTCGTACACACGGCCGGGAATCCCATCAGGAAAAAAACTTCAGTTTTCCTGACGGGATTCCTGGCAAGCTTTCCTTGCCAAGCCGTGCATACAGACGGCCATTCAAAAGAACATCCGTTCTTTTGAATGGCAAGAACGCGGTGACGTCATGGACTACGACGAGCCTGCGCTCGTCACATTCGATGCCGTTGCCACCATCTTGCTACACCCTACACTACCCTTGTATGCTACCGCGCATGCCTCAAAGTCTTTTCGAGCATGCGTGGGTTTACCTGGGGACAGGTAAGCATACACACTCACGGTTTTCTCGGCAGAAAACACTCTGCCGAGAATCCCGATGAGAAAATAGAGAGCAGGTTCTCTATTTTTCTCGTCGGGATTCCCGGCAGTTTTCTCGCTGAGAAAGCATACACATGCACGGTTTTCATGGCAAAAAGCTCTCCCAGCAGCTTTCTTGCTGAGAAAACCGTGCGTGTGTACGAGGCTTCACTTGTTAAAGATCAGAAGCTTACTTGATTGTAAACTCGGGATAAGAATGACAACCCCAAAGCATTGCCCTTTTAAAAACAAGTCAGCAATGTTGCTTCATATGTTGTCATCCTTACAGCTTCAAAATAAGCTAAGTATCTTTTAAACATAAATTTATTGGGGTTTAACCTCCCTGGCGGTATGATTATTTCAGATTTTAGGTGCTGAAAGCGGTACAATTATTTTGCATGGAAATTTGGTGTTTTATATTGTAGGCCTGTAATTCTTAGGAATAACTCACTTAATTCTGTCTATTAGACATCTCAGGTATGATAAAGTTTGAAACACAAAATCATAAATTATAATAAATAACTATAAATAATTATAACAAATAATAATATAATAATAATACAAATTATTCAATAATGTTATCAAATCAAAAACACTGAAATTTGCCCAGTTGGAAAACTGTCGCTGTCATTACTTTCAGTGTTTGATTATGAATTTCCCCACAAATCGCTATCGCTCAATTCTGCAGGGGATTCTAATTTATTATCGCTGTTTTCTAGCTGTACTAAAACCACTTTTGATGTAAAGGGACACTTTTTGGTTGCTATGGACAATCTCCAGTTTCCAGGCAGAAAGAACAGTATTTATAATATAAAAGTGCATGCAGGGCACTGGACAAACCACTAGGGACAAAGGGGGGGGTGTAATTATTTGATACAGTGTACTGTATGTATTGTGTGTTTTTTACTTTTTGAATTTGGCGCCGAGCTCCAAAGCTTGGCACTGTGATTCGAGCGAGGAGACAGCTCGCAGACACAGCGGGGAGAAATCGCAGGATCCAGGGGACAAGGTAAGTAACTTTCCCTGGATACTGCGATGCAATCCCGAGTCTGCCTCTGGGTTACCGCTTTTGGTAGTAAAAACTCACCCCGAGCCAAACTCAGGAATTCCGCCAGGGAGGTTAATCCCTAATGGAATGTAGGCCTTTCACATAGAAAACTGAATTTCCATATTTAAATTGAATGTCACCTGAATAAAGTAGAGCTGTGTCCTCTTAGATCGCTCAATCATATTCAAGCAGAAATCCTGTCTTTTTTCAATTTCCCTTACAAAATTTGACATTTAAAGTGAGCAAAGCATTATATTATTCACTAAGCAAAGTGGACTGTCTGTATTCCCTTAGTAAATTAACCCTATTATCTGAATGCTACATGAGATAACAAACATTTTCTGTAACAATTTAGGAAAAGGTGACAGTTGACTGGAGGCAACATGGCCCAGTTCATTCATTGACTCTCTACATCCCTCAACTTCCACACATTATCTTTTGATTAGAGTGGTTCCATTTATCAGCAACTCAGTTATTTCATCTATGAAAAATATCTAGTGGTCTGCATAATAACTAATTTACTAAAGTATATGACAACATTTTGAGCAACAAATCTGATTTACGTATATAGGTTCAGATTGCACTATATGTGAAATTGGGCAATTTTGTCTTACTAACAGCAAATAATAAAAAAAAAAAAAAATTGTTTGCCTTCACTAATATTGCAGATCCCAATATAATAAATATTTTTTACAATAAGAACAATGAAAAACATGTATTTAAATATTTACCTTTGAACCTGTAAGTCCTGGAATACCTGTGTATCCTTGTGGGCCCATGAGGCCAATTACGCCCTTCTCTCCCTGGCAGAGAAAATGTAAATCAGAACATAGTAGCTGTTATTATTTATCAATGTCATTATTAGCTCTTGGAACCTATCTAACATAACCTACCATATCTTGCATGACATCTCTGGCCATTGTAAACCTGACCAGCTTTGAAAACTTGTCACCGGACACAAGGTTTTTCTCCTAGTACTACAGCTTCAGACCTTCAGCTATGCAATGATAGCACATGCTACAGAGATGTACAACTACCTACCAGCCAACCCCCATGTCCATTTGTCATTATTATAGTGATTTAAGAACACCTTTAGATTACATGTTTGTAATGTGTGAGAGGTATTCCTATACACACTCCTTGTTATTCCTCAAAGAATGACTAATGAATTTAGCATTAGTGCTTAGTTCCACAAATATAGTTCACCACAGCCACAAACTGGCATGGTTTAAAGATTCAACCACCACATGGCACTGTGAAATCTGCCTTTCCAGTGGAATACACTGGAAAGTTGAATAAACTTTCTAACTTTAGCAGAGCTGCAATGTTCCCTGAATAATATTAGTAGATCTCTGATTGATTTCACATGTACACTGGAGTTCACAATATCTGTTAGAATAACACAATAATAACATAATAATTAGTATTACTAAATAATAGAATAACTGTGACTACACTTGGAAACGCAAATCAATTTTTGTCGAGGACACCAGCTTTTTTAAAATTGCACTCTGTTTAAACTGTTTTTTATTACATTAAAACATATATAAAATGGTGTTTTTGGCCTACATTTTTTTTATTTTTTTTAAATAAAAAAATGATAGCCTATGAGAAACCTTCAAAAAAATGGAAAAGGTGGTCTCAAGTACATGTCTCTGTTAGCAATGAATTATCCAATGACACAACAATGCTAGCATATGCATTAAAGCTACATTATTTAGAAGTAGAACCTTAAATTTTATTGAACCATTCCTATCTTAACTATTACCAAATTTCCACTACAACTGCTGTTTATTTGGGAGTACATCGAACACTGAAGTTTCAGGCCTCAACTGTACACAAGTCTTCCAGAACCTCCAAAATACCTATGGATTACACATTAAATTGGGTTAACCCATGGGTTTTGACTGACTTATTACCGATTACCAGAAATTCAGTCTATTATATGTGTACTTTATTTCTTTTAGCCCACCTCACCTTAATCTGGTTATACTTCCTCACAGGTTCCAAAACTCCATAGAAGTCATGGTTTCTATGCCATACACTGACAATGGACAGTTGTATGCAGTTTGGAATAAATGGCTCTTGTTGATATCACAGAAACTATAATCTCCATGATAATCCCACACAGATTATCTGCAGCACTAAAATACTTCACCAGGTTCCACTTTATTATCTTTTAATACATTTTGTATTATTTTGACTATGTATTACTGAGCTTCATCCCCTTAATTGTAAGTTATTCATTAAGTTTATTTGTCAAATATTCTCTTGTATTCACAAGAAAAAAATTTGACAGGGAATAAATGGCTCTATAGTATTATTTTGTTTTTATGTTTCTGAATGTATAGGTGGCCGCAGGGCATAAAGTAACGATTTGCATGGCTCTACCAATTATCTTTAAATGAGAAGTAATCCCAATTAAGGATTTGTACCATCTGTATAATAAATAATAAACAGTTTTGAAATAAAGGTGGCCATTGGTGAACTTATGAAAATTCTGAGGGTCTGCCTGGCTCTGCATTCAATTTTATTTGAGTCACTGAAAAAGCATGCAACCACTGAAGTCAGAAGGTATGAATGTTTGGGGGTCACATCATCACAGAGTGGTGCTGTGGATATGGTAAAAAGTACACAGTGCCACGTCCCGAAATAGTAAATTGTTAAAATTGGTAAGTTTGGCAGATGGACTTTGTAGGCACAACACGGTTAAATGTATAAAATTCTATGCTTTATTAAAAGGGATATACAATATAAAAATAATAACATTGACTATTCATAAAGACAAAAAATCTTAGAACACCTGGAAAAAACATAGAAGTAAAGATTCTTAAAGTATACAGAAAGCGAAGACACAACGTCACTTCCTATAATAAAGTATACTAGTAGTACAATTATTGGCCAAGGTGGTGTGTCGCATACTGCTTAACTCAAAGTCAAAGTTAAGCAGTATGCGACACACCGCCTTTGCCAATAAACGTACTACTAGTATACTTTATTATAGGAAGTGCTGTTGTGTCTTCGCTTTCTGTATACTTTAAGAATCTTAACTTTTATGTTTTTTCCAGGTGGTGTGTTACTGTTCTAAGATTTTTTGTCTTTATGAATAGTCAATGTTATTATTTTAATTTTTGTATTGTATATCCCTTTTAATAAAGCATAGAATTTTATACATTTAACCGTGAATTGCCTACAAAGTTTATCTGCCAAACTTACCAATTTTAACGAAGTCAGAAGGTAGTTAGAATTCAACATCAACTTCACTCCATTTACTATATGTTTGAACTAGCTAATCCGCTAGCACTTTTAGTAGGAGAGATCAGCATTGAGAACCTCAATCGTTTTTTTCTTACAGGCTCACTTTTAATTGTATTGAATTATTTGTCACGGCCTTTTGAATTGCACAAATCAAAATGATGTAATGGCAAGTAAAGACACTCATGTACAGTATGCAATGATTTTTAACTTACCTTTGCTCCTGCTAATCCTTGTTTGCCTTCTACTCCAGAATCACCTTTAGTTCCCTATAAGGAAATCTGATTATTTCTGTCTATATAGCTAGCTAATTTATTTTGAAATGTAATTTAAAATTACATATTTAAACTGATAGCAGAAATTAATAAAGGTTCATTACCTTTTGTCCTGGCATTCCTGATGCTCCAGGTAAGCCTTCGGGTCCAGGCATTCCCTTGATTATAGTAATAAAATATGAGTTTAAAGTTATCTAGCAAATCCCATATTATGATAGGTGGTTCTACATAACACTTTAGGCACAAAAAAATAAAAATAAAATGGAAACAAATATTTTATTTTAGATTAAAAAACGTTCTCTACTTTCGGATACAATGGTTCTGGCAGGGGTCATTTTTTATTTTATTATTACATCAGCCAGTCTATATTTTAACAACAGGTGGCAATGCAAGTACAATTTAGGCCTATTGAATGAACTATGTAAGGACTGAAATGCAGTAAACTACAGCAGCTAATCAAAACTAACTTAAAATCAGACCTGCACAAAACTGATTCTGATTGCTTAGTGTTGGCACTCTATTTTGTATCTAGGGCTGTATTATTTGTGCATTTTTATTGAAGAAGTCTGATAGTGGTCCTACATGGAGTAAAAACACTTGAAATATTATGCTGCTCACTCTGGTCAAAATATTCTCTTTTCGTTTTGGATAGAGTCTCTGACCCCATCTCCATAACAGGCACATATTTGGTATTAAAAACCTGATAGAGGTTCTAACCTTTAACTGCATTACCCAAAACAAAATAAACAGTTTTGCCTGGAGTTGGGCTTTTTTCGTTGTCTTATTTTATAAGCTATTCCTCCTATTCAGTATGTACTGATAACTAAATGACTATTTTCTTCTTTTTAGTTAATTTCTATTATAATGTTGAAATAAAACATGTTTCACTGTATTTACTGATGACAAGCAGATGTGAGACTTTCATGGATAAGCAACATAGACTAATTGATGTGGCCTACAGGAATTCAGATTGAAATCATGAATGTTTTTAATTTACTTTGTATATATACAGTATCTCACAAAAGTGAGTACACCCCTCACATTTTTGTAAATTTTTTATTATATCTTTTCATGTGACAACACTGAAGAAATTACACTTTGCTACAATGTAAAGTAGTGAGTGTACAGCTTGTATAACAGTGTATATTTGCTGTCCCCTCAAAATAACTCAACACACAGCCATTAATGTCTAAACCGCTGGCAACAAAAGTGAGTACACTCCTAAGTGAAAATGTCCAAACTGGGCCCAAAGTGTCAATATTTTGTGTGGCCATAATTATTTTCTAGCACTGCCTTAACCCTCTTGGGCATTCACCAGAGTTCACCAGAGCTTTACAGGTTGTAACTGGAGTCCTCTTCCACTCCTCCATGACGACATCACGGAGCTGGTGGATGTTAGAGACCTTGCGCTCCTCCACCTTCCATTTGAGGATGCCCCACAGATGCTCAATAGGGTTTTGGTCTGGAGACTAGCTTGGCCACTAAATCACCTTTACCCTCAGCTTCTTTAGCAAGGCGCTCCTCCACTTCCCATTTGAGGATGTCCCAGGTATGCTCAATAGGGTTTAGGTCTGGAGACATGCTTGGCTAGTCCTTTACCTTTACCCTCAGCTTCTTTAGCAAGGCAGTGGTCGTCTTGGAGGTGTGTTTGGGCTTGTTATCATGTTGGAATACTGCCCTGTGACCCAGTCTCCGAAGGGAGGGGATCATACTCTGCTTCAGTATGTCACAGTACATGTTGGAATTCATGGTTCCCTTAATGAACTGTAGCTCCCCAGTGCTGGCAGCACTCATGCAGCCCCAGACCATGACACTCCCACCACCATGCTTGACTGTAGGCAAGTCACACTTGTCTTTGTACTCCTCACCTGGTTGCCACGACACATGCTTGACACCATCTGAACCAAATAAGTTTATCTTGGTCTCATCAGACCACAGGACATGGTTCCAGTAATCCATGTTCTTAGTCTGCTTGTCTACAGCAAACTGTTTGCATGCTTTCTTGTGCATCTTCTTTAAAAGAGGCTTCTTTCTGGGAAAACAGCCATGAGGACTAATTTGTGTGTGGCGTATGGCCTGAGCACTGACAGGCTGACCCACCACCCCTTAATCCTCTGCAGCAATGCTGGCAGCCCTCATACGTCTATTTCCCAAAGACAAACTCTGGATATAATGCTGAGCACGTGCACTTAACCTCTTTGGTCAACCATGGCGAGGCCTGTTCTGAGTGGAACCTGTCCTGTTAAACCGCTGTATGGTCTTGGCCACCGTGCTGCAGCTCAGTTTCAGGGTCTTGGCAATCTTCTTATAGCCTAGGCCATCTTTATGTAGAGCAACAATTCTTTTTTTCAGATCCTCAGAGAGTTATTTTCCATGAGGCATCATGTTGCACTTCCAGTGACCAGTATGAGAGAGTGAGAGCGTTAACACCAAATTTAACACATCTGCTCCCTATTCACACCTGAGACCTTGTAACACCAATGAGTCACATGACACCGGGGAGAGAAAATGGCTAATTGGGGCCAATTTGGACATTTTCACTTAGGGGTGTACTCACTTTTATTGCCAGCAGTTTAGACATTAATGGCTGTGTGTTGAGTTATTATGAGGGCAAATAAGAACAGCAAATATACACTGTTATACAAGCTGTACACTCACTACTTTACATTGTAGCAAAGTGCAATTTCTTCAGTGTTGTCACATGAAAAGATATAATAAAATATTTATGTAGCACACCAATCCTGTTGCCCCCGCTTACCTTCACCTGCGGGGGTAGGACACACCATGCCACAAGCCCATGTCCTCCTTATCAGAGGTCAGGCGGTGTTTGGGTCCTGCAGCGAGTTACCTCTTTCCACTGGTTCTTGTCCCTAGAATATAGGGAAAAGTCTATATTCTTCCCCAAGAAGGCCAATGTCCACACGACTTTAACTCCAACAAAGAGTTTATTTTCCTTTTGTTTCAGTTAACGGGAAATTGAAGAGAGAAAGAAGCTAGCGAAGATAGGAGGTAGATTCAGGCACACAACACCCGACTCAGTCATTGCCACTCGATCCCGAGTAGGTTTAGCTCACCCGGATAGATCCCTCTCACAGTCTAGCAGCCGGAGTGGAGCTCGAACAGTACTATCTCTTTGTCCCCTCCAGGGACGGGTTCAGGAGATTCTCTATAGCAGCAAAATCCTGTTATTCCTGAATCCAGAACTTCCCTTAACCTTCTGTAGGATTCAGAGAACAGACAATGCCAATGGGTACTCTACAGGGTTAACTTTGTTGAGCAAGGAATCCTTCCCTCTGACAGGTTACCAGGCCTTTCCCGAGACAGCAACCTACTATCACTAGTCTGCTCTGTGGGACCGATCCTCCCCTGGCTTCCTCTTGGTCAGAGTGGATACCCTCACTTGGGCACCCTGGGACTCCAATGTGCTGATCGCAGACCCAGTCAATGGTACTGGGCCTACCTGGAACGTTGCAGCCTCGGGCTAATGGTGCCCGAGACTCTTCGGCCAGTCCACGCACCCCCAAGGGGCACACTCCCCCGGGTACTCCTCCGGGTACTCCTCTCCCCGGGCACTCCTCCCTAAACATGGCATCTGCCCCTTATATACCCTCTCCTGGCATGCACAGCAGGCGAGGCCCCGTCCACTGCACGGCAGCCGAGAGAGGACATCCAATCACGCCACTGTGTCACCTGAGGTTCGACCCTAGGCCTGGGCAACAGTGCCACCCACAGGCCAAAGAGGAACTGTACACCAGACAACACCACAGCAGAGCAGAGTCCAGCACTAAATTAGAAAGCCTGGGCCAAACTATAGCCCAGGCTGTCCCTTAAATTTGGGCATAGCGACCCCCTAAATTTAGGGGTCTGCTACATTTTCAAAAAATTTGAGGGGTGCACTCACTTTTGTGAGATACAGTTTGTGTGTATATATATCTAGAGAGAGAGAGAGAGAGAGAGATCTATATCTCTATCTAGATATATATATATATATATATATATATATATATATATATATATATATATATATATATACACACACACTTTCTTATTTTTTTGGTTTTCCATATAATGCATCTTCCAGAGATACTCTTTGTTAAGACATCTATAAACACTTTAGTTGTTTTTCTTTAGAACCTAGCCTGTTACTTCCAAGAATAATTTGGAATACAAAACATTTATTCCAAAGTCAAAATTTCCAAAAGGGAATTCCCCATGTCTTGTTCCATCTGGAGTTAATGTAGTTATTCGTATTGCTATTTCAATCTACTTTTCCTATCCAACAATAGCAACAGCTGCTAAATAAGGGTATAGGTTATTTAGAGCTTCAATTGAACTAATTAAAGTACTATAATATTAATATGTAACAGCACTGAATAAATTGAAATTGTCAAGCTATGCAACCATTAAAATGTATTTAATGCTAAACTTCGAAGACACAAAAACATTCATTTAAGTATATTTTTCAATAGCCACATAAGCTATAAATTCACTTTCTGTGCACTATGTGCCTTTACAAATCCACATATTACCTTGTAAAAGTAGTGGTGACATCATCATTGTAATGGACATAGTTTGCGCAGAGAGAAGAGGTGTGGGAGGGACCCAGCAGGTCCCTCCACTGCAAACTGCTTGTAGAAAACTACAATAAAGGGGCAAAGCATAACCAGTCACCCTGCACAAAAGATTAAGAGCAGCAATGACTGGTCCTAATACTAAAAGCTCCTACACAGAGGCAAAGACTTACTACACTAGGTTGCTGCACAGATCTAGAACAAATTCATAAATGGGGGGGGGCTGACGTTTGCTAAACAATCTTGTTCCTTCCATAATCCAAACACCATAATGACCTTAAAACTTGGAAAGTTGTAAATTGCTCAAGTTACTGAGAAATTATCCCCCTTCCTGTTTAAGGTTAAAGTGTTACTAAACCCACAACAGTAAATAAAGTCTGTATATGCAGTAAAGCATTCTTGTTATACTCATTGCGGAATCTAAGGGGTAAATCCCTTGCATTGTGTAAAAGGCCTGTTTGGTCCTGCCTTTTCTGATCCTCCCCTTCTTCCAGAGTCCCCAAACCAACTCCAGATAGTACATGTGATTGGCACAGGGCCAATCAGCACTGTCCAGACAGAGGGTCAAGGGTCTTGCATCCTCATAGGACAATCATTGGGGAATGAAAACTCTTCCTACAAGCTTTAACCAGACACTGATAGAAGTCGCAAGGCTGCTCTAACTGCTGATGAGAAAAGGTATTTAGCAGTTTAGTCACTAGTGCAATAGAGCATCATCATATGACTTGTGTGGCAGTAATCAGGGATACTGATTGGTGACAGTTTCTTTTTAACATTTTTTATTTTTTTTTACATTTTTCTTCACATACTTTCATCAGAGTAGTTCATAGTGACACTGTACCACTCTTGTGGGGGACTGTGATCAGGGATTTTTTTTTTTTTAAAACTTTGATTGCTGTTACAGTAATTATCACTGTACCAGCAATGTTTTGAACTGTTATGAGTGGGTTACATCCATAACAGCTGTGATTACTAGTGATCTGTGATTGGCTACATCTAATCACATGGTGCAGGGTGCTGTGATTGACGATACCTGTGGACCTGTGGTGCAGGGTGCTGTGATTGACGATACCTGTGGACCAATCACAGCATTACAAGAAAGTACTGGGTGACACTGCTCCAGGGCAGCCTGTGAAATCCTCCTGCTGCTGCAATAGCCTGGGTGTCTGCCTGGTCCACAGCCAACACGATATGTAGAAAGTTAAGAGAATGGTGGCACGGCCAAAAATGAAGCAACGTCTTTACTAGATACTGTATCCATTAAATAGGTTATAGTTGCTTTCTTAGCCCCTATTTCTCTCTGTTTTTGTTTTTTTGTTTTTTCAATGATTTTCTTTTTTGTGCAATTTTTATATGGGAATTGTTTTTTGATTCATGTTATTTTGATTTAGGAATTTGTATTCATATATATTTAGCTTGTTTCATTTTTTATTGGTATTTGTCTCGCTGCAGACTCGGGCAATATGGGTTGTGATCACTTGTCATGGTTGTTTCCCCCTCTCTTATTGATCTCATCTGTTGGCTCATAGTCTTAAGAGAGTGTGCATGCCTGATAGTAATGAGTAAGCAAAGGGGTGTGAAACACATCTACTTACTACTTAGCATCTGTGATTCGTGTGTTTTGTCATGCTTTACATTTGGTGGATATCTAATAAAGAAGTTGCTTTTATTTCTGGAAGTGCTACCAATCACAACATTACTACAGAAATCACAGCTGTTATGAATGAAATTCATTCATAACAGCTTTGATGACATTGTGATCCTGTGATTGCATAGCAAAAGCAGCTGGGTACCGGATTCCGGAAACAGTGGTTGTAGGAGCAAGGTACTGCACGCCCAAAAAGTGGAACCTGTCTTTACTGTGGTTGGTCTTAAAGCTGTTAATGTCCAAGTTACCCCTCTTCTTGACAAGTAATTCACAGTGTATTATGATCAATTGGAATTATGCCCATGAAAACAATGTTTTTATGTATTAAGTTTATATGTTTGCTTAAAGCTTGTACTTTAAATGGTTGCATATCTTAATCCATGTACTGTACTTTAACAAAAGACTCTTTGCTGTTTCCCTGAGTGAGTTCAAAACTCTTCTCTCCACCTCTTTCATGTACATGTGAACTACAATGGAAGACACTGTTGATTCCATTGCACAAGCATATTTCTGTTTTGAGACAATATCCTTGTATTTGACATAGGGGACGTTAAGACACAATTTCAACCTATAACTAGCTTTTGAAGTAAGGTGCACATGGAAGGGCAACACATCAGAAACAAACAAAAGATTTCCCAGCACATTTACCAGCCAGCATGCAAAACAACCAAATTGCCCCCGTCTAACAATTTACATTAAAAACAGATGGCTTCTTTAACCACTTAACGACCGCTCACTGTATATATACGTCGCCAGAATGGCACCGACAGGCACAATCACGTAGAGCATTCGTGATTGCCTTTGTATAGTTGGGGGGTCCAATCGGACCCCCCTCCTATACAGTGAGTGGTGGCTAAGTGTCCGGGAGCGTTCCGGGATGAGGGGGCAGCCATTCGTTTCCGGCCACCCCCTCGCGATCGCTCCCGGCGAATGGAAATGCCCCCTCTGTCTGTGTCAGGCAGAGGAAGCAGGACGAAGTGATGTCATCTCTGGTGCGGCGCTCACATATACCGAGCGCCGTACAAGAGAAGACATCAGGTCAGTGCACACAACACTACACTGACACCAGGACACATAGGGACATAAATCGCCCCCCCAGGTCCCCCCAGACACCCCCAGATCACCCCCCAGATCACCCCCCAGCCCCCAGTCACAGTGTCACTGATTGCAGTGACCATTTATTTACTGATCACTGCAATCAGTGACATTTGTGACTGTAAAAGTGTCAGTACATTCAGTTTTAGGTCCAGTGTAGCCCCCTAACCCCCCCTAATAAAGGTTTAACCCCCTGATCACCCCCCAGATAACCCTTTCACCCCCTATCACCACTGTCGCTAAGCGATCATTTTTCTGATCGCTGTCTTAGCGTCAGTGATGCCGATCGGCAGCCAGTAATTTTTTTTAGGTTCGCCGCATGTTTTTATAGCGTCAGGTACCCCAATATATTATCTAATAAAGGTTTAACCCCGTTGATCGCCCCCCAGGTAACCCTTTCACCCCCTATCACCACTGTCGCTAAGCGACCGTTTTTCTAAACGCTGTCTTAGTGTCGGTGATGCAGATCGGTAGCCAGTAATTTTTTTTAGGTTCGCCGCAGGTTTTTATAGCGTCAGGTACCCCAATATATTATCTAATAAAGGTTTAACCCCCTTGATCGCCCCCCAGGTAACCCTTTCACCCCCTATCACCACTGTCGCTAAGCGATCGTTTTTCTAAACGCTGTCTTAGTGTGGGTGATGCAGATCGGTAGCCAGTAATTTTTTTTAGGTTCGCCGCATGTTTTTATAGCGTCAGGTACCCCAATATATTATCTAATAAAGGTTTAACCCCCTTGATCACCCCCCAGGTAACCCTTTCACCCCCTATCACCACTGTCGCTAAGCGATCGTTTTTCTAAACGCTGTCTTAGTGTCGGTGATGCAGATCGGTAGCTGGTAATTTTTTTTAGGTTCGCCGCAGGTTTCTATAGCGTCAGGTACCCCAATATATTATCTAATAAAGGTTTAACCCCCTTGATCGCCCCCCAGGTAACCCTTTCACCCCCTATCACCACTGTCGCTAAGCGATCGTTTTTCTAAACGCTGTCTTAGTGTCGGTGATGCAGATCGGTAGCCAGTAATTTTTTTTAGGTTCGCCGCAGGTTTTTATAGCGTCAGGTACCCCAATATATTATCTAGTAAAGGTTTAACCCCCTTGATCGCCCCCCAGGTAACCCTTTCACCCCCTATCACCACTGTCGCTAAGCGATCGTTTTTCTGATCGCTGTCTTAGTGTCGGTGATGCAGATCGGTAGCCAGTAATTTTTTTTAGGTTCGCCGCAGGTTTTTATAGCGTCAGGTACCCCCATATATTATCTAATAAAGGTTTTAACCCCCTGATTGCCCCTAGTTAACCCTTTCACCAGTGATCACCATATAAGTGTTACGGGTAACGCTGGTTAGTTAGTTTGCTTTTTATAGTGTCAGGGCACCCGCGTATATAACCCAATAAAGGTTTAACCCCCTGATCGCCCGGCGGGTGATATCAATTAGGTTTTAGCGTCAGATAGGGTCTGCGTCACACCCCAGGCAGCGTCAGGTTAGTGCCAGTAATGCTAACACCCACGCCTGAAGCATACACCCCCCTTAGTGGTATAGTATCTGAACAGATCAATATCTGATCTGATCAGATCTATACTAGCGTCCCCAGCAGTTTAGGGTTCCCAAAAACGCAGTGTTAGCGGGATCAGCCCAGATACCTGCTAGCACCTGCGTTTTGCCCCTCCGTCCAGCCCAGGCCACCCAAGTGCAGTATCGATCGATCACTGTCACTTACAAAACAAAAACACACATAACTGCAGCGTTCGCAGAGACAGGCCTGATCCCTGCGACTCCAGTGCTGTAGGAGGTGATTTCACCACCACAGTTAAATAAAAAAAGCATATATACCGAAGCATTGGGGCAGCAGGAGCGGAGGAGCGATTTTGCTCCGAATGCCGCGTACATACGGTCGAAATTCCGACGGAGGCTTGCCCGTGGAAAAGTCCGACCATGTGTGTGCGGCATAACTTTTTTGCGGGAGGATGCCCCCATGCTTCGGCATATATAAATGGTGCGTGTATGCCCATCATTGGAAGTGGGTGGATGAACGGCGGTATTCTAATGGTGGGCATACCCACCGATCAATCTCTTTTTTCGTTCAGTCAACTGGCTGCATGAAAAAAAAAGATTACAATACATGTCCAACAAGGACCAGCAACGTACTGGTATGTTGCTGGACTTTGAATGTTTATACCAGAATGATGCCTGCGGGTTTAGGTATCATCTTGGTATCATTCTTTTCAGCCTGCGGCCGGCTTTCATGTAAAAGCAATCCTAGCGGCTAATTAGCCTCTGGACTGCTTTTACAAGCAGTGGGAGGGAATGCCCCCCCCCGGATATAAAAAGCGCCATTGGGAAATTGGGAAAGCATTTTATCACACCGATCTTGGTGTGGTCAGATGCTTTGAGGGCAGAGAAAAAATCTAGGGTCTATAAGACCCCAGTTTTTTCAAAAAAAGAGTACCTGTCACTACCTATTGCTATCATAGGGGATATTTACATTCCCTGAGATAACAATAAAAATGATAAAAAAAAAAAAATACTTGGAAGGAACAATTTAAAAATAAAATAAAAAAGCAAAATTAATAATAATAAAAAAAAAAGCACCCCTGTCCTGCCCTGCTCTTGCCCAATGGCGAACGCAAGCGTCGGTCTGGCGTCATATGTAAACAGCAATTGCACCATGCATGTGAGGTATCACCACGAAGGTCAGATCGAGGGCAGTCATTTTAGCAGTAGACCTCCTCTGTAAATCTACTAGGGTAACCTGTAAAGGCTTTTAAAGGCTTTTAAAAATGTATGTAGTTTGTCGCCAATGCGCGTTTGTGCGAAATTTTAAAGCATGTCGTGTTTGGTATCTATGTACTCGGCCTAAGATCATCTTTTTTATTTCATCAAACATTTGGGCAATATAGTGTGTTTTAGTGCATTAAAATTAAAAAAGTGTATTTTTTAACCCAAAAAATGCGTTTGAAAAATCGCTGCGCAAATACTGTGTAGAAAAAAAAATGCAACACCCACCATTTTAATCTGTAGGGCCTTTGCTTTAAAAATATATATAATGTTTGGGGGTTCAACATAATTTTCTTGCAAAAAATTTTTTTTCTCATATAAACAAAAAGTGTCAAAAAGGGCTTTGTCTTCAAGTGGTTAGAAGAGTGGATGTAAGCTTCCTAATGTTGTGTATAAAATGCCAGAACAGTTCAAAACCCCCCCAAATGACCCCATTTTGGAAAGTAGACACCCCAAGCTATATACTGAGAGGCATGTCGAGTCCATGGAATATTTTATATGTTGACACAAGTTGCGGAAAAACGACAATTTTTTTTATTTTATTTTTTTTGCACAAAGTTGTCACTAAATGATATATTGCTCAAACATGCCATGGGCATATGTGGAATTACACCCCAAAATACATTCTGTTGCTTCTCCTGAGTACGAGGATACCACATGTGTGAGACTTTTTGGGAGCCTAGCCGCGTACGGGACCCCAAAAACCAAGCACCGCCTTCAGGCTTTCTAAGGGTGTAAATTTTTGATTTCACTTCTCACTGCCTATCACAGTTTCGGAGGCCATGGAATGCCCAGATGGCACAAAACCCTCCCAAATGACCCCGTTTTGGAAAGTAGACACCCCAAGCTATTTGCTGAGAGGTATTATGAGTATTTTGCAGATCTCGCTTTTTGTCACAAAGTTTTGAAAATTGAAAAAAAAAATATATATATATATATATATATTTTCTTTCTTCATTTTCAAAAACAAATGAGAGCTGTAAAAT
The DNA here is from genome assembly GCA_029206835.1 of Rana muscosa. Classification (NCBI taxonomy): domain Eukaryota; kingdom Metazoa; phylum Chordata; class Amphibia; order Anura; family Ranidae; genus Rana; species Rana muscosa. The sequence continues at coordinate 605,891,683 of CM055122.1, read as the reverse complement.
ACTCGCCATGCCTCTCAGCAAATAGCTTGGGGTGTCTATATTCCAAAATGGGGTCATTTGGGGGGGTTTTGTGCTATTTTGGCATTTTATGGCCTTCGAAACTGTGATAGGTAGTGAGGAGTGAAATCAAAAATTTGTGCCTAGAAATCCTGAAGGCGGTGCTTGGTTTTCGGGGTCCCGTACGCGGCTAGGCTCCTAAAAAGTCCCACACATGTGGTATCCCCGTACTCAGGAGAAGCAGAAAAATTTATTTTGGGGTGTAATTCCACATATAACCATGGCATGTGTGAGCAATATATCATTTAGTGACAACTTTTTGTAATTTTTTTTTTTTGTCATTATTCAATCACTTGGGACAAAAAAATATATATTCAATGGGCTCAACAGGCCTCTCAGCAATTTCCTTGGGGTGTCTACTTTCTAAAATGGGGTCATTTGGGGGGGTTTTGTGCTATTTTGGCATTTTATGGCCTTCGAAACTGTGATAGGTAGTGAGGAGTGAAATCAAAAATTTGCGCCCTTAGAAATCCTGAAGGCGGTGCTTGGTTTCCGGGGTCCCGTACGCGGCTAGGCTCCCAAAAAGTCCCACACATGTGGTATCCCCGTACTCAGGAGAAGCAGCAAAATGTATTTTGGGGTGCAATTCCACATATAACCATGGCATGTGTGAGCAATATATCATTTAGTGACAACTTTTTGTAATTTTTTATTTTTTTTGTCATTATTCAATCACTTAAGACAAAAAAATAAAAAATTCAATGGGCTCAACATGCCTCTCAGCAATTTCCTTGGGGTGTCTACTTTCCAAAATGGGGTCATTTGGGGGGGTTTTGTACTGCCCTGTCATTTTAGCACCTCAAGAAATGAGATAGGCAGTCATAAATTTAAAGCTGTGTAAATTTCAGAAAATGTACCCTAGTTTGTAAACTCTATAACTTTTGCGCAAACCAATAAATATACGCTTATTGACATTTTTTTTACTAAAAACATGTGGCTGAATACATTTTGACCTAAATGTATGACTAAAATTGAGTTTATTCGATTTTTCTTATAACAAAAAGTAGAAAATATCATTTTTTTTCAAAATTTTCGGTCTTTTTCCGTTTATATCGCAAAAAATAAAAATCGCAGAGGCAATCAAATACCATTAAAAGAAAGCTCTATTTGTGGGAAGAAAAGGACGCAAATTTCGTTTGGGTACAACATTGCATGTCCGCACAATTTACAGTTAAAGCAGCGCAGTGCAAAATTCTGAATTCACCTCTGGTCCTTTAGCTACCAAATGGTCCGGGGCTTAAGTGGTTAATGTTCCGCTACCATTCTTTCTTTCCCTGGTTAACTCCTCTTTTTAATTGTTGCTGGTCTATAGTTGTATAATAGTGATCGTCTTGATCTGTCTTTAATTTCCCTTGGTATATTGGTATTTCCCTTGGTATATTGGGCTAACTGAGCTTGCTTGCTGTAGGCTAGTTGAGTATGCTTTAATGCTGACCATTCTTTCTTGCTCAGTAGGTAGTTGTCGGTGCCAAACTCTGCTTACTATTATGAACTTTCTGTCCCAGGGCATCATTTGTGGAGTGGGCTGTTCCCACACACTATTAAGCAGTCATTGTTGAACCCTCTTTAAAATCTTAATAACTCTATGACCTTTCACTGGGGGAAAAAAGCACAAACTGCTAGGAGTGATTCCCTAATGTGGACACCTGAGGTTAAGCTTTAACCTAAGATGTCTAGCATTTAACTTATTTACCCTGGTGTTTCACAACAATTCACACTTTTACCCATGAACTCTTTCCGACACTCATGGGAACTGAAGGAGCCATATGGAGGAGTCCTGAAATGTCTTCAATAAGTCTAACTGAATGTGACTTTTTACTATTAGCTATACTATGAACTGGATAAATAAGAACCTTCAAATACAGTTCCCTGCCTAATGTTTTATGTGTGGATAATTTCTAGGCTTGTGCAATTCGTTTCGTAACGAATTGAAATTCGTCCGAATTTAGCAACTTTCGGACATTCGGAAGCATTCGAATTTCCGAACAAAGCAATTACGAATAAGACCGAATCCGAAATAAATTATACCGCAAATAGCGAATGCCCGAATGTCTTCGGCATAATTCGTTATGAAAAAGTTACGAATGTACGAATCCATACGAAGCACAATAACACTCACTCTGCTCTGCTCTCTGCTTCTCCCACACCGTGCTGAACTCCCTCTCAAAATGGTGTACAGGGGGCGGAGGTTATAGCCGCATGTAAAAAACGAAAGTAAAATACGAGATTTCGAATCCATTCGAAGCACAATAACACTCACTCTGCTCTGCTCTCTGCTTCTCCCTCACCGTGCTGAACCCTCTCAAAATGGTGTACAGGGGCGGAGGCTATAGCCGCATGTAAAAAACGAAAGTAAAATACGAGATTTCGAATCGTTACAAATAACCGCAATGTATTTAGAAAAGTACAAATCCATTCGAAGCACATTAGGCATAATAGGCAGCGTCGTTGTGAGAGAGACACGGAAAATTACGAATCAACGAACCCAAAAAAAGTTACGAAAGTAGGAGTTGTGTCCAGAATCAACGAAAAACAACGTACTCTACCGAAAGTACGAACCCAAAAAAAGTTACGAAAGTAGGAGTTGTGTCCAGAATCAACGAAAAACAACGTACTCTACCGAAAGTACGAATTATAAAGCAACAAAAAATTCAACGAAAAATGTCGCTTGCAAAAATACGAATGAGTCCGAACACGAAAAATCCCGTCTAGCAAAATTACGAATGATTACGAATCAACAGGACCGGAAAGAAACGAACCGAAACGGAACAAATTTTTCCGTTGTGCACAAGTCTAATAATTTCTTCACACTGACAAATTCATTGACACGTTACAGTGGTTGTAAACCCACTTTGACAACTTGCACCTACAGATAAGCCTAGATTAAGGCCCCTTTCACACTGGGGCGGGCATATGCGGTGACGGTATAGCGGCGCGATTTTCAGCGCCCTATACCGTCGTGTTTTACCACGATATGTGGCCGCTAGCGGTGCAGTTTTAACCCCCGCTAGCGGCCGAAAAAGGGTTAATACCGCCCGCAAACCGCGGCTATAGCCGCGGTTTGTGGGCGGTATTACCGCGGTGTACCATTGATTTCAATGGCAAGGAGCGGTAAAGGAATGGTATACACACCGCTCCTTCACCGCTCCAAAGATGCGGCTTGCAGGAGATTTTTTTGTCTCCTGCCAGCGAACCGCCTCAGTGTGAAAGCCCCTCGGGCTTTCACATTGAGAATGCTGGGGCAGGAGTATTTCAGGCGTTATTTATGCGCTATTTTTAGCGCAAAAATGCCTGAAATACGCCTCAGTGTGAAAGGGGCCTTAGGCTTACAAGTATGTGCATGAAATATCTCCTTAACCCTTTCAATACAGGGCTTTTTATACCACTTCCATACCGGGCCTATTCTGGCACTTCTCTCCTACATGTACAAATCATCATTCGTTTGCTAGAAAATTACTCATAACCCCCAAACATTATATATGTTTTTTTAGCAGACACCCTAGGGAATAAAATGACAGTTGTTGCAACTTTTTATCTTGCACGGTATTTGCGCAATAATTTTTCAAACGCCTTTTTTTGGGGAAAAAAAATGGTTTCATGAATTAAAAAATAACAAAACAGTAAAGTTAGCCCAATTTTTTTGTAAAATATAAAAGATTATGTAACGCCGAGCAGAGGCGGCTCTTTAATTAGGCAAATTAGGCAATCGCCTTAGGCCTTGCGCTCAGAACGGCCCCGCGGGATTGCCTAATTTGCCTTTCAGGTCAGTGTGTGTGTTTGACTCCGACTTGCGGGGTGAGTGGGCGGTGGGCGCGCTGCACACAGCAGCAGACTGAGCTGCTGATCCACCGTGGTCCGGCGGACAAGAGAGGGATACAACACTTTACGAACGATCTGCCTGCCTGCTCAGGCTGCCTGCGTCCAATAGGAGTCTCCACCGCCGTGGCGCCGTCCTCCTAGCCTTTCCCCTAAAGTCGGCGGCCTCAGCGCATTGGCGGGAGTTGAAGTTCTCCCACAGCACAGGCACACAGACTTCAACTTGTCCCTCTGGTGCCTGTGCTCTGCAGGGACTACAACTCCCAGATTGCACTGCAGGGCACTCAGAGAGAGAACGTCACTTGTTGTCCTGCTACCTTTAGTAGGGGACCGAGGCGAGGAGGAGCAGGTAGGTACATACATCTACTACATGGCTGTGTGCCTGGATAGGAGGAGTGGCGGGGACAGCTGCTAATGGAGGAATTGATCTGTCCATATTCCTCCTGCAGCCGCTCAATGACCGCTTCTTCTGCGGGCGTTTATTGGCTGCAGAAAGAATATGGAAAGTTAAATTCCCGAATCCTCCATTTGCAGCTGTCCCCGTCGCTCCTCCTATCCAGGCACATAGGAGGACGGCACGGGCGGGCACTCACGTTCTCTCTGGGCGGTCGGCCAGGCTGCTGCAGGTGCTGGGATGGGATCTATCCACCGGAGCTCCTCCTATCCAACTTATTTTCCGGCCTGTGCTCCCTGGTTCCTCCCAGTTCTCCCTGCATACCCCCTCTGCTCCCTGGCTCCCCCCCAGTGCTCTCTGGTCCCCTCTGTGCTCCCTGGCTCCCCCAGTGCTCTCTGGTCCCCTCTGTGCTCCCTGGCTCCCCCCCCAGTGCTCTCTGGTCCCCCGTGCTCCCTGGCTCAATAAGACCCCACATCTCTCCTCCAGGCTGGCAAGCATGAGGTCGGGAAAAATAAATCACCGATCTCATGCTTTCAGCCACAATCGCGACTTTGTTTACCTTTGGGAACCCGGGCGTGACGTCATCACATCGCGCCCAGGCCTCCGACGGTCATACTCTCCCCGCCACTATTATCGTTCTTATGGTGCGCAGAATCGCCGGCAGAAGAGAAGGATATCTGAATGATGCCTCTAGCTGCAGGCATCATTCAGATATCCCCCCACAAACCCAGGACGTCATATGACGTCCACCCGGAGGGAGGGAGGGTTCCTGCCGGTGTCATTTTACAATGGCCCGGTATGGAAATGGTTAACCTACACGGTTAAGGAGATATTTGCTGAAAACACTGCACCGATGTCTACGGCACATGCGCGCCGTAGACAACGGCACAGGTGCACTAGCGGGCCAGCTTCATGAATGGGATCAGTGGCGGCCCGTCCATAGGGGGCACCCGGGCGCCGCCCCCCCTCCTGTGGTCACCAAAAAAAAAAAAAAAAATGGGCCCTTTAAGAGTTTTTTTTTTTTTAATGTCTTTTTTTTACACATGGCGGCGCGACCATAGTGGGCGCAGAAGCGCCGCTACCGCTCGCTTCTGCGCCCGGCCATCACTCACCACAACAATACATAGGTTCATGCATTGCATGAACCTATGTATTGCTGCCGCCCACTATTCAGATGGCCGGCCCCTTGAGCGCCGGCCATCTGAGTCACAGCGTCTGATTGGCCTTTAGAAGTGCCTATCAGAGCCAGCAGGCTCTGATAGGCTTCCCGACTACAGCCTGAGGGCTGTAATCGGCTTCTAAATACCTAATGAGAGGACGCACAGGGGTGCGTTCCCTGGCCAATCAGGTTCACCAGGTCTGGTTACCGGTAACCTGATTGGCTGAAGTGACATCGAGGGCGGGAGAAGACATCGAGGACGGAAGAAGACATCGAGGATGGAAGAAGGATGGCGCTGACTCGAGGAAGGTAAGTGCAGGGCTGGGGGGAAAACAAGCTGCCTGTATTTGGGGGGACAAACTGGCTGTATTATGAGGACAAACTGGCTGCATTATGGGGGAAAACTGGCTGCATTATGGGGGAGAAACTGGCTGTATATTGGGGGAGAAACTGGCTGCATTATGGGGGGGTAACTGGCTGCATATAGGGGAGAAACTGGCTGCATATAGGGGAGAAACTGGCTGCATTATGGGGGAGAAACTGGCTGCATTATGGGGGAGAAACTGGCTGCATTATGGGGGGAAACTGGCTGCATTATGGGGGAGAAACTGGCTGCATATGGGGGAGAAACTGGCTGTATATTGGGGGAGAAACTGGCTGCATTATGGGGGAGAAATTGGCTGTATATTGGGGGAGAAACTGGCTGCATTATGGGGGAGAAACTGGCTGCATATAGGGGAGAAACTGGCTGCATTATGGGGGAGAAACTGGCTGCATTATGGGGGAGAAACTGGCTGTATTATGGGGGAGAAACTGGCTGTATTATGGGGGAGAAACTGGCTGTATTATGGGGGAGAAACTGGCTGTATATTGGGGGAGAAACTGGCTGCATTATGGGGGGAGAAACTGGCTGCATTATGGGGGGAGAAACTGGCTGTATATTGGGGGAGAAACTGGCTGCATTATGGGGGAGAAACTGGCTGCATTATGGGGGAGAAACTGGCTGTATATTGGGGGAGAAACTGGCTGCATTATGGGGGAGAAACTGGCTGCATTATGGGGGAGAAACTGGCTGCATTATGGGGGAGAAACTGGCTGCATGTGGGGGAGAAACTGGCTGCATATGGGGGAGAAACTGGCTGCATTTGGGGGAGAAACTGGCTGCATATGGGGGACAAACTGGCTGCATTTTGGGGGAGAAACTGGCTGCATTATGGGGGAGAAACTGGCTGCATTATGGGGGAGAAACTGGCTGCATATAGGGGAGAAACTGGCTGCATTATGGGGGAGAAACTGTCTGCATATAGGGGAGAAACTGGCTGCATTATGGGGGAGAAACTGGCTGCATTATGGGGGAGAAACTGGCCTGCATTATGGGGGACAAACTGGCTGCATTATGGGGGGAAACTGGCTGCATTATGGGGGAGAAACTGGCTGCATTATGGGGGAGAAACTGGCTGTATTATGGGGGAGAAACTGGCTGTATTATGGGGGAGAAACTGGCTGCATTATGGGGGAGAAACTGGCTGCATTATGGGGGAGAAACTGGCTGCATATGGGGGGGAAACTGGCTGCATTTGGGGACAAACTAGTGGCGTTTGGGTACAGTGGCTGCGTTTAATGGGCACAGTGGCGGCAATTGATGTTTTTTTTTTTCAGTTTGTTTGCGCCCCCCAAAAAATTTGAGCACCAGCCGCCACTGAATGGGATCATGCCGGCCCCGCGCGCATGAGTGTGATGTCATCGCCGCTCAGGCCAATCACAGCGCCAGAACGGCGATACCAGGAAGAAGGTCTGAGGGGACATGGCGGCGGCGGCGGAGGAGAACGAGGAGGACTTCGGGGGCTTTGATTTCAGGTATGTGCCACATAATGAGCTAGTATGCTATGCATACTAGCTCATTATGCCTTTCTCTTGCAGGGGTTTGTTTTTCAGGAAATGTTTTAGAGGGTTTACTTCCTCTTTAATACTGGTAGTACAAAGAATGCTGATTAGCTGCACACACTGTTTACATATAATTGAATTAATATGTTTTTGTGCCTGGGGGTGGCGCTTTAGGCTCCTTTCCATCTGTTTCTTTGTCCTACAATCTGTTAACAAAATGGCTATTACAGGATCTATAGCTGAAACTGCAATTTGTACTCACAACTGAATAAGTCTCACAATAACTCATTGCAGTAAATCACGTCTTAGGGAGTGCTCAGTCTGAAGTTTCAACCAGATGAATTAAGGCAAAAAAGCAAGCACGGTCTGATAATGGTTGACTTAGCTAGCTAATGATATATACACAGTATCTAACAAAAGGGAGTACACCCCTCACATTTTTGTAAATATTTTATTATATCTTTTCATGTGACAACACTGAAGAAATGACACTTAGTAGTAGTGAGTGTACAGCTTGTATAACAGTGTAAATTTGCTGCCCCCTCAAAATAACTCGCACAGCCATTAAAGGGGTTGTAAAGGTTAGTTTTTTATTTTCTAAATAGGTTCCTTTAAGCTAGTGCATTGTTGCTTCACTTACCTTTTCCTTTGATTTACCTTCTAAATGTTTGTTTTCTTTGTCTGAATTTCTCACTTCCTGTTTCTCCTCACTGAACTCCACACCATCATCCGAGTGGTGTGGAGTCAGCCAGAACAGCTTACTGAACAGCTTACTGAGGATAAACAGGAAGTGAGAAATTCAGACAAAGAAAACAAAGAAAAAAAATATTTAGAAGGGAAATCTAAGGAAAAGGTAAGTGAACCAACAATGCACTAGCTTAAAGGAACCTATTTAGAAAATAAAAAACAAACCTTTAAAACCCCTTTAATGTCTAAACCGCTGGCAACAAAAGTGAGTACACCCCTAAGTGAAAATGTCCAAATTGGGCACAATTAGCCATTTTCCCTCCTCGGTGTCATGTGACTCGTTAGTGTTACAAGGTCTTAGGTTTGAATGGGGAGCAGGTGTGTTAAATTTGGTGTTATCGCTCTCACTCTCTCATACTGGTCATTAGGCTATAAGAAGATTGCCAAGACCCTGAATCTGAGCTGCAGCACGGTGGCCAAGACCATACAGCGGTTTAACAGGACAGGTTCCACTCAGAACACACCTGCTCCCCATTCACACCTGAGACCTTGTAACACTAATGAGTCACATGACACAGAGGAGGGAAAATGGCTAATTGGGCCCAATTTGGACATTTTCGCTTAGGGGTATACTCACTTTTGTTGCCAGCGGTTTAGACATTAATGGCTGTGTGTTGAGTTATTTTGAGGGGACAGCAAATTGACACTGTTATACAAGCTGTAAACGCACAACTTTACATTGTAGCAAAGTGTCACTTCTTCAGTGTTGTCACATGAAAAGGTATAATAAAATATTTTTGTGAGATACTGTGTATAGGAAAGTGAAGAAAGCCCGCGAACTGGAGCAAAAAGGGGAGGAGTCCAATACGTGTGAAGGGACTAAACATGGGACATTGGCGCTAAAACTCTGCAGTGTGTGATGGATCAGCAACAGGTCGCCATGTTTGGACATACCTCTTGGATTCCGGTTCATGCTTCCACCACGACATTGACTGCTGCTGCTCCGATAACGGATACGGGGATCTGACTGAAGCCAAGGGGTCGATTCGCCCTATACTCGTGTATGGACGTTGAGGCCCTGGGTATGATTTGTCCCGGGTGTTCGGGACTGGTGTGCCTGTTGAAGCCGTTCGGACATTGTGAGGCCTGTGGGGAGTTCACGTTTGAGGTGGATCCGGCAGTTGAGAGGCCGAGAACCATCTACCCAGGTCGGGCTTCAGGTACCACCACTCAGAGAGGAGAGATCACCGCTGTGAGAGTCACCCCTGTGCACACTGCAGCGACCGCGGAGGAGGTTGTTAAAACTCTACGGGAGAAATCCGAGGATGCTGACTCGGTCGCCACTGTCTCGCAGCGTCCGCCACCGAAGAAAAGAACCAGCGTGGTAGCCCCGACCAGCGGTGGTGGTGGACCGTCTTGCACGCTTACGACAGGCCCAGATGAATCCGTTGACGAGGGTTCCGGACGTCCCGCTTCAAGAAAAGGCCGAGGTAAGCCAGGCGAAGAGACTTGGTGTGTGGGAGGAGGTGCCGGGAAGGCATGGCCTAGCAAGTCCGCGGAGTGTGGAGGCTCCGTTTCCACAAAGGGCTACATACCCGCGGAGGAGTGTGTCACCTCCGACCTGGAATCGCTCTCGGATCTGGGAGATGATGCCATCATAGATGATTTGTTTGTCAAGAAAGGCTGGGACAAGGTACCGCTTGCTTCATTCCGCGGACCTCGGAATTCACCCATGTCAACAGGGGAGAGCACACCCCGGGTGGAGGCGTCAGCGCCTGAAGAAGGGTCCCATCCCCAGCTTGTCCCTGGATCCCTGGCGCAACCTGCATCTGATGCTGGGGTACAGAGACTGTTGCTGCGGGCACCGATGCCCAGATTGGAGGTGGTCAAAGCGCCTCGTCATCCAGAATCAATAGTTTTGCCTGGTGAAGGAGACAGAGCTACCATGCCTCCTTTGGCGAGACTACAACGCCTATTTGGCTAAAAGGTTGCAGAGGAGTACGGATGGGAGTATCCCTACTTATCAAAGGACTTGCTTTATGAGGTGGAGGTGTACAGGGAGCGCTGGTACAATGACTTTGTGTGGACTCATCTCAAAGTTCCGCACACCCGCAGGTACCTGGCATGCTCTCCCAATGCTTCACAGCGTTTCAAAGATTGCAAGGCCGAATGGATGTTAGGATGACACATCCATGCAGATAAAGTGTTGATCCGACGCAAAGAAGGCGAAGATGTGGAGTATCATCTGGAGACCGTGGATCAGCACTTGAAGCCACTGATTCTGCCGCATCCCCGCTTTTACCTATAGGAGAGAAAGACTCCACTCTTATCACGTTGCTGAACTTTTTGGGGCAGTTGTTTTGTGTGTGCCCAAAGGATTGAGGAACTATTCCTGTTGTTTTTTTCATCTTCCTGCAAAGAGATCACAGACTCTGGGGTAGATAGGGCCAAAGAAGAAGAAGTTCCACAAGTGCAGTACCGCGAGGCTGTCACCAGGTGGCAGTCTTGCGCAGCGTTTTTTTTTTAACACTTTTCATAGACTCACTCTTTGGAGTGAAGGAATTTCTTCTCGGAGAAGTTTATTTTCTTCTTACACGAATACATGTCAGGGTTTGTGTGTTGGTTTTATATTTTTTTTCCTCTGCAGGAGAGCATCCCGGCAAGATTATGGAACCCGGGGGTTGGTTCTTAGTCAGGATGGGAAGGAAAAGTATGATGTTGAATTTCATGTTGAATGTGTTGTTCTTCACTCCTCTTTTGTTACAGGGGCTCAGACACAACTTCTTTGTTAGGATAGTTTTCCTAAAAATTTTTGTTTTCCAATTTGTTAGTTGGTTTCTGGACTGGATTATGTCAGCCGGAGAGGGCATGATTCACTCCAGACACTGGGGACCAGTGTCAAATGACAGGGGGGAGAGTGTAGCGGGTACTTACTTTCCTGGGGATAATTTTGAATTTTTCAGTGACACCAGTGGTGTGTTCTTGGCGGTCCACCAGGTGGCGCTGTCACCATTGGCCGACGGACGGACATCGCTGTGTGCTGAGCCTCCTTTTTGTCCTCTCTCGGCGGCGGTATGGTGGGGCGGGGAGCCCGCCGTGCTCGCTGGGAGGGGGTATAACGGGGCCGGCCATCTTGGTCACGGGGTTTTTAGTCCCAAGCACCTTCAGCTTGCGGACGGTGGTTCGTGTTCGTCCCCTAGGCGGCCTAGGCCTAGAGGACCACCGGAGATCGTGTTCCACCTCAGGCACCTTTAGTCCTGGGGTGAGGTACTTGGATGGAGGTCCGGAGCTCAGTGCCCAACACTGAGTTCCGCGAAGGAAGGATCCTAAGGCACTCCGGGGATGGATGCCTGAATCCGAGGTGGGCGTAATGGACCGGGAAGAGCTCCTCATCTGAAGTCCCGGTGCAGCAGACTGCCAGTGACGGGTGAGTCTCTTGTCGGAGACCGTCCGGAAGGAGAATTTCCCTTGTGCGGAGACCATAGCCCACTCTCAGGGAGGAGAGTGGAGGATCGAATTTGTGTCTGGGCCTATTCGCACCCACACCTCCTTTTCCGTTCTGAAGCCAAGGGAGTCCATGTTATGTTCTACAATAAAAGTGTGTTGGACTTTAACGGTGTGGGGCTCAATTTCTGGCAGGCGAGGCACGTGGAGACTCTTGGAGGGAGGATCCAGATGCACAGCACAGACCCGAAGGTAAAAACAACAGAGACATTGCTGATACCACATTACACCTGTGGTGGAAGCCTGGCGTAGCTCACCCTCTCCCTCCCCTATCATACCCCTAGACCAGAGACAGTGCAAGTTGAACTTTAATAGAGAGGACTGGGGAGAGGGTGTCCGCTACATATATATATATATATATATATATATATATATATATACTAATATTGCAAAAAAAGTATTAAGATGCCTGCCTTTAATGGCATCCCAGTCTTAGTCTGTAGGGTTCAATATTAATTTGGCCCACCCTTTGCAGCTATAACAGCTTCAACTCTTCTGGCTGTCCACAAGGTTTAGGAGTGTGTCTATGGGAATGTTTGACCATTCTTCCAGACGCACATTTGTGAGGTGAGACACTATGGACGAGAAGACCTTGCTAGCAGTCTGCGCTCAAATACATCCAAAAGGTGTTCTATCGGATTGAGGTCAGGACTCTGTGCAGGCTAGTAAAATTACTCCTCCCCAAACTTGCTCATCCACACTATATTGCCAAAAGTATTGAGCCACCCCTCCAAGTCATTTGGTGGAGGTGGAATTATGGTGTGAGGTTTTTTTTTCCAGGGGTTGGGCTTGGCCCCTTAGTTGGCCCTTTAAGGGAATGCTAAAGCCATCAGCATTCAAGACATTTTGGACAATTTCTTGCTCTCAACTTTGTAGGAAAAGTTTGGGGATGGTCCCTTCCTGTTCCAACATGACTGCGCACCAGTGCAGAGTTTGGGGTGGAGGAACTTGACTGGCCTGCACATACTCCTGACCCCATCCTGGTAGAACACCTTTGGGATAACTTAGAGACAAGACTGCGAGCCAGGCCTTCTCGTCCAACATCAGCGCCTGACCTCACAAATGCGCTTCTGGAGGAGTGGTCAAACATTCCCATAGACACCTTCCTAAACCTTGTTGGCAGCCTTCCCAGAAGAGTTGAAGCTGTTATAGCTGCAAAGGGTGGGCCAATTCCATATTGAACCCTACGGAATAAGACTGGGATGCCATTAAAGTTCATGTGTGTGTAAAGGCAGGTGTCCCAATACTTTTGCCAATATAGTGTATATATATTTCACTCTACTGTGTAAAAATCTTAGTCAGTTAAAGTGGTTCTAAAGGCAGAAGGTTTTTTAACTTATCTTACCTTAAGGTATAAAACCTTCTGGTTGCAGCTTCCCCCTCAGCCCCCCTTATACTTACCTGAGCCCCATCTCCATCTAGGGATGTACATGAGAGCAGCATGGAACCTCTACCATGCTTTACTGTTGCCTGCAAACACACATTATTGTACAACTCTCCAGCCCTTCGTGAACAAACTGCCTCCTGCTACAGCCAAATATTTAAAATTTTGACTCATCGGTCTAGTCTAGAGCACCTGCAGCAATTTTCTGCATCCCAGTTCCTATGTTTTTGTGCATAGTTGAGTCACCTAGCCTTGGTTCCATGTCCTATGCATTAAAACATAGGAACTTAAAAAAACTGTGTGAAAGTGAACCTAGAAGAATTGAAGAATTGATGCTGTCTTGAAGCCAAAGGGTGGTCACATCAAATATTGATTTGACTGAACTTATTTTTTCACACCTGCCTGAAACTTTTGCATAGTACTATATATACTGTGTGTGTATATATATATATATACATATATATATATATATATATATATATATGTGTAGGGTTGTCCCGATACCGAGCATTTGTGCGAGTATTGTACTCACACAAATGCTCCCGATGCCAGATCCGATACCTGTAACCAGAAGTCGGCGGACGGAGAGGGTGGAGCGGAGATCGGTCTAGCAGCAGTGGACCACGGGGGTAAGCTGGCCGGGGCAGGGGGGCAGGGGTGCAGGGCGGCGCCGCATATTCCTTCCAAAACGGTGACAGGAGCTGTCACAATCGGTACAGGAAGTGACTTTCCGTGTCTCCGTCGGAGGGTAAACATCACGGCGCCCATCTTGGTACACCCTGCACTCGGCTGCAGTAAGCCAGCAGCTGACATCTTGTTACACCCAGCCCATATAGTTCGGGCTGGGTGTAACAAGATGTCCGCTGCTGGCTTACTGCAGCCAAGTGCAAGGTGTACCAATATGGGTGTCGCAGCATACTTACTAGAAGTTAAATGACATGAATGATGAGAGGGAAGGAAGGATTTTGCAATGCTATATGCCATATACTGTAGCATTGCAAAATCCTTCCTCTCCTCTCATCATTCATGTTATTTATTATGCAATTGCCAATCAGTGCTGCATTTCAGTACCCATCAGTGCCTGCACATAAGTGCCCATAAGTGACATCAGTTCCATCTATCAGTGCCACCTTTCAGTGCCCATAAGTGCCGCCTTTTAGTGCCCATAAGTGATGCCTATCAGTGCCATCTATCAGTGCCCATTAGTTCCATCCATCTGTCAGTGCCATGCATCTGTCAGTGTCAATCTATCAGTGCCCATCAGTGCTATCTGTCAGTGCCCGTCAGTGCCCATTAGTCAAATTATCACATGACGTTAAAAAAAAGTATCGGTAATTGGTATCGGCGAATACTTGAAAAAAAGTATCGGTACTTGTACTCGGTCTTAAAAAAGTGGTATCGGGACAACCCTATTAATATATGTGTGTGTGTATGTGTATGTATGTATATGTGTGTGTACAGTATATATATATATATATATATATATATATATATATATAATTTAGCTAGCTAGCTAAATCAACAGTTAGCAGACTGTGCCTACTTTTTTGCCTCAATTCATCTGGTTGAAACTATGTAGGGGTCACTGCAGGAATAGCGCATCTGCTTCTCACGTACTATTTGCTTTCCTATGAGTCAATCAAATTCTTTGCTTCAGATGCCAGCAGCTTATTTGACATACCGGTACTCTGTTTTTCACTTCTGCCAATATTAATTGTTGTCAGTGGCTTGGACTGTGCCTGATGATTGATAGCGATTGAAGGCCTCAAAGAATGCTATGTGAAAAGTTTGCCATATTTATCACTTCATTGCCAGTATTTTTTATATGTTTACTGAAACAATCTTTTTGATACATTTTAATGATATACATATTTTAAACATGTGCATGTCATTGTTGCTAAACTTACTGGAATTCCAGAAGGTCCTCTCGTACCAGGTTCTCCATGAGATCCAGCTTCACCCTAGAAAGTTAAGCCATAGTTTTTCCAGAAGATCTAACTCCATGGGTTTGATTTATTTTAAAAAATGTAATGGTGTGCTGTACCTTTGTTCCACTTGAACCTTCACTTCCAGGAATCCCAGGTATTCCCTGAAAGGGAGTAGATTCACAATTAGATTTGTTCAATGGATAACAATATCCATATTGTTATACTATAAAATATCTATGTGCCTGGAGTTAAATAAGGATCATCTTTTGTTTTTATGCAAACATATATTATTGTCAGGAAGCAGAACTCACCCCATTTAATAATAGCGTAGTATTGATGTTTGGGGCATTTTTTTGCCTCTCCCAATAAAGAAACTGTTTCCGGAACAGTGTCTGTTTTACACTGCTGCCTGATAAAGTCAAGCACACAGTCAAAAGTATTTTGACCATATGAAGATCTGTTTTTTGTACACACTATGCAACACAGCATTAGGAAGTGCTAAGAGAACACATTTACGAAATAAGGTGAACTAGGAGTTAGAAGGAGCTGGGTCAAGCCCTAAAAAATGCTCAAACATTAGCTCCAAGGATTGAAATCTATTCTACTACAGAACCCAGCAACACACCGCTGACAGGAATCACCATTTTATGTGCATGGCTTGCTGTTGTGTTAGGGACATGTTCCCATAACTAACAGTAAAAGTATGGATGCATTTGCAAGAGCAAGCACATAGGCATCCCTTAGGAGGCCTAAGTGCACACTTTAAAGAATTAGTCCCAAGTGGAGCTGTACAGCTTCAGCATAAGTGAGTTCTAAATTAACTGGTCCCTTTCAGAAATTAACACAAATTCTAAGGGTTCTGTGGTTAGCAGAAACCAGAGAAAAAGATGTTACAGCAAAACGTGTGTGCAAAAATGCTTCAGCAGATGTTGGGGATACAGCCACAGTAGATGAGAAAGACAGAGCATCAGTTTAGCAGTTTAGCAGATACTGTAAAAAATTACAAATAAAAGGACACATAAACATATACAAAAAAGCATGCAAAACTGAAATGACTTTCTTAGTTACTTCCTAATTCCACAAATCATTGTTTTGGCGAGTTACACCATAATTTTGCTTTGTAACGGCTGCTGGAAATTCAGTTGGAGCTACAATATATATATATATATATATATATATATATATATATATATATATATATCTCACAAAAGAGTATAGCCCGCACATTTTTGCAAATATTTTATTATTATTTTTTTTTCATAAAGTTTTATTAGGTGATCAAGAGATTAACAAAGGAACAGTAGAATAATACAGTACAAAATTGCATATGTTTACAAAAGTATAAGCTGTATAATGTACAATATATTAGACTGTTGAGATCTATCTGGTCATCGTAATAATAGTAAAGCAAGGGTTGGAAATGAAATAGACATTTAACAAGTATAACACCGTAGTCTTTTTTTTTTTTTTGCAATGGGTATTTTAATTATTGAAGTAAATATATTTTCCAGGGGGACTGGGATGGGAGGGAGGTATGAGGGGATGGTTAATGGGAGGGGGAGGGGGAGTCTGATGTATTTGATTGGGACTGAAGTGAACTAAGTGAGTAGACTTTCCTATTACCTTATCTGTTTTTTATTCAATTATAATTTTATTTATTTTTTTACCTCATTTCTTTTACTTTTGTCTGATCCTTTTCTCGAAACAATCTTCCTATGACCTCAGAGTGGGGTTTTGGTTCTTACTTAATGGTAGTTTTATATGTCTGGGATTCTTTGAATAGTGTCCAGTTATACCATGTTGCAGAGAAATTCGATAATCTTTCCTGAGAGATACTTATGAGCTCCTCTATCCTTTCAGTGTTATTGATTCTCCTAAACCATTCCGCTGTGGAAGGCACTGTTGACGTGCGCCAATGTGGCGGAATGCATTGGCGAGCTGCGTTGATCAGGAACATAGCTAGTGATTTTAAATATTGTTTCCTTGGGATAGAGTTTAGGTGTAGTAGGTATTGTGCTGGATCATAGCTTATGTTTTCTGCTGTGATAGTGTTAATGATATTATGAACTGTTTTCCAAAACCCTTGAATCAGTTGGCAGGTCCACCATAAATGGAGCATTGTGCCCTCATCTTGTTTGCATCTCCAACAGCGGTCAGAGATTAGTGGAGAAAATTTATGCAAGATTGAAGGGGTCCTGTACCATCTGGTAATGATTTTGTAAGCGCATTCTTGTGTGGCTACGTTTAGGGAGCCTTTGTGAGCATACATATAAATCTTTTCCCAGGTTTTTTCAGTTATAGTGATGTCTAGGTCTTTTTCCCAGTTCCGACATGACGCGCTGGAGAAGTCCGTCAGATCCCCAAAGAGAGAGTTGTAAAGTGTTGAAATAATGTGTCTGTGTGGGGTTTTTTTCGTACAAAGTTTCTCTAATTCCGTAAGGGGTTTTGTCCATACTAAAGCCGTTTCTTTTCTAGATAGAAAATGTCTGATTTGAATGTAGTTCCAGTGTGGGATTTGGTATGGTTCTATGACTTTATTCAGTTCTTCTCTAGATAATATTTTCCCATTTTTGAAGAAATGTTTGGTCAGCATTTTCTTATGTGGCCAGTTGTGTATTAAGAAATTCCTTTCCTGCCCCGGGGGGAACTCTGGGTTATTTCTCAGTGAGGTTAGGGGGCTTAGCCAGGGGGTTGAATTGGAAGGTTTGAAAGTGTTGAGGAATATTCTTAATGTGGGGCCTATAAGAGGGTGTGATTTGATAGATTTTGGATGGAATTTAGGGTGAGTCCATGGTAAAGTGTCGAGCTCTTGGGGAAACTGAATTTGTTCTAGTGATACCCAGTCTTTAACTGAGTGGTGTAAATTCCAATCAACTATTCGTGTCAATAGGGTCACTTGATGATATTTTTTCAAATCGGGTAACGCTATTCCACCCTTGTTCTTGGGTAGGTTTAATCTTGAAAATTTAATTCTTGGAGGTTTGCCTCTCCAGATAAAGGTGGAGCAAGCTTTGCGGAACGAGTTGAAAAATGTAGAGGGTAAATTGATGGGTATGGTCTGCATGACATATAGAAATCTGGGTAAGATTTTCATCTTGATTAGGGATGCTCTCCCAAACCAAGATACATTTAGAGAATTCCATCTTTTTAAGTCATCCTGTGTTTCTTTAAGTATAGGTATGTAGTTTAGTTTGAAGAGATCGTCTAAGTTCGAGGGTATTTCAATCCCTAGATAGGTTATACTATGATTAGCCCATGTAAATGGAAAATTCAATTTGCATAGATCTATTGAGCTAGGGGGTAACGAGATGTTAATGGCCACCGACTTTGTGTGGTTGATTTTCAGGTTGGAAAGCATGTTGTAATGCTCTAGGTCCTGTAGTAGATTGGGTATGGAGATATGGGGTTCGGAGAGAAAGAGAAGCATGTCGTCGGCAAACGCAGCGATTTTGTAAGTATTTTTTTGAATTTCTATCCCCTTGATGTTTTGGTTGGTTCTAATTTTATTTAGCAGTGGTTCTAGGGTTAGAACAAAGAGAAGAGGGGATAAGGGACAGCCCTGTCTAGTACCGTTGCGTAAGTTGAAGGCATTCGATAGGTGGCCATTGACTTTAACTCGTGCTGTGGGATTGGTGTACAAAGCTTTGATATAAGATCTCATTTGTGGCAGGATGCCTATGTGTTTCAAAACTGCATCAATGAAGTCCCAGGCCACTCTATCGAATGCCTTTTCAGCGTCTAAGGATAAAAAAAATCCTTTTTGTTTATTGGTTGTTAGCCAGTGACTTATATTTAGGGCTTTAGTTGTGTTGTCTCGGCCCTCTCTACCTGGGATGAATCCTACCTGATCTAATGCTATAAGTGAGTTTAGTAACGGTAGCAATCTATTGGCTAGTATTTTAGCATATATCTTTACATCTACGTTTATTAGGGATATGGGTCTATAATTTGTAACTTGTGTTGTGTCCTTGCCTTCTTTAGGTATCACTGTGATGTGGGCTTCTAATAGTTGTCTGGGGGGTTGTTGGATGGAATTTAGAGATTGGAAAGTATTCAAGAATCTTGGTTTCAATATGGCGTTGAATGTTTTATAGTATTGTAGGGGTAGGCCATCGGGGCCGGGAGCTTTGCCTGGTTTCATCTCTTTGATTGCCCTGTCAAATTCAGGACCTGAAATCGGGGCTTCAAGTTCTTGGGCTTTGTCTTTTGCTAGTTGAGGAGGACTATATTTCTCTAAAAATTCTTGGATGAGTTTCGCCCTTTTATCTGAGTTAGGGGGGCATCTTGGGTTGGATGGGATGTTGTATAGGGATTGGTAATATTCTTCAAACTGCTTCGCTATTTCCTCGTTTGAAGAAAATGACTTGCCTTGTTTGTCTCTTAATTGGTGGATTGTCAAAGCTATTTTTTTACTTTGGACTGCTTTAGCAAGCAGTTTCCCACTTTTATTTCCCTGTTCGTAGAATATCTTGTGTCTCAGTATGTATTGTCTTTTAATTTTAATGTTCAGTTCTTCTGCTAGTAATGTTCTTGCTCTAGTAAGTTCATCAAGGGTAGAGACCGCCACTGTTCTTTTATGTGTTATTTCTAATCTATGAATTTGGTCCACTATGGTTTTTATTTTGGATTGTTGGTCTTTCTTTAATTTAGCTAGTTTTGTGATAAATTCCCCCCTAATGACGCATTTATGGGCCTCCCATTGAGTGGTGGACGAGGTCTCATTATTTTAATTTCTTGAAAAATAGTCTTGTAGTTTTTCTTTAAACTCAAGAACATCTACGGGGTCTTTAAGTAGGACTGTGTTGAGTCTCCAGGTTTTAGTCACATTTTTTTTCTCAGGGAAGGTCAGTGTTAGGGTGATTGGATGATGGTCTGATATCGTCATGGGTTCAATCGTTGAGTTTTGTAAATAGGGCAGGTCTGGTTGTGTTAAAAAAAGTAGTCGATTCTAGAGTACTTCTGATGGACAGTGGAAAAGAAAGTATAGTCCTTGGTTTGAGGAAAGAGGGTTCTCCAGGCGTCATGCAGCATTAAGTCTTTTATCTGAGTTTTAATTTGCTTCAGCGCTCTGTACGGAAGGCTCGATGCTCCATTCGAGGTGTCTATTAGTGGGTTCATGGGGGTGTTGAAGTCGCCTCCTAGGATTAAAATGCCTGAGGCAAAGGTCATTAGTAGTTCTTTGATTTTACGAAAAAAAGGTACTTGTCTCGAGTTCGGAGCATATATGTTTGCAACTGTTATTGGGTGATTGTCTAGTTTTCCTTTTATGAATATGAATCTCCCACTGGGGTCTATCAGAGTGTTGTGTATCTGGAGAGGAGTCTGGTTAGAAATCAGTATAGAAACACCCTTCGTTTTCCCTTCCGGGTTGGTGGAGTGGAATGCTGTAGGAAATCTCCTGTCATGTAATTTCGGGGTTTTGTCAGACTTAAAGTGGGTTTCTTGTACGAAGATAATGTTTGCTTTTTGTCTACGGCCTTCATTTAAAAGTTTAGTTCTTTTTTCAGGTATATTTAAACCTTTAGCGTTAAGAGAGAGTATCTTTATAGATAATGGTATGGATTGTCGTGTATTGGCAGACATCTCGTCTTGTGTGTGTATTCCTTATCCCAATAGACTGTCTTTAGGGGTTTGGAAATATGCTTGGTTCAGTCCGTTTTTTCTTCTTTCCCTCCTCCCTCTTTCAGAGAGAAACAGGGAAAAATACAAGAGAGAGTGGTAGTAAGACAAGGAAAATATAGTGTAGGGGAAAGGAGGGGGGGAAAGGGTGGGGGGGAAGGGGAAGGATAATCCGGGGGCAGAAATAGACCAGCTAGTCTACCCAAATTGTGAAGTGCCGGATAGTTCAAGGGACAAAAATTCACAAATAGTCAATTCCCGTCCCTTGTGTGGGTTTGTGGTCCAAGTGGGTCGCGAGATGAGTTCTACTAGTCTTTTTCGTTATTATTTTTTTTTTTAATATATATTATTATTTTTTTAAATTTTTTTTTTATTTGTATTCTTTTTCTTTACTTTGCGATCTAGCACTCCGGAGAAGCTATCTAAGTAGAATAATTGGATGGTTCAGGGCTTTAAATAAAAATTAATGAGCGTACCGAGGGAAGAAAAGGTTATGGCTTGTAAATGTAAGTCACTATTGTTGAAATGGAATCATTAAAGTTGTCCGCTATGGGGCGGTGTCTATAAGGAATCCATGTAACCACTTAGTATGTATAAGTTGTAACTTAGAAGGGGGAATAGCTATTCCGATTGGGTTCCGTGATGTAAAAAACCTATAACAAAATGGAAGATTTTATGATGGTAATAATGTTAAACTACCCCTAGATGGAGCCTTTGTGTTGGTAAAATAAGGATTGTTTGATAAGCATCTGCTTCCTGGGTTTCACATATGAAAATGTACATTTGAAGAGAGAGAAAAAAACATGTTAACAATAGGAGAACACTAGGAAAACGATTAGGCTGTTAAACAGAGATTAGTTGAAATGTAGATCGACTTGTACAGCTCTCTGATGCATATTATCTATAAGGTATCATCGAATTCAGCTTTGAGTCTCCAATTGGATCCTGAAAAGAATGTGAGACTTCCTGATAATCAGGGGCGCATACAAATTGTTTAACTTGTGCGAGGAACACATCTAGAATTAAGGGTACCTCCACCCCAAACACCTGAGTAATAAACAGCCTAGATAATTAGGGATGATAGAAGCAAATTTTTACGATATCTGTTATAGCTAATCTGCAGAAGGAATGGAAGAGCGTTGGTTGCCGCTCTCCCTGATTATGCTACATCTAAGAGTGTGTAAGATGAATGACTTCTCTTAGCCCCTTTTTTTTTTTCCCTTCTCTTTTCATTTTTCATTTTCAAGAGGAAGAGGTAGCTTCATTCCTTCGCAGCGTGACCATAGTTGGGGAATGATCCCCTAAAAAACCGAAAACTGTTAACTTGGTCTAAAGGCCAATCACAAAAAAGAAACAACAAAAACAAAAGGGAGAGAAGACCCTATGTAAACAGACATAAACTTAACTGAGTTGTAAGCGGTTCTGTGAACAAGCTGTGTAGATCTTACTAGCCGCCTCAAGAATCACATTCAGTCTTGTGTGGTTCATGGGTCGGATCTCAAGCAGAAGGCCGTATGAAAATAGTTCCTCACAATTCTGTATCACAGGGATCAATCAGTCTCAAAATGACAACATTATGTTGATTGTTTTCCCCATGAGAAGGTCACAGCCCCTTGTGTAGTGGGATAAAGGTGTCAGTACTTACATACATCGGGAGGGGTCCAATCTTGTGTGAACATATCTGTATGCTGTGGGAGAGGACATGTGTTATTCACATTTATGTTTACGCATGGAGGCAAATTAGTTCAAGCTCATTCTTAGGAAGACAAAACCGATTTTTCAGGTGTCCATTCGATCCTGATGATCCAAGCGATCTCTGCGTCTAGGTGGAGAATTGCTTGGTCCTCCCAGGACATCTTCTCTCCTACCGTGTTGAGGTGAAGGTGATCTACGGCGTCGGTCTCTCTGCCTCTGGGCTCTAGGAGTGAGGTTATTGGAAACTGCAATCCATGGTTCATTAAGCGTAAATGATTCATACCACTCTGGAACTTCAGTCCTGGGGATGTTCATGGATTCGCAGAATGAGCGTAAGTCATCAGGTGTTCGAAGTAGTGCCGTGTGTCCCCTCCATGAAGCTGAAAGGCAGAACGGAAACTTCCACCTATAGGGGATTCCTCTCGATCGTAGTTGTTCTGTGATGGGACGCAGTGCCCTGCGTTGTTGCAAAGTTATGTTGGAAAGGTCCTGATATAGTTTAATTTCAGTACCGTTGAATATTATTCTGTTTTTTTCCCTCGCCTTCTTCAAAATAGCTTCTTTTAGTGGGAAGTTCACCAGGCAACAGATGATATCTCTGGGGGGTTCGTTATCTCTTCCTCTTGGTCTGAGGGCTCTGTGAACCCTCTCAAACTCAATGGGGGAATCAGGGGGTCTGTCCAGTATATCATTGAAGATAGCTTCCGCTGTGCGTTCTACTGGAATCTGTTCAGGCATTTCCGGGACCCCTCTAATCCTCACATTATGGCGCCTCCCCCTATTGTCTAAATCTTCCAAATGGCGCTTTATTTCGATCAGATGGGTTAGATGGGAGTCAGCATTCTTCTGGATTTGTTTTATGGCATCTGAGTGACGAGCTGTGGCCTGTTCTATTGCTCCAGTCCTCACTGCTATCCCCTGAATGTCCGCCCTGATCTCTGTGATGGCTGCTGTAAAAGATGATTTTATGTCCATCGCCATTGCCTGGAGGTTAGCCTGTAGGTCTGCCAGGCTTAGGGTATGGGATGGCTGCGTTGGTGGGGATGCTGTGCTAATGGCGTTGTTTCCGCCGTCCGCGAGTGGGCTGGAGCCGCCGGGCGGGAAGAGGGGCTTAGGCGAGGCCGCGGCTTTGAGGCCTTCTCCCTGCGCTGCACGAAACATAGCGGGGATGATGGGGCCTGCCTGCTGATTGGGCTCCATACAAATCCCGGGTGTGTGGGGAGCCTTGGGGACTTACTTTGCCGCTCGTTTAGGGTGAATTCAGCCCTGAAGCTCAAGTTAGCTTCTCCTTTGTGCCGGAGGAAGGGGATCAGGCATCCATCCCGGTCCGGAGTTAGGCCACGCCCCCTCTTTATTATATCTTTTCATGTGACCACACTGAAGAAATTATACTTTGCTACAATGTAAAGTAGTAAATGCACAGCTTGTATAACAGTGTAAATAAAAACAAAATAAACAGTTTTGCCTGGAGTTGGGCTTTTTTCGTTGTCTTATTTTATTAAGCTATTCCTCCTATTCAGTATGTACTGATAACTAAATGACTATTTTCTTCTTTTTAGTTAATTTCTATTATAATGTTGAAATAAAACATGTTTCACTGTATTTACTGATGACAAGCAGATGTGAGACTTTCATGGATAAGCAACATAGACTAATTGATGTGGCCTACAGGAATTCAGATTGAAATCATGAATGTTTTTAATTTACTTTGTATATATACAGTATCTCACAAAAGTGAGTACACCCCTCACATTTTTGTAAAAAATTTTTTATATCTTTTCATGTGACAACACTGAAGAAATTACACTTTGCTACAATGTAAATTGCTGAGTGTACAGCTTGTATAACAGTGTAAATTTGCTGCCTCCAAATAACTCAACACACAGCCATTAATGTCTAAACCGCTGGCAATAAAAGTGAGTACACCCCTAAGTGAAAATGTCCAAATTGGTCCCAAAGTGTCAATATTTTGTGTGGCCACCATTATTTTCCAGCACTGCCTTAACCCTCTTGGGCATGGAGTTCACCAGAGCTTCACAGGTTGCCACTGGAGTCCTCTTCCACTCCTCCATGAGGACATCACGGAGCTGGTGGATGTTAGAGACCTTGCGCTCCTCCACCTTCCATTTGAGGATGCCCCACAAATGCTCAATGGGGTTTTGGTCTGAAGACTAGCTTGGCCACTAAATCACCTTTACCCTCAGCTTCTTTAGCAAGGCAGTGGTCATCTTGGAGGTGTGTTTGGGGTCGGTATCACGTTGGAATATTGCTCTGCAGCCCAGTCTCCAAAGGGAGGGGATCTTACGCTGCTTCAGCATGTCACAGTACCCTAAATGAACTGTAGCTCCCCAGTGCTGGCAGCACTCATGCAGCCCCAGACCATGACACTCCCACCACCATGCTTGACTGTAGGCAAGACCCACTTGTCTTTGTACTCCTCACCTGGTTACTGCCACACACGTTTGACACCATCTGAACCAAATAAGTTTATCTTGGTCTCATCAAACCACAGGACATGGTTCCAGTAATCCATGTCCTTAGTCTGCTTGTCTTCAGCAAACTATTTGCAGGCTTTTTTGGGGATCATCTTTAGAAGATGCTTCCTTCTGAGACAACAGCCATGCAGACCAATTTGATGCAGTGTGTGGTATATGGTCTGAGCACTGACAGGCTGAACCCCCACCCCTTCAACTTCTGCAGCAATGCTGGCAGGACTCATACGTCTATTTCCCGAAGACAACCTCTGAATATGACGCTGAGCACATGCACTCAACTTCTTTAGTCAACCATGGCAAATCCTGTTCTGAGTGGAACCTGTCCTGTTAAACCGCTGTATGGTCTTGGCCACTGTTCTGCAGCTCAGTGTCAGGATCTTGGCAATCTTCTTATAGCCTAGGCCATCTTTATGTAGAGCAACACATTTTTGTTGCCAGCGGTTTAGACAATAATGGCTGAGTGTTGAGTTATTTTGAGGGGACCTAAAATTTACAATGTTATACAAGCTGTACACTCACTACTTTACATTGTAGCAAAGTGTCTTCCTCAGTGTTACATAGTTAGTCAGGTTGAAAAAATACACAAGTCCATCGAGTTCAACTAAAAAAAACCAAAAAAATAAAATCCCATATACACAATCCTTCACCCACAGTTGATCCAGAGGAAGGCGAAAAACCCCAGCAAAGTATGCTCCAATTTGCAACAGCAAGGGAAAAAATTCCTTCCTGATTCCCCGAGAGGCAATCGGATTTTCCCTGGGTCAACTTTACCTATAAAAGGTTAGTACCCAGTTATATTATGTACATTTAAGAAAGAATCTTTTAAGAATTTTTTAACCTGCTGAGCGGTATTCCCGAGTGTTGCTCAGGGTTAATTTTCAGTACCAAGAGTGGTAACCCCAAGCCACACTCGGGATTGCCTCGCAGGATCCAGTTAGAGGTTACTTACCTTGTCCCCTGTATCCTGCAATGTCTCCCCGCTGTGATCTGCGAGCCGCCGTGTCTCGCTGGATTCACAGTGCCGAGCTCCGTTCCCTGCGAGCGTTGCGATGCACAGGGACAGAGTTCGGCGCCAAATTAAAAAAATGTAAAACACAAAACACATACAGTACACTTCTTACAGATTACAGTACTGTATCAAATAATTACACACCCCCTGTGTCCCTAGTGGTTTTTCCAGAGCCCTGCATGCACTTTTACATTATAAATACTTTTCTTTCTGCCTGGAAACTGGAGATTGTCCATAGCAACCAAAAAGTGTCCAAAAAGTGTCCCTGTCAGGGCCCGGACTGGCGGCTGGTGAGGACACAGGAGGTGGATCCTTTGTGCCAGAGAGGCGAAGGCACGGGTCGCACTGGAGGACCGGTTCTAAGTAGCTACCGGTTTTCACCAGAGCCCGCCGCAAGGCGGGATGGACTTGCTGCGGCGGTAGCAACCAGGTCGTGTCCCCCAGTAGTGGCTCGACTTCTCTGGCAGCTGAGATAGGCACGGTACACTGGGACTAGGCAGAGGCAAGGTCAGACGTAGCGGAAGGTCAGGGCAGGCGGCAATGGTACGTAGTCAGGGGCAACGGCAGAAGGTCAGATACACTGGAAAGGCAAGTACAAAACGCTTTCTCAGGGCACTAAGGCAACAAGATCCGGCAAGGACAGGAAGGGGGAGTGGGTTTTTAAGTGTTTTGGAGTGTTACACAGTAATTGGACCAGGCACCAATCAATGGTGCACTGGCCCTTTAAATTTAAGAAGATCGGCGCGCGCGCGCCCTAGAGAGCAGCGGGACCGCGCGCGCCGGGACAGAGCAGGAGGAGGAGGCCGGTGAGCAGAATGGGATGCGATCCGCGGGCGGACAGGTGCCGCCGCAAGGATCGCATCCCCGCCAGCATCAGAGCAGCGCTCACGGTCAGAGGAGCCGACCGGAGCGCTGCAGGGAGACAGACGCCGCGGGCGCTCCGGGATGGATGGGACACCCGGAGCGCTTGGCGTTACAGTACCCCCCCTTAGGTCTCCCCCTCTTCTTGGAACCCAAGAATCTTCGGATGAGCTCTTTATCTAAAATGTTGGCCTCAGGTTCCCAGGACCTTTCCTCAGGACCACAGTTCTCCCAATCCACTAAAAAACATCTTTTACCTCGGATGACCTTGGAGGCGAGGATCTCTTTCACCGAGAAGACATCAGAAGAACCAGAGACAGGAGCAGGAGCAGTGACCTTAGGGGAAAATCGGTTAAGAATGAGGGGTTTAAGAAGAGACACATGAAAAGAGTTGGGAATACGAAGAGAAGGAGGAAGGTGGAGCTTGTAAGAAACAGAATTGATTTGGTTTTTGATTTTAAATGGCCCGAGGTAACGAGGGCCCAGCTTGTAGCTAGGTACCCGAAACCAAATATATTTGGAGGAGAGCCACACTTTGTCACCAGGGGTATAGACAGGAGGGATTCTTCTTTTTTTATCTGCATGTCCCTTCATGCGGGCAGAGGCCAGTGAGAGCGACTTTTGAGTCTCTTTCCAGATAGAGGCAAAGTCCTGAGTAAATTCATCCACGGCCGGAACTCCAGAAGACGTGGGAATGGGGAGGGGGGGCAATGGGTGACGGCCGTAGACCACAAAGAAAGGCGACTTTTAGGAAGATTCAGAGTTCTTGAAATTGTATGAGAATTCTACCCAGGGCAATAGGTCGACCCAATCGTCTTGATGGGCGGAGACAAAATGTCGTAGGTAGTCGCCAAGGACCTGGTTAACTCTCTCCACCTGTCCATTGGACTGCGGGTGATAAGTGGAAGAAAAATTCAACTTCATTTTTAGTTGAGTACAGAGAGCTCTCCAAAATTTTGAGATTAATTGAACACCTCTATCCGAGACGATATGTGAGGGCAGCCCATGGAGGCGGAAAATTTGAAGAAAAAAATGCTTCGCCAACTGAGGTGCAGTAGGCAGACCAGGGAGCGGGACAAAATGAGCCATTTTAGAAAAGCGGTCAACGACCACCCAGATGACAGTGTTACTACGAGACAAAGGGAGGTCCATGATGAAATCCATGGCGATGTGGGACCATGGTTGTTCAGGCACAGGTAGGGGAAGGAGAAGACCTGCAGGCTTCTGGCGAGGCGTCCTGTCACGTGCACAGATAGTGCAGGCCTGTACAAAGTCAGTCACATCTTCCTCCTGGGTAGGCCACCAATAGTGTCTGGCAATCAATTGTATGGATTTTTTGATCCCAGCGTGACCGGCTAGATGGGAGGAGTGGCCCCACTTGAGTATCTTAAGCCGAAGGCGTGGAGGAATGAAAGTCTTTCCTGGAGGAATTGGCACGAGAGAAGCGGGAGCAGAGGAAATCAGACACTCAGGGGGTATGATGTGTTGAGGAGGAGTCTCGGTTTCCGAGGTATCGGAGAGACGGGACAAAGCATCAGCCCTGACATTTTTGTCTGCGGGCCGAAAATGGATCTGGAAGTTGAAGCGGGCAAAGAACAATGACCACCTGGCCTGGCGAGGATTTAGGCGCTGAGCGGACTGAAGGTAAGACAAATTTTTATGGTCAGTGTAGATGGAGATAGGGTGAAGGGATCCTTCCAGGAGATGTCTCCACTCTTCTAATGCCAACTTGATGGCCAACAGTTCACGGTCACCTATGGAATCGTTTTTTTCCGGAGGGGAGAAAGTTTTAGAGAAAAAACCACAAGTGACGTTTTTTCCTTTAGCGTTTTTTTGAAGAAGCACAGCTCCGGCTCCTACCGAGGAGGCGTCGACTTCAAGGAAGAACGGCTTTAGAGGATCTGGCCGAGACAGGACAGGTGCAGAGGAGAAGGCGGTCTTAAGGCGAGTAAAAGCTTCCTCCGCTTGAGGCGGCCAGGACCTAGGATTCGCGTCTTTTTTGGTCAGTGCCCCTATAGGAGCAACGATGGTGGAGAAGTGGGGTATGAACTGACGATAGTAGTTGGCGAAACCAAGGAAGCGTTGGATAGCACGAAGTCCAGAGGGGCGTGGCCAACCCAAGACTGCGGAGAGTTTGTCAGGGTCCATTTGAAGACCTTGTCCAGAGACCAGATATCCTAGGAAAGGAAGACTGCTGCGCTCAAAAAGGCATTTTTCAAATTTAGCGTAAAGATGATTTACGCGGAGGCGCTGGAGCACTTGACGGACATGGAGCCGATGTTCCTTAAGGTTGGCAGAGAAGATTAGGATGTCGTCAAGATAGACAACCACACAGGTATACAGTAGGTCCCGGAAGATTTCGTTGACAAAATCTTGAAAGACGGCAGGGGCGTTGCAAAGTCCGAACGGCATGACGAGATATTCTTACGGATTCTGATGAGGTTATAAGCGCCCCTGAGGTCCAATTTAGAAAAAACTTTTGCTCCGCGCAGACGGTCAAAGAGCTCCGAGATGAGAGGCAGAGGGTAGCGTTTTTTAATAGTGATTTTATTGAGACCACGATAGTCTATGCAAGGGCGTAGAGATCCGTCCTTCTTGGCCACGAAGAAGAAGCCTGCTCCGGCTGGAGAAGATGATTTCCTAATAAAACCTCTCTTGAGGTTCTCCTGAATGTATTCAGTCATAGCCTTGGTTTCAGGAGAGGAGAGAGGGTAAATTCTGCCACGGGGTGGTGTAGTACCTGGGAGCAAGTCAATGGGGCAGTCGTAGGGTCTATGTGGTGGTAAGACCCCCGCCTGTTTTTTGCAAAAGACATCAGAAAAGTCCTGATAGGCCTTGGGAAGGCCAGGCAAAGGAGTAGTGATGGGGACTTGACAGGTCGGTACAGACTTAAGGCAATGCTTGTGACAGGAGTCACCTCAGGATTTGATGTCCCCAGTGGTCCAGTCGAGGGTAGGAGTGTGACGCTGGAGCCAGGGTAGGCCAAGAAGGATGTCAGAAGTACAGTTCGGCAAAACAAAGAATTCAATCTTTTCTTGGTGAAGAACACCAACGGACATGAGCAGGGGTTCGGTGCGGTAACGCACGGTACAATCCAAATTCTCTCCATTTACAGAGGAAATGAAGAAGGGTTTGATGAGACGGGTAACAGGAATGTTGAACCTGTTGATGAAAGAGGCTTCAATAAAGTTTCCTGCAGAACCAGAGTCCAGGAAGGCCACCGCAGGGAAGAGGGAGCCAGCAGAAGGAGAAATCCGCACAGGAATAGTCAGACGTGGAGAGGAAGAATTCACACCCAGTAACGCCTCTCCCACGTTCACTAGGTGCGGGCGTTTCCCTGACGCGGAGGACGAATACGGCAGTCTTTTAGGAAGTGATCAGAGCTCGCACAATAAAGGCATAAGTTCTCGTTCCTACGGCGAGACCTCTCTTGTAGGGTCAGGCGAGACCGGTCCACTTGCATGGCCTCCTCGGCGGGAGGCTCGGTAACAGGATGCATTGGATTCAGAAAGAGAGGAGCCAGGCGCGGATAACGCCTGGTGCGAACAAGATCTTTCTCCTGGCGAAGCTCTTGGCGTCTTTCGACGTAACGCATATCGATGCGGGTAGCTAAATGGATGAGTTCCGTCAAGGAAGAGGGTATCTCTCGTGCGGCCAGACAATCCTTGATGTGGCCGGATAAACCCTTCTTGAAGGTCGCACAGAGAGCCTCATTATTCCAAGCTAACTCTGAGGCCAGTGTGCGGAACTGTATGGCATATTCGCCCACAGAAGAGTTTCCTTGGACAAGGTTAAGCAGGGCAGTTTCAGCGGATGAGGCTCGGGCTGGTTCCTCAAAAACGCTGCGAACCTCAGCAAAGAAGGACTGAACGGTGGCTGTAGCAGGGTCGTTGCGGTCCCAGAGTGGCGTGGCCCAGGCCAAGGCCTTTCCAGACAACAGAGAGACCACGAATGCCACTTTAGACCGTTCTGTGGAAAACTGGTCAGACATCATCTCAAGATGCAGGGAACATTGGGACAAGAATCCCCGGCACATCCTAGAATCCCCGTCAAATTTCTCCGGAAGAGACAGGCGAATTCTCGAGGTAGTAGCGGCAGCTCGGAGAGGGGAAGATGCTGGAGGCTGCGGCGGCAGAAGCTGCTGGACCATGGCGGTCAACTGCGACAGCTGCTGTCCTTGTTGTGCGATCTGTTGCGACTGCTGGGCAACCACGGTAGTGAGGTCAGCGAGATTTGGCAGCGGTAGCTCAGCGGGATCCATGGCCAGATCTACTGTCAGGGCCCGGACTGGCGGCTGGTGAGGACACAGGAGGTGGATCCTCTGTGCCAGACAGGCGAAGGCACGGGTCGCACTGGAGGACCGGTTCTAAGTAGCTACCGGTTTTCACCAGAGCCCGCCGCAAGGCGGGATGGACTTGCTGCGGCGGTAGCAACCAGGTCGTGTCCCCCAGTAGCGGCTCGACTTCTCTGGCAGCTGAGATAGGCACGGTACACTGGGACTAGGCAGAGGCAAGGTCAGACGTAGCGGAAGGTCAGGGCAGGCGGCAATGGTACGTAGTCAGGGGCAACGGCAGAAGGTCAGATACACTGGAAAGGCAAGTACAAAACGCTTTCTCAGGGCACTAAGGCAACAAGATCCGGCAAGGACAGGAAGGGGGAGTTGGTTTTTAGGTGTTTTGGAGTGTTACACAGTAATTGGACCAGGCACCAATCAATGGTGCACTGGCCCTTTAAATTTAAGAAGACCGGCGCGCGCGCGCCCTAGAGAGCAGCGGGACCACGCGCGCCGGGACGGAGCAGGAGGAGGAGGCCGGTGAGCAGAAGGGGATGCGATCCGCGGGCGGACAGGTGCCGCCGCAAGGATCGCATCCCCGCCAGCATCAGAGCAGCGCTCACGGTCAGAGGAGCTGACCGGAGCGCTGCAGGGAGACAGACGCCGCGGGCGCTCCGGGATGGATGGGACACCCGGAGCGCTCGGCGTTACAGTCCCTTTACGTCAAAAGTGGTTTTAGACCAGCTAGAAAACAGCGATAATAAATTAGAATCATTTTACAGAATTGATCGATAGTGATTTGTGGGGAAATTCGTCATCAAACACTGAAAGACACTTTTATTATTATTATATTATTATTTGTTATAATTATTTTATAGTTATTTATTATATTATAATTTATGATTTCGTGTTTCAAACTTTATCATACCCGTGAGGTCTACTAGACTCCTGTTTGGACAGATTTAAGTGAGTTTTTTCTAAGAATTACAGGCCTGCAATATAAAACGCCAAATTTTCATGCAAAATAATGGTACCGCTTTCAGTACCTAAAATCTGAAATAATCATAACGCCAGGGAGGCTAAAGCAATCTACTGAGCTGGCCAGAACCACCTCTGAACATCAAATCTTCTTAAAAAATCCGACAGACACCTTCAATTGACAGATTCAACCTTAATTAATTCGGATTTTCGTACGAATGCATCTTTTAATGAAACAAAATAAATAAAAACTAATTTCGGGAGTAACTAAATAAATGTATTTTTCAGACGAAACCGATATTCTGAAACAAAATATTTCAGTGTGCACATGTCTAGTATTTAATAATTTTGCCTTCTCTTTGTCCCCAGTCTAGATTATCTGTAAAGGGACTACATGCTCAGACTTGACCTTTTTACTAATAATATATTTGAAGAATTTTTTGGGGGTTGTCCTACTATCTTTTGCAATCTGTGGTTCGTTTTGAATTTTTGAGGCCTTGATTTCCTTTTTACATATTTTGTTATATTCTTTGTAACATTTAAATGATGATAGCGTTCCTTAATTTTTATATTTTTTAAAAGCAATTTTTTATTATTGATAG
Organism: Rana muscosa; assembly: GCA_029206835.1. NCBI lineage: Eukaryota > Metazoa > Chordata > Amphibia > Anura > Ranidae > Rana > Rana muscosa. The sequence continues at coordinate 605,859,338 of CM055122.1, read as the reverse complement.
CCATTTTAACTTTGGCCGTGAGCCACATAGGTTTTATTTGTAGAATTTTAAACGTATTGCCCATGGGAATATACTTTGCAGTGAGTTCACATACAGTCACTTTGCAGAATTCCCATTTCTGTTCTGTGTCCATTGATGCCAATATTCCCTGCCAGTCTAAGTCCTGGAGAGCAGCGCTCATCCTTGGAAAATTTGCGCTCTTAAGTTAAGTGTTTCTATGTTCCCAGTATGTGTTTGTTGCTTACAGCTAACATTAAATGAAATCATGTTATGGTCACTGCTACACAGATGTTCATTTATATGAATATTGGTAATAAGATCTGCATGGTTTGAGATTACCAGGTCCAGCAAAGCGCCTTTTCTAGTCAGGGCCTCAATCAACTGGACCAAAAAATAGTTTTGTAATAGGTTCATAAATTTTTGCCTTTTAACCACTTCAGCCCCGGAAGATTTGGCTGCTCAATGAGCAGGCCATTTTTTGCGATACGGCACTGCGTCACTTTAACTGACAATTGCGCGGTCGTACGTCGTTGCACGTGAACAAAATTTACATCCTTTTTTTCCACAAATATAGCTTTCTTTTGGTGGTATTTGATCACCTCTGCGGTTTTTATTTTTGCGTTATAAACAAAAAAAGAGCGTCAATTTTGAAAAAAACAAAATTTTTTGTACTTTTTGCTATAATAAATATCCCCAATTTTTTTTTTTAAAAAGCTAATTTTTTCCTCAGTTTAGGCTGATATGTATTCTTCTACATATTTTTGGTAATAAAAATCGCAATAAGCGTATATTGATTGGTTTGCGCAAAAGTTATAGCGTCTAGAAAATAGGGATAGATTAATGGCATTTTTGTTATAATTTTTTTTAACTAGAAATAGTGTGATATGGACTGCGACATTTTGGCGGACAGATTGGACATTTTGGACACATTTTTGGGACCATTGACAATTATACAGCGATCAGTGCTATCAAAATAAACTGATTACTGTGTAAATGTCACTGGCAGGGAAGGGGTTAACACTAGGGGGCGATCAAGGGGTTAACAGTGTTCCCTAGTGTGTGTTCTAACTGTAGGGGGATGAGACTGACTGGAGGAAATGAGAGATTGTGGTTCCTAGCTAGAAGGAACTCACGATCTCTCTCTCCTCACAGAACTGGGATGTGACACTTCCCTGTTCTGGCTCTCATGTCATCGCGACCGCCGGTCATGCGCATCGGCACCCCCGCAGTGCGGCGGCGAGCGCTCGCCTGCTATCCCGCTAAAAGGAGCCGATGTACAGCTACGACAGCTCGCGGGATCGTGCCGACCTGCCGCAGTATAATGACGGCAAGTGGTTAACTGTCCCAGCAGTTCGCATAGAGACAGACACCATCACCCCTTCATTTTACCCTGTCTTTCTGAAAGAGTGCATAGCCAGGAATATAAATAGCCCAGTCATGAGAAGAATGAAGCCAAGATTCAGCAATACCAATAAAATCATAGTTCTCCTCGTGCACCAGAGCTTCCAACTCACCTATTTTTCATGGCAGACTTCACATAAAAGATATAATAAAACATTTACAAAAATGTGAGGGGTATACTGATTCTCTCTCTCTCTCTCTCTACATCTATATCTATAGCTATATATATATGCTGTATATTACTCCTGGATCAGTTCCTCATCCCAAGACAGAAGAACCATGTCAAACAATTTACTGGAGCTATACAGAAAATTTGTTTCTTAGTAAAAAAAACTATATATATCTTAACTGCTTGACAACCGGCTCACGCCGATATACATCAGCAGAATGGCACGTACAGGCAGATTAACGTACCTGTACATCGCCTTTAAGATGTGCCGCGGCTGGGTCACAGCTGATTGTGTATCGTGGGCTTATCTCTGGTAAGCTGCCAATCTGTGTGGTGGAGGGCACTGTCAGTTTGTGAGAGCACTGGGTGTTGCTGGCATTTCAACTTGTGTTTTCTATCCTTGGAGACCCACTTGCCACACATAAGACTATTAATCTACCAGGTCTGGGCCTGACCTACAGCTAAATTACAGACTACAACTTCACTTTCCAAGGTTGAGAATCAGTGTGCTGTGTGGGTGTTGTACACAAACCAGCCCCTGGACAATTTTTTGGTTTAATCATTTGAACATTGGCGAATATTTTTCTGATTGCACAATATCTATCATCTGTGTGGTTAACCTCAACATTGATTAATATTTAGCCATATATACGTTCCCTGTATTTGACAATTAGTTGGGTCCGGTGGGGTTTGGTCATCATCGAATTATACTCTCTGTGTCCTATCCTAATTGGCTAGGGCTGGTAATCTGTGGATTGTGATTGTGAGTGCTTCACACAACCCAGCCCTTCGACATTTCTCTATATTTGTCCATCTTTTAATATTGGCGAAAAAAAATTCTGTTTATATTGCCTTTAAGATGTGGCATTGTGCTCGAGCTCCGTGAGTGTGATCGCGTGTCCCGCAGACTCGATGTCCGCGGGATACCTACAATCGTCTCAAGGAGAGGAAGAACGGGTAAATGCTGATGTAAACAAGCATTTCCCCATTCTTCCTAGTGACAGGACACTGATCACAGCTCCCTGTAATCGGGAGCGGTGATCAGTGTCGTGTCACACATAACTCCACCCCCCTACAGTTAGAACACATCCCCAGGACACACTTAACCCCTTCAGCGGCCCCTCTTGGTTAACCCCTTCACTGCCAGTCACATTTACACAGTAAAAAGTGCATATTTATAGCACTGATCGCTGTGTAAATGTGAATGCTCCCAAAATATCGCCAAAAGTGTTAGATGTGTCCGCCATAATGTCGCAGTCACGATAAAAATCGCTGATCGCCGCCATTACTAGTAAAAAATAAAAAATTATTAATAAAAATGGCAAAAAACTATCCCCTATATTGTAGACGCTATAACTTTTGCACAAACCAATCGATGAACGCTTATTGTGATTTTTTATTTTACCAAAAAAATGTAGAAGCATACGTATCGGCCTAAACTGAGGAAAAATATATTTTTTTACATATTTTTTGGGGATATTTATTATAACAAAAAGTAAAAAATATTGCTTTTTTTAAATTTACGCTCTTTTTTTGTTTATAGCGCAAAAAATAAAAACCGCAGAGGTGATAAAATACCACCAAAAGAAAGCTCTATTTGTGGGGAAAAAAGGACGTCAATTTTGTTTGGGAGCCACGTCGCACGACCACGATATTGTCAGGTAAAACGACGCAGTGCCGAATAGCAAAAAGTGATCTGGTTTTTGGCCAGCCAAATGGTCCGGGGCTTAAGTGGTTAATAAACATATAAACATAATAAGGTTAACTTAATAAGGAAATCCATTGTGTACATTTTGCTTTTATATGGCAGGTAAAAACAACACTGAATAAAACTGTATGTACTTTTCCAACTTTCAATACATAAGGTATTTTTTACAGATTATGGGGGAGATTTAATAGACCTGGAGCACACAGATACTGGTGCAGCTGTGCATAGTAATCAGCTTCTAACTTCAGCTTGTTCAATTAAGCTTTGACAATAAAAGCTGGAAGCTGATTGGTTACTATGCATAGCTGCACTATATTTTGTGAGCTCAAGTTTTAGTAAATCTCCCCCATTGCATAAGTATGACATTATGCTAGTTATCTCCAGCTGGGGCCATAAATGCTCATAGCATTAAAGACCATATCCACAAAACATTTCCCCTGATTTTAAAATGTATTTATATTATAAGGAAACACTACACTGTAGGAAAACTGAATAGAAATCCCTTACCTACAGACATAAAACACTGCATTAGTCTCACAGGCAATGTGAATCAGAGGGCCCTGCTCATTAGAGCTTGCAATCTAAAAGAGAGGGTCAAGTGATAAAAAAAAAAGGTAATAACTGTGGGGGATGAGCTGATGGAGTAAGTGAAACTACACTTGTTAGGTGGAGGCAGGTTAGGCTTCTCTGAAGAGAAGAGTTTTCAGGTATCAACTTAGTACTATCAACCCCCAGCCAACTATGTGAATATAGTCTTAGACAGCAACTTGTGCAACTGTAGAATGTATTTTGAAAGGTTTTCAGTGATAATTAAAGGTGGTTAGAAAACCTGAGCATTTATACAGAAACTCTCCTAAAAATCCCAACAGAATGTTAATTGTGTACAATTATTTGACACAAAGTAACAATATATATGTATATCTCTACCTTACAAACTACAAAAGGTGGATATCTGACTTGTTTATCCTTGAATTTACGTTACTGCTCTCTATATTTGTACATAGTATTTAGACATTTTTCTAGCCTCTAATAAGTGTATAATAAATATGACTATTTTTTTCCAAACTGTTATAATGCCCTATGAATTACAAAAAAAAGTGAAAGATCATCTTTACAGTTATACTAGATATGCAAAGAATACCGGTAGTTTAAATAATTTGAAAATAAATTTTTACAGGCAATCCTCTGTGACCTTCCATTCCTGGTGGACCTGGCTTTCCTTCTTCTCCCTAGATAGATACAAAGTATATTAATTCAACATTATAGAGCAAGTAAGAAAAAAGAGCACAAAAAAAAAACCTAATCTTCCACAATCTACAACTAAAAAGATTTTCTAACAATGTAAAATGGAACTTTTCCAACTAGAAATGTATTATAGATGTCTTCACATGTTTGCATTTGTATGAAGCAATAGTATTCTTCCAACAATGTTAATATATCATAACAATTGTTTCCTACCTCTTTTTCTAGGAGCTGCCATATATAGGGTTTAAGCATTAACCAATCTTTGCCAGAGCTACTGATGGTGGAGATGGGTTTTGCTGAGTGGTAGCTACAGGTTGGGGCACTCAGAATTACCCCACCAGTAGGTGAGAAACCGGAGTCCGATAGCAGACATAGCATGTATGAATCAAGCAGAAGTGCAATCAATAAACAAGCCAAAGGTCAGTAACAAATGGTTGCAGGTTGGCATCATGTGGATGCATAGTCAAAGAACAAGCTTAAGATCGGTAACAAGTGGTGGTGAAGATCTGGATGGCAGCAGGGGTAAAAGGAGCAAGATGTTGGCTGGAAAGTGCACAATAATCTGGCAAACAGGGAGTGCAAAGACATGGATGAAATCAAGAAGTTCCTGGGAGGAGCAAAGAGTTCAAGGTTCATCATAAACAAGGCACAAGGCAAGATTGACCAAGGAATCAGACAGGGAGCTCTCCAGCATCTCAGGTGGCACATAGAGAAAAGCTACAGCAAAACACTGCAGAGGTTGTACTTTCAGATCAAAACCCTGAGACACAGTGAAAGTGCATTTACATTGGTTAAGTGGGAATTGGGCAACAAATATTAGTAGACTATTTTCTGTTCTGAATGAATGTTTTTCATTGATCTAAAATGGAAAAATGCATTTGGCCACTAGTTGGCGCTATGCTTTTCCTATGATACCTAACTCCATATAATTAAGGGTCCTTTCACACGTGCGGACCGTATGTCCGTATTTCATCCATCTGTTTTTGGATGAAATACGGACATACATGTATCCCTATGGGATATCATCCGTCTCCGCTATGGTCCGATTCTGCAGACGGAGGATAATCCTATTTTTTCATCCGTCTGCAGAGCGGATCGGATGAACACGGACAGACGGTCCGTGTTCCTCCGATCCCCCCCATAGAGGAGAGCGGAGATCTGACAGGGCGGTCCCTGCACAGTGTGCAGGGACCGCCCTGTCATCTGCCGGCTCAGTGGGGATCAACGGAGCGATCCCCACTGAGCAAGCGGATAATAAAGGAACGGATCCTTACGGGATCCGTGAGTGTGAAAGGGGCCTTAGTTTGCTAATGTACTGTGTATCATAAATAATTGCCATCTGTTTAAAAAATACTTGGCTCTTCACAGCCACTTCCTGTTGACATGCATGCACTCCAGCAATGAATATATGGCATTTCAAAGGGTGGGCTTTCTGATGGCAATACCATTAGACCATGACCCTCTTAAAATGGTCACGTACTTTTCACTGGAAGCCTGTTTAACAGGGTGAAAACACAGTGGCACAATAGAGTCATGGAGAGAATGTGGTCAACCTATAACAGAAGATGCCTGAAATCCTTCATTGCAGGACTATGAGGTATTATTTTAGTAAATGCCACAACTTTAAAAATCTTGAAAATTACTTGTGAAATTGCATTAAAGTGTATACCGAGTTGGTTTATGTATACATCTAATCTACTTGAGTTTTCTGTAGACATTTTTTACTAACTGTAGACAGGTCCCTAGGCAATAAGGGAAATATGAATATTTACAATGCTCATCATGTCATTGACCTGCCTAGCAATATCAAAAAGCAGACAAATGGCATAAGAACTGATCCAAGCTAAAAAAAAGACGTCAGTCCACTTAGCATAACTGTATGTGGTAAGGAATGCCTAAAAAATCTGACTTGTTTCCATAAATCCAACTTTATGCTTATCTAAGGTATTTATTGCCCATTTAGTACATACATATATAAAACAAGAAACACGTGTCTTTAGTGACCTGCATTCAGAACATTTGGCAAACATTCTTAGATGAACTGTAAATATAAAAAAAAAAAAAAGAATAGGAGACAAAGTCACCATTACATAATTGTCAATAACATTGTTTTAATGTAATCATGATGCAGAATACTAATGTTACAACAAAAAGCTATAACGACAAAATGTTATTCTTTTTGACTCAGCAAACTCTTATCATGGAATAGCTAAAATAACATAGAGATAGCACAGTGCTGTAAATGACATTGCTGAAGTACTTGTGAAAAGATTAAATACAAATAGCTAATACAGGCAAGCATGTTTCATTGCTCAGTGAAGAATATAATGACTTGTATGTACTTGTATAATAATGCCTTGTAACTTGCTTAAATAAAATATAATTTGCAATAAAACATGGTCAATATCCAGGAAGGTAGGGTAAAGCAACATGTGGCGTATACAAGCCTATACCAATCGATAGGAAATCATCTTTGCTTTTTTTCTACTCTAAATTGATGGAAGCTGAAATTTGATTGATAACTTTGGGTTATTGCACATTATCGCCCTTTTTTACCATTCTGATAAATAAGGACTAATAACTGTGATCAAATGTGTTTAGCATAATGGTAACGTATCTGTGTTTGCTTATATCTGGCTCTTTCATATGCTACAGAGCCAAAATACTTAAAGTGTATGTTAAGCTAGAACTTTTTTAATTTTGGATAGAGTGGGAAAGGATTACAACCTCTGTTGGGTTTTTACTGCTTCCCAGGGCATTGTTAAAGTGAATTCACTTCACTTCCTGTCCTGCAAGAAGTAGAAGGAACGCTCCAACAGTAAAACAAGCATAAATACTGTATATCTACAGCGTGGGCCTAAATTGCCAGGAGGACGTCCATGTATGTAACATGCATGAGCTGCTTGCATGCCCCATGTGGGGCACGTGTGGCACGCTCTGTGATCAGCGAGTCAATGAGACTCGGCTGATCACAGATCGGAGTAAGGGGCCGATCCCAGCAGTGCACTTTTTTTTTGTGTTTATGTGATTAAGTATTCAGCTACTTTTCAGTGCAGTAGTCTTGTTACCCACAGCCAAGCGTGAGTCCATGCATTTTTTGGAACAGTCATATACAATGTAGATACCTGACTGCTAACTAGTTAAAAACAATCATTAGTACAGTGGTTAGCATCTCTACTTCATAGCAGGCATTGCTCCAAACCTGAAAAATCATGATTGAGTTTGCATATCATTTGTACACTCTTTCCATGTCTGTAAAGCTTTCCTCTGGGAGCCCCCCACCCCCACACAATAAGTCTAAAACATATAGCATATGCATGCCTTCTGCTGCCTTAACCGAATCACTCAGATTCAATATTAATGTGGTAGGGGCAAAAGACTTTCAAGTAGAACTAAAGACACAACTTTTAATTTTTAAGGCAGTATGGGAGGGTTATGCACTTTGTAAACCCTGCCAGGTTTTTGCCATCTGTGTTTCACTGGGGAAATTTCTCTTCACTTCCTGTACCAGAGCCAAAAAAGGACGTGAGAGGAAACCCCTTCAAAGTGAGGGAATCCCTGGTTTTCAAAAGGGGCACTAGAACTGGTGTCCTAATTGGAAGATTTATCGTCTATTGCTGTTATGGTGATAACACAAAATGTAGGATTTTCTTCCACTTTCTGTGATAATGTTAAACATGACAAAAAGAGAGAGAGTGAATCTCCCTAAGGTGAGCATAGACAGAAATAAAATCCTCTCCACTATATATCAAAAACTTTAAAAAAAAAATGTACTTTAGTTCACTTTAATCTCTAATGGGAGATCATATATTGCCAATATGAAAATAGATTCTCCCTCTGCCAAGGGCAGGTGCAGTTCACAGCAAAGCATCATTGAATTCCAAGCATGTTATTTGCAGCTTCCAACATTGGACACAGATGTCAACAATTAAATAGAAGAGCTTTTAAAAACAATTTTAATAGGTTGCACAACACTGAGGCCAAGCGTGTTTGAGCTCCACACTGGAGGGCTGTCAATCCTAAAAAAAAAAATCTTAAAAAAAAGCATTTTTTACTTTTTATTTAAAGGTCGTGGCAGCATCAAAACACAGAATTATGAAACTGCAGCCAATGAAGACTACAACTTTTGTACCAAAGAAGTAACACAGAAGTAGATATACAAAAGTACTGGGTACTGATGCCAATGCTTTATCATAAAATCCATGTATTTATTTAAATGACATTCAATACTTTCCTGTAAAATATTAACCACTTGTCCCCCGCCCACTGTCAATTGACGGCGGGCGGAGGATACTCTCGTTCTGGGAGGACGTCATATGACGTCCTCCCTTTAAAATGAGCTAGGAGGCGCGCGCTTGCCGCCAGCGGCGCGCGTGCGCGCCCGCCGCGTTCACAAGGCCTCGCTGCGCGTGCCCGGCGGCCGCGATTGCCGTCGGGCACCCGCGATTGCCCGGGAAACGAGCAGGAAAGTGGATCTCTGTGTGTAAACACAGAGATCCACGTCCTGTGAGGGAGAGGGGACCGATGGTGTGTCCCTTGTACATAGGGACAACCATCGGTCACCTCCCCCAGTCAGTCCCCTCCCCCCACAGTAAGAACACATTGAGGGAACATATTTAACCCCTTCCCGCCCCCTAGTGGTTAACCCCTTCCCTGCCAATCACATTTATACAGTAATCAATGCATTTTTATAGCAGGGATCGCTGTATAAACGTGAATGGTCCCAAAAATGTGTCAAAAGTGTCCGATGTGTCCGCCGCAATATCGCAGTCACAATAAAAAAATCGCAGATCGCCGCCATTACTAATAAAAAAATAAAAAAATAAAAATGCTATAAATCTATCCCCTATTTTGTAGACGCTATAACTTTTGCACAAACCAATCAATACGCGCTTATTGCGATTTTTTTTTTTACCAAAAATATGTAGAAGAATACGTATCGGCCTAAACTGAGGAAAATTTTATTAAAAAAAAAAAATGGGTATTTATTATAGCAAAAAGTAAAAAATAGTGTTTTTTTCCAAACTGGATGCTTTTCTTCTGTTTATAGCGCAAAAAATAAAAACCGCAGAGGTGATCAAATACCACCAAAAGAAAGCTCTATTTGTGGGAAAAAAAGGACACAAATTTCGTTTGGGAGCCACGTCGCACGACCGCGCAATTGTCATTCAAAGTGTGACAGCGCTGAAAGCTGAAAAATGGCTTGGGCAGGAAGGGGGTTTTCGTGCACAGTAGAGAAGTGGTTAAAGGATGGCACATACTGTGTATTAATATCACTTAGCTAACAATTTCATCTGTAAGGCCACAACAACACATGATCTAATGCATGAGCTCTCTTAAATGTACAGTATGTGAACCAAACCATCAAGGGCCAACCATCAAGCCTCAGTAGACTGTTAAACTCTCTAGTAGATTCTGCGGTTGAGACTTTACACCGAGTATATATTCATATATGAATAGATTTCATTCATATATGAGGCCCCAGGTAGTTCCTTCACAAGGTCAAATCTAAACAGTCTTCATGGTATAACTGTAATAAGGCTGTTAGGTACCCAATGACCTCACATAGATGTATCTCTAAACTCGACCTTGAATTATAAATAAATTAATTCTTGGCCTTCACCAATAGCTGTGTTGGTTCAGAGCTGAACAATGACTGTATGGAATAAAGTCAATGCATGGTGTCCACCAGTGTTGAGGGAAAACTCACAGATCAGTTATGGGAGTTGGGGGGTTAATCCCCCCGACACTGGCGAGCACCATCTATTGACCACTTAATCTATGAAAGATTCCCATGAGGCCCTGATGGTTGGCCCTGGAATGGTTAGGTTCACATACACCCAACAGGCGCCTAATACATTTTAATGTGGTGGCTGGCTTATGTCCTAACATTGGTTAAAAACTATCCATATCTTCTCAGTTTCCTGGGGAAGTGGCTGTATATTGAGATTCTGTCTCCATTCTTTCTCATCCTGAAGAAAACTGGATTTATAAAAATCTGAGAACTCATGTTATAGGATGGTCTAAAATGTATATTGTTAGCTAAATGATATGAAACCATGAGCCAGCCTTTCATTTTTATGGAAATGTTTTAATTTAAATAAATACATTATATACAGTAACATTGGTTTTGATACCAGTACCAGTAAAAAAAAAAACTTTTGTGTATCTACTTCTGGTTTTGTATAGGGATGGGGGATTCTTAAGCCCTGTACACACGATCGGTTTTACCGATGAAAACAGTCCGATGGACTTTTTTCATCTGACAAACCGATCGTGTATGGGACCCATCGGTCTTTTTTCCATCGGTTTTAAAAAATAGAACATGTTTTAAATTTTTCTGATGGATCAAAAACCGATAGCAAATTCCGATCGTCTATAGGCAAGTCCATCGGATAAAAAACCCACGCATGCTCAGAATCAAGTCGACGCATGCTCAGAAGCATTGAACTTAATTTTTCTCGGCTCATCGGAGTGTTTTACGTCACCGCGTTTGGAACGGTCGGTTTTTTGACTGATGGTGTGTAGGCAAGACTTATGGAAGTCAGCTTCATCAAATTTCCGATGGACAAAACCATCAGATTAGAATCCATAGGATATCCGATCGTGTGTACAGGGCTTTAGAGTGATATAAAATGGTTATTAACCAAAAATAAAAATGAGAAAATAATAATTTAACTTCCACAAAACAAATTTTCTGCACGATGCAGCAGCTTTACAGCAAAGCTTCAACCAGTGGCGGTGCGTCCATTAGGGGGGAAGGGGAGCCACCCCTCTCTCCTTTCCACCCCCTCTATGAATAATGGACAGATTCATGCATTGCAGGAATCTATCCATGGCCACCGCTGCCACCCCCTATTCAGGCATCTGGTCCCTTTCCAGACGCCGGGAGCCTGAACTCCAGCGGCGGGGGTGTTTTTTCGAAGCACCTGATTAGAGCCATAGGCTTCAATAGGCTTCAAAAAAGGTGGACTCATGGCGCAGAGCATTGCACTCGCAGCCCAGCCAGATGTGTTAGAAAAGCAAATTAATATATTATTTTCTAACACTGAACTGCCTCGCCACCAATCAAGTAGCGCGGGTCTGATGCCCGTCACCTGATTGTCTGAAGGCACAGGTGCCTCATTGGACGCCTAGCAGAACGAGAAGAGACGCATGGGAGGACAGCATGGGGGACTCAGAAGCCGTTCCAAAGCTCGCCACCGTCACCTGCTGTCTGACCTGCCCCTTAGATGGGGCAGACAGTGGGCGGGCGGGGGGCACAGTGGCAGCATTTGTTGGGCACAAGTGGCTGCATATGATGGGCACACGGGGCAGCATTTGATGGGCACAAGTGGTGGCATTTGATAGGCACAAGTGGCAGCATTTAATGGGCACAAGTGGCTGCATATGATGGGCACAAGTGGGGGCATTTGTTGGGCACAGGTGGCTGCATTTGATGGGCACAAGTGGCTGCATTTGATGGGCACAAGTGGCTGAATATGATGGGCACAAGTGGCTGCATTTAATAGGCACAAGTCCCTGCATATGATGGGCACACGTGGCTGCATATGATGGGCACAAGTGGCTGCATTTGAAGGGGCACACATGCTTGCATATGATGGGCACAAGTGACTGCATTTGATGGGCACAAGTGGCTGAATTTGATAGGCACAAGTGGCTGCATATGATGGGCACAAGTAGCTGCATTTGATGGTGCACAAGTGGTTGCATATGATGGGCACACGTGGCTGCATTTGATGGTGCACAAGTGGTTGCATATGATGGGCACAAGTGGATGCATTTGATGGGCACAAGTGGCTGCATATGATGGGCACAAGTGGCTGCATTTGATGGGGCACAAGTGGTTGCATATAATAGGCACAGTGGCTGAATTTGATGAGCACAGTGGCTGCAATTGATAGCACAGTGGCTGCATTTAATGGCACAGTGGCTGCATATGATGGGCACAAGTGGCTGCATTTGATGGGCACAAGTGGCTGCATATGATGGGCACAAGTGACTGCATTTGATGGGCACAAGTGGCTGAATATGATGGGCACAAGTGGCTGCATTTGATAGGCACAAGTCCCTGCATATGATGGGCACAAGTGGCTGCATATGATGGGCACAAGTGGCTGCATTTGATGGGCACAAGTGGCTGCATATGATGGGCACAAGTGGCTGCATTTGATGGTGCACAAGTGGTTGCATATGATGGGCACACGTGGCTGCATTTGATGGTGCACAAGTGGTTGCATATGATGGGCACAAGTGGATGCATTTGATGGGCACAAGTGGCTGCATTTGATGGGGCACAAGTGGCTGCATATGATAGGCACATTGGCTGAATTTGATGAGCACAGTGGCTGCAATTGATAGCACAGTGGCTGCTTTTAATGGCACAGTGGCTGCATATGATGGGCACAAGTGGCTGCATTTGATGGGCACAAGTGGCTGCATATGATGGGCATGGGAGGACAGCATGGGGGACACAGAAGCCGTTCCAAAGCTCGCCACCATCACCCGCTGCCTGACCTGCCCCTTAGATAGGGCAGACAGTGGGCGGGCGGGGGGCACAGTGGCGGCATTTGTTGGGCACAAGTGGCTGCATATGATGGGCACACAGGGCAGCATTTGATGGGCACAAGTGGTGGCATTTGATAGGCACAAGTGGCAGCATTTAATGGGCACAAGTGGCTGCATATGATGGGCACAAGTGGGGGCATTTGTTGGGCACAGGTGGCTGCATTTTATGGGCACAAGTGGCTGCATTTGATGGGTACAAGTGGCTGCATATGATGGGCACAAGTGGCTGCATTTGAAGGGGCACACATGGTTGCATATGATGGGCACAAGTGACTGCATTTGATGGGCACAAGTGGCTGAATTTGATAGGCACAAGTGGCTGCATATGATGGGCACAAGTAGCTGCATTTGATGGTGCACAAGTGGTTGCATATGATGGGCACACGTGGCTGCATTTGATGGTGCACAAGTGGTTACATATGATGGGCACAAGTGGATGCATTTGATGGGCACAAGTGGCTGCATATGATGGGCACAAGTGGCTGCATTTGATGGGGCACAAGTGGTTGCATATGATAGGCACAGTGGCTGAATTTGATGAGCACAGTGGCTGCAATTGATAGCACAGTGGCTGCATTTAATGGCACAGTGGCTGCATATGATGGGCACAAGTGGCTGCATTTGATGGGCACAAGTGGCTGCATATGATGGGCACAAGTGACTGCATTTGATAGGCACAAGTGATTGCATATGATGGGCACAAGTAGCTGCATTTGATGGTGCACAAGTGGTTGCATATGATGGGCACACGTGGCTGCATTTGATGGGGCGCAAGTGGTTGCATATGATGGGCACAAGTGGTTGCATATGATGGGCACAAGTGGCTGCATATCATGGACACAAGTGGCTGCATTTGATAGGCACAAGTGATTGCATATGATGGGCACAAGTGGCTGCATTTGATAGGCACAAGTCCCTGCATATGATGGGCACAAGTGGCTGCATATGATGGGCACAAGTGGCTGCATTTGATAGGCACAAGTGATTGCATATGATGGGCACAAGTAGCTGCATTTGATGGTGCACAAGTGGTTGCATATGATGGGCACACGTGGCTGCATTTGATGGGGCACAAGTGGTTGCATATGATGGGCACAAGTGGTTGCATATGATGGGCACAAGTGGCTGCATATCATGGACACAAGTGGCTGCATTTGATGGGCACAAGTGGCTGCATATGATGGGCACAAGTGGCTGCATTTAATGGGGCACAAGTGGTTGCATATGATAGGCACAGTGGCAGAATTTGATAAGCACAGTAGCTGCAATTGATAGCACAGTGGCTGTATTTGATGGCACAGTGGCTGCATTTGATGGGCACAAGTGGCTGCATTTTATGGCACAGTGGCTGCATTTGATGGGACACGTGGCTGCATTTGATGGGCACAATGGCTGCAATTTATGGCACAGTGGCTGCATTTGATGGCACAGTGGCTGCATTTGATGGGCACAATGGCTGCATTTGATGGGCACAATGGCTGCATTTGATGGCACACTGGCTGCATTTGATGGGCACAATGGCTGCATTTGATGGGCACAATGGCTGCATTTGATGGCACAGTGGCTGCATTTGATGGGCACAGTAGCTGCATTTGATGGGCACAATGGCTGCCATTGATGGGCACAATGGCTGCAATTGGTGGCATAGTGGCTGCATTTGATGGACACAGTGAGGCTGCAATTGATGGGTTTTTTCCCAGTATTTTTCAGTTTGTTTGTGCCCCCCCCAAAAAAAGTTTGAGCACCAGCTGTCACTGGCTCCAACTGTAGAGGTCTTGTACTGTGCAGGTGACCATCATTTAGAATCAACAATAGGATGCTTTCAGGATCTTTGAATCATCATGGTAGCAATCAGCAGGTAATTTAAGAACATGTATCAACAATATTAATTTAAACAGGCAGAGAGCCTGTCAATTAAAAATAATAGGATAAGTACATCCTGCTAGATATTGACTAATAGACCAGACAAGTAGGCTGACAAAAACTATTTTACCAGTGTAATATCTTCACAGCAAAGCCTGATGCATTGATGAGGATAATGTAGAAACTTTTGATAATATTCACTTAGTTAATAATAAGTGAATAAGGGGAACTGTGTTACCTTTAACCACTTAAGCCCTGGACCATTTGGCTGGCCAAAGACCAGAGCACTTTTTGCGATTCAGCACTGCGTCGCTTTAACTGACAATTGCATGGTCATGCTACATGGCTCCCAAACAAAATTGACGTCCTTTTTTTCCCACAAATACAGCTTTCTTTTGGTGGTATATGATCACCTCTGCGGTTTTTATTTTTTGCGCAATAAACAAAAAAAGAGCGACAATTTTGAAAAAAAAGCAATATTTTTTACTTTTTGCTATAATAAATATCCCCAAAGAATATATAAAAAAAAACATTTTTTTCCTCAGTTTAGGACGATACGTATTCTTCTACATATTTTTGGTAAAAAAAAATCGCAATAAGCGTTTATTGATAGGTTTGCGCAAAAGTTATAGCGTCTACAAAATAGGGGATAGTTTTATGGCATTTTTATTAATATTTTTTTTTTTTTACTAGTAATGGCGGCGATCAGCAATTTTTATCGTGATTGTGAAATTATGGCGGACACATCGGACACTTTTGACGGCATTTTGGGACCATTGTCATTGATACAGCAATCAGTGCTATAAAATACACTGGCAGTGAAGGGGTTAACCAGTAGGGGGCGCTGAAGGGGTTAAGTGTGTCCTAGGGATGTGTTCTAACTGTAGGGGGAATGGGCTATGTGTGACATGACACTGATCACTGCTCCCGATTACAGGGAGCTGTGATCAGTGTCCTGTCACTAGGAAGACTGGGGAAATGCTTGTTTACTTCAGCATTTCCCCGTTCTTCCTCTCCGTGAGACGATCGCGGGTATCCCCACGGACATCGAGTCCACGGGACTCGGGGTCGGACTCATGGAGCTCACAATGCCGCTTCTTAAAGGGGACGTACCTGTCTGCCATCTGCCTGTCCGTGCCATTCTGCTGACGTATATCGTTGTGCGCTGGTCGGCAAGCGGTTAACCAGGGCTGCTGTTAGAAATCACAGGGCCCCATATAGCCTAATTGACAGGTCCTCCCCCCCAAAAAAAAAATGTAAATGACATTTTTGCTAAAATGCCATGGCATGTTTTGCAGCCATGGCAGAAGCTTTCCCCTTGTCGGGCAAGACCCATTCAAGTGAAATGTGCTGCTCTGCAAACACCCCGCAAATGTGTGCAAAGATCTAAATGCTGACTGCTCTTCAGACAGCAAAGTGCATATGAACAAGACCTTAATTTTTAATTCTAATTATTTTATAGAATTTACATGTGTTGTACTTTTTTTTTTAATTTATTTTATTTATTTTTACATTTTTAAACTGCCCTGTTGGAGATACATAAATCAAATGAAGAAGATGCAGCTCTCCCGACTAGCCACCATAACATAAGAATCAAGGTCGGTTTCAGCCTTTCAAAGGTTCAGGCTAGGTTCACACCTATGAGGTTGCGTTTTTGAGCTTGGAGTCTTTGCCAAGTTCGCAATCAGTTGTTCAGCGGTTCCATTGCGTTTTTAGCTGCGGACTTGCTGACCTGGGAAGTCTCGCCGCTGTTATCATGAGGGGGAACTCCACGGCAAATAAAAAAAAAAAACGGCATGGGTTCCCCTCCAGGAGCATATCAGGCCCTTAGGTCTGGTATGGACTTTGGTTGTCGGGGTATGTGGGTGAGGGGCTTATCGGAATCCAGGAGCCCCCTTTAATAAGGGGGCCCCCAGATCCCGGCCCCTCAACCTATGTGAATGAGTCTGGGGTACATCGTAACCCCTACCCATTCACCTGGTGGAAAAAAAATGGCAATAAAAACACTACACAGGTTTTTTAAGTCATTTATTAGTCAGCTCCGGGGGTCTTCTTCCAACTTCGGGGGTCTTCTTCCAACTTCGGGGGGTCTCTTCTGACTTCGGGAGTCTCCGGTGTCGTCTCCGCGCTCTCCGGTTCTTCTCTCGCTCTCCGGTTCTTTCTTCCTTCTGCCGGGCCTCCGCTATCTTCTTCCAGCTCTTTTGCTAGCGGGGGCCCGGTCTTCTTCGTCGCCTTCTTACCTCTTTTCTCCTGGAGATGTTGACTCGTCGCTGTCTCCGGCTGTAATGCCGTATGAGCGGAGCGCATTCACTTTTATAGGCATGGGCGTGGTCACCGGGTGATGCCACCCAGTGACCCCGCCCCATATGACGTCACAGTCCCATCATTCCCCGGGACTTTCACGTCATATGGGGCCGGGATCTGGGGGCCCCCTTATTAAAGGGGGCTCCTGTATTCCGATAAGCCCCCCTCCCGCATACCCCGACAACCAACGGCCAAGGTTGTCGGGAAGAGGCCCTGTCCTCATCAACATGGGGGCAGGGTGCTTTGGGGTGGGGGGGCCGCAGTGCGCCCCCCTGTCCCAAAGCACCCACCCCCCCATGTTGAGGGCATGCAGCCTGGTACGGTTCAGGAGGGAGGGGGCCGCTCTCATCCCCCCCCTCTTTTCCTGCGGCCTGCCAGGTTGCGTGCTCGGATAAGGGTCTGCTATGGACTTTGGGGGGACCCCCACCCCGTTTTTTTCGGCATAGGGGTTCCCGTTAAAGTCCATACCAGACCTAAGGGCCTGGTATGCTCTTGGAGGGGAACCCATGCCGTTTTTTTTTTAAATTTGGCGTGGAGTTCCCCCTCAAGATCCCTGTTCAAAACGCAACACATGTGCGAATCAGATGCGTGCCCGTAGAACATAATGGGCCTGAATTCACACCTGAGCCGCACCGCAATGCCTAGAGAATGCACACGTTTTTTTCGGCAATGCGCAGTGCGAATGCATCGCACATATGTGAACCAGCCTCATTAGAATCAATGTATTTTATAATGTTATGCGAATTGGATGCGGTGTAAGCCACAACCAATTTGCATAGGTGTGATTGGGGCCTCAAGGTTTTTTCCTAAGCTCAAAAGTTAATTTGTATAACAGGAAATTGCCATTAATCAGGGTCTTCTAGGTCATAACAGAAAGTTGGGAATCAACCTTCTGGGACAAAAGAACCAGCTTTTTAGCATAAAAGTATAAAATATGTAGCAGATGCTTGTCATATTTAGACAGGTGAAGGTCACTAAAAATCCCTAGCATGCAATTCCTAGAGTGTAAAATGGTAGGCCGTCCAAGTGCGGTAAAAATAAATTCACTACCGGAAAGCAGAGAAAATAGGGCAATTATACACACCGTGCAGAAAATCATCATTTGCCCCGCAGCCTCTAAAACAGGTTGCTTATGAGCGTAGGTCTAGTCTATGCAGTCTGGTCGGGTGAGATAGCTATGGTGGAACAGCTTAAAATGGATAATTCTGTCTCTACAGGCAGGCTGGTTACTGAAAAAGAGACATACTATGCTTCTTCTGCAATAAAAAAACTTACCTGTCTGTTCACAATATGTATTAAAATATACACTGAGCTGCACATGCAAAGAAGTCCAGTTTGTGTGTGGGCTATTTTTTCTCTGTTGGCGATAAACTTTGACTCACAAATCAGGGATTCCTCCTAAAAACTTCTCTGCACTTATCAACACGGTGGCAAATGATTTGCCGGTTCAGCAAATGGCAACAACAGTGCATGGGTGAGACCGTACTTGAGTTGTTCAAAAGCCTGTTCACAATCAGACATCCAGCGGTCTTCTATGCTTTTTTTAGCCTCTTGGTGTTCTTGACTTCATCTGTGTTTCACTTTGCAGGAACCTGTTAAGGGGTTTCACAGCTTTAGAGAAACCATCAACAAAACATCTGTAGTAACCATAGAATCGGTGATGGTCCTTGGCCTGGCCCAAGATTTAACAGCTTTGTTTTTCAGTTCAGTGGTGATATCTTCAGCTGATCCAATGTGTCAAACATTTGTCAGAGAGGATAGGAAGAATTTTCAGTTGTCAATTGTCAGTTTCAATAATTCTATCACAGGTCTGAAAAGTAGTATATGAGCAACTTAAAGCGGAGCTCCACCCTAAAGTGGAACTTCCGCTCATCGGAACCCTCCCCCCCTCCGGTGTCACAATTGACACCTTTCAGGGGAAGGGGGTTTAGATACCTGTCTAAGTCAGGTATTTGCACCCACTTCCGGGAGTCCTCTCTGCGGAAAATCTGTGGGAAGCACGTCACTTCCCGCAGAATAGCCGTAGTGTTCTGGGAGACACTCGGCTCCCACAACACAGGAGGACCAGTCAGAACGGCGCAGCGCGACTCACGCATGCGCCGTAGGGAACCGGGCAGTGAAGCCGCAAGGCTTCACTTCCTGGTTCGCTCACCGAGGAAAGCGGTGGGGGCAGCAGAGTGACGAGCGATTGCTTGTCCTCTGCTGCGGACGTCGCTGGACTCCAGGACAGGTAAGTGTCCTAATATTAAAAGTCAGCAGCTGCAGTATTTGTAGCTGCTGGCTTTTAATATTTTTTTTTTTTGGCGGAGCTCTGCTTTAAGCCTTGAGGAATACAGTCAAATTCAAAGAATCCTAAAAAAAAGATAAGTGTGGGTTTCTCACAATTCTTTGTAAAGCCCTGTACACACGATCGGTTTTACCAATGAAAACAGTCCGATGGACTTTTTTCATTGGACAAACCAATCGTGTATGGGCCCCATCGGTCTTTTTTCCATTGGTGATTAAAAATAGAACATGTTTTAAATTTATCCGATGGAAAAAAAAACGATAGCAAATTCCGATCGTCTGTGTGGAACTCCATCGGAGAAAAAACCCATGCATGCTCAGTGTCAGGGACGTGCTGGGCTTGAACCTGGGACCTCTTCTGTGTCTGGCATTGACTCTTCCAGCGGAGCTATCTGAGATGCTGGACAGTTCCCTGCCTGATCTGCTGGATAACCTATCTGATCCATTAGACTACTCTGCTTGGTGTCTGATTACTGTTGAACTCTGAACCCCTTGCTCCTCCCATGTACTTCCTATAAAAGACATTCCAGAGATGTTGCCCCTTGCGGTTTGATCTGCTTCTGTTCCCTGAGTTCCTGATTCTGTGCTTGTATCCTGTTCCTGTGTTTGACCCGGCTTCCTGACCACGCTTCTGTCTCCAGTCCTGACCTCGGCTCGTTTGACCCTGCTCAGTTATCTGCCAGTCTGCCTGTTGCCAAGATTCTGCCTGGACTTTGACTACTCTCTGCCTGCCACTTGTGATGTTTACCTTGATGTGTATGACCCGGCTTGTCTGACTCTGCAAACCTGCACCAGCTTACCTGCATCCTCTGCTCTGCAAGCTGCACACGCTGATCTGCATCCTTTGCAATGCAAACCTGCACCTGCTGACCTGCATCCCTGCTCTGCAAACCTGCACCTGCTGACCTGCATCCCTGCTCTGCAAACCTGCACCTGCTGACCTGCATCCCTGCCCTGCAAACCGGCACCTGCTGACCTGCATCCTCTGCTCTGCAAGCTGCACCTGCTGACCTGCATCCGCTGCTTCCGGAACCAGCCGTTCCAGTCTCCACTCGGCTCCACCACTCCAAGCAGTGAGGATCAGACAGGCACCCTTACCTCACCGTGCTCTTACCACCACTGTCCCCACTCCAGTGGTCTCCGAGCCGGGATTGTACGGGAGGTCCCTCTCCGCACGTCAGGCTCACACCCAAGGTACGTTACAGTATCAAACCGCCATGCCTGAGCATGCAGGAGATACCTTGCCTATGGACAATGTCTATCGACACCTTACAGCTCTCACTCAGATCGTGAAGTCTCTGCAGGGCAGCCATGTCCGAATGGATAAGCAGACACAAACTCAAGCCACCTCTGCAGATTCACCTCCAACCCCAACTTCCTCTTTTGGAATGTTACCATCTCCTGAGCCCAGGGTCCCTGTTCCTGAGAAGTTTTTCGGGGATCGGAGTAAATTCCGTGCGTTTCGCAACGCATGTGAACTTTACTTTTCGTTGCTACCTCTGACTTTTTCATCTGAAGCCACCAAGGTGGGCTTCGTTATCGCTTTGCTGCAGGGGGAACCTCAAGCTTGGGCCCATCACTTACTTGAAGTCCGCCATGTAGTTCTAGACTCTCTGCCCTCTTTTCTTGATGCCATGGCCCGACTTTATGACGATCCACAGCGGATTTCTACTGCCGAGGCTGCTCTCCATGCGCTCCAGCAAGGCCGCCGAGCGGTCGAGGACTATGTGACTGATTTCAGACGCTGGAGCGCGGATACCCAGTGGAATGAGGCGGCTCTGCGGCATCAGTTCCGTCTTGGTCTCTCTGAAAGCCTGAAGGATGAGTTAGCACGGGTCGGTGTTCCTGATGTTCTAGAGACTTTAATTAATTTGTCTATCCAGATAGACCGACAACTCCGGGAGCGCAGAGCAGAAAGGTCTACCCAACAGCTCCGCCCAGCTTGGATGCTACCCCGGATACAAGCCCCTGTGTACCCTGCCAGTGCCAGTACGGTTCCAACTGAACCCTCTTCCCTCAACCAGACCGTCAAGCCAGGGCAGCTTGGACTAATGAAACATTCCCTATCGGCCAAGGAACGACTTCGTCGGCTGCAGAATTATCTATGCCTGTATTGCGGTGAACCCAGTCATTATGTCTCTTCTTGTCCTGCTAAGCTGCGCAAGGTCCTGGCTACCTCTTCTCCCAACTACTCACCTCCATCTACCAATGCTACTCACCTGGCTCTTCCTATCTCTTTCCAACTACCAGGGAGGACAATACCAGTAACTGCAATAATCGACTCAGGGGCATGTAGTTGTTTTGTCGATCTAGACTTTGCAGCAAAACAACACATCCCACTCCAACCTAAGACTCAGGGACTTTCCATTTTCCTGGCAGATGGGTCTCGCATCAAGTCCGGAGTAGTGACCCAGGAGACCCCTCCTTTGCCTGTGATCACCTCCATGGACCATAAGGAACTATTGACTTTGGATGCTATTGCATCTCCCATGTTTCCAGTTATCCTGGGTCTACCCTGGCTTCAGGCACACAATCCACAGATTGATTGGGGAACCGGAAGTATTAAGTTCCAGTCACCATACTGTCAACGCCACTGCATGCTTCCACGTCCCAGCACCTTGGGGCCTCTGTTATGCCTGGATTCAGATCCAGAGATACGAGCTTCTGTACCCAAACAATATCATGAGTTCCTGGACGTCTTCAGCAAACGAGGAGCCGAAGTGCTCCCGCCTCATCGTCCTTACGATTGTCCAATCGAGCTTCTTCCCGGTGCTGAGATTCCTTTCGGACGGATCTTCCCCCTATCTGAACGGGAGCTTGAGGTACTGAAAGAATACGTTGATGAGAACCTTAAGAGGGGTTTCATCCGTCCTTCCACTTCTCCAGCAGGGGCAGGAATCTTCTTTGTGGAGAAAAAAGACCATTCTCTTCGGCCCTGTGTAGATTACCGGGAATTAAATAAAATCACGGTCAAGAACCGGTACCCTCTGCCTCTGGTACCTGAACTTTTTCAAAGACTCAGGACTTCCTCTGTGTTTACCAAACTAGACCTGCGGGGGGCGTACAACCTGGTACGCATCCGAGCAGGGGATGAATGGAAGACTGCCTTTCGTACCAGGTTCGGCCATTACGAATACCTAGTAATGCCCTTCGGCCTATGTAACGCCCCTGCCACCTTTCAGCATCTAGTCAATGATGTTTTCAGAGACTGTCTGGACATTTATGTAGTTGTCTATCTTGATGATATTTAGATTTTTTCCTCCTCTCTTGAGCAGCACCGGAAACACGTCAAGAGTGTACTCTGTCGTCTCCGCCAGCATGGACTGTACGCAAAACCAGAAAAGTGTGAATTTGAGCGACAGAGTATCCAGTTCCTTGGCCTAGTGATCTCTACAGAGGGATTCAAGATGGACCCACAGAAGGTTTCAGCCATTCTGGATTGGCCTGCACCTTCAGATAAAAGGGGGGTGCAGCGCTTCGTTGGCTTTGCCAATTTTTATCGGAGGTTTATCAAGGGATTCTCTGCTATTATTTCCCCGATTACGCAGCTAACGAAGCAAAATGCTCGATTCCAGTGGACACCTGAAGCACAGGCTGCTTTCACAAACCTAAAAATACTTTTTACGTCTGCTCCTATTCTAAGTCATCCCGATCCTGCCCTACCGTATCTACTTGAGGTAGATGCCTCAGAGACAGCGGTTGGAGCTGTTATCTCCCAGCGCCAAGGTCTCAAGGACTTGATACACCCGGTAGCCTTCTTCTCCCGTAAGCTTACTCCATCCGAGAGGAATTATGATGTTGGAGACCTGCATCCCTGCCCTGCAAACCGGCACCTGCTGACCTGCATCCTCTGCTCTGCAAGCTGCACCTGCTGACCTGCATCCGCTGCTTCCGGAACCAGCCGTTCCAGTCTCCACTCGGCTCCACCACTCCAAGCAGTGAGGATCAGACAGGCACCCTTACCTCACCATGCTCTTACCACCACTGTCCCCACTCCAGTGGTCTCCGAGCCGGGGTTGTACGGGAGGTCCCTCTCCGCATGTCAGGCTCACACCCAAGGTACGTTACACTCAGAATCAAGTCGACGCATGCTCAGAAGCACTGAACTTAATTTTTCGCGGCTCGTCGGAGTGTTTTACGTCACGGCGTTTGGGACGGTTGGATTTTCGACTGATGGTGTGTAGGCAAGACTGATAGAAGTCAGCTTCATCGGAAATCCGATGGAAAAATTCATCGGATTTTTTCCTATCAGAAATCCGATCGTGTGTACAGGGCTTATGCATCAGGATTTTATAGTACCAGTATCTTAAATACAGACACTGAACCACTTCAACCACCAGTTCAAGACATCTTCTATCCTAGGGGTAGCATATTGGCTAGGAACAGTTCTCTAATTCAAAGTGCTAAAAAAAAACATGCACCAATGGAAGGAAAACCAGACCAAATGATAAAAGAATCCAAATTAATTTATTGGTTTACACTAAAAATAGCAGCCAACACGTTTCAGGGGTCAGAAAAAAGTTCCCCTTCATTAGGGCTTCAGTTAAAATAAGAATCTTGAATGGATGCAAAATAAGGCTTTCCTGTGTGAATATTCAGTTAAAATAAGAACCTTGCATTGTCTCAAATCTGAATTAAGTGTGGTCCTAGCACTCTTCTACCAAAGTCTGTGTGTTTCCACTAACATATTGGCTCCAGGATATTGTCATGGTATGTAACACACAACCTCAAGAGTTTCAAAAACTTCTGTAGTCTCTCCAATGGAGAAAGGAAATTCTAACTTCTAAATTCAGTGTCATTGAGGCCCCAGATCGCCAGTTCTTCCATTTTTTATAATGGCAAATGATTCAAATGTTCTGATAGAAATCTCTGTATAATATGGTAACCTCTGCACCAATAACCAGCAGTGCTCTCCTGTACTCGTCTTTTATCTTCACTGACAGTACAGGAGAAGATTCCACTAAACTGTTGGGTAAGCTTAATATCTTCTGTTGATCGGCAGTCCTGTAATATATGTTTTCATGTAGAACAAATTAATTTTATTCTGACCTCAGGAATTCATTTTGATTGATCTTTAGCTTTCTCTGCAGGGGTGATTGTCTTTGAGCTGTTTTTCTGCTCTTTCTGACCCAGTTAAGTGAATTTGAAACAAGCACAATGAATGTTTATCCAGATCGTATAGCAAATAATTGAGTGGTATGATGTAAGGGAGGTTCTTTGACTATTAGATTTCTTAGAGTTCTTTTCAACCAGGTACTCAGCTGACACCTTCACCAAGGCCTCTGGAGTTTACAGTATCAGCGCAATTATCTGACTCCCTTTTAAAGTGGTTCCAAAGTCAAAATAGTTTTACCTTTAATACATTCTCTGCATTAAGGTAAAAAATCTTCTCACTACCTATCCTAACTCCCTAAACACATAACTGACACCTCTCACTTATTCATCACTGGCTTGGCTAAAGCACAGCTCTCCTCTCTTCCTGGTCTCAAAAGACACACTGAGGGCAGCAGGAGCCATAGGCTCCCACTGCTCTCAGTAAAATTCCTGAGAGGAGGGAGCGGGGGGTGTGGCTTGCCAGCGCTGTTTGTGTCTGTGGACACACACAGACTGGCTCGGAAATGCAGACACGGATGCCCCCTAAGCACTTGGCTTGCTGAGGGGGCACTTGGAGGAGAGAGGTAAGTATAATATCTTTTTGTATTTTAGCACACAAAATTTTAGTTTAGTATTTCACTTGAAGTGGCCTACAGCTCCACACCGATAACAGATCACTAATTATTTCAACCTCTAAGTTAGAATAGGCTAAGACCTTTCCATCTGAGTCATTTTCTGGGCTAAGCCCAACACACTTTGTCCTAATTGTGCCTTCATTCTTTTTGCCAGCAGGATTATCATCTCCATCATGTGGGACATTTGTGACTTCATGGTGGCTGTCTCTGAGTTGACATTTGTTGCACTACCAGTCTAACTCCAGCTGTCTCTGCATAGTGCCTATCCCTTGACCTAAATCTTCCAACATGGCTCCTCCCTGTCTCATTGTACTTAATCACAACCTTTTGTGTTTTTAGCTCCCTAATATATAATCTGTGCTAGGGAGCTCCAAAGAACTACATGGCCCATCAGATGATAAATCTGTACAGTAGAGAACTCAGAAACTGGTAGCAGCAGATCAGTACAGTTAGCAGGGTCAACATCCACTATTTGGTAAACGTCTGTGAAGGCTGTATTTTTTTTCCAAGGAGAAACTAAACATAGGTAACTCTGGTGGGTGGTGCTGATATCCTGGATGAATGTAGAGCAGCTGAAGGAGCTGGCTTGGATAAAAATGCAGATACAGCTCCTACCTAAATTTGGTGGTCTCCTTAGTGAGACAACTCACTGAACTAAGAAAATAATCAGTACAAAAAAACAATTAAACGATCAAATGTGAAATACAGCAGTTCACTTTTCTCTACCTACATAAGCTTATTATCATATGAGTTTTGCATTCGTCCTTTTGTTAGCTCATAGATCTGGGTTGGGGCCCAGCACAAATGCACAGAATTGAATTCCTTTTCAAGGTTTTAAAGTAGCAATGGGTGTCCTGTCCTTTTAAGATGCTCCACTCTAAAGGAAGTCTGTTCTCAGACAGCTTACTTTATCCAGTAGATACTACTCTATTGACTGTATTTTTCCTCTGTGTCTAGCTGCCAATATTTTCTCAATCATACACAACAGTCTATTACAATAGCTCCTGATGAGATTGACACATATCTGAAGATATGGCAGTACTATGTTTCAGTAAAGTACTACCCTGCAGAAAACGTGCCCCTCTGATGTCACACACAGGCTGTCAAGTGCCTCTCTTTATAGTAGCTGTCCCATTGAAATAAATTGAAACGATCATTTTTGGATATTCTTAAATCAATTGAACTTCATTTTTGGCAAGCTGCTTAGGGACTGATTGGCCTCTAGTGGCAGAAAGACAGTCTGGTAAAATGATAAACAACTTGGCCACATAATGTGGACAAATTAGCTGTGCAAAATTAAACAGTTTTGCTGCACAATTACATAGCATGGTGAATATATAAAAAAAAAAAAAAATACACATTAGTACTTTGTACAATAAAGGTCAATTCTTCTTCTGAGTACTTAAAGTGCTTCTAAAGTTACATTTTTTTTGCCTTAATACAATCTATGAATTAAGGTTAAAAATGCACCACTGCCTGTCCTAGCCATCCCCCAAACACTTACTTGGTTGGTTCCTCTCACTGATCCAGTGTTGTCCTGGCTGCAGCACCACTCCTCTAGCTTTCGAGTCTCACAGGAGACACAAACAGCAGCTGAAGCCATAGTCTTTTTCTACTGTTAATCAAACTCCTGTGAGGAAGGAGTAGGGGCATGGCTTAAAGGTGCTGTGTGTCTATGGATACAAACAGCCAGGCTCAGGAGGGACCCATTAGCACACAGCTCATTGAGGGGGCAGAGAGGAGAGAGGAATGCACAGCAGTAAACTCCAGAAAAGTGACTGCTCTGTGCAATATCATTGAGCGGGTAAGTATAGTATCTTTGTCATTTTAAAGCAAGTATCACTTTAACTGTAAAAAAGAGGTGGATCTAAACAATATAATAAAATATGAATAAAATCACCCAGATAGCGCTAGTGCACATAAATATTAATGCACCAACAATAATAATATCACTTTAACGTTGAGTTAAACTATTTACTAGCTTCTTTTATCACTTGAAGACTCGTACACAATGTGCCAACACAACTAGAAATCTCGGAGGGAAAATCTCACCACTGAAAAAATAAGTCACCTTGCGGGAAGGTTTGGTGTCATTCATTCAACCTATATAACAGTTTTTGGTATAGTTGGTATTTAAATTATTTACAAGCATGAAACAGAAAGAAAGAATTAAAAATAAACCACCATTATTAGTTGTTGAACAATCAAAGTAATACCAATTGACCCTCAATAGAGATATCGACATTTTAAACCCAAAAGTATACAGGCTAACAAAAATGAGATCTACTCATGAGAGCGGTTATACTTTTCATCATTTTAGTTGTAGGGTCACACTAAACCATAGCAGCATCATATGCCAATCAGATCCTACACCCACACTCTCCTAATAGCATATATGTGGGCCATATTCACGATAAAAGAAACATGCTGCAAAGATTGCCACTGTTTTACGTGGCTCTGTCCCATTTTGCTACTATCGTGAATATGGCCCAAAGGTATGTTACCAGAGGCATGATTTTAAGATTTGATCAGTATAGGGTGATGTAGTGTGATTGAATAGTGTTTTTTTTTTTTTTTTTATATAAAGGTGAATCAACCGTTTAAGTTTAAGATTTTCCTAAAACTTTTTTTTTATTTTTAAGTTTCATCACCTTTTCTCCAGGATATCCAGGTACACCATCCTTCCCATGCATGCCCGGTTCTCCCTGTTAAAATAGTTAAAACCAGGATAATGAAAAAAGCTGCAACATTTTATGACAGAAATAGTTATCAGCAATTACTTCATTACAAGCAATTATTTAAAGCGAAGCCCCCCTGAAAAAAAATATTAAAAGCCAGCAGCTACAAATACTGCAGCTGCTGACTTTTAATATATTGACACTTACCTGTCCTGGAGTCCAGCGACGTCGGCAGCAGAAGACGAGCAATCGCTCGTCACTCTGTTGCCCCCACCGCCATACTCGGTGAGGGAATCAGGCAGTGAAGCTATCCTCCCTAAAAATACTATTATGGCACATCAAATATTTGAGTAGGTATTTCCATATCTAGAGAGCCTCAAACATGCAGGTCCCAGTTCATGCCTATACTGTACCAACCTGTATGCTCTTTGATAAGAGGCTGGTGCTTTAAATAGAATCGCTCTAAACACTAGACATGTGCATTCGTTTTCGTCCGAATGCATTTTCGTCCGAATTTCAGCTATTTTCGTTATCGTTTTAACAAACGAAAACGAAAGCACAGAATCCGAAAACCGAAAGATCCGACATAAACAAATGCTTTATTTTCGTTTTCGTTGCTACAACAGTTCGATATAGATAGGAGATTCGACGTGACGCTGACAATAACAATCTGTGTCTATCGAACCTGTGGTCGAATGTGCCTAACCTTAACTCTATTAGTCCAAGATTATTCTACATAGGAGAGAAAAGATTCGACATTATAGAGAGAAAAGATTCGACATAGGAGAGAAAGATTCGACATAGGAGAGAAAAGATTCGACATAGGAGAGAAAAGATTCGACATAGGAGAGAAAAGATTCGACATTATAGAGAGAAAATATTCGACATAGGAGAGAAAAGATTCGACATAGGAGAGAAAAGATTTGTTATTATAGAGAGAAAAGATTCGACATAGAGAGAAAAGATCACTGCTGGAATTGGGTGGGGGAAGTAAAATAAAAATAAAATTGATGATGAATGTTATTGGCTGATTGTAACCAAAGAGGAGGAGCAGTAAAATAGCTAGAATGACGAAGATTCGACAAAGCATCGAAAGTTAGAAGATTTGACGGTGCAGCAAAACTGTACGACGCTGCAATCGTACATTTCCGGTCAAATGCATCCGCCCATAGGCTATAGAAGAATTCTAATGTTGGTTGACTAGTAATAGTAATGAATAAATATAATTATTACTAGTCATACAACATTAGAATTCTTCTATAGCTTGTGGGCGGAACATTCGACCGGAAATGTATGATTGCAGCGTCGTACAGTTTCACTGCTCCGTCGAATCTTCTTTGAACATTCGACAGACACCATAAGCCTTCAATGACAGATTCGACCTTAATTAATTCAGATTTTCGGACGAATGCAATTTCTAACGAAAAACAAAATAAATGAAAACGAATTTCGGGAGTAACTAAATAAATTTATTTTTAGGACGAAAACGAAATTCCGAAACAAAATATTTCAGTGTGCACATGTCTACTAAACACCACTCCAATCTTGAATGGGGTGGATTAGATGGCTCATCTCTAAACAACAATATAATAATATTAGAAATATGCTTACAGGTCTTCCAGGCTTTCCAGGTGATCCATGAATACCCTTTTCACCTTTTGCCCCCTTAAAATCAAAAATAGGTATTAATTCTTAATTTGCTGATTCTCTGCTGTATATTTGGGATAGCAAGGAGATTGCATGCTTTGTTATATCTGTAGTTTAATTTCACATTCAAATACATTTCAAATATTTATACCTACCTTTTTTCCATCTAGTCCTGCAATTCCTTTGTCTCCTTTTTGTCCACGCTCACCCTAATATAATGTGCAAAAAAAAAATGTACTACATCAGCTAGAACCTGAGTTTCATGATGCTAAAAGCTTGTGTAACCAATTTAGGACATCACCTGGGCTTTTTAATGAGGAAGAGGAAACCATATAAAATACAGTTAACTATATTCAACTGGCAATGGTTAGTTACTGTACATTAAAACTTGACTTGTTCTGTAATATTGATGACGTTTCAAAACTGTATTTTTATTGGGTTATAAAAGAACAGATATAAAATTGTTATATATTGCACAATGTGCAGATAACGAAAACATAATGATATCAGAGAGAAAAAAAAAAAAAAATATATATATATATATATAAAGAAATAGGAGGTACAGGTAAACAATGTCCATAAATACAGAGCACAGGGGTGGTCTGCACAGCTTATCAAAAATATATAAAGTAAACAACTTGTAGGTAAGTAATAGAAATCAAAACCATAGAGCAAATTTTAAAGTAAAAAGACAAAGATTTTCATGGAGGGTATATGATAAGAAACAGGAGACTCAGGAAGGCACCAAATGGCATACATAGAAATAGGCGGGGGAGGAAGGGAATACAATCAAAAATAATACAATGCTAATACAATTTAAGATGTGGTAATTGGCATAGGGGTCCCATATTCCGATCGATCCCAAGGTTCCCAGACTTTATCAAATTGGGGGATGATATCATGTACAGAGGCCATTATATATTCCATCCTCTGAATCTCAGCCACCAGGTGGAGAAATATGGACCACGGAGGAGGTGTATTGGACAACCAGCACAATGGAATAAGCCTTTTGGCAGTTAACAAAATATAAGAGATTAGCCGATTGATTTTTTTGGTTAATCCTGAAAAAAATAAGACCCAACAGATAATTTAAGGGATCGAGCGGAAGGGACACATCTACCATCTTTTGTATTAGTAGCCTCACATCATGCCAAAAGGGTTGATTTATAGAACATTGCCAGAAAATATGAAATAAAGAACCTGTGTCAATCCCGCAACACCAGCAGCGCGACGAGACTGAGGAATCATATTTGTGAATGACATCAGGGGTTTTATACCAAAACATGAGGATCTTAATGGACGTTTCCCTTTGGGTTACACATTTGGAGGACTTGAAAGTAGAGGGCCAAATCCTATCCCATACCTGGACCATAATAGGTCTACCTAATAAATGGGACCATCTTCTCATGTAGTGGTGTGAGGTCTCAGTAAGAGGGGTAGACTCATGGAGGATACGGTGGATGGAGGATATTAAATGTAGTTGGTGAGGACCCTGTGCGCATAAATACTCAAAGGCGGTTGGTTTATCAAGAGTCAGGGTTGGAGATTTGGAGTGAAAGAAATGTCTAACCTGTAAATAAAAATGAAAAAGTTGGGGGGGTATATCAAATTTCTCAGGTAGAGTATCAAAAGTATGCAATCTCTGTGTGATAGGATGAATCAAATTCCGGAGCTGAAAAAGAGGGGCATTAAGCCATGGAAAAACCCTGCCCAGGGACAGACTGTCTGGTATGATTGGGTTAAACAGCACATTCACCAGGGGAGGGCAAGGTGAAGCAAGAAGATAGCCTTTGAGGCATTTATGCCAAATGGTTAAAGTGAAGGTCATTGGAGCAGTACATTGACATTTGAAAATGGGATCCAGGGATGGGAGGGCTCCCCAAACCAAAGAATACGGGGGAACCGGGTATAACACTCCCTTTTCAATGGAGGTCCATTGATTTGGTGCGTGTAAGGAGGATCATGATATAATAGCCCTCAAATGTGAGGTGTAATAATATTTAATAATGTCTGGAGCACCCAATCCCCCCTGGATCTTGGGGCAAATACCACCGAACTCGCTATGCGGTGGGCCCTGTTGCTCCATATGAACTTTAGAAAACTCCTCTGAAGTGCTTTTAGTTTATAGGAAGGCATGGCAACTGGTAATGTTTCAAAGTGGTATAGTAGTCTGGGTAAAATAGACATTTTTAGAACATTAATCCTACCCAACAGGGACAAGGGATATTTTGTCCAGACCATCAGGGATTTGTTAATGTCTAAAACCAGAGGGGGAACATTAGCAGGATAAAGGGAAGAATAAGAGGGGGTGAGAAGGATACCTAAATATTTGAGGGAGGTATTGCACCATTTATAAGGGTATAATCTTTAAGCTGAGATAACAGGGATGATGGGATGTGTATGGGGAGGGCTTCAGTTTTGGAAGTGGCCAGAAGTATAACCGGAAATGGCACCAAAGGAGGACAATAATTTGTGCAGTGAAGGGAGAAATATCAATGGGTTAGTAATAGTGAGCAGAATATAATCTGCAAAGAGCCACAATTTATATTCCTCCTGTCACATCACCACCCCACAGATATCCGGATGAGTACAGATGGACTCGGCCAGGGGTTCTAGACATAACATAAAAAGTAATGGTGATAAGGGACACCCCTGCCGAGTTCCGTTTGTCATGGGGAAGCCAGGCGACAGGAAGGATGACATCTGAACTTGGGCTGTGACTGTCGAATAAAGGGATTTTAGAAAAGGGCCACGAAAACCGTATGTTTTTAAGGTGGCAAACACTTAAGGCCAACTCAGCCTGTCAAAAGCCTTTTGTGCATCTAAACTAAGGGCCCGTACACACAGTCGGACTTTTTACCAACAAACTGCAAAATGAGCAAGTTTTTCAAAAAATCCGACCATCTGTATGCTCCATCGGACAAACTTTTTCGGTTTTCATCGGACAAAAGTTGGCTCTGCAAACGGACAAACTTTTCGGCAACAAAAGTCCGATGGTGCAAAGTCCTATCGTGTGTACAGAAATCCATCGGACTTTTGTCCGAGGTACAAATACGCATGCCCAGAACCAATGTTAAAATCAACCAACAATAGCAGAAGTTGACCAAAGGGTGGCGATAAAGAGCAGAAAAACCACGTGATGTTGGGAAAGTTTTGGGAAAGTTTGCAGAAAAGTCAGAGCGTGTGTATGCTATGGGTGTGCCCGGCCAACTCCCTTTGGACAAAAATCCACAGAAAAGTTTGTTTGAAGTCTGACCGTGTGTACGAGGCTTTAGAATCAGGAAGACCTGTCCAAGAGATCTATCAGATCTATTGTACGTCGGGTGTTATCCCCCGCATGCCTGCTGGGGACAAAGCCCACCTGGTCTCTATGGATCAGTTTGGGAACAAGTCTAGATAGTCTGGATGCAAGAATTTTAAATATTTTATAATCTGAATTTAAAAGGGCTATGGACCTGTAGTTATCTGGGATAGAGGGGTCCTTACCAGGCTTTGGGATGACTGAAATGTAAGAGTGGGAGAATTGTGGGTGTGGGGATGTACCCTTAAGTGGGAAATCGTATAAGGTCAGCATGTGTGGAGACAGAATGTCAAAGAAAGTTTTGTAGTAAAAATAGGGCAGACCATCAGGGCCAGGTGATTTATGTAATGGAAGATCCGTAATTATAGTTAAAAGCTCCTCAGCCGTTATAGCCGTATTCAAGCTAGCTTAATCTGCTGAAGATAATTTCGGAAGTTTTGTGTTAGAGAAAAATGTCTCAAATTTTTCCTGAGTAAAATTAAAGTGATTCACCGGGGTCAGACAGTTATACAACCTATGGTAAAATTTGCCAAAAAATTTTGACATCTCACGGGGGCAGTGTGCTCTATATCCGTCAGCCTGTAGAAGGAAGTCAGGTAATGAATTGAATGGACGTGGGTGTAATTTGTTGACTAACATTCTATGGGGTTTATTCAAATATTCGTAAAAATTTTCTTTCGTCCAGAGTAAGGATCTGGCTGCCCTGCCAAGCTGTATTAATTTGATTTGTTCTTGATTAATTCTCTGAGGGAAGTGACGTTTCGCAGTTTCATCACCGTGGGGCCACACAACAGCCTCCGCTCCGCAGTTACCATAGCGGATGTTAGGGACTGTATAAGTCCATTTCTATCTTTCTTCAACCGAGAGATTTTAGCTATGCAAGCACCACGAAATACAGCCTTGTGTGCCTCCCACAGCGTAGAAAATTCAGAAACCGAGCTGCAGTTTAGCAATTTAGCATCCAACTTGGCATCCAAGATGTCTGGGGTGAGGATCACATGTGGAGGGGATGGAGCGTGATCTGGACTCTGGGTGTTAGCTAGTGGAGGGTTCACACCATTCTCCGTTCCCAGGGATAGATCCATCATGGCAAAAGGGTCCACGGAAGAACTCGAGGCTGCGGATTGCAGCCTCGTAACAAAGCGTTCCATATTTGATCCCTCACGCGGCCCAAACAGTGGCTTGTAATATCGCTGCTGCTGGCCAACTTTGCCCATGAGGTGCCCAAGGAGTATAGTAGTCGGTCAGGCTTACCCCTGGAGCTACAGTTGGCTAAAGTAGCATCTCTGAGGTCTCGGAGAGCAGACAGGGGCCCGGAGCTCACTCAAATGGCATCCTCCATGTTAGTAGAGTTGGCCACTATTCACTTGTTGGGTAGACCAGTCAGCTGCAAAGAGAACTACTTTAGTGGCTATGAGAGGTGGGTAGTAGTCCAAGTGGTTCACTAAGCCTTGTGGGAAGGAAGCTAGCTGGGCATCAAGAGAGGTGGAAGGGAATGAAATAGGGGGATCCCGGAGTAGCAAGATGTCTCCCGTCTTCCAGGAGTAGGCCGAAGCCGCGGTCTTTCCTGAGAAACGGCCGCCGGACGGATGAGCTCCGCTCCGTTTAGGCCAAAACTTTCCCACCGAAGACAGGGATCAGATCCCAGCCGATAATCAAATGGACAGTCACCTCTAGGGGTATGGGCTATGGGAGGAATGGACAAATATCTTGTTACTCAATGCGCCTTGGAGGGATAGCTGCAACTGAATCTGCAGGCCGCAAGAGGACGGCGGGCCCCGGGATACCGGAGCTTACTGTCAGGGGTCTCTTGGTGGCTCCCCCCCTGTTGAGATCTGCTTTATGCCTTCCGGAGGTGCAGCAGCTGATGGACTAGGATGGGAGGACCGTTTGCCCCATTGATCGCGGCAGTTAGGAGCGGGAGACACTGGAGGATCCGTAGGCCTCAAGATGGCGAAGGGCCTCGGCAATGCTGAGCCAGCCGCAGGCCAGGAGCGGGTACAGCCGGCTAAACTTCACAATAACAGCTGGGGCTGCAGCAGAAGATGCCCAGGGACAGATGTAGATGGTCTGGGATTTCACCAGCGTAAAATAGGCAGAGGATAGCAGTGGATTTGCGCTGGATGTGTGCAGCTCAGCACCAGCGCGTCTTCCCTGCTTCACGTCCGGACACGCCCCCCATATTGATGACGTTTTACTACTTATCCAAACTGCTTCTTCAGATGAGACATGGACGAAAATCAAATCCCTGTGTCTTTCAAGCCCAGCAATACACTTACACGGAAGCGTGTACATACAAAAACACAAAAAGTTACCTGGTATAATATTATAGTTTAGTGAGGAATGCAATGACCAGTACATTGGGGAAACAAAACAGCCCCTCAATAAATAGTTGGCCTAACATAGGAGGAACTCTGCAGGTCATATTGGATATGATGACAGCAGACTCAGAGTTGTCACTCCAGTGATATTCCATACTGATAGGGGTGATGATGGCGCAAAAAATTAGGTTAAAAGTCCATGCAACATAAAGGAAATACAGTCCAATATAGTTAAAAGTCCAAATGAATGTCCATAAAAGACTAAGCACCAGCTGCAGCTGTCCCCTGTGTAAGCCAGCTATGTAATGTATTTAGGGGAAAAATAAAAATTAAAGAAGGGAAGCACCGTATAGGTGCATTAATTACCGACCGATACTATATTAAAGGTTGTTTTTTTTACTGCGCTTAGATGGTGTTTATTTATTTTTCCCTAAACTCAACTCCTCCCAATACAAACCCCCCAATCTCCACACGGGGCCACCCAACTCACATAAGACCACAGTGCCCAGGGCAGGGTCTCTCCTGCATAACCCTTGTTCTGGTCCTGGGTGGAGGAGTTTTGCAAGCATAGAGAGTGTTTAGACGCTCCTAGAGGAGAAGAGGGCAATGTTGTGTAAGGATGGAGGGGATTATGCTGGGGAAAAGACCACACTGAAGTATTTGGATTTGCTAGCAAGTTTACAGGCATATTGAAGTTACCAAAAAGTTGTTTATGCAACAGAACCCAAGTTGAGACCTTGAAATATTTCCCAGATCTCAAGGAACTCTGCTAAAACCAATAAATTTGGGGTCAGTGGGAAAATGCCCCTTTATATTGGTGGTCAGTGGGAAAAATGTCTCCCTAACATGGGTGGCCTGAATGCCACCCTTACAGACAGCAAAGAAGATCTTTGGTGTCATGCTTCTGGCTCTGTCAAGTGGCATAGGCCCTGAAACTATACAGATATGATCAAATTACAAGTCAGTCAACCACAACTCAAGGAACCCCGAGCATCATCTGGAGAAACCCCAGGGTTCCACAGAACCCTGATTAAGAATAGCTAATTCAAAGTGACAGAGTTTCCTATGTGGATAAAAATGCTGGTGCTATGTTCTTGACACTCATTAGAACTGAAGAAGTGGCTTTAATAAGATGCCAAACATCTTTAACATTACACAACAAGTCTAGTTGAATGCGACTAGCCATTACTAGCTATACCATGACCTGGTATAGTGGGAACCTTCACAGACCTGTCTATATTTAGCTTACTAAATTATCTTTTTGTTCAGTGAAATCTGATCATTAACCACTTGCTTACTGGGCAAATATACCCCCTTCCTGCCCAGGCAAAATTTCAGCTTTCGGCACTGTCACGCTTTGAATGAAAATTGCGCGGTCCTGCGACGGGGTTCCCAAACAAAATTTACGTAGTTTTTTTACCACAAATAGAGTTTTCTTTTGGTGGTATTTGATCACCTCTGCGTTTTTTATTTTTTGCGCTATAAACAAAAAAAGAGCGACAATTTTGAAAAAAACACAATATTTTTTACTTTTTGCTATAATAATTTAAAAAAAAAAATTCTCATTTAGGCCGATACATATTCTTCTACATATTTTTGGTGAAAAAAAATCGCAATAAGCGTATAGTGATTGGTTTGCGCAAAATTTATAGCGGCTACAAAATAGGGGATAGAATTATGACATTTTTTTTATTTTATTTTTTTCACTAGAAATGGTGGTTATCTGCTATTTTTGTCAGGACTGTGATATTATGGCGGACACATCGGACACTTTTGACACATTTTTGGGACCATTCACATTTATACAGCGAACAGTGCTATAAAAATGCACTGATTACTGTATAAATGTGACTGACAGGGAAGGGGTTAACACTAGGGGGCGTGGAAGGGGTTAAATGTGTTCCCTGGGAGTTATTATTACTGTGGGGGGAGGGAACTGACTGGGGGAGGTGACCGATCTGTGTCCCTATGTACAAGGGACACAGCATCGGTCTCCTCTCCCTGACAGGACGTGGATTTCTGTGTTTACACACAGAGATCCACGTCCTTGGCTGTGTAACGGCCGATCGTGGGTACCTGGCGGACATCGCAGCTGCCAGGCACGCGCATCGGCATCTCAGTGACTCGCGCTCGCTTGCCCCCCAGTGGCCGGAGGAGCCGAGGCCGTAAAAAGATGGCCTCCCGGACCTGTAGAGCCACCTTGTGGCCGTCATTTGTCAATGGCCCAAGCCTCAAGAAATTAATGTGGGTTACTGTACTTTTTACGCATGTACTGTGGAGTGAATGTGAATGATTAAATTGCACACCATATAGGGATGGATACAGAAGGCCTCATATGCAGCGTAATATGTTGCCAGCACACCTTATCATTTAGAATGATGCTTTGTGACATTATGTTTTATTGTGTGCCACTAAACTTTCTTATCACTTCATGACACAATTAACCATCATTCTAAAGGATAATATGTGCTGGCAACATATTATAGTGCATAATGATTTTATACAGGTCAATCCATAACAATACTTCTACATGTACACTAGATAAAAAAAATTATCATTGGTTACAAAGACTCTGTAAATAATTTCTATACATTATGTATATAAGTTCCAAAAACCTTTTGCTTACATTTGTTAATTTATTGGCCAGATCGATACTGTTTTGGCATATTCTGCAGATTTTTAGACGTCACAAGGAACATTTTACCTTTTCACTAATGGAAGTCATTCAGATACAGTAAAATACAAAAATAATAATCTAAAGCATGAAGACTAAACAAAACCTTTTTTTTGTCCCATTAAGATACTGGAGATTAAGCTAGTTCTTATGTCAATAAATCAGGCTGGCATTGGCCACCGATTCTCAGGTGGAACATTCAGACAGTTTATATACCGTTCCTTAATTTCTATTGTTTCCCTCATGATGAACCTGCAGAATCTTTAATTTGCTTTCAACTCCACTTTGCATAGGCACAATAAAGTACACTCAGCTGAGCAATTATCTTATGTCTCTTGTGGGGCCAGCCATTCCACATAACCTTTTATTGTCTATGGATGCTCTTGCATTTTAAAAGGATCCTGTCACTGCAGTGTCCAAATTAAATGTAAAATAAGATGACCAACATTATACTTACCTTTCTGGCAAGCCATGTCTTTAGATTCCTCTATTTTGCTGATCCCTGGGCACTGCAAAGATCCAAGACTTTTGGGTTTGTGTATACATACTCCTTTGCCATATATTGTGGCTCCTCCCTCTGGTTTATACTTTACTAGAAGATATACAAGCCAGTAGGAGGAACCATAGTGTTTGGGGGGAAGGCAGGTATTCATGCACCTGAAAGATACCCAAAGCGGTCAGAGACAAGGGCCATCAGAAAGAAAAGCATACAGCATCTTCTTTGACAGCATGGGTTTAGTTTAGCTTGGACCCTATAGTGACAGAAGCACTTTAAGTAATTTATTGAACTCCATTTAAGACAGAATAATGCAATTTTTATGTCTAGATATCTGATTCTTACATTTATGTTAATGTTAAAAAATAAAATGTATCTAGAAAGCAAAAAGAGTGTGCTTTAACCTTTGATCCTGGCTGTCCATGTTGTCCTGGAAAACCGGGCAATCCTCGCTCACCCTACAACACATAGCACAAAATAATTATTCCTGTCTAGAACTATTTGCATTGATAAAAAACAGGTCAAATGAAAATTAACTGGAAATTGATGTCAAGTGGAAAAAAAGGAAATACTGAGAAAGTCAAATGTGAAATAAAGGAGCAATTAAAGCGGACCTTCAGCTTCCCGAGGATGATCCCACCTCTCCCCCCCCCCCCCTCCTCTGCAGCAATAGGGCTTTTTTCTGGAGTACTGGAATTGAGCCTCCCCCTTCTCCTCCGGGCACCCCAGTATCTAGCAGACCTGCTAAGGCGAAAATGCACCTGGATGTCACTGCAGCCAGCTATGAAGTAAGCCATATGACCTCATTAACTCCTAAATTCTATGCATGACTCCATAGCTGCCTTCTTTGGGACAACCAGTGATGGATACTACATTAAAGGATATGTTAATATCCTTAAGAAGCTCACTACATGCACAATTTTTAAACTGAGGCTTGAACTCCATTCACTCCTATTAGAAAACTTTGACATGACCCAAAAGCACTTTAAAATGCAAACATATGCCTGGGGAAAAAAAACAGGAAAACTTCTAGCTCAACAAATTAAAGGTTACCAAACCAAAACTCATATCCCTTTCCTCTACCACCCTACCACTACCACCCTACCACTAAACACAAATTAACTGACCCGCAAGCTGTAGCAAATGCATTCAGTGAGTTTTACAAAAATCTTTATAACCTAAGAACACAAATCTACAATTCAACCAAATGATGCCTCTATTCAGGCATTTCTAGACTCTGTTCAACTTCCTAAACTAACCAAGGCCCAACTAGCTATTCTCAATGCTCCATTCACAACAACAGAAATAGGGAAAGCCATTGATTTCTTACACAACAACAAAGCTCCTGGACCAGACGGCTTTGTTGGGGAATACTACAAGCGTTTTAAAAACCTGCTAACTGAGCATATAGTTCCTGTGTTCAATGATGCTGCCTCCTCAGCCTCGTTCCCCCCATGAGATGTTAAAAGCATTGGTTAGCACCGTACCGAAGCCAGGCAAAGAACCTAATACCCCCAAAACTTCCCCCCAATTTCTCTCCTTAACCATGACACTAAATTATGTGCCAAGGCAGTAGCCTATAGACTATTCAACTTACTTCCAAACCTGATACATCCTGAATAAATCAGGATTCACAAAAGGACATCAAACTCCTGATGCTACCCGCAGAATAATCAATATTATCCACCAAGCAGAATCCTGTGGAGTGCCTTCTCTGCTTCTCTCTTTGGATGCAGAGAAGGCATTCAATAGAGTCCATTGGGGTTACCTAGAACAGGCATTAAAGAAATTAGGATTTCAGGGCCACATTATATCGGCAATTTTAGCACTCTATTCATGTCCCTCAGTCCAGGTACATTGTTCGGCCTTCAGCATCTCAAATGGGACAAGACAGGGGTGCCCCCTCTCACCCTTAATATTTAATTTAATGATGGAACCACTAGCAGAAAAAGGTAGATCAATGCAGGACATTACAGGGCTAACGATTGGATCACATGAACACAAGATAAATCTGTTTGCGGATCATGTAATTCTCATTCTGTCCAACCCCACATCTTCCCTGGCTTCGGTAAGAGACACTCTTGAAACTTTTTGCCAAATATTTTATTATAAGGCTAATGCTTCTAAATCGTTTATACTCCCCTTGGGAATCTCACCTGAACGGAAGTCTTTTTTAAGTAAGCAATATCCATACACATGGGATGAAAACTCAACTATGTCCCCTTCCTGAACAATCTTCCTAAGGACCTTGGAAATCTTTCAAAATATAACCTTACATGGTCAGACAAGCTTGCTGCTTTTAAGATGGTTAAACTACCACAAATCCTCTACATTTTTAGATCCTTCCCTATCCCTGTATCGGCATCTTTATTTACATCCTTACAAAGCATATTTGGTAAATTTATCTGGAAAATGTCCAAAGCCAGGAGCTCCCGCTCCAACCTAATAAAACACAGATTAATGGGGGGTGCAGGATACTTAAATCTAAGAGACTATTATTATGCATCTATCCTATCACAACTCAAACCTTGGTTCATAAGCAACATGGTTTGTCCCTGGAGGGATATGGAATCTAACCAAATTCCTGGAAATGACCTATATATCTGGCTCCTTAGCAATCCCCAACAAAAAAACTAAGCATCCGCAATTCTCCCCGACCATCGCTGCCTCAATGGCAGCATTCAATCACTGCATAGTTAAGGCCTGTAAGGGTGATAAGGCCTGTAAGGGTGATACACCCTTCCAAATACCCGTACCCATTTCAATTATCCCACGATTGATCCCAGGTTTCTCGGTTCAAAACTGGCAGAAACAAAAATCATCTTTCTGGTTTATACACAAGTGGATCACTTAAAAAGTTTGTCGACCTAAGAAAATAATTTTCCATCCCCGCCACAGATTATTTCAATATATCCAAGTCACACATTGTCTAATAAGTAATCCACGCCTACAGCTATATGTCCACGAAAAAATCTGGAAATACCTCTCCACTGCAGCCAAGAATGATTAAGGTATATCATTATTCTATGGCCTGCTAGAGGCCAAAAGCACCTTCTCCAAACTACCCCCAATGCTAAAATGGGAAAGAGATATAGGTAGGTCTTCAATCCCTCACAATGGTCCACAGCATTAGCCACTAGCTACATAGCAACACGTGCCTCCAACCTCTGGGAATTCATACTCAAAATAAACATCAGATGGTACATTACCCCAGCTCAAATCCACAAATATGCTCCCTCCGTAGCACCCAGCTTCTGGAGGAATTGTGGGGAACCAGGTAAACTCCTTCATATTCTATGGGGATGTAACAAAATATTGGAATTCTGGGTAGAGGTCTTTGCACTCATTTGTAAAGTCACCAAAACTCAAACAGTCCCATCACCAGAACTTCCCTTGTTAAACATAGGAATTGAAAACTTCCCTCCTCACCTTAGACATATGACCACTCATAATCCTCTTAGCCGCTAGACTCACTATCACCAGACACTGGAAATCTGCAGATCTGATACTAGTAGATGAGGTAATCTCTTTAGTACACACACATGGCGCCTATGAACGCATGTTTGTAGCCTCGGTGGGGGGACTGGCTGCCACTACCAGGGTGTGGTTACCATGGATTGAATGGTTTCAGAGCGACCTGTGTAACACCGCTTAACTGATCTAGTGCTTCTGCACTGCTTTATGATAAGCAACAATGTAGTTCTCATTGAAAGTTATGTTTGTTCTGTTACTCATGACTACCTTACAAACTTGCTGTACATCATTACGTTCTCTCTGTAGCAACCAAAATGTCATGCTATACTGTTCATGTATTTGTGTATTGATTAAAATCAATAAAAATCAATTGGAAAAAAAACAATTAATGGTACTGCCTCACACAGCACATTTCTAGGCTCGTTGGGAAAGCGTGACATTTTGCATGTGTTCATGAAACACTTTTAATGCGAACAAAAACATGAAAACATTGTAACACAATATATCCTGGTAAGGGTCCTCATATATATGTGTCACATTATACCATGAGGCTTAACCTCCCTGGCGGTATGATTCTTTCTGGAATTATGTACCAAAAGCGGTACAAATATTTTGCATGAAAATTTGGTGTTATGTATTATAGGCCTGCGATTCTTAGTAATTACTTACTTAAACCTAAGCAAACCAGAGTCTAGTAAACATCCCGGGTATGATAAATATGAAACACAAAATTATAAATTATAATATAATAAATAACTATAAATAATTATAAAAAATAGTAATCTAATTATAATAAAAATTATTCAATAATGTAATCAAATCAAAAACACTGAAATTTGCTCAGTTGCAGAATTGTCGCTGTCATTAGATTTAGTGTTTGATGACGAATTTCCCCACAAATCGCTATCGCTCAATTCTGCGAGTGATTCTAATTTATTATCGCTGCTTTCTAGTTTATTCTAAAACCACTTTTGACATAAAGGGACACTTTTTGGTTGCTATGGACAATCCCCAGTTTACAGGCAGAAAGAACGATT
The DNA here is from genome assembly GCA_029206835.1 of Rana muscosa. NCBI lineage: Eukaryota > Metazoa > Chordata > Amphibia > Anura > Ranidae > Rana > Rana muscosa. The sequence goes on along the minus strand of CM055122.1, from coordinate 605,816,437 downwards.
TTTATTATATAAAAGTGCATGCAGGACACTGGGCAGACCACTAGGGACCAAGGGGGTGTGTAATTATTACATACAGTACTGTAATCTGTAAGATTACAGTATACTGTATGTATACTATGTGTTTACCTTTTTGAATTTGCCGCCCAGTTCCGCTCCCATGCGCCGCTGCGGCTCGCAGGGAACGGAACTAGGAAGTCAGATGGGGTCGAAAGTGCCGACACTCGCCGGAGATCTCGCTGGCGATCACAGCAGAGGACATCATCGCTGGATTGCCAGGAGAAGGTAGGGAAACTCCGCTGCGAGCTCTGCAATGTCTACCCCGAGCGTGACTCGGGGTTACCGATCCTAGCATAAAAAAACAACCCCGAGTCACGCTCGGGATTACCGCTAGGGAGGTTAAATAGAAACTATCAACTTGTCCATATAGGAAAAAATTATAGTGTCTCTGCATAAGACATCCCCAAAGCCCCTTATCCTCACCTTACCCGCTATCCCGCTCATCTCCTTGCTCTACTACAGTGGAAATACCCAGCACCTCCATGTATGGGGGAGCATGTGACCTACTCCCAGTTTATAGTGCATAGGTCTAGCAGTTAATCACTAGGCCCAATTTCAGCACCCAAGTCAGAGGAGCAAGGAGCTGCAGGGGAGGGCACATAGGATGAGTATATGGTGGTCTGGGGATGCCCTTTGCAAAGACTCTGACACTTTGTCCTGCATGAAATTGAATGGTCCACTTAGATGAAAAGTCCATATTACCTGTACTGAAAAAGTAGTATAAACAGTGGAAAATCTGCTTTAATATATATATATATATATATATATATATATATATATATATATATATATATATATGTGTAGCGGGTATTTAAATTGGGGGGGGCATCTGGGTTATTTAACCCAGATGTACTAATTGTTAGGGAATCTGAGAATCCCTTTTTGTGGTTCTTGGAGGACTCTGGTGGTGCAAGGTTCCCTGTGGCCTGCTGGTGGCGTTGTTGCCCAAGGCTGAAGTTGAACCTGCACCGCAAGACTGTTTACTTTTTGTCCTGTCCTGGTGCTGGTACGGCGGGGCGGGGAACCCGCTGTGACGCAGAGGGAGGGGAGATAAAAGGGGCGGACGCCCTGACCTTGGGGTTCAGAGTTGGAGGACGCGGCCACACCCAGGCACCTTCAGCCTGGGTGCTGGCGTTCCGGAGTTCCGGGCCCAGGTGCCCTTGACCTGGCCAGAGCGAGAGATGGAGTCCATCCCAGGCACCTTAAGCCTGGGGTGAGGTACTACTGCCGGAGCCTGGGGCCCAGAAACTTCGACTGGGTTCCGCGAGGGTGGAGGAGTCCGAGGGGCCTTAAGGTGTTGGGACCCGTATCTGAGGCGAGGAGGCCGGGGAGTGTAACCCTTCCGGATAGTCCGGTACAGCATTAATCCGGTGACGGCGGGGCCTCTGGTAACTCCCTTGGAGGGATGTCTTCCCCCTGACAGGGGCTGCAACATAGCGAAGGTAACTCCAGTTCCTGTTCACTAGAGTCGCTGGAAGAGACTCTGAAGCCAAAAATTCCATTTACCAGCCACTGTGCTTAGCAACCGTTGGTGAAACCTCAATGGTTTCGTTTTCTTTGAGGATTGTGCCTTGACCTACTCTCCACCAATACTGAACTGTTCCATGGGTCTCAAACTGTCTGCTCGCAAAGGACCATTTGTTTGCCGTTATGGAATAAATAAGTGTTGGACCTTTTCAGTGTGTGGTACTCCAATTACTGGGAGCAAAGGGGGTTATCAGCAGAACAGACTTGGCTCTAGGCGTATACACAGGTCCGAATACAACTAGATACTGGCCTTCACCTCTACATGCTGTAATTGAGAGGACATGGGCCGTGGCGCACCTCGCTCTCCCCTCCAAGGAACCCCTAGACCAGAGCCAGAGTAACCTATAAAGAAGAGGGTGAGGGTGAAGCCGCTACATATATATATATATATATATATATATATATATATATATATATATATATGGAGATATATATATATCTATATATATATATATATTTATATATATATATAGATATATATATATATCTCTATATATATATATATTTAAGAAAAAACAAAAACAAATCTGCATAGGTTAGTTAGTTCTATGCACTCAAATGGTCATATACACACTGTGCAGTGTGAAATTTGAATTTCCTGGACACCAACAAAGGTTTTCTGTTTAAATTCCAATAACATTTCTGCATATTGCTGTGATTATGCTTATGGTCTCTTTAGTTCCCATAGGAATTATCACTGTTCTTTTGTTATATGTAAATATTTTCTCTCACAGGTACAATGAAGCAGATTTAATAAGAGAATCATTTCCACTGTCGCTTGGGTTCACATCAAATACCCCGTGGGACGCTACAGCTAATTGGTTATTTGCCTGAAAACAGGACAGTGTATAACTTACATCACCAAGCTGTACTATTTTGTCAGCTTTGCACAGTATATATATTCTGTTTTAGTCATTAATTGTAATATTTGTAAATCAAAATTTTTAATGCAATCAGTCTTCCTATACATGACAGTTCTCACCATTTAACTTTATTTGACACACAGATGAATGGAGCTCATCATTTAACCATGATTGGTTGCATATAGGAACATGTTGAAAATATGCGCTAGTACAACTTCTATTCATAAACGTATGTTTAAAGCAAAGCTACAGTATGCTCAAATGGTAAACTAAAGCTGTCGACTGTCTTGATATGTCAACATTCTAACAGGGGTGATTAAATAAAGGATCACTAAAGGATTGAAATACTTACTTTTGTTGGAGAAACGACTGCTTTGGGCTTCTAATGCTGATATCAAGACCAAAAACGTGGCAAGGGGCCACATGATGTCTTGCAAAGATAGCCTTTAACAGAGATCATGAGATTTAATGCCTACACTTTAGGTTAGTGTTTTCAAGCTTTTTTTAGCCATGGCACCCTTTATATGTACACAAACTCTCGAGGCCTCCCATGTCTAAATTATAGAAAACTAAAATGTTATCATCAAGGGGCAACTTGAACCTGAGACAATGTACACAACCATTTTGATGAAATTAAATGCACATATCAGAGGCCCCCTTCACATCACAGGTCCCAACATCACATCAGAGGTTCCCCCTATCATGAACCACAATATAAAACAGAGGACACACAGGCCTAGTGCATTATCCTCAATGTAAATCTTTAATAAGAGAAAATGAAAAAACCCATGTTTCACAGCTTTTCATAAAAGACAGCAGCTTTAGGTTCACGATGAGACATTCACAAAACAGATAAAATAACCAGCATAACAGCAGGCTAAGGCGTTTTGAGGATTTGTCTCTTTCTCCCCATATAATGTAAGTCCATCTCATCAAATCAAAATTCTCGCTTCCCATCATGGTCCACCAATTAGATAAGAATTTCCCACATCACAGAATCCTTCTCATCAGAAGTCTCACCCCTCTCATCTGAGTCCCCGCAACACATGAGAGTCCCCATCACATCAGAGCCCCCCCCCCAAATCACTAAATCCCCACCCCCTCACTCATGCAATCATCGAGTTCCCCTTGCCATCAGTTCCCTACCTTACAGCTCCAGCAGAGGATAGAAGGTCCTGCTGGTGGGCTGGAGGCTGTGGGCTCTGTCCTCTCCTGAATGCCCTGCATCCCTCCTGCCATGCATCAGTATGGTAAGGGTAGGCCAAGGCAAAAAATAACGCAATGTCAATTTATGAAACCAATTTAAGAGCACCTTAGTTAAAAACACTGCTTTAGGTCATGTAACCAGCACTAGAGTAAATCTGGCGAAGCATTTTCTCCAAGAAAAATAAATATTTCAAACATTCTATACTCATCATCAAATCTTCATCATACCTTCTATACTCATCATCAGCAAGATTGTTTTTATAAATTTAAATAGACATTTAAAGTGGAAGTTTAGGCAAAAACTAACTAATTCTAATCCTACTCTATGCCACAATTTAAGACTAATCTATCTAGCCTGTAAAGAAAAAATCACTGTACTTAACTTACCTTTTCTGCAGCCGATTCGGTCCTGTTTCCAGTGGCTGTGTGCAGGAGAGAATCGACAATGGCTGGGAAATGCCTAGGACGTGGCATCACCCATAGACTTAATATGGGGCTTCCTTGTCAGCTGCTTCTCCTGCACACTCCCACGCACTGAATCCACCGCTGACAGCTCAGTGTGAGACTGGAGTGGCTGCAGAACAGGTAAGTACAGCGATTTTTGCTTTACAAGGCTAGTAAGATTAGTCTTAGAATGTGACATAGAGTAGGATTCGAGTTAGAATGTTTTTTGCCTTAACTTCCACTTTAAGTGTAAGTCAACTGTAAAGCTTTACCTTGTTATAAAGCCATGTACACACGATCGAATTTCATATGGATTCTAATCTGATGGATTTTTCCATCGGAAATCCGATGAAGCTGACTTCCATCAGTCTTGCCTACACACCATCAGTCAAAAATCCGACCGTCCCAAACACCATGACGTAAAACACTCCGACAAGCCGAGAAAAATTAAGTTTAATGCTTCTGAGCATGCGTCGACTTGATTCTGAGCATGCGTGGGTTTTTTGTCTGATGGAGTTCCACACAGACGATTGGAATTTGCTATAGTTTTTTTCTCCCATCAGATAAATTTAAAACATGTTCTATTTTTTCTCACCGATAGAAAAAAGACCAATGGGGCCCATACACGATCGGTTTATTCGATGAGAAAAGTCCATCGGACTGTTTTCATCGGTAAAAAAACAATCGTGTGTACACGGCATAAGTGATGAAAAAAATTTATGTTCAATAAGTTAATGACATATAGAATTATCATCTTCATTTACAAAAGGTTCTGGTCTCATGTCTGCTTCATCCAGAATGTGCCTGCTATAGCATGAATAATGACAATCATCTTGTGCGTAAATTCAATATTGTTGCATTATTGCATAGTAGATGCATGTTGTTTTCAATCTGCTTGGATTTGTCAGTGCAAAAAACTAGTTGTCTATATCTGTATCATGATTTTAATTGAAACCTCAGGCTAAACGGCTTACCTTGCACCGAAATATACTAAATGCATTCACATTGTTTTATCTACTAATGGATTTATAATCCTGATCAAATAGTCTTTTTGGTCACAAACGACTACCACATTGAACAACTTTAGGTGAAATAGGAATTTCTTATTTCAGCTGTAGGGCTTCCTTTGTTACCTGCCTGCTTGATAGATATTGGGGCTGTTTTACTAAAAGAGTAGAAAATGTTCACTTAGTGAATCTAATTGTAAAGAGTAAACTAACATTAAAAACTCAATCATAGTTAAGGTAAAAAAAAAAATATATATATATATATATATATATATATATTTATATATATATATATTTTTTATTTTTATTTCTCTTGACATAAATGTGTATTCAAATGCATTAGTTTATTTGTTAAGTTATATGAACTTTCAGTTTCATTTAGTAACTCAACCTATTGGGAAATGAACAAGCAAGTGACATACAAAGCTGTAAAGCTGAAAAAGGAATAAATGTATCGCCTTCTTGTCAATGGAATTTGCCGAAAGGCATATATATATCAAACTGAACAGAGAAAAATTCCTTTGACAAAGAGAACACTCATTATGTACAGTATCTACAGTTTGTATTTACAGTTTTAGGGAAAAAATTTGAGGATATGCTTTTTTTTTGGGAAAAGTAATGTAATGGAAACAAAATGAATCTTTTCCAGGCAAAGAGAATACATTTTCTGTAAAAGCATGTGAAAATATTGTCTTCACATTTTTTATTTTAATAGCTGGATTTGACATGAGTGAAACATTGTGAGTTGTGTGCTGTTTTTAATTTAAAACCCTTCCATCTGAAATTATATCTGTTCTCAAGTCTCATTTGACATGAAGGTCAGAATCAAACTGATCAAAAAGAGAACATGATCTGAATATGATCATCAGATGTGAAGAGTATCGTACTTTATAATGGAAATACATCGCCATTATGAAACAAATAGGCCATGTAATTTGTGTGGTGTAAACTCAAACTTTACCTTATCACCGTCTCCTCCAGAATTACCTTTAAAACCCGGTAAGCCACGTGGTCCCTAAAATTATTCATATCATTGTTATAATTTCCTTAGCTGTTTTTAAAAATATAAGCTCATTAAAATATAACACTGAATTATATTTGGTCTATATACAGTATATATTTCTTTATACATATTTTACAGCTTGTCTCATTATATAACTAAAGTGATGAAATAACTGAGCAATGTCTTGAAAAGTTGTAATAGGATAATATGCTATATGAAATGCTCTATTAGTCTGCAAATAATTTAACATAGCTGCTAGTTACATCACTCAAATGTTTTACTGAAATTACACTGTACCATGTAAATGACCTAACTTGGATAACATTTGAAACATCGTAACTGATTTTATCCACCCAACTTAAAGCAGGCAGTAGTAAATTCTATTATGTAAGTATTTTCCTGCAAGAACATATCTGTATTTCGGCTACACATTTCCAAAGTACTATAAAGACAATGTACTATGTATTTTTACATTAATGTTTTGGCTACCTTTTAATTAATTAATCGGGCACATATGCTATAGAATATACAGAATTTACTACCAAATAAATGAATATAAACCCAAACATAAAAACAAAAAAGACCTACACAAAATACATTTTTTATTGTTTATACTGTAGTGTTGTTAGCATGCCATTTACCTTGTGGGTAGGTATCATTGCAAGAAAAACAATGTGGTTGATTTACTTAACACAAATAAACTCTTTACATTTCAAAGGAAGTTGCAATTTGCAAGGAAATTTTCCGCAGGACTTAGTGAATGCGGTGGTTTAACTTTTAAAAGAATACCCAATCAAATACAAGGATAATAACCAAACAGCATTTTTGCTTACACATGATTGGATGATGGAAGTCATCAGAGCTTCACCTCAAGTTCTGGGAATAATTCTTTACAAAGTGCAAATTCCCTTTAAAGTGAACAACATATTTGCTATTAGTAAATCACCCCTAAGGCCCCTTTCACACTGGGGCGTTTTTCATGCGGTTTAGCGCTAATAATAGCGCTATTATACCGCATGAAAAAATCCTGCCCTGTAGCCTTCAATGTGAAAGCCCGAAGGCTTTCACACTGAAGCGGTGCGCTAGCAGGAACGCTCCAAAAGTCCTGCTAGCCACTTCTTTACAGCGGTAAAGGAGCGGTGTGTTCACCGCTTCTTTACCGCGGGTGCCCATTGAAATCAAATGGGACATTTATATGTACATACATTATACCTTCTAATTCTACAGATCAGGTGTCCTCAAATAAAACAAATATAATCTACACCACATGTTTTTTTGTTTTTTTTTGTTCTACACAACAATGCCCTTGTGTATTGAATAAAAGTTTAAATAATTTAATTGACTAGCCACATTGCTCTAATTAAAATAAAGTCACACAACGTCCACAGAACATTTTGAAAGAATACAAGTTTAACTTTTTTTTCTTAAACACACATCATGGATAATCCTAGTAATTTCCTTTTTGTAACACATAGTATTAAAATATTAGATGCTTAAAGTAGTCTATAACAAACCAAGACAATGTGCCGTGTGACATTTACCTAATTGTAATACCAATGTAGCAGTGCATCTTTTTGTACAACATGAATGTAATAAGTGACATGAAGTAAATCAAGCCTGTGTTGCATTCAGACATCTAGTCATGTACAGGGGAATGTTTAAAAAAATGGGAACTTCCCCTGCACATTATGGAGGTTCTAAATAGACACAGTTTCACTTTGCTTTATCTTACCATACTTCACCTCACTTCATGTTTTAGTAAATCTGGACCACCAACACTGATTTTGTTATGTATGAAATGGGGTAAAGTGAGGATATATACGGTAAACATTTTATTTTTTAAAACTAATCATATGCAGACAAATTAAAACATAGGAACCTTCCCAGTGCTTAAATTGAACACAGACTTGTGTTGCTGTGGCTATTTTAGTGATTTGTATAGCATATATATAAGGAAATACGTTTTAGTTACATGTGTTGTTTTTAGGAAGCTAGGCTTCCCTTGTTCCTTATGCTAATGAACATGTTGGACTTGTTCATGAAGTTTAGGACAGCAAGTGATTTAGGCATCCAGAAGCAGTCTGGAAAGATTCAGGATAAAAGGAAGAGGACTCGATCATCAGGAAGAACCAAGTTAAGTAAGTGTTTAGTGTACATCTATCGCACACATTGCCCATGCTCATTTGTTAGGGAGGGTAGAAAGCTTGTGCATGTGTATAACTGTTTTTTACTACAGTTGTACAGTATGTGCAGCATTTTTGTTAAATTTAAGCACAATCATACACTACAGAGGTTTTTACGCTTCCTTGCTTGTACAGCAAAGAACTTTAAAAGACAAAGTAAAACAAAACTCCTTGCATCTCCCCTCATTTTTAAAGAGACCCTGTCACTTATTTGACCAAACTTGACTTGACACCATCTCCAAAATTGCAGGTAAAAGCACAGACAAATCATTATTTGAAATACTTTTATTTACTTAAAATGTGCCTGTAAATTCGCTAGCAAATTTGACATTTTAGTAACTTTATTTCCTAGTACTTTCCTTTTTCTCCTTGCTTGTCATAGTCCTATCCCCTTCTGATCTGTCTATTTACCATCTTTGTTGGCCCAGCTTTTCTGCCTTTCATTTCCCTACATCATTTTTCATGTAACTGCTGGTGGATGGGGTTTGTCCTGACTCCACATCTAAGATGGTGGCCCCCAGCAGCAGTCTTACTCAAGGGATGTCTACCCAAGAAAGTTTTTACAAGTTTTAACATGCTTAAAATAACTAAGTGCACACATAATCATATGGGTGGATTCTTATTGAAATTAATGGTTTGGCAACTGGGTCTCTTTAGGTACATAACGCCCAACTAGCAATTGATTCAGTGATTACAGACGCAAACACACAGATTATTGGGCCATTGATCTCCGTCAGTATTTGTAAATTGTGAAACCTAATATTGATGCCAGTTAAGAGAATAAATAAAATAAAATAAAATTATTATCTGATCATCAAACATTACCTGCACTCCAGGATTTCCTGCTATCCCTGATAATCCCTGTTATGAAAAAAAAAAAACATGTTTTTTACAGCATGCAGACTTGGAAGTATAGTTATTGTTCCAACCTATAAAATAAATGTATTAAAAGTGCATTCAGACAGTAGGCAGAAGCATAATGATTGTTGTACAAACCATGCAAGCTCACATTGGGCAAACTGTGTTTTGAGCTTATTGGATGGGAGGGGGCACTAAAGGCATCAGCCATTCACAGGGTACAACAATATTGATCGGCCAGGAAAATTCATCCTGGATGATCAATGTATCCCCCAGCTATAAAATTACGCAAGCATACAGGCATTAGTTATTTTATGTCTGTGTGGAACTGTGTGGAACTGGGGGTACAATGTGTATACTAATTCCTAATTGCATTAATTTACACTGAGAAATAAAGAAAGAGAAGCCCTAGGGCTAGCGCTGCGCTAGATGAAATGGATTGGAATAATGAATATTTAAAAGAAAGCAGCTAGCATTATAGTTCAATACAAAAAACTATGGTGGATAAATAAGAATGCAGGGAATGCAGCGATAATACATGAAAAATGGGGACTGGTGAATGGTCTAGTCCAAAAACAAATAAGCCATATGGTGTGTGTGAACCAAAACAGCACAATATAAGTGACAAAAAAAAATTGGAAAAAATATCAAACCAAAAACAAAGTGAAGGAAATTGTTCAAAAAAACAAAAATTTACATATGTAACATATGTGTAAAAAATGGCATAAAACGTGAATAAAAAATAACACTTATGGTGTGGTTCACACACACCATATGGCTTATTTGTTTTTGGACTACACCATTCACCAGTCCCCATTTTTCATGTATTAGCGCTGCATTCCCTGCATTCTTATTAATTTACACTGTCTCAATACCTACAGAGAACATGTCTGTATTATCCATTTGTATTGTGTACGGGCTCATGGAACACATGATAATTGTTGTCCAACTTTAAAAGTCCTGAGTTTCAGGATTTTCCTCATCCAAAGAGCTGCCACAGAAGACCTCAGTAGCCAGAAAGGTGGGAGCTCAAAAAGGAAAGACCACTGAGGCCAATGCTTGTGTGGACTCCCTGCTTTTTCACTGAAAGTAAAAATCTGCATCAAATGTGCAATGGAACTGAATACACTGGGGATGATTTATTAAAGGCAAATATGCTGTGCACTGAATGTGCAGTTGCTCTAGATCTTAGCAAAGGAGTGTAAGCTCTGCAGATTTCTATCATCCAATCATGTGCAAGTTGTGTTTTTTTTCCTTGCATATGATTGGGTATTTTTTGCAAAGTGAAACTTTACCTCATTTACTAAGCTGTAGAGCAACTGCACTTGCAGCGCATAGTATAATTTGCCTTTAGTAAATCAACCTCACTGAGTTTAAAGAAAAGCTTGTCTGTGTGATCATGCTTCCTATAAAAATCTCCATTTTGCGCCCAACCTGCCTAGCGGTATTCCCGAGTCTGACTCGGGGTGAAATTTCAGTACCAAATTTCAGGAGCCAGACTCGGAATTGCATCACAGGATCCAGGGAAAGTTACTTACCTTGTCCCCTGGGTCCTGCGATGTCTCCCTGCTGTGTGTGCGAGCTGTCTCCTCGCTTGATTCACACTGCCGAGTGCCGAGCTCCGTTCCCAAACGTTGCGACGCACGGGGACGGATTTTGGCGTCAAATTCAAAAAGTGAAAAACACAATATACATACAGTATACTGTAATCTTACAGATTACAGTACTGTATCAAATAATTACACACCCCCTTTGTCCCTTTGTCCCTAGTGGTCTGTCCAGTGTCCTGCATGCAGTTTTATATTATAAAAACTTTTCTTTCTGCCTGGAAACTGGAGATTGTCCATAGCAACCAAAAAGTGTCCCTTTACATCAAAAGTGGTTTTAGACCAGCTAGAAAACAGCGATAATAACTTAGAATCACTTGCAGAATTGAGCGATAGCAATTGGTGGGGAAATTCATCATCAAACACTGAAAGAAATCAAACACTGAAAGTAATGATAGCGATAATTCTGCAACTGAGCAAATTTCAGTGTTTTTGATTTGATTAGATTATTGAATAATTTTTATTATAATTACATTATTATTTGTTAGAATTATTTATAGTTATTTATTATATTATAATTTATGATTTTGTGTTTCAAACTTTATCATACCCGGGATGTCTACTAGACTCTGGTTTGGACAGATTTAAGTGAGTGAGGCCTCGTCCACACGACCGATTTTCTCGTCGTAAAAAACACGTCGTTTTTTTCGACGAGATTTTTGTTAAGCTTGTCGATTTTCTCGTCAAGCTTTTTATGCGTACACACTGACATTTCCCAATTTCCTCGTTGTTCTCCGTGCTCACGTCCAGCACGTACGACGGCACTATAAAGGGGAAGATCTTTTTTCTTGGCGCCACCCCTTGGGCTGCTTTTGCTGATCTCGTGTTACCGCGTGTGAAGTAAAAGTTTGGGAAGAGACGATTCGCGCTTTTCAGTCTTCGTACTTTTCAGATCGTTTTCTGCGGTTCAGTTTGTGCTTGTGAGTTCGTATCTTGACTTTCAGGGCGTCTAGGCAGGTCGTATCTGTTTTACAGTGCGTTCTTGCCTGTTCGTTTCTGATTTTCAGTTCGTTATTCATAGGTCTTGCTGTTCTAAAGTGCGTTCTGTTCTGTACGTTCTGATAAGACGACCGTTTCTTAGCCATGTCGCCTAGACGTTCTCGTCGTCGAGTTCGTGCTGTGCGTGCGCTTGGTGTTGGTCTGCTTGTTTTGGACCAAGACCAGTCCATGAATGGTGTGAGGAGGAGTTCATGGACCAAGAATTGGTTGCTCCAGCGGGACCAATTCTGCCATATGCCTCTGCTGCGGGAGATCGTCGAGAATAATCCTGAGGACTACAGGAATTTTCTGCGGATGTCTGACCCTGTTTTTCAGGAACTGTTGGCTTTGGTGTCCCCCTATATTACCAGGAAGGACACCGTTATGCGGGAAGCCATCAGTGCTGAGCAGAGGCTCATCGCCACCTTACGGTACCTGGCGACAGGGAGAAGTCTTCAGGACTTGAAGTTCACCACAGGCATCTCCCCCCAGGCTCTGGGCCTCATAATCCCAGACACCTGTTCTGCCATTATACAAGTCCTGCAGGAGGACTATATTAGGGTAAGTTTTCTCCCTTAACATCACATTTTATGTATTACATGTATGCTAATGTATTGTATTTCTTTCATCCTTCCCTAATTACCATGATTGTAATATGCTGAGAATGATCCCCTTTGTCCCCATGCATGCTGGAAGCTTTAGATTGCCCCTTTTTTCTCCTCCATAAATATTTCCCTTCACTAACTTTTCCAGCAGGGGCGCCTGTTGCTCCAAATGTTTGGGGGTTCAAACACCAATTTAGGAAATAAACTTCCTCCTTTTTTGCTCTGGTGCCTATTTTACGCCCCCAGTTGTCCCCTCTAATGCAGCCATTTTGTTCACTCCAATGCAGCCATTTAGTCCCCTCTAATGCAGCCAGTTTCCCCCCAGCCCTGCACTTACCTTCTTGTGGTCAGCGCCATCCTTCTTCTGTCCTTGATGTCTTCTCCTTCCCTTGATGTTGCATCAGCCAATCATGTTACCATTAAACAGACTTGGTGAACATGATTGGCAGAGCAGCCTGCCAGTGTTTCCCCAAGGAATGCCCCCCCCCCCCCTGCGTCCCCTATTTTACTTTTAGGAAGCCAATTACATCCCTCAGGTTGTAATGTGCAAGACTATTTTACTACCTGTTTCTGCTATGCAATTTGAACCCCCTAAATGCCGCAATTATTCATATGTCGGTCGCTTTACAAGAGACCATCCACCTGAATAGTGGGCGGCATAGACAATACATAGGTTAATGCAACGCATGAACCTATGTATTGTTCTGAGTGATGGGCACAGGAGAGAGGGGGCAGTGCTCCAGCGCCCACTCTGGACGCACCGCCACTGCAATGCTATCCTGTGGCCAAACACATCTCCCCCCCCCAAATAATTTAGTAATGGCCCATCAGAGGGGGTGATGAATATGATAAATGAGCCTTCCATTATACTTATTTTAAACACCTTAATAAACGTAGAATTTGATTGATGTTGGCCTCTAATTTTTTTTAATAGAATTTCCTTGTAATGTATGACTTTGTTATTCTAATATTATTTCATCTTGTTTCACTCCACAGCTTCCTTCCACGCCACAGGAATGGCAGACTGTGGCATCGGAGTTTGCCACGCGGTGGGACTTCCCCAACTGCGGTGGTGCCATAGACGGGAAGCACGTCCGCATCGTGCCGCCACCCCCGTTCTGGGTCCTACTACTACAATTACAAGGGGTTTCATAGCATTGTGCTGATGGCGGTGGTGTCAGCACGGTATGAATTCCTCTATGTTGATGTAGGGAAGAATGGCCAGATGTCCGATGGGGGATCCTTCATCCAGACGGAGTTTGCCCTCCGTCTCCAGAGTGACGACCTTGCATTGCCACCGGATGCAAGGAATATTGAAGGACTCCCCTTTGTTTTCTTGGCTGATGAAGCCTTCGGACTCGGACGGCATCTTATGAGGCCATTTCCACAGAGGACCCTGACCCCAGAGAAGAGGGTGTTCAATTACCGGCTGGCCAGGGGCCGAAGAGTTGTCGAAAATGCCTTTGGCATAATGGCCAGCCGGTTCCGCCTTTTTATGACTTCAATACACTTGGCGGACTACAAAATAAACTATGTCGTATTATGCTGCTGTGTGCTACACAACTTTCTGAGCCAAAAATCAAATTCCTATATGGCCTCAGTTTTGCCAGAGGCTGGACTTTTCCCTGCAAATCCCCTGCCGGGCCTGGAATCTGCCCGTCCTGGCTTGCCCTCCCAAAATGCCCGTGAGGTTCGGGACAAATACATGGAGTATTTCACGGGTAGGGGGGCAATTCCTATGCCAGCCTATGTCTAAGGATCCCAATAAAAAGCTTGTTTAAACCTTTAATTATTTGTTCTTTCCTGTCTCCTAGTTTGTCTTTGTGCATTTGTAGTGCCAAGTGTATTTTACTTTAGTAAATAACAACCATTTCACTATGTAACCTTACAAAATAACCAAATAAGCTTAGAGGGTATTATAAAAAGAAGCTACACGTTGTTTGTGGTCAAATATTTTACTCTGTGCACATTATCACCATTTTTAGTTTTTTCTGGTTTTTTGGGTTGGCCTGGCCCCAACCCGGCAATTTTTTGCTTATGAAAATACAAAAATAACAGTTGCATTCCAAAAATTACAACATTGGATACCTCTGAGCAATCTGAGACATTCACTTTCACAAACTATGTCTCTATGTGCCCGTCCTAATATGGGGTCCTGCCACCCCTTGCCCAGCCAAAAATTGAATATGCACACATTTGGTATTTTTTTCATCTAGGAAGTTTACAATCCTGATCCCTATTGTCAACATGTGCTATCTGCCATCAGGGGTGATCAATGGACGTGTTTTGGGGGTGCAACCCCTTCCTCAGTTCACCGACTTTAGATACGAGGAAGGGGTTGCACCCACAAAAGATGTACATGGATATCCCCTGATGGCAGATAGCACATGTTGACACACTGTGTGCAGATTCAATTTTTGGCTGGTTTGATTGTCAAAAAAAATCGAAAAGTTGCAAAAACAAACATGTAAAAACAAATGTGTTTGGATGGCTTATTGAATTCTCCCCAAAACATCGAGAATGTCTTTAAATGTTTGTTCCATCACATGGATTCTTTGTTTAATAAGGTCCAGTTCCGTGCTACATTCCATCACTTGCTGGATGAGGCGGAGGGCACTGTCAGCAGAGAACCGTGTACTATCCTTCACAACATTTATATCCCCTAAAAACAAAAAACAAAAGGTATTATAACTCTGCAGGCCTACATCTCTTACCTGAAGCTGTGGTGACAGATACTGACCTGTTGTGGTGACCAGATCCACAACGTCATCCACCTCTCCTTCCTGCACTTCTCCTTCCTCTACCTCAACTTCCTGCACATCTTTCGGTTGTGGGTCTTTGGGAGTTTGGGGTTGCTTGGAAGTTGTGGGGTGCATGTGCTCCCTGGAGTGTCCTCCTCCCAGTCTTCTCTCCCCTATGAGAATCAAACAAAAGGTCTATTTATCACACTGTAAATCTCAATGTTAAAATAAAAACAGGCTAAATTGCTTGGAAGTGTGGTACAAGTGTGTGTTTGGGCGGAATTTAAAGAAGAATGCATTATTTATGACCAAGAATATGTTTAGTATTCACCTTTGGATGTAATTTATTTGACATGGAGGCTCCACAAAAATTCTCTGATGCACCTGTGTGGGACACCCAAAAAAGGCGGGTCTGGTGGCCCACACTATAGTGCTCCAAAGTACAGATGTGGAAGCAGCTGCTGAGTGTCCTCTCCTTTACACTGATAAAAGTTTGCAGTTCATTCTCTTTACAAACACATCATCTAGACTAAAAAATTTGCCACAATATTTGAGCAAAAATGGCAGATGTCTAATTACTTTTGTGGCTCTAAAATAAGCCAAAACCGCGGATAGTGGCCGAACGAAGTGTCGGTAACATAACGAACGATTACTGTGCCCAACCAAGTTCAAAATATTTCATTTTGGAAGAGAGTCCAATATGAGAAACCAAAATAAAGAGCAACATGTCAGTTTAGAAAAAGATTAATAGCAGAAAAGTCTACATTTTACTTACTTTTAGCGAGCATTCTCTTTATGCTCCTCAACTGCTCTGGCTCCCTCAGTTTGAGGTCTGACCACCTCTTTCTGAGCTGCTCATTGAGCGTTTCACCCCGAAATTCGCCTTCAGACTCTTCACGACTTTAGTGAGGATTTTGGCCTTCCTTCTATTTGGTTTGCTATACGGCCCATGCTTGGCATCATAATCAGCCTTGAGCAAGATGTCCACCATCTCCGCCATCTCCGCCAAAGACATATTCAATGCCTTGAATCTCCTCCTTGATCGTGACGTTTCCTTGGTCTCCGGGCTTGTCTCCTCCTCGTTAGTTGCGGAATTATCAGACACCTGCTGTAACTCCGCCATATCTGTCTGCGCGCCGAAAGAGAAGGGGCGGGGAAAAGATGTTAGTTAGAACGTCATGGGCGGGCGACGTGTGCGGAGCGACGTGTTCGTATTTTGACGCATGCGTGGTGTGTATATAGCAAACACACATGGGACTATAGTACGTTCGGTGTGCGGAGAGAGGAGTTCAAGTGACGGACGTGCGAACTAAGGTATGTGATTTTGTGACTTGTACAAATTGTTGGCCTATACTGTCTTGAGAATGTTGGAGGATATATATGGTGACTAGGATGTTAAGGAGGTTAGACTGTTTGCCTCACATTAGTTATATCTAATTTATTTAACTTGCAGATACAATATGAATGTCTTTATAAGCGACAAGGATTTCCTGGCGGAATTTATTGACCGGGTAAGGGAGCTGCCGGCTCTGTGGGAGACTAAAAACCCCATCCACAAAAAAAGAGGGGTGAGAAAAGCAGCGCTGGAGAAGCTGCTCCCATTTGTGCATACCAAGGTGCCCACAGCCACAGCAAAATAAGTGGACACTAAAATTGGGAGCTTGAGAGGTACCTACAGGACTGAACGCTCTAAGGTCCTGGCTTCTCAGAGGTCAGGAGCAGCAGCAGGTGATGTGTATGTCCCGATTTTGTGGTACTACAACAGGATGTCCTTCCTGGATGACCACATTGAGACAAGGCCATCACTCTCCACTCTTCCCCCCAGACTTCCCTGCAGCCAACCTGAGCCTTCTCTGGAGCAAGAGGAGGCAGCCATCCTGGATGATCCTGATTTTGCCATCTGGAGCCAGGTATAGTATTAAATGAAAATGTATTGGGATAAACTTAATGTTTGACAAATATGTCAAGATGACAAACATAAAATATTTTGGATTCCACAAGTGAAATCAAGATCTGTAGACATTATTCTGCACTTAATTGGGTGCTAAATAGTCAATCTGATGTAGTGGTAAATTGAAAGCAAGGATTTATGGATTTACATTCTAATTGCTTCAATCAGGATTACAAAGTTTGATGCAAAGATTAAACCAACATATTAAACTATGTCCCTTTTTCATACACAGGATGAAATCAGCCAGGAGGAGGGTCTGGAAACTGTCAGGCAGGAGGAGGAAGGGCCCAGTGGCAGCCAGGAGGTGGCAGGGCCCAGTGGCAGACAGGAGGTGGCAGGGCCCAGTGGCAGACAGGAGGTGGCAGGGCCCAGTGGCAGACAGGAGGTGGCAGGGCCCAGTGGCAGACAGGAGGTGGCAGGGCAAAGGAGAAGCACCAGATCCCAGGTGCCTCCCATCCGGCTTCCCAAAAGAGGCAGGAGGGACAGGAGCACGAGTGAGGCAGCAATGGCCCTTATTCGTGAGGCCCATGCCACCCTCCAGGAGCCCACATCCCCTGAAGAGGCCATTGCCGGCCTAGTGGAGGCTAAGTTCAAGGTGATGAGCATGGAGCAACGCCTCCTATGCGAGCCCCTGCTCATCACCTTGCTCAACAAGGGGGTGATGGAGAAAATTACCCCCAATACCGCCATATGTGAGGTGGCACAACTGACCCAACCTCAACCTCCACCTCCACCTTCTTCTTCTGCCCCACCCCCTTCTGCTACACCTCCACCTTCTTCTTCTGCCCCACCCCCTTCTGCTACACCTCCACCTTCTTCTTCTGCCCCACCCCCTTCTGCTACACCTCCACCTTCTTCTTCTGCCCCACCCCCTTCTGCTACACCTTCACCTTCTTCTTCTGCCCCACCCCCTTCTGCTACACCTCCACCTTCTTCTTCTGCCCCACCCCCTTCTGCTACACCTCCACCTTCTTCTTCTGCCCCACCCCCTTCTGCTACACCTCCACCTTCTTCTTCTGCCCCACCCCCTTCTGCTACACCTCCACCTTCTTCTTCTGCCCCACCCCCTTCTGCTACACCTCCACCTTCTTCTTCTGCCCCACCCCCTTCTGCTACACCTCCACCTTCTTCTTCTGCCCCACCCCCTTCTGCTGCACCTCCACCTTCTTCTTCTGCCCCACCCCCTTCTGCTACACCTCCACCTTCTTCTTCTGCCCCACTCCCTTCTGCTACACCTCCACCTTCTTCTTCTGCCCCACCCCCTTCTGCTACATCTCCTCCTCCTGACAGGAGTACCCCTCCAGTGGCCCAGCCTCCAGCCAAACGAAGAAGGAAGGCTGCAGGGAAGGCTTCAGGGAAGGTTGCAGGGAAGGTTGCCAGGAAGAAGAGGAAGTGATGGCCTTGCTTCATTGTGGTCGGACAGAAGGCAGCCTGTTGTAGTACCACACACTTGGGACATATATCTCACCTGCTGCTGTTCCTGACCTCTGGGAGGCCAGCATCAGATTGTGTTCAGAAATGATGGCCTTCCCAAGCTCCCAATTTTAGTGTCCACACAGGGTTGCTGTGTGCTCTGGGGTCCCTGGGATGCACAAATGGCAGCAGGTTCTCCAGCGCTGCCTTCTCTTTATTTTATTTCTAAACATGAATAAATGTGATTTTTGTTTAAGTTCATACTTGACTATGTGTATTTGTAAAAATTAAAAATCTAGCTTTGGAGTAAGCAGATACATTTGACTGACAATAAAAGGGACAGATATCACCCCCCCAAAAGAATAACTAAATCTGATTAGCAAAAAAACATGGTGGGAAATTTAACTAATATAGATTCCAAAATTAAATGGGAGATCACTATCAAAACATTGCGAAATTATAATTAACATCATTTTGAAAAATATAACCATTTAAATTATTCCTAAAAACTTGCACGATATAATACACATAAATCTTCTTAAGAGCAGCATGAAAAAGGTTAAAAAAAAGGCATAACTCTGTGTGAATATCAGCAGCAAAAGAAGGTCACTCGTTTTGATTAATGTAACATTCTAACGAAGATTTCAATGCAGAACATTTAAACGATGCAATATTTTTGAGCGTGACGAATGTGCTCTCTCCATTACGAAGGCTTTGTTTTACCAGAAGATGCGCTCCCGTCTCATAGTTGCTTGTGAGCTTGCGCGCTTTTGGAAGAGTCGTAAAAGCATACACACGAACCATTTTCTCGTCACAAAACAGCCCGACGAGAAACACGACGAGGAAATCTGGAATCCTGACGAGAAAATAGAGAGCAGGTTCTCTATTTTCACGTCGAGATTCTCGGCAATTTTCTCGTCGTAAAACCATACACACGAACGTTGTTCTCGACAAAAAAGCTCTCGCGGCACTTTTCTTGACGGTTTTGGATGATAAAATCGGTCGTGTGTACGAGGCTTGATTCCTAAGAATTGCAGGCCTACAATATAAAACGCCAAATTTCCATGCAAAATAATTGTACTGCTTTCAGCACCAAAAATCGGAAATAATCATACCGCCAGGGAGGTTAAATGCATCTTTTACTGCACAGAATTTGGAACTAAATTGTCAGCATCTAGGACTAAAATGGCAAGATATTTATTCAAAACAATTCTCTTTTATTTCATAACAAGTGCAACATTTATTACAGCTACTGTGGACATACAGCCAAGTTCTGTCAATATAAACCCTGCCTTTCTTTATTAAAGTGTAATATCATTGCAATAAAATGTTGGGGAAAATGCCAAAGCATGGATTATAAATGGATGCATGTGATATCACAATAAGAACACATTATTTATAAAGAAGATTGCGGACTATGTTGTTTTCAAGGATTTGAGTTTCATATAGATTATTTATCCTGTATATAATAAATCTAGTGATTATTCCGTTTTTATGTATTGTTAATGTTGTATTTTGTTGATTTGACATAATAGGAATAAATTACTATTATTTACTTGTTGCACTGTACTTTGGAGGTTTATATATGAATAGATTTGTGCATACTGACAAAATTGTTTTCATATCATTATCAGTTTACTGAATAAGTTAACACTAATAAATTATCACTACTGCCACACTTCCGAAAGATCCTCTGTCAAATTCTGAACTTGATTACTAGGGATGAGTAAAATGAACTGAACATATGGGGCGGTTGTGGGAAATTTGAGTGCCACGGAACGCGCCATAATGCACTGTGAGATTGCAGTGCATTTCTGTATGATGATTGGCCAAAGCATGCACCTGCTCTGCATGCTTTGGCCAATCACAGCACGCTCTGCTGAGAGAGCCATAATTGGCCAAAGGCAGGGTGCCTTTGGCCAATCATGGCTCAGGGGGCTAAGTCCACGCCCCACACTATATAAGGCTGCTGCTATACGCCGTATAGTGTAATGAATGAAAAGAGATTAGGCAGCTTAGTTAGTGGCGTGCAGGCAGTGTATTTGATATATGTACACAGTCTAGTATATAGACTGAGCAAAATTTTAAACGCAACACTTTTGTGTTTTCCCCTATTAATCATGAGCTGAACTTAAATATCCATGACTTTTTCTATGTACACAAAAGACCTATTTCTCTCAAATATTGTTCACAAATCTGTCTAAATCTGTCACTTCTCCTTTGCCAAGATAATTCATCCACCTCACAGGTGTGGCATAGCAAGATGCTGATTAGACAGCATGATTTTTGCACAGGTGTGTCTTAGGCTGGCCACAATAAAAATCCACTCTAAAATGTGCAGTTTCACTGTATTGGGGGGGGGTCAGGGGGGTCCCGAAAACCAGTCAGTATCTGGTGTGACCACCATTTGCCTCACGCAGTGCAGCACATCTCCTTCGCATAGAGTTGATCAAGTTGTTGATTGTGGCCTGTGGAATGTTGGCTGTGCAAAATTGATGGAAATTGGCAGGAACTGGAACACTCTGTGAGCCACAGAAGTACAACCAAACAAGTTTTGGCTGTACTTCTCCTTTAAATTAGAAAGGATTAGAACCTCCTTTAGTTTTATTGCTGTCTGAGTTCTCTACTGGGGTCACCGGGGCAGAAAAATTGTGAAGATGTGCCCAACAGGGATACAGGCAGCAATAAAATCTGGGCAGAGGTTCTAAACTTTCTACCTTTAAAAAAAAAAAAGTTTTTTTGCTAAAGTTAGATTTGATTTCTGTGGGCACTACTAATTCCATTCTGTATAGGGTCTCAAACTCATGTTATTAAGTTGAAATAATGTCATTCTGTGAGTTTTACCTCTAATTAAATTATAAACGCCAAGACACTGAGTACATTTTCGCACAATGGTAGGAATTCTTCTCCAGTTGGCTCAAGGCAATGCAATTCTGCATGAGACCACACAGTTAGTTATTATCAATTCTAAGCAAAAACATCAGTGCCCAGAATAACTATTCAAAGGCTTTATTGAAAAATAAGCTCAAGCTACACTCCCCTTACCTCTAAGGCACTTGGCCATTGGGATTTAAACAAATCAGATTTTATTTAACAGACAAAGCACACTCTTCAAGTAAATAAATATAATATGTAAAAATGACACTTTTCCACTCTGACATGGAAATCAGACATTTTTATGCAGTGATATCCGTAGGGTAATATAGGTACCATGGACATCCCTGTTCCGAAAGCTAAACAGCTATTGTGATCCACACTTTGTAAAAATGGCATTTAAGTAATTTAGACATCCTGTACTGTACTTTGCTTCCTGGTAATTTAAAGTGTATAATGCAACAGCGTTGCATTAATTTGCTAAAAAAAAACGGACTTATTTATTGGCTATAAAGATTGCTTCAGCCCAGAGTGCTGGGATGTATTTATTTTTTCTGACCGAGTTGCTAGAATGCAATGAGCCAGGACATGAGGGTTTCACAATGAAGCCTGTGACGAGTCACCCACACTGGCTGGTTTACAAATCATCTTGTGAAACTGCAGAATAAGGTGCTCAAAATGCAGCATGCAGGGCTTTTTTCTAATGTAGTGCACTGCACTTTAGCCATGAGTCATTAGGTAAGGTCAGAACATCAATTTCCTGTATAAATGTGGCAATGAACATTAAGATCTGGCTGTTTCACCCAACTTTATGGCCTGTGTTGATGGGATTGTGTTGATAAGTTTGATATTAGTTTGAGATGCTTCTGAGAGAAATCATTGATTGGTGCATTTAACCTACTTCTGACCTGCTTCAAGTGGGTTTTGTATCTCCATAGACTTGTATGAAAATGCATAATCTGTTTGAAGCAAACTATAGCTGATCAAAACAGGCTGTAAGGTGATCAGACTACTCAGACAAGATGGAGACATTTGGTAAAATATAATAAGACTGATTTACTAAAAGTAAACTAAAAGGGGATTTGTTTGGGACTTTAAATGAAAACATATGGAAATATATGCCTCCATCCCTGTATTTTGCAGATTTACTAAGTGTTGAGAATGCCCCCCCCCCCCAAAAAAAAAAAAGATCCAATAATGTAAAAAGCAACATGTTTTTAATTTTTTTCCTCTTGATTGGATAATTGAAATTAAGACTTTTTTGTGTGTGTGTGTGGTTCTATATGCCATTCTTGCTGCTTAGTACATGATTGGTGCCACACTGGTTCCATCAACGTTTGTTTCATATATTGTATTTAATTGTTGACAGATTGGATCACAAAATGACTCCATTAACTCTAAAGCCCTGTACACACGTTCGGATTTCCGATGGAATCAAATCCGATGGATTTTTCCATCGGAATTCCGATGAAGCTGACTTCCATCAGTCTTGCCTACACACCATCAGACAAAATTCCGACCGTCCCAAATGCCGTGACGTACAACACATACGACGGCACTATAAATGGGAAGTTCAAATCCAATGGCGCCACCCTTTGGGCCGCTTTTGCTGATTTCGTGTTATTGCGTGTTGGTAAAAGTTTGGTGAGAGCCGATTCGCACTTTTCAGTCTCCGTGCTTTTCAGTCTGTTACAGCATGACGAATGTGCTATCTCCATTACGAACGCTAGTTTTACCAGAACGAGCGTTCTTATCTCCTAATTCAGTCTGAGCATGCGTGGGTTTTTTCTCCGATGGACGTCCACACAGACGATCGGAATTTCCTATCGGACTGTTTTCATCGGTAAAACCGATCATGTGTACAAGGCTTAAAAGTTCTTTGAAATAGGATAAATACAACAACACATAAAATGGATCAAAATGGATCCACTATAAACATAACAATTGCATTATGCAAGACACTTTGATTTTTTTTGGAGCAGAAAAATTAAACAAATAAAATATGTTTTTGATTGGCTTTTTCAGAATAATACAGTTTCTTAATTAGTGTCAGGCTTAATAAATAGCATATAACCAAAATAAAAATATGCTTAATATAAAATACATATAAGGACTCTAGTTTGCAGTTAAAAAATACATTGCAGAAATGAATATTTTGATTCCATGTTTTAAAGAAAAAACAAATCCAAATATAAATTTGTGAAATGATACCATCACTACAGCCATACTTTAAAATGTATGGTCACTTTAAAATCAGGGATTTCAATCATTCATTCTAAAAATATCTATGACAAAGTGAGGGCACCAGGGAAGGCTACTATCCACTGTTCAGCCCCACCTTTCTAATTGTAAATATTATATTATATTATATTATAGTAATTATATATTGGGCCTCCCTATGTAGCAACTTTTTGTCCAAGTAGCCTGAAATGACAGTATGGGGAGATTTACTAAAACTGGAGCATTTAAAATCTAGTGTAGCTGTGCTTGGTAGCCAATCAGCTTCTAACGTCAGCTTGTTCAATCACGCTTTGACAATAAAACCTGGAAGCTGATTGGTTTCTGTGCAGAGCTGCACCAGATTTTGCACTCTAGTAAATCTCCAGAACTTATTAGTCTTTCCTAGCAATTTTTTATTAACTTAATTGATCAAACACAACACATAATATTTCCAAATAAATAGTGCAATATCTGTATAAGGCTATATAGACTATAGAGTATTTTTCTTACAGAGCTTACAGAACCAGGTTCAGTAGCTGTCTATTTGCTGTTGTAGTGGTTGATGATCAGATAACTTATTCAAACAAACTTTCCCATCAGTGGTGTATAATAAAAAGTGGTCATGAAATAAAAAAATAACTGATTGGATTATCCCAAACAAAACACTTTTTTTGGGTGCTTCACTAGGAAACATGGGCGTCCGTAGAACTTTTTTCAGGGGGGGCATCATTTTAGGGTCACCCATGTGCCGCCCCTTTTCGACAATGTCATTATCACATTATCATGGTCAGAAACTGCGGGCGTAGTACAGTCCCTAGGATAAGTAATGGATAATGGCTGACAGGCCCTCTTACCAGACCCAGTGAAACTGCAACAGTGATCCCTCCGGCTGGACGATCGCTCACTCTGGGTTCCCCTGGGGGCGACTCTGGTCAGTAGTGTAGCATGTCTGTACCCTGGCAGTGGCTCAGTCTTTCTCTCTCTGGTGGCACTGGGTAGCGTGGCTCTCTCTCTGGTGGTGCTGGGTAGCGTGGCTCTCTCTCTGGTGGCACTGGTTAGCGTGGCTCTCTCTGGTGCTAGGTAGTGTGGCTCTCTCTGGTGGCACTGGGCAGCGTGGCTCTCTCTCTGGCACTGGGTAGCATGGCTCTCTCTGGTGGCGCTGGGTAGCGTGGCTCTATCTGGTGGCACTGGGTAGCGTGGCTCTCTCTGGTGGCACTGGGTAGCGTGGCTCTCTCTGGTGGCACTGGGTATCGTGGCTCTCTCTGGTGGCGCTGGGTAGCGTGGCTCTCTCTCTTCTCTCCTAGTCTCCTTTGATTGGCCCTCAGTTATGGCCAATGTGGGAGGAACGGAGCAGGCAGGAAGCTGGGCGGGGAACTTCTGGTTGGACTGCAAGCCACAATCCCAACCCTGCACTTGCCTCTTGCTTCTTGATAGGCCCTCAGACAGCCTAGTAGCCAGATGTGCCCTGGGTAGGCCTAAATTCTGGCCTAGCAGCCTGGGCAGTACAACACACGTCCACCCAGACAGCTGTCCAGGTGGCACAGAACACTGATCACCTGACTCCACCCAAATATATAGGTTCTCCCAGCAGGCCAAGGGATTCAAAAAAATCCCTGCCCATTGGCTGAGATACCCCATATATTCCTAATCTGTCCTTGCTTTGCCCTTGTCTTATCTAATGCCACCATGTACCTGGCCACCTAGCGGCAGAAGAGAGAACTGCAGCAATTCTAGACTTAGATCCCTTTCACACTAAGGGCGTATTGCAGGAGCTATAGCGTTAAAAATAGCACCTGCAATCCGCCCTCAAACAGCTGCTCCATTGTCTCCAGTGTGAAAGCCCGAAAAAACATCAGGGTGCTACATCAAAAAAAAAAACATGGCCATAGTTTAGGCTGCTCATGCAATTTGTACTGTTCCATAACACCACATACAACTTGAAAGCACATCCTAAGCCAAGCATGTGTTTTAAAGCGTGATGGACATTTTTTTGTTTTTTCCATGTCAACCTCAAGGTCTCTTGAAAAAGAACCCTCTCGGTGCTGTATGGTATTTTTTAAAACATTTTTGCCATTGGTACATGCCCACTAACAGGATTAACACCCTCCCTCATAAACAATAATGGGATTTGCTGCTGAATTTCAAACAAGATTCGCAGAACCTTTGGTGAAACGAGTTTGGGCAAATTCAGTCAACCCAGGAAATCTCTTAAGTAGGGACACAGACTTAAACAAAACATTTGATTTAGTAATATCCACTGCTTTTAATTATTTTCTGCTGCCACGGTGATACGAAAGTGAAATCTCTCCAACGGAGTCATGGGTAGCAATAAGGTCTTGACAGAAATGTTTAGCCTTGCCAAGTGTACAGTATCTATGTTTATAACAAAAAAAAATCTTTTGGCCAGGGTTGAGCTTTAAGGGTTATATTAAGGATTAAGCTCAAAGTGTAAGCCCAGCAAAAACTTTCTTAATTTTGGATAGAGGGGAGAAAAATTTGAACTCAGGACAGAGATTTATCTTCACTTCCTGTCCTGCTGACAATTTAATCGAGCAGTAAGTGAGGGGAACTCTCCAACAGCAACACAGACAGAAAAAAAGAAATACTTTTCATTGGTAGGTGAAGGCTAGAACCCCCATCTTTGGCTGTGCCCCTGTTGTAAGGCCTCTAATTTCCTGTCTGGTGAAATTGTTGTTGGTCTCCGTGACTACACTCTTTGCTGGTTCTCATCCTACTTATCCAACCACATCTTCAGCGTTACTTACAATTCTACTTCCTCCTCTCCTCTTCCTTTCTCTTTTGGGGTCCCCCAAGGTTCTGTTCTTGGACCTCTCCTATTTTCAATCTACACCACCTCCTTTGGTCAGCTGATACCATTTTTATGCTGACGACACCCAAATCTATTTCTCTACCCCTCAGCTTACTCCCTCCGTCTCCTCACGTATCTCTAGTTTACTAACAGATATATCAGTCTGGATGTCACACCACTTCCTCAAACTCAATCAATCCAAAACGAAACTTATAATTTTTCCTCCCCCACGTGCCCCCCCCCCCCGATCCCTCTGTCAAAATCCATGGCACAACTATAAGCCCATTCCTGCATGCCAAGAAGGTCCTAGTTATAGTCCTGGACTCTGAACTCTCCTTTAAGCCCCACGTCTAATCACTTTCCAAATCTTGTTGCCTCAACCTCCGCAATATCTACAAAATATGCCCTTTTCTAACCAATGACACAACAAAGCTCTTAATTCACTCCCTGGTCATCTCTCCACTCGACTACTGCAACTCCCTTCTCACTCACTTACCTCTACATAGTCTATACTTCCCTTCAATCCATCATGAATGCTGCTGCCATCCACCTTACCAACCGTTCAGTATCTGCTACAACTCTCTGTCAATCCCTCCACTGGCTTCCGCTCACCCAAAAAATGTAATTCAAAATACTGACAACTACTTACAAAGCCATCCACAACTTAGCCCCCAGCTACATCACTAGCCTAGTCTCAAAATACCAACCTAATCATTGTCTTTGTTCCTCTCAAGATCTCCTGCTCTCTAGCTCCCTTGTCACCTCCTACCATGCTCGCCTCCAGGACTTTTCCAGAGCCTCTCCAATCCTATGGAACTTGTTACCCCAATCTCTCAGATTATCTCATACTACATTAGCTTTTAGATGATCCCTGAAAACCCTCCTTTTCGGAGAAGCCTATCCTACCCACACCTAACAACTGAATGTCTATTTTCTGCATCAGCTCATCCCCCACAGTTATTACTTTTTGTTTCACTTGACCCTCCCTTCTAGATTGTAAGCTCTAACGAGCAGGGCCCTCTGATTCCTCCTGTATTGACTTGAATTGTAACTGTACTGTCTGCCCTCATGTTGTAAAGTGCTGTGAAAACAGTTGACACTATATAAATCCTGTATAATAATAATAATCAGGACAGGAAGAGAGGGTAAATCTTTCTCACAGAGCCCCAGATAGTAGTATTAGCCCAACATAAGTTCTAATTGGCCCACCTCACTACCTGTCCCCGGACCCTGTCCCCTCTCAATTACTGCGACCACCTTCCTGCTCTATCCTCAACTCCCTAACCCACATCTTCAACCTCTCCCTCTCCTCCAGCACCTTTCCTTCCCCGCTCAAACATGCACTGGTTACCCCCATACTTAAAAAACCCTCACTAGACCCCACCTGTTTGAATAACTTAAGACCAATCTCCCTGCTCCAGTTTGCCTCCAAGCTCATCGAACGCCTTGTCCATGACCGAATGAGTCACTACCTCACGGACAACAACCTTCTCGACCCCCTACAGTCTTGCTTCCACCCACAACATTCTACTGAAACTGCCCTACTAAAACTCACCAATGACCTACTAACTGCTAAAACCAATGGCCATTACTCCATACTCAAACTTTTAGACCTCTCTGCTGCCTTTGACACAGTTGCCCACCCGCTCCTCCTCAGCAAATTACACTACCTTGGCCTCCGTGATTCTGCTTTATCCTGGTTCTCCTCCTACCTATCTCAGCTCACTTTCAGTGTCACTTACAACTCCATCTCCTCCGCTCCTCTTCCTCTTTCTGTTGGGGTACCCCAAGGCTCGTCCTTGGGCTTCTCCTATTCTCACTCTATACCTCTTCCCTGGGCCAGTTGATAACCTCCCATGGCTTCCAATACCACCTCTATGCACTCAGATCTATCTCTCCACTCCTCAACTCACCCCCTCGATCTCCTCACGGATCTCAAACTTACTGAATGACATATCGGTATGGATGTCACACCACTTCCTCAAACTCAATCTTTTTAAAACTGAGCTTGTTGTTTTTCCTCCCTCACGGTCCCCCCCCCCCGTGACTTCACCATTAATATCAACAACACAACCATTCGTCCCTCCACATATGCCAGGGACCTGGTTGTAATCCTTGACTCTGACCTCTCCTTCAGCTTCCATATCCAATCACTGGCTTAATCCTGCCGCCTTAACCTCTGCAACATCTCCAGAATTCGACCCCTCCTGACTAATGACACCACAAAGCAACTTATTCACTCCTTGATTATTTCCTGCCTTGACTACTGCAACTCTCTCCTTAATGGTCTACCCTTAAGCAGGCTATCCCCCCTTAAGTCTATTATGAATTCTGCTGCTAGACTAATACACCTCACTAACCGATCTGTGACTGCTGCTCCTCTCTGCCAATCCCTTCACTGGCTTCCCCTACCCCACCGTGTAAAATTCAAAATGCTAACCATAACATACAAGGCCATTCACAACATCGCCCCCATCTACATCACCAACCTCATCTGCATATATCGCCCAAATCGTCCCCTCTGCTCCTCCCAAGACCTCCTGCTCTCTAGCTCCCTTGTTACCTCCTCCCATGCTCGCCTTCAGGACTTCTCTAGAGCCTCTCCCACCCTCTGGAACTCCCTGCCCCAGTATGTCCGGCCAGCCCCAACCCTGTACACCTTTAGGAGATCCCTGAAAACTCATTTATTCAGGGAAGCCTATTCCACACCCACCTAACTACTGTCCCCGAGCCACCCCCATCAAACCATTTTCTGCAGCTATTACCTTTTTTACCCCTCTACGAGCAGGGCCCTCCTGTACCTTTTTGTATTGAGCTGTACTGTAATTGTGGTTAGGTTAGGCCTGGGATTGTTTGTGGGCATGTTTAAGTGTTATATTTTTGATGCTGAATGCTTCCCGCTAAGAACGAATTGCTCCGTAGATTAATAAGCTGCCATATTGTGTGAGTTTTATTTGATTAAACTGTCTGGACAGACATTATTGGCACAGATTTGGGAAGTTCATATTAAAGTGGTAAAATGCTGATTTTCGTTTCAATTGGGAACTCGATGCTACATATAAATTTCTGCAAGGATCTGTGGTGTGTACCTCAAAGGTATTTGAGAATTATGATAGGGGTGCGCTAAATAAATACTTTCATTCATAAAGACAATTATATTGACGGCTTGTATTCCAAGCTATAAACATTTTTATTACACAATGCTTTATAACATAATGTAAATGTAAATAGTCTTACTGCAAGTAGGCAACTGACAAGTCCAGAGTATCCAGTACATGGTCATCTTTATTAGTATTACAATTAAAGCATGCTATTGGAATCAGTGTCGTTTTTAACCAGAAACATTTCCAATTACACAGCCAAAATATACTGTATCCTAGCAACCAGTTATGTAACATAGAAAATTTCCTGAAGTGCAGAAGGGGCTTTCCTTCTTGTAGCTGGCAAAAGAAATGGACCTAAATTGACTTTCTGTTTCCAGTTATTAAAAAAAAAGAGAGCTTAAGATTTTCCTTTGCAGGGCTTTTTTTATATCTAAAGTGGATTAACTGTAACTACAGCTTAAAACATTAAAACAAAATTTAAGGGCATTTGTTTAAAATGTATTTAACAGATAAGAAATCAATTGGATTTTTTTAGCCATTTTACAGCATGGTATACATACTATACATATATACTGTATATTTACATATACACAATATATTGACAGAAAATAATTGACTTGCTTTACTTTCTTTGAGGAAGTGATGTGGTATGAATATAAAATAAGGTGGAGGGGGTAAGAGAGTTGACCCCACCATTAAGGCTGGGTTCACACTAGTGCGAATTGGATGCGGGTTTTCCTGTATCCAATTTGCATGACAGAAGATTATGACCGTCTCTCTATGAAGCCAGTTCACATATCTCCATTGCGGCTGTGGCGCGGCTTGCACAGGAGTCCTATGCACCTTTTGCTTCATTTCAGGGCCGAATTCAGGCAAAAATTTGGCCCTGATTCGTCCCTGAAACGGAGAACAGGGGCGCACCGGACCCCTGTTCCGAGCTGTATCCATCTTAGATGTGAACCCAGCCTTACAGAATACACAAGCAAATTCTACTGCTTAGTCTACTTAAACCAGTCCTAACCTACCTTATGGGGGAGGAAGAGAAGTCACTACTCCTCTACTAGAGAATAATATCACATGGAAGATGTACAGAGTTGTGTACATGTATATGTATAATCCCCACTGAAACTTTCCACATATACACAATAAATATTATGCTTCCACTCATTTACTCTTAGCTGTACTGAGGACTGTGATTGGCCAGGTATTTTTGGACTGGACCCCCACACACACATACACACATGCTCATGCTCTAAGAGGTAATTAACTGAATAGAAACTTTCCTTAATTAAACATCTGCTAATATGAGAAAAAAAGTACCCTAGATGTTGGAATCTGATTATCTTCCAAAAGGCCACACTTTCCTTTTATTTAGATATGCACATCCATTGTTAACTGCATTATAGGCATACATCCTAATTACAGCCCACAGGCAGCACAGTACCACACTGGCTGTACTTGGAAAGAATTAGCTCAACAGTCAAAATACTTCAAAATGTGTCTTTTTCTCCAAACCCTGGTTCTTGAAGTATTCCAATAGAACCATTTAGACAAAATTGTCACAAAATTGTCCCCTTGTTTGTGTAGCATATAAAACAAACTGCCTTTATCAAAACATCTATGGCAGTGTTTGCATTTAATGTTATTTAAGAGTGAGATACCCTATTATGGTATTTAACCACTTCAGCCCCCCGGAGGATTTGGCTGCCTAATGACCGGGCCACTTTTTGTGATTCGGCACTGCGTCGCTTTAACTGACAATTGCGCGGTCGTGCGACATGGCTCCCAAACAAAATTGACGTCCTTTTTTTCCCACAAAAAGAGCTTTATTTTGGTGGTATTTGATCACCTCTATGGTTTTTATTTTTTGCGCTATAACGGAGCTCACGGCAGGGGCGCGCGTGCGCCTGCACGGCGCGAAATTCAAAGTAACTTATATATACATTACTTTGCGCAGCCGTGCCATTCTGCTGACGTAAATGTGCAGGAGATGGTCGGCAATCGGTTAAATAACTTAGAGCAGGCCTTTTTCAACTTCTGGCTCAAAGTGGCTGTCTGAGTTGCCCGAAACCAAAATATGCTGAAGAACTCATATTGTAGAGAAGTATTTTTCTACACATTATTCTTCCTTGTGAGAAAATACAAATAATAATAATAATATAGCAATGAGAATAACAGAGCATTCTGCTGCACTCTGCTGGCTCTTTAAATAAACCAGAATATTTGGCTAAAAAAGTATATCACAAAAGGAAGCCCTATGATGTTAACACAAGATATATTATCTCTCAAAGCCCCCTTGTTCACTCTTGTTAAGTAAAAGATAAACATAAGTAGCTCAGTGCAAGCAGTTGATCAGTACCAGATACAAACAATATGTATGATTGTTTGTTTTTATTAACATGCCAAAGACTCAAAAGGTCATAGCACTAGAAACAATTATCTCTATGAGAAATACAATGGATCTCAAGATTTACGCAATGAACCATACACTCCCATTTGGTAAGCAATTTATTTTAGTGCTTTGTATCTACAGCATCTGAAATATTTATGAATGTGCATAGTGTACTGCAAATTACAGCTACAATATAAATCTAAACAGTTAGTGTACATGTGTATAACAATGTTATAGTACTCACAGGCTTACCATCTGGACCAGGTTGTCCAGGGGAACCAGGAATACCAGGCTGTCCAGAATCTCCCTGTAAAAAGGCAATTGTATGCGTTGTTATATTTTAAATGTGTCCCAAAAGAATAAATAATTAAGAAGAAACCAATAAAATGTTTGCAATTTTTGTGTTTTCTTTACCATAATAAAGCATAAGTTCATCTGAATGTATTTAAAATAAACTGATTTCTGGAAGCTCTGCCCAAAAAAGGTAGGCACAGGGCAAATGACTACCAGTATTGACTGTGGTCTCCCTTTAGCTGTTCTTTGCCCATTATATAATCATCTCTCCTTGTTCTGGGCTGTGTTTCTGTATGGTGGCAGCCATTTTGGCAGAGGCATGGTTTTGCTTTCCTTTATCAGAGCCTCCAGCAAGGAGAAAAGTGGGCAAAAGAGCAGTAGCATCACCATATCTGACTTCAAATATTATTCATCTAGCAGTCAAAGGCGCCTGGGAGATCAAACTACACATACACAGCTATGAGGCTGTATGGACAACAGTAGCTAGGTACTCTCCCATAAGAAGTGTACTGCAGTTCTTCAGCAGAAGGTACTGTTGTGCACAATTAACATTTCTAAATGTTTCTAAAATGTACCAATAACATAGAAAATCTCCACTTATGGAGTTCAATTTCACATTAAGTACCTAGCTTGGAACAAGGACACATTTTAAAGAAAACTTCAGTAATGCTGTTTCTACAGCTTGAAACATATACAGAGGTAAAAATATGTGAGGTAATGAAGGCTTGGTTAGAAATGACTGATACTGATAGCATAGGAACTAGACAGCAGAGAGAAGTGACACTAAGTGCATTGGATTGAGACACCAACACTATAGAAGGAAGTGTTCATATTTAATGTCAGAGGTTTACAACCACTTTAAAGTACATCTAAAGCCAAAACAATGTTTTTAGCTTTGTATAAAATAAGGAAGAGTCAACACTCCTGTCAGTTTTTTTATTGTATTTTATCTTATGTAATTTGTGCCCCATTTGGTAGATTTCCCTTCAGATATTGTCCTGCAGACAAGAGAGTGAGGAGGAAGGAATGGGAAGTGAGGAGAAATGTATCCAAAGTGATACTTCAAGAAGTGTCTCTGTTGGATGGGGTACTCTTTATTCCTGTATTGGTGACCACTCAAAATAATAATTTCTCCTTAATTTTCAGTTCTTGTGACAATGGACTAATGGAGAAAGTGAATCTTCTCACCATGTGAACAGCCAGTAATAAAAACTGACATCCCCATGTACTCTATCCAAAACCAAAGAAAACATTTTTTCTTTAAATACAATTTATACATTTTTTTAAACTACATAACTTTTTTGGACATTGAATGAAGGCCATATTCTGTGGTTCCACCTTTTCAGAAGCAGTGTAGTCTTCTGCATTGGCAAGCACAAATCTATAATCATTCCAGCCAAATTGAATGAGTGTTACTATGCTGTTGTCCTACTTTACTGTGTCAAATTACAGTAGTGTGGTTAAAAAATTTTGTATTATTATTATTATTATAATTATTCAGGATTATAGTGCCAACAGTTTGTGCAGTGCTTTACAAAATGAAGGCATACACTACAGTCACAATACAGTTTAACACCATAGGATTCATAGTTTGTGTTTGCTTCCCTAGCAGACACTAAGAACACCCCTAGCCGTAATATGTTATTAGAGTTAAAATGGGCAAATAGCTGTCAGAATGAGGAATTAAATTATTCCTTTTATTTTTCATACAACTACCATTAGTACCTTAATCTATCTAGATACCGGCCCCTTTAATGTCCTACATGACCATAATCACACTGGGAGAGGGAAGGAAGAAGGGACATTGCTGTCTATCTCCCTTCTTGGACATGTGTACAGGAAGTGATAGACAAGCCATTACATTATTAGCATGCTGCTGATTGTTTATCCAGTCAACAGGTTGAAGACTGGCTGGTGAAGGTAAAACTGAGATCACCAACTTATCTATACTGTCTGGAAGAGGTGTCTAGATCAGTGTTTCTCAACTCCAATCTTCAAGGCACCCCAACAAGTCATGTTTTCAGGATTTCCCTCAGATGAAACTGCTGTTGTAAATTACTAAGGCAGTGAAACTGATCAAATCACCTGTGCAAAATAATGGAAGGCCTGAAAACATGACCTGTTGGGGCGCCTTAAGGACTGGAGTTGAGAAACACTAGTCTAGATCACTAGAATACTTGAACGTTTAAATCTAATTTTGAGTCCCTTCTATAGTTCTCGAAATGGTACTAATGCTGGTGCTGTGCGTGATTGATTGGATCACAATTACCATACAAACCCACCCAATCACACCCATCTCCGACACTCTGCTTGTACTAGACATTCTCCCTCCAAGAAAGACCCTTTATGGCCCTCCCTTTTTACTGCCCACACACCCAGAACATCACTAAAACAACATTTGTTCCAAACCATCAGTGAATAAAAAGACTGATCATGGCTGCGCAGGGGGTGGGAAATCTGACATTGATCTTTGTTTGTTAAATTATACAGAGGTCTAGGTGAGACACAAGAGGAAACAACACTGGAAATGCTACACAATCAAAAAAACACCCTAAATACTAATGTATGGAGAGCTTAAAGGTAATGATTATCACATCAGGAGATTTGCTTATGCACTTTTTTATTTTCTTAAATATCTGTTGAAAATCATGCAACCCAGGAATACAGGCAATGAAACATGAATGTTGTATTTCTCTGAAGATTGAAAAAATCATGTTACACATTGTGACAGGGGGGTCACTTTGGACACAGGGTGAGCCAGGAAACAATGGACATTAAGAATATGGCTTGGATTGCTTGAAATTGAAATAGTAATATTAGTCCACAATATGTACTGGTTGTTTTATTCTGAACTCAACAGGTTAATTGAGAGATGTGTTACCTGACAGTTATGATGTAAATGAATCTAGAAGGGCGTCTGAAGACCCTTTTAGTGTGAATAGGGATAATTACCTCTATACTTGTGTGTATTGTACTCAGACAGACAGGCTACAAATCCTTTCCTTGTGAGATGTATATTGAAGGTCGTCATGTTTCTATTGTGTAAAGTCTTTTGAACTGAAAGGGGATTAGAACCTGTTGTCTCCTAACAGACGTCAAAATAATGTGTATTGGCTCTTGTTATGTTGTGGGTGGAGCTGGACCATTGTTCATTCAGGTTAATGCAGTATTGGATGTGTATAAAAGTTACAATGCTTTTTTCAATAAAGTCAGTCTATCCTGGAAAGATACAGAGTGCGTCTCGTTCTTTCAGAAGGATTAATTCCTATGGGAAGTGGTCGTCTGACTGTGGAGGATCGACAGTGAATTTGTGTCCAGGAGAGGGAAGGGATCTAAACGGCGTTACCCCCTTTCGTATTTGGGGTGCCGTTACACACATTCATAATAATACATTTACAGATTCTAATTCTATATTGTCCAGGATATTTGTTAAAGACATTATGGTTATTTGAGATGTGCTATCTTGAATAAGCAACTCCATGGCTAATGCTAGTTAAGTGTGATAAGTCTATTTGATTCAAGCTGAACCCAGCAAAAATGTCTTGTTTGCAAAATCCTAGCCTATTCCTCAGATTATACTGTATATTACTTCATGCATTGCAGGGATGTGCTAATCATTGTACAGGGGAGGAGGCTTCACTTAGATAAATGTTTGACAGCACAGTTGCCTGTACAAATAGCCAAACTCTTTGCAAAAAAGGAAAAGGTACAAGGGACATGATGTCACCATTGTACAGCATCAAGGAGACTACAATGGATTGTAAGCTCCAATGAGCAGGGCCCTCTGATTCCTACTGTATTAAAGTGTATTGTATTTGTACTGTCTACCCTCAAGTTGTAAAGCTCTGCGTAAACTGTTGGCGCTATATAAATCCGATATAATAATAATGGATTCAAGAACTTCTTTACTCCACTTTATTAGGACTCCCAGAAGACCCTCTCATGAGATTTTAGGAATGTGCCGAGCCTACTTTAGTACAAAAATGTCTGAATAAAAATGGAAATCCTTTAGATGGTATCTTAGTAAATGCAATATACAGGGATATGGGAAATGGTAGAGACATAAATACACACACACACACGTTAAACTGGATGGACTGGTGTCTTTATTCAATCTTACTATGTAACACAAGGGAAAGTATTTTTCACTGGGAAGTACCTTTAATTTGCAATATTAAAATATATTTTCCTATCTCTACTTGATCCTTTGACGCACCTATGAATTGCTACCATGTATAGAAATTCTCACAAATATTCAGTGATAAAGTTCTACTTACTTTAAGTCCAGGAGGTCCTTTTTCCCCAGGAGGACAAACACAGGGAACAGGTGTTGAGCCAACATCACTTGGACCATTTAAACACTGGGAAGAGAGTGAGGAAAAATATATTTCCAAATGACTATTTCAGCTTTTTCAGGTTTCATATTTTAAACTTATTGTGCTTGGTTCTTTTATGAAATTTTCCTATTTTTGTCAGTGTTTAAATATAATCTGCAGTTGTTACTCTGCATGACTATGCTTGCGTTGCACAGAAATCATACTGAAAAGCAGTAATAATGGACTCCTTACATGTTCAGGCAATGCTAACAACTATAACACACAAACCATCTTATAAATTATATTGGTTTACCACTGCAAACAATAAATAACACTATGTCTAATAAATAATAGAAAAATAACGAGGAACATTGATAGTGTAATAAATACATTTTTTTTTTAAACAGAAACTTAATATGGGATCATTTTGGAAACAAATAAAAGTTACTTCTTTACTTCATATTCCATTGAAGTGTCCTGTGAATCTCAGCACTTTCTAACACTTCATTAAGGAGAGACAGAGAGATTTTTCCAAGCTCTTAATAATCTTTTAGGCTCATTGGCAAACTGTACATGAACACTCCTAAAAAGCTTGCTTTCCCTCTATTTAGTTGTAATAATCAACAATCTCACTTTAAAATTAGGGACAAGTTTGGAGAGGGATAAACTGTCCACTCTCAGCTTGAAGAAGTAATATAAAAAGAAGCCTTATAAAAAACAAAATAGAACTCCTAGGCAGATTCCTCAATGTTGTTATTACCTGTTTGGAGATTGTAGGGGAATGTGGAACATCATTCATTTTTAAAAGGACTATAGCCATGCTAATGAAGGACATGTTTAAAGTACTATCATAATCACACTAATTAAAATCTGTCACATGGCTTGTGACATCTTAATGACTGCAAATGATCCTATAAGAGAAGATGTCCACATTCTGAACCAATAGAAGGGCAGTGGGGCTGTTAGTATGCCATTGTATTGTGGTCCTAAATCTAGGACACACAAAAACACAATAAAATGAAGGGGATATCAGATTATTCAAGGAAGACCAACATTCTTTTTGGAAATTAAAGGGATTTGATCTAGAGTTTGCACACCCATCATAGAACATTGTCTGACCACTTCATCTCATGGTATCCACATATCATATCTTGGTAATCTACAGATAAACTTGTTTAGACACTCAACTGACTCAAGTTATTAACAAAATTACCCAGTACACAATAGGTATGTATCCCTTTATAAATGGGAGTTTTAAAATCGAATAATAAGCATGTTCTTCAACCTTATTTTTCTGGTAAGTCCACTATTATTTCAAGCAACAGCAAATATCGTTGAAGCTTCATAAATACTGTATAATGAAAATACCAATAACATTAATAATAATAATTCTAGTAGCTGTGAAATCATCGTTAAAAAGTAGCTGTGCAAAGATCTCAAAAAATTGTCATTAAAAAGCATTTTCCAAAAATCTTAAATGACCAATCTTTACAAGGAATGCTTGTAATTAGAGGATTTAGATTTGTACAGCTTCCAGACATGCAATCACACTGCACTGGTCCCAAGTGGATTAGGACAGACAGAACTCTCTGTAAGGAAGAAGTACATTCTATCACTCTAATATCAGAAGACATTCTTCTGTATATGGCTAACTATAACAACACATTCATGAAAACAAAACATTTGTCTCTGTAGCCAATGAAAAATGCCAACAATGAGTTACATTGACTGAAGATAAATCCTGTTTCCAGCAGTATGATCTGACCCTGTATTTGCACCTATCTTTGCTGGAAACAAGCTATTCCTGACCACCACTAGAAGGTGTGTTTGGAGAAAGGAAATGTGCTTCTTTAGGCCAAATGCAGATTATTGAGCACACATCATGATGTATTCAGAACAAGGGGGCTGCAAGGAACATTGCTACAGAGATAATTGCACAGTCTGTACTCAATTGCATTCATATGCTTCCAGATGTGTGCTTCCTGCACACAGAAAGCCATGTGACTTAAATTTGAAAATCTCATTGGGCTCAGCTGAAAATAACTGTCAAAGGATCTTTATTCTAGTTTGCTAGCTCAATAAATTGAACCTGACATGTGTATATAACTGCAAATTATCGTTTTCAGAAATTAAGTCTGTATACACGAATTGATGCTCATCTGCACTCATACCAAACCAGATGCTGATATGCATCTGTAGAAATGCATCCAATAATTCAGGTGCAATGACCCAAAAAAAAATTGGATTAATTTCAGAATGTTTCTCCTTTGATAAAAAGGTGTTAGCAGAACACGATAATATGCAAATAAAGCCTTTAAATGCATTTTTTTTACCATTACCTGTAATGTTTCTGTCCTTTCAAAGTCAAGTAAAAATATTATCATATTACCTTGTTACTGCCTGAAGTAAGAAACAACATACCTCCCCATTCTGCAACAGAGAGAAGCAACAAAACATTATTGTATATAAAGTATATATACATTACCATTTTACACTTTATTGCTGAATGATCTGGTAACTGAAACAGTAAAAAAATACATAAAACAAGAGCAAATGTAAGAATAACCATGATAGGACACCAAGTTAAATTGGTAATGTGCGGAAAATGGCCCCTCTTTTGAATGTTCTTTATGAGACTGTGTGGATGTCAATTCCCTCCACTCAGGTCTCAGATTATACTCAGCTGTCCTCTCTATGCTGTGCAGTGTGTGATGTTAAATCCCCACTCTGCCTTTTGAAGCTGAGAAAAAGCCTTTGATATGTGTGCTTTAGGAGACTATAGAGGAGAGAGGGCTGCAGATAAACAGATAAACAGATATATTTTATGTTTGTTTATTCTGTGTATAACCTGAGGCCAGTCACTATACTTTACAACCACTTTAAAGGGTCATATGACAAAGGTTCTTTAAGCCAGAAAATAATTGTTAGCTCCAGTACATAACAGAGCAACTAAATTAAATAATACTATCCTGAAAAATTTTAAACGATGTAAAAGTTTACATGATTTACCTTACATCCCAGCTTTACATAATTCTTTGAAGCCAGGCTTATTTAGACAAATTTACTTATTTATTTAAAAGGATAAGTTCACCTTTGGGAACATGTTACACGTTCCACCGTTTTTTAGCATGTAGCATGCTCTCACTCCTGCAGCCGCTGCCCACCCCACTGCCTCTAGTGACAGCATGCCGAGGATCTTCTCCCCGATTGCTGTCACTATTTAAAAAAAAGTGGCCAGGTGGGGCTCCACCCACCTAGCTGCATCATTCATTCACACAGTTCTGTTAATGGGAAACTACAAGTATTGTCAGCCTTTGCAGCTGTCCGCTTGTAGTTCTCAATGAACTAGCATGGTGCTGTTGACTCATTGTCTCTTCCTGTTAGTGTGTATCTGCCTGTCCATACAAAGTACGAGCAGACAGATACACTGACAAGTCTGCAAGAGTCCTGAATGGCACCCACGATCTGCTGATCGCGGGTGCACATCTTTACAAGCCCCAAGTAAAATAAATAAATAAATGCTAATTTTTTTACCTGCAAAAAGATGTGCATTTATTATTATAACTTTTTTTTTAAATGTGAACTTAACTTGCACATGCGCAGTGCGAACCCAGCTGTGAAGCCACAGCCGGGCGCCCACGGTTCGAATTCCGGCACCTGAGAGAGGAGGGTGAGAGGAGCGAGGCTTCATGCGCCCGCATTGCTGGACCATGGGACAGGTGAATGTCTGATTATTAATAGTCAGCATCTACACTATTTGTAGCTGCTGACTTTTAAATGGGTGGAACTCCGCTTTAAGCTTCTTGATAGTAAGAATGTAGCGCTTATTTGTACATGCAATAAATATATGACCATCACCAAATGTGATAAGAATGTGATAACACTTTATTTTTTATTTTTTTTTACTCCCCGCAGCCCCCCACCCCTGCTCAGAATCTTCACTAAGCAAACCCCATGTGCTTGCATCTTCTACCATGGCCTACAGTCTCCCAGATATCATGCATTCATTACTACTCTCCTCTATCAGGGAGCCTCATTGCTGTCCCCAAATTTAACGATTGGGGATAACACCGAGGTTCGAGGCTGAACCCCTCTTCCTCCCCTCCCCCTTCTTCCCAAATTCCGCACCCCTGCAGTTAACATGCTCTAAGCCCATATCGTACTTACTCACCTCGATATAACCTTAATAAAGGCAACCCTCCTTGCTTTCCCATATTTGTCCCTCTGTGATGTTTTTTGAAAGTTAATTAATGATACATTATACTGGCTTCATCCCAAAGACCCTGAAAGTGTCACTCTCACTACTATGTGGAAATATTTTGCTCCTTTTATTTCATTTTTTCCAATAACTGGTCAATGACTGAACGTATTGTCTTCCCCTCATGGCGCAGTTTGCTCCCAGTTGGGGTGCCTAAGGGTGCTAGGCAATCCACCGCACTATACCCTCAGCCCCTGGAAAGGCCTGCGATATCCGCAGTCACCAGTTTACTAGAAACTTGTCACCTATACCTTTCCATGCACTACCTTTTACTTGCTTTTACTGATTGCAAGTTATACTTATTCTTTCTGTACACCTTTTAAAACTTCAATAAAATGTTAAACAAGAAAAAAATAAAAATAAAATAATCTGATAACACATAGTCATGTAAAATATACTGTGACACAATAATCAAAATAAGCCCAGCAATATAACACACTAATATTTTAAAAAAAGTCCCAAAACATTCAGAAGCATTAGAAGAGCAACCCAAATGTAGCATACTTCCAATTTTTTTTAGCAAAAAGAAACTCAAAACATACAGGTGAAACTTGAAAAATTTGAATATCGTGCAAAAGTTCATTTATTTCACTATTGCAACTTAAAAGGTGAAACTAATATATGAGATAGACTCATTACATGCAAAGCAAGATAGTTCAAGCCGTGGTTTGTCATAATTGTGATGATTATGGCTTACAGCTCATGAAATCCCCAAATCCACAATCTCAGAAAATTTGAATATTTTGAAAAGGTGCAATATTCTAGACTTAAAGTGTCCCACTCTAATCAGCTAATTAAGCCATAACACCTGCAAAGGTGAGCCTTTAAATGGTCTCTCAGTCTGGTTCAGTAGGAATCACAATCATGGGAAAGACTGCTGACCTGACAGTTGTGCAGAAAACCATTATTGACACCCTCCATAAGGAGGGAAAGCCTCAAAATGTAATTGCAAAAGAAGTTTGATGTTCCCAAAGTGCTGTATCAAAGCACATTAATAGAAAGTTATGTGGAAGGGAAAAGTGTGGAAGAAAAAGGTGCATAAGCAGCAGGGATGACCGCAGCCTGGGGAGGGTTGTCGAGAAAAGGCCATTCAAAAGTGTTGGGGACTTTCACAAGGAGTGGACTGAGGCTGGAGTCAGTGCATCAAGAGCCACCACACACAGACGGATCCTGGATATGGGCTTCAAATGTTGTATTCCTCTTGTCAAGCCACTCCTGAACAACAAACAACGTCAGAAGCATCTTACCTGGGCTAAGGAAAAACAGACCTGGCCTGTTGCTCAGTGTTCCAAAGTCCTCTTTTCTGATGAGAGAAAATTTTGCATCTCATTTGAAAACCAAGGACCAGACTATGGAGGAAGAATGAAGAGACACATACTGCAAGATGCTTGAAGTCCAGTGTGAAGTTTCCACAGTCTGCGTTGATTTGGGAAGCCATGTCATCTGCTGGTGTTGGTCCACTGTGCTTCATTAAGTCCAGGGTCAACGCAGCGGTCTACCAGGAGATTTTGGAGCACTTCATGCTTCCTTCCACAGACGAGCTCTATGGGGATGCTGTCTTCATTTTCCAGCAGGACTTGGCACCTGCCCACACTGCCAAAAGCACCAAAACCCGGTTCAATGACCGTGGGATTACTGTGCTTGATTGGTCAGCAAACTCGCCTGACCCAAACCCCATAGAGAATTTATGGGGCATTGCCAGGAGAAAGATGAGAGACAGGAGACCAAACAATGCAGAAGAGCTGAAGGCCGCTATTGAAGCATCCTGGTCTTCCATAACACCTCAGCAGTGCCACAGGCTGATAGCTTTAATGCCACACCGCATTGAGACAGTAATTGCTGCAAAAGGGGCCCAAACCAAGTACTGAGTACATATTGCTGCTTATACTTTTCAGAGGTCTGATATTGTTCTATGTACAATCCTTGTTTTATTGATTGCATGTAATATTCTAATTTTCTGAGATTGTGGATTTGGGGTTTTCATGAGCTGTAAGCCATAATCATCACAATTATGACAAATCACAGCTTGAACTATCTTACTTTGCATGTAATGAGTCTATCTCATATATTAGTTTCACCTTTTAAGTTGCATTAGTGAAAAAAAGGAACTTTTGCACAATATTCTAATTTTTCGAGTTTCACCTGTATAACAACAGCATTATCTTACTAGGGATCAGTGATGTAAGTAACTGAGTTAGAATAAACGGAGTTACGTAACACAGTTACTTTAGAGGGTAACGACTAATCTAACTGATTACTCTTCCCCTCATGGTAACGCAGTTACCATTACTTAGGCGGCGTTACCCCAATTACATCTACCACCACTAGTGTAATTCCTCCTCTCCTCTATGACCGGGTCTCTCTCATGTCACGGCACTGACAGCAGTCACGCTGCTCCCCGCGGCCCCTCCTCTCTTCTCGTCCATCCCCATTTGCTTGTGACATCATCTGGGATGGACGAGAAGAGAGGAGGGGCCGCCGGGGAGTAGCGTGACTGCCGTGACATGAGAGAGAACATATTACACACGCTTCCTGCGCTATTCTGCATGGCTGGTAAACAATGTGCTATGTGCCCCGCCCTGATTTGCCCTGATGTGCTATGTGCCCCATGCCCTGATGTGCCCTCAAAAAAAAAGTCAGTTACTTTGCTGAGTAATTAATTACTTTTTCAATGTAGTAACTGAGTAACTAACGCAATTACTTTTTGGGAGAAGTAATTTGTAACTGTAACTAATTACTTTTTTAAAGTAAGATGACCAACACTGCTAGGGATGAGCCAACAGTTTTATCTGAACCTAGATTCGGACCAAACTTTGGCGGTTCTGGCATTTGGATGAACTCCCAAATGTTTGCCTATTTACCCCATTTCAGCCGAAGTCGAGCATCATATAGAAGGTGGTATTTCTACCACTTTGATGTATTACAGCCTCTTGTTATCAATGGTTCCTAAAGAAGTAGGTGTGACACATTGACTTTCGTGGCCAGCAATCCCAAGCCATGTCAGCAAAGGACTGGGGATTGCAGTGATATCAAATATAGTCACTGAGGTTGAAAATATAGTAGTGCTCTTCAAACGCTGTGGTTCACAGTAAAAAACTGGAGTTCTATTTATGTAAACACTGGTAGTCTGGATTACAGCAAAAATTACCTTTCATGTATATATTTAGAAAATCATGCCCTAGCTTTAAAACGATATAGAAACAGTAAAACAAAAGATTCTACTTAATAAAAATA
Organism: Rana muscosa; assembly: GCA_029206835.1. NCBI lineage: Eukaryota > Metazoa > Chordata > Amphibia > Anura > Ranidae > Rana > Rana muscosa. Next base: position 605,772,493 of record CM055122.1, on the reverse strand, counting down.
TCTTACTCATAATAATGATACTATGCAGGAAATTGAATCAAAACATCATGTTTCTATGTTTCTGATATGTAGGCAAACATAATAAAATTGCAGGTTAAAAAAAATTTGCTGGCTAGAATCCAGATGCATCAAAAGATCATAATATTTTGTTGAAAGCCAACTGTATCTGGACAAATGTGGAAGCTAATCTTCTATTCTATACTTGTCATTTTGTTGTATATAGGCATTCATATTATGTCTCCAGCTTTGGCATGCAACCTGCTTCTAAATGATGAACATAAAGATGGATTTTATGCATTTACATAACAATATAAGATAAACATGCTCTTACAATTCCAGGAATCTCACAAGCTGTCTCACGTTTGTTCTGTTCTGGATCACAATATATTCTCAGCTTTTGAAGTGTAAACTGTAAAACATAAAAATGACATTGAATATTAAAATTTTGTTTTTAAATGTAATTTTTTTTAGAGAAATCGCTGTCAGTGAGCAATAGGGATGGGCCGAACATCCCCCGATTCGGTTCGCACCAAAACACCGCGAACAGGCAAAAAGTTGTAGCGAACATGCAAACCCTATTGAAAAATCGAAAGTGCTAATTTTAAAGGCTTACATGCAAGTTATTTCCAGAAAAGTGTATGGGGACCCGGGTTTTTTAAACAATCACTTTCTCAGAAGCAGTGATTTTAATAATGCTTAAAGTGAAACAATACAAATGAAACATTCCTTTAAATATCTTGCCCGGGGGGCCCCCCTAGTCTGCCTGTAAAGTATATGTGTGATGTGTAGAATAGTGGCGCAGCAATAATGACACTTCTAAAGGAAAAAATGTAATTTAAACTTGCTTGCGGCTGTAATGTATCGCCGGCTCCCGGCAATATAGATGAAAAATCAAGGAAAAAAACAGCATAGTGTCGCCCCCCCCCCCAGTCCATACCAGGCCCTTCGGGGCTGGTATGGATACTAAGGGGAACTCAATGCCAACATTTTAAAAAACATTGCCGTGGGGTCCCCACCAAAATCCATACCAGACCCTTATCCGAGCATGCAGCCTGGAGGGACCTTGATGGGGACAAGAGCCTCTTCCCAAAAACCCTGACCATTGGTTGTAGGGGTCTGCGGGCAGGGGGCTTATAGGAATCTGGAAGCCCCCTTTTACCTATGTGAATGGGTATCGGGTACATTGTACCCCTACCCATTCACCAAAAAAGTGTCAAAGAGTAAAAATCCCAACAGACAGTTTTTGGCAATTCCTTTATTAAAAAAGAAAAAAAAAAGGCCCGCGATGTCCATTCATCTTCAATCACGCCGCCCAACAAACCCGAAAAATAGAAAAAACTCTGCCTCCAAAGGACGCCTCCTGTCGACTTCTGTCTTTTCACTTTGACAGGCCTTATATAGGCAAGGGTAGGACCACTCGCTGACTTAACTGGATGACCCCGCCCCCTCTGTCATCACATGATGTAAGAAGGGGGCGGGGTCACTCAGTTACATCACCAGGTGGCCCCGCCCTTGCCTATATTCAAGCTGTCGAAGCCAAGAGACAGCAGTCACTGGGAGGCCTCCCATAGAGACGGAGCTTTTTGAATTTTTTCAAATTTTCAGGTCCATTGGGCGGTGTGATTGAAGATGGATGGACATCACGGGACACTTTTTTTTCTTTATTAATAAAGGAAATGTCAAAAACTTTCTGTTGTGGTTTTTACTTTTTGACACTTTTTTTGGTGAATGGGTAGGGGTACAATGTACCCAATACCCATTCACATAGGGGGGATCTGGGCACCCCCTTGATAAAGGGGGCTTCCAGATTCCAACAAGCCCCCTGCCCCCAAATCCGACAACCATCGGCCAGGGTTGTCGGGAAGAGGCCCTTGTCCCCATGGGCACCCCCAAAGCACCCTCCCCATGTTGAGGGCAAGTTGGCCGGTATGGTTTAGGAAGGGGGGGCACTCGCTCCCTTTTTTTAAATTTTGGTGTGGCGTCACCTTAAAATCTATGCCAGACCCAAAGGGCCTAGTATGGATTTTGGCGGGGACCCCACGCAGTTTTTTTTTACATTTTTGGCGTGGAGTTCCCCTTAAAATCTATACCAGACCCGAAGGGCCTGGTATGGATTTTGGGGGGGACCCCACGCCGTCTTTTTTTCTTAATTCTGTCTGTGTTCCCCTTAACCACTTCAATACACTGTATTATATACTCTGCACTGCACTATATACCCTGCACTGTATTATATATACTACACTGACTGCACTATATATTCTTCACTGTATTATATATACTACACTGACTGCACTATATACACTGAACTGTATTATATACACTATACGGACTGCACTATATACTCTGAACTGTATATATATACTATACGGACTGCACAATATACTCTTAACTGAATTATATATATATATATACCATACGGACTGCACAATAGACTCTGAACTGTATTATATATACTATACGGACTGCACTCTATACTCTGAACTGTATAATATATACTACACTAACTGCACTATATACTCTAAACTGTATAATATATACTACACTAACTGCACTATATACTCTGAAATGTATTTATATATATATATATATACTACACTGACTGACTGCACACTACACTAACTACCTGCCTAATCTTCATTAATTCACTTTATACGGCTGCCGTGTAAGCAGCAGCCTTATATAGTGTGGGGCGTGGACTTCACAGCACATTGCGCTGTGATTGGCCAAAGCATGCAGGTCAGGTGCATGCTATGGCCAATCAGCAGCCGTCAATTATAGGGTACTCCGCGGCTTGCAAACATGCCGCGAGCGCCCCATATGTTCGTTTGTTCTACTTACGTTCGACGCGAATATCGGGACCATCCCTAATGAGCAACTTTCCCTAGGTATCATTACTTTCTGATTAAGTTTAGCTATTGCCCTATTAAGCATTTCTGTTAATCACACTAATATAGTCAACCTATTCTACGAGGCCTAACAATGTTCAAAAAACAGTCCCATCAGTCACTGTCCTAGTGAACAATAGCTGAAGGCTACCTTTTAAATATGCCGGTAAAGCTGTTCAGGCAGATATAAAAACACCAATCGATGCATTTAGGCATCCATTAAACAATAAATAAATATTTGCATTTAGTATAAATACTCAATTTTCACATGGTATCAGTTTTTTGTAATCCACTGTACAGGCAGCGCTAACCACCAATCCGGTATACTGCATGAGCAAGTGCTGACAAGAAACATAGAGGTGGGAGCGTTGACAAAATACAGATGTTGCTACTCCTTCACTGTCCAATCACAGGCTGAGGGCTGGGAGGTGACCTATCGTTATTGCTTAATTTTAGCAGAGAAAAGCGAGGTCTCTAACTTTAAAGTCTGGCAGGGCTGTGTACATCTTAGGACTTGGCATTCCTAGAAAAGCTGTATTTGCATGCATACTGCACCGTGTATCATCCATATTAATATTATACAAGATTTATTTATCTCCAATAGTTTTCTACATTTCTCAGCAATTCTTATAGATACAGTGATGAATAATGGCTGGCTTTAACATGCTTTTACTGTTTATTCAGAATAACTACTTATTAACTACTTAGTGTGCATGTTCTGGGCACAGGTTTACTTTAAATAATAATTAACAACCAGTAAATAATAGTTACTGGTAAAAATAAAGACATTGATACTACAGAAATAATATGGAGCTAGGGACTCTTTTCATTCTCTTCAATGGGATGCCCTATGCTCATTTGATGCCCAAAATCTCCTGCTTCTTTTTCGGCCACAAGTTTAGTGCGATTTTTAAATGCGATTCTGTCGTGCAATAATCACAGCAGCAGTACATCACATTTGAGGTGCCATAAGGAATGTTGACACCCAAAGGTGCATTGTGGATTCCAAATCACCTGATGTGAACAGGGCCTGAGTGCTCAGAGTAGGGTGTGATTTAGACATAGTGTGAAAAAGCCATATAGGTACAGAACTGACCTCTTTACCAAACATTTATATGAGTTCCTTACAATAAACTCAGTCAAAGTATTTTAAAGTGAGTGGTAATTTTATACCAATTATACACAAAGGACCTATCCTCAATGTACCATATTAGGCCATCAAAAGGTCATCTTATTTAACTCTGGGGTAATATAGATATGATAGTATTTCTTTAATTTTATTTTTTACATGCATTCATACATATTTTTCTCCATTCTAAAATGCTGTCTAACAAAAGGGACAGTGACAGAGATTGATTAAAAATGTAATATTGTCAGGTGTCCTTAACCACTTGCTGAATGGGTCATAGCCGAATGATGGCTACTTCTGGGAGGGTGTACATTGACTTCCTCCTGAACTCGCTCTTCCCACACGCCCACTGGGGCACGCACCCATAAGTGTCCGTGATCGCCGGGTCCTCTGGACCCAGCGCATCATGGATTGGGGTAAAGTGCCAATAACAGAGGCTCTTTACCACGTGAGGAGAGGAGGGAGCTGTGCCTCATCAGTGCTTATCCATGCACACCCATGCCTCATCCGTGCCCATCCATGCCTCATTGGTGCTCATCCATGCACACATCTGTGCCTCATGCATGCCTCATTCATACCTCATCTGTGCCCATCTATGCAACATCCGTGGTCATCCATGCCTTGTCCGTGCCAACCCATGCCTCATCCGTGCTCATTCATGCCACATCCGTGCCTCATTCATGCCCATCAATGCCTCATCAGTGCTCACCTGTGCCCAACCATGCCTCATCCATGCCCATTCATGCCTCATTTATGCCTCATATGTGCCCTTCCGTGTCTCATCTGTGCTCATCCATGCCAGATCTGTGCCTCACCTGTGCCAATCCATGCCTCATTAGTGCTCATCCGTGCCCATCAATGCCTCATCCGTGCTCATCCATACCTCATCCATGCTCATCCATGCCACATCAGTGCTCATCCGTGCATCATCCGTGCCCATCCATGCCTCATCCGTGCTCATTCATGCCTCAATCCATGCTCATCCATACCTCAATTCATGCCACATCCATTGCACATCAGTGCTCATCCATGCCACATCAGTGCTCATCCGTGCCTCATCCATGCCACATCAGTGCTCCTCTGTGCCTCATCCATGCCACATCAGTGATCATCCCTGCCACATCCATGCCACATCAGTGCTCATCCGCGCCACATCCATGCCACATCAGTGCTCATCAGTGCCACATCCATGGCACATCACTGCTCATCCGTGTCACATCAGTAATCATCTGTGCCACATCCATGCCACATCAGTGCTCATCCGTGCCTCATCTGTGCCACATCAGTGACTATCAATGCCTCATCCATGCCACATCAGTGCTCATCCATGACTCATCAGTGCTCATCCGTGCCACATGCATGCCAGATCAGTACTCATCTGTGCTACATCAGTGATTATCCGTGCCTCATCCATGCCACATCAGTGCTCATCCATGCCCCACCCATGCCACATTAGTGCTTACCCGTGCCTAATCCATGCCACATCAGTGCTCATCCATGCCTCATCTGTGCCACATCAGTGCTCATCTGTGCCACATCTGTGCCATCACAGTGCTCATCAGTGCCACTACAGCGCACATAAGTGTCATCAGAGCTATAGAGTGCCTTGCAAAAGTAGTCAGGAAATTAGATGTGTAATATATGTCCCTAGCTGATGGTGCGCCATGCATGTTGGGCCTCTGTATTTTACCAGGCTGCGTAAAAATCTCACACTGGTGGTATTGCCATACTCAGGAGGAGTAGCAGAATGTATTTTGGGGTTTAATCTCTGCTATGTACATGCTATGTGTTAGAAATATCTTATAAATTGACAACCTTGTGTAAAAAAAAAAATGCGTTTTCATTTTCTTTCCACATTTTCCAAAAACTTGTGAAAAAAAATTACATGTTTAAAATAATCATTATGCCTCCCAGATTATGTGTTGGGGTGTTTACTTTCCAAAATGGGGTCATTTTTGGGGTGTTTCCGTAGTCAAGAAATGAAATGTGTAATTTATGTCCCTAAAACACATAACGGTGCTCCCGGCATGTTGGGCCTCTCTATGTGGCCAGGCTGTCTCACACATGTGGTAACACCATAGTCAGGGTGAGTAGTATACTCAGGAGGAGTAGCAGAATGTGTTTTGGGGTGTAGTTGCAAGTATGTCATGTTTGAGAAATATTCTTGTTAATATGACAATTTTGTAGGGAAAAAAATCGCAATTTTGCAAAGAATTGTGGGAAAAATTACAACTTTAAAAAACTTACCATTCCTCTTACTAAATAACTTGGAATGTCTTTTGGGGGGTATTTGTACTGTCCTGGCTTGTTAGTGCCGGTTCACATTAGCGTGACACAGGAACCAGCGCGATTCCACTGCCCTATGTGAACTGCTGCAGGTGTCAATTTAAATTTATTGACACCCCCAGATTGGTTTGCATATCGCAGTGCGAACTGTCAAATGGTGCAGGAATCGGATTGCATGGGTGTGAACACTTATGTGATCCGATTGCAGTGCGGCCCAAAAAAGGGTCCTGCACCATTTTGGTGCGAATGCAATGCAAATTCAGTCATACAATATGTATGGCTGAATTTGCATCGCACAAACATTGCATAGGATCTGCACAACAATGCGGTGTGAATCACATGCAATGTCTAACATCGCACCAGTATGAACCCAGCTTAAGCCCACATTCACATCAGGACGATTTGGCATGCGATTTGACATGTCAAATCGCATGCCAAATCAGCGGTTATTGTCAGCAATAACGTTATTGTCAGCAATAATGTGCCGCACCGATTGCCAAAAGTAGTTCCTGCACTACTTTTGGCGACTTTGGGTGCAATTTCAATAGACATCTGTGCAGGAACCCGCACAGATGTCTCTGAAATTGCTCCCGAAGTCAGACTGACATGCGAGTATGAAATTTCTAACCCGCAGTCAGTGTGAACCTGGGCTTAGTGCTAGAAATGAGATAGGCCGTCAGTACATATGGTGTGATCAGGTGTGATCAATTTTCAGTGATTGGCACCATAGCTTGGAGACTCTATAACATTCACAAAGCCCTGGTTCACACTGGTGCGATTTGACATGCGATTTGACATGTCAAATCGGCGATATTTGCCGCAAATTGCGGGCAATGGCACCGTCCTAATCGGTGCGACGCCGCATCTGCGGCGCTGCAGCGATTTCAAAAAGTAGTTTCTGTACTACTTTTTGCGATTTCGGCCGCGATTTACATTGACATCTGTGTCAGATGTCTTTGTAATCGCGGCTGAAATCGGGACTGCCTGCGAGAGTGAAATCGTGCGAGTTCAGCTGAACTCGCACGGCTTCACTCCCGCTGCCCCAGTGTGAACCTGGGCGTAGACCAAATAATATACACTGATTTTGGTTATTTTTACCAAAAATATGTAGCAGTATAAATTTTAGCCAAAATTTTGGAAGAAAACTTAACAGAAACAAAGAAAAATGCATTGTTTTACAAAGTTTTTGGTCTTTTTTCATTTAAAAACCCCAGTGGTGATTAAATACCACCAAAAGAAAGTTCTATTTGTGTGAAAAAAAAAGGAAAAACATTTCATATGGGTACAGTGTCCCATGACTAAGTAATTGTCATTCAAAATGTGAGAGCACTGAAAGCTGAAAATTGGCCTGGTTAGGAAGGGGGTATAAGTGCCCAGTGGGCAAGTGGTTAAAGAGATGCTGTTGTCGAGAAACGCTTATCAGACTGCTCATATAACTAAAATGTTTAAAATAAGCACTTACTGATGCTTCCCTTGGTAGAGCAGTTAATTATGTATTTTGTCAGTAACTGGAATGTAGTTTCATTCGACCTCTGACACTTCTGGATAGCCATACAGCTCCCTCTGTTACCCTTTCTGGCTGACCAAGGTGTCCAGCTGCTGCCTGCGAAGCCTCAAGCACTCTGTGAGTGACAGCAAGGAACAGGCTGAGCATCAAATCTCATTGCTGTTACTGATAATGTGCAGGAACTTTCCCACTCACAGCCTCAGGCATGAGAAGCTTCACAGGCAGCAGCCAGTCACCTTGGTGGCATCAGGATCACTACCGGGCTTAACTCAGGAAGCCTCTGGCACTCATAAAAGTGGCATAATGAATTGCCAATATCGAGAGCATCATCAAGTGCTAATTTCAAACATTTTATGTATGTACAGTATGTGTGAACAGCCCCTGGAATTCAGAATTTCATAATTACTTTACTTGACGTAATTACTTTATAATTTTTCTTTACACTAGTGCAACAATTGGCAGAACTATTGACAGTTTTGTGTTTGTGTCAGTAAACTCTCCCCAAGCTGTTTACAAACATCACTCCTGCAATGTAGTAAAGTTCTAAAGGCAGAGAAGCTGTTTGGAGAAGTTGGAAGAGTAATGGAAAACTATCAAATATCTGTTCAAGAGTAACTAATATGAGCTACTTAAATTTGTTGCATGCGTTAGTATTAACAATGAAAGGCCCCTTTCACACGGAGGTCCGTTCAGGTCCGCCTGTCAGTTTTTTAGGCGGACCTGAAACGGATCCTCCATGTACCCCTATGGAGGCACGGATGTCAGCGGAGACATGTCCGCTGACATCCGACCCGCTCCGCTCCGCCAAAGTGTGACGGAGGAAAACCCTATTTTTCCTTCCGTCGGCGGAGCGGATCGGATGACAACGGACTCTACGGTCCGTCGTCATCCGATTCCCCATAGGGGAGAGCGGCGCTCTGACAGGGCGGTCCCTGCACAGTGTGCGGGGAACGCCCAGTCATCCGTCGGCTCAGCGGGGATCAACGGAGCGATCCCCGCTGAGCAAGCGGAGCTTCACGGGGCGGATCTGCACGGATCCGTCCCGTGTGAAAGAGGCCAAAGGGTTTTCACAAATTTGATGCAAGGCTTCCTACATACACACATTTTTCTACACTTTTGTGTTTGCCCCTATTTATCATGAGCTGAATGCAAAGATCTATGACTTTTTCTATGTACACCAAAGACATATTTCTCTCAAACACTGTTCACAAATCTGTTGAAATCTATGTTAGTGAGCACTTCTCCTTTGCCGAGATAATACACCCACCTCACAGGTGTGGCATATCAAGATGCTTATTAGACAGCATGATTATTTCACAGGTGTGCCTTAGGCTGGCAACAATAAAAGGACAGTCTAAAATGTGCAGTTTTATCACACAGCGCAATACTCACATTTAAGGGCATCTGGCACTTTGGAGAGGTGTTCTCTTTATGGATGAATCCTGGTTTTAACTGAACAGGACAGATGGGAAGACAGCATGTATGGCGTTGTGTGGGAGAGCTGTTTGCTAATGTCAACGTTGCGAATCAAGTGACCCATGGTGGCGGTGGGGTTATGGTATGGGCAGGTGTATGCTATGGACAACGAACACAGGTGCATTTTATTGATGGCATTTTAAATATGTATAGAGATACCGTAACGAGATCCAGAGGCCCATTGTTTTGCCATTCATCCCTGAGCATCAGCTTATGTCGCAGCATGATAATGAACGGCCCCATGTTGCATGGATCTGTACACAATTCCTGGAAGCTGGAAAACATCCCAGTTCTTGCATATTTACCAGACATGTCACCCATTAAGCATGTTTGGGATGCTCTGGATCGGAGTATACGACAGCATTTTTCCAGTTCCTGCCAACATCCAGCAACTTCACACAGCCATTGAAGAGGAATGGACCAACATTCCACAGGCCACAATCAACAACCTGATCAACTCTATGCGAAGGAGATGTGCTGCACTGCGTGAGGAAAATGGTGGTCATACCAGATACTAACTAGTTTTTAGACCCCCCAGACCCCCCCCCCAATACAGTAAAACTGCACATTTTATAATGGCCTTATATTGTGGCCAGCCTAAGGCACACATGTGCAATAATCATGCTGTCTAATCAGCATCTTGATATGCCACACCTGTGAGATGGGTGGATTATCTCTGCAAAGGAGAAGTGCTCACTAACACAGATTTAGACAGATAGACCTTTTGTGTACATAGAAAAATTTGAAGATATTTGCGTTCAGCTCATGATAAATAGGGGCAAACACAAAAGTGTTGCATTTATAATTTTGCTCAGTGTACATTTTTCACAAATGTTATTTTGAATTACCACTAGTGCTTCTGTAACCTTTTTCCGACTGTGCAACAGATATACTGTATATGTTGCAGCAAGAAGGGGGGGGGGGCTCTGACACCCAGTCACCACACATATGCATCCAAGCCTGCATTAGTTTCTGTGCCGAGAACGCACTCACTGCATGCTCCCAGCATAATGACTAAACTGTCACCAGCATCTCTCACCTGAGGTTTCTGATTGGGCCATCAGGAAGCAAAGTTTGGGGTTAAAACTGTTGCCATGTTTTCAAATGGTTAAAAACTGTTGCTGCAACAGTTCAAGCATCATTGGCAGTGTTATGAATAGTTACAACTCTCACTGTGACTATCACCACATTAATTAACTGCACAGTTTTCAGAATGCAATGGTGCTCATGATAGTGGTCCTTTAAATGAACCACCACAGTGTATTACTCTGTAAGATTTTTTATTTTTTTTGCCCTGTGTGGCTTGAAACGTGCACATAAACATAAGGATGCTTTCAGAACACACTTCATCCTGCCAAAATTTTTCCCCTGTGCTTTCAGGGGCCTCTGCATTTTACTCACTGATAAGGGTAAGTATGTTCACAGCCCTAAAAATAAAATGCAGACTAGAAATGGCTAAGCAGAACACTACAGAATATAGCAAGAAAAACTGTTACAGAAGGAAAGTTCTAAACAACTTGTATATCATAAATATACAAATGAACAAGACATGTATATTCAGTTCTGAAGGTGCCTAAGTCTTCATCCGTTGTGGATCTATAGAGTGAATGAACATAATTTATATTGCTTAGCAGCTGCTTTTCATTTCTGAACATATCTGGTATGAATCCATGTTCTCAGACAGTAAACTAAGCATACTGAGCAGCAATGTGTAAGAAGTGAGCTATGTAAAGTAATACGATAACCAAAGCATTGCATAAGTGACAATGTAAGAGTATTTGCAGCAATGTCTGCTATAGATAGTTGCAGATTAGATAAATCAATTAGATAGCAATAAATTGTCCCACTAGGAATGTTCAACATGGTGATTCGTAAATTGTCATTTTAAATGGGTTTTACAAGGCAGACATGTAGTAGCAGTAGTTCAAAGATAGTTCAATTATCCAGATTTTTTAATGTAAAATCATCACTGATAACAATATTTAAACTACACAATAACGCTTGTAGTATGGGCTCGTTCATATGAGCTTGCATGCTACAACACACATGGACTGATGTCTGTTGTGTAGGAGCAGGTAGCAGGAGCAGGTACTATATGATAACCTGGTGCAGTGAGTTGTGCAGCATAGAAATGTCTGCATTTTTACACAAAAAAACACACTGCAATCTATCTCAATGTAATGTTGTGGCAGGAACAATACAATTGTTTTCTATGTGCTCTTTGAGTTGAGTCTGTGTTGAACTATGCAGATCAAACCAGCTCAGCACATATATGTGAACAAACCCTATATCTTGGTTAGTAATATGTTAAACTGTGAGCATCACAAATTGTTACATTTCCATGACTTGTCCCATTTTGCAAAAATTTGGATCAGTAAACCAAGCAACCTGATCTCTATGGTTTAATAACTTGTGCCATGCGCTACAATGTGTCAAGCTGAACTCTAGTCAATAGTTAAATGTTGGTGTCATGTGCTCCCAAGGTTTAATAGCTCAATTTGTTTAAGGAGTGTATAGAGTAGAGATACACTTACCTTATTCCTCCATCACACCGGCTTTCTCCCTGCCAAATGACCAGATCACCAAAGCCACTTCTCTTCACCAGACATCCTGCCCTGGATTCTCCAAAGGATGTTGATGGCCCACACATATACAGTAAGTAGAGGAGACCAGTGGAGCGTGCCAACTGCCAGGGGAGCAAGGAATAAGAACTCCTCTACTTTAAACACTCCTAGACTAAACAAACTAATAAACCTTTCACATAAACCTCTCTTATATAGATACTGTAGGTACCAATCTTAAGGCCTACGTGCAAAAGCTTTTGTTCACATCAGAATGGATTTTCTTCCATTTAAGTCAATGGGAATGCAAAAACAGCCTAAAGTGGAACTAAACTCTTTCCATCAATATTAACTATTGTACTCTACATATTTTGTGTTCTTCCTATCTGCACGCCCTCCCACTATCTTCAAACCCTGTCGAGTCTCAGGTGGAAATTCACCTGGGGGAGTAAAAGAGCTAGATGCCTGCGCTCTAACCTCATCATGCATAGACAAATAGGAGGAGCTGGGCTAGTAGACATCTGTGATTACTTATGGGCAGTCAGAACTTGGGTGGTGGTTCAGCGAAGGTAATGTACCACTTTGGTTAGAGATGGAGAAAACCCTAGCCCCAGTGGAAGATTTAATGGCTTGTTTCATAGGTGACCTCTGGAAGCCATGGGACACCAGGGACCTCTCCCCCTCTATGATGTAAAGTGCTGCGCAAACTGTTGGCACTATATAAATCCTGCATAATAAAAATATAATAATATACAAGTCTCCATACAGGCCTGGAGGTTTATACATAGTCTTGGCACCAATAAATCTTCAAGAGTGGAATACCAACTCCCACTTAGTGTACTAGAAGCCAAAACCCCCATGCTCTCTACAAAATTATTTTGAAACCTACGGTATCACCACTTTACAGCCCTGTACACACGATCGGATTTCCTATGGATTTTAAACCGATGGATTTTTCCATCGGAAATCCGATGAAGCTGACTTCCATCAGTCTTGCCTACACACCATCAGTCAAAAAACCGATCGTCCCAAACGCCGTGATGTAAAACACTCGGACGAGCCAAGAAAAACAAAGTTCTATGCTTTTGAGCATGCGTTGACTTGATTCTGAGCATGCGTGGATTTTTTATCCGATGGAGTTCCCCACAGACGATAGTAATTTGCTATAGTTTTTTTTTTCCATCGGATAAATTTAAAACATGTTCTATTTTTTAACACCGATGGAAAAAAGACCAATGGGGCCCATACACGATCGTTTTCTCCGATGAAAAAAGTCCATCAGACTTTGTTTGTTGGAGAAAAGTGCATACTTCCCTGCTGACTTCCGTAGTAATAAGCAAACCTTTTTCCAATGTAGCAGAATATTTTTCACCCGCTGATCTGCTGCTGGTACACCAGAAGAAGGCTGAAGTAGGGGAAAAGTCTGAGGGTGATAGCCTAGGGCTGCGTAGAATGGTGTGGTATGAAGAGCACTGTGCCAACGGGAATTAATGGTGAACTCAGCCAAAGGCAAATACTCAGACCAGTTGGAGTGTAAGGCATTGACATAAAGTCGAAGATAGGTTTCCAGGGTCTGGTTCATGTGAGGTAGAGAGTGAGAGCGTTACTCCTAGTTTCTTGCAGAACGCTCTCCAGAATCGGGAAACAAACTGGGATCCGCGGTCTGAGACGACATTGGTAGGTATGCCATGATATCTCACAATATGGGAAAGGAAGAGGGTAGCAGTGCTTCCGCTGTAGGTAATCCCGGGAGCGGCACAAAATTAGACATTTTGGAAAAGCGATCCACTATGACCCTGTCTGTAATGAAGTCCATAGTCAAATGGGTCCAAGGCTGGCGAGGTGTCGGAAGTGGTTGTAACAGTCCAGTAGGCAATGTGCGGGGTACTTTATTAGCAGCATAAGTTGGACAGGCAGCCACATAGTCAGTAACATCCCTTTTCATATGAAGCCACCAGACATGAAGCTGCAAGGTCTTAAGAGTGATGGTGACACCAGGATGACCGAATAACACACCATCATGTGCCCAGAGGAGTACAGGTTTTCTGAGGCTAGGGGCTATGAACAGGCTCTGGGGAACACCATTCTGGGTTTCTTGTAACTGTTGGGAAAGACCCGTAGAGATCTGTGTGACAATTTTGTGAGGTGGGATTATTTACTACTCGGTAGGTTGATCTTCTTCAGAGGTAGCGAACTGTCTGGAAAGAGCATCGGCTTTCTTGTTTTTATGCCCAGGAACATAAGAAAGAAGAAAATTAAAACGGGAGAAAAACAGAGCCCATCAAGCCTGACGTGAGTTTTTATGGTCAGTCAGGCTAGAAAAAGGCTTGGGAGCCCCTTTCAGAAGATTTTGCCATTCAGACAATACCAGTAGTTCTCGATTCCCAACATTGTAATTCATCTCCGCTGGAGAAAACTTTCTAGAAAAAACCCTACAGGATGGATTCTACCGGACTTAGACTGTCTCTGGGACAGCACGGCATCTGCTCCTACCTCAGAGGCATCGACCTCAACTATATACTGGAGATCGGGATTTGGATGCTGAAGAATTGGAGCCTTGCTGAACATGTCTTTTAATTGCTGGAAAGCCGATTCCACTTCTGAGTGCCACACCTTGCAATTTGTACCTTTCTTAGTCATAGCAGTAAGGGGGGCCGCAATGGAGGCAAAACCTTTTATGAAGCGTCGTTAGTAATTTGCAAACCCTAGAAAGCTTTGGAGCCCTCTTAAAGTGGTTGGTTGGGGCAATTGCAAGACAGCAGAAAGTTTTTGAGGGTCCATTGGGAAACCGACAGCACTTATAATGTATCCAAGGAAAGGAATATGGCTTTGATGGAAACTGCATTTTTCAATCTTCGCGTAAAGATGGGTTTCTTTCAGTTGTTGTAATACCTGCTTTACATGTGAGATGTGCTCTAGATGAGTCTTGGAAAAGATTAAAATGTCGTCCAAGTAGATGATCACCAAACTGTTGCTGAAATTGTGATTCATGAAACGTTGGAAGATAGCAGGGGGGTTACACAACCCAAATGGCATAACCAGCTATTTAAAATGTCTATTACGAGTGTTGAATGCTGTCTTCCACTCATCCCCATCTTTAATTCGAATCAGATTATAAGCCCCTCGTAGGTCCAGCTTAGAGAAGATAATGGCTCCCTTAAGTACATCAAACAGTTCAAGAATGAGAGGCAAAGGGTAGGAGTATTTTACAGTGATTTCATTTAACCCTCAATAGTCTATGCATGGTCAAAGACCCCCATCATTTTATTCAACAAAGAAAACCTGCCCCTACTTGAGAAGAAGAGGGTCGGATAAAACTGGTTTCCAAGTTGTCTTTTGCGTATTCCCCCATGGACTTTTGTTCAGGCAAAGACAGGGGATAGGTCCTTCCTTTGGGAAGAGGTACTCCAGGAATTAATTGCGCAGTCAAAAGAGCTATGTGGAGGTAAAACCTCTGCCTTTTGCTTGCAAAATACATCTGCAAACTCATGGTATTCATGAGGCAAGGTAGGTGGGATGGCCACGGAAGCCAACAGACAACCAGAAAGTCTTTTGGGTTGAGACAAACAGTTTGGATGACAGAACAACTCCCAAGAGCTTAGTTCTCCATTTTCCCAATCAAAAGAAGGGTTATGTTGTTGTAACCATGGGTAACCAAGGATAACGGGCAGAAGTGGAGAATCAATAGGAGATATGACAACTTCCTCTTTGTGGAGTACGCCTACCTGAAGAGTGATTGTCGTAGTCTCAAATATTACAATGCCATCTCCCAAGAGTTGTCCATTCAGGGTGGTGATGTTCAGGGGTCTAGACTTTGGAACAAATGGGATGTTTTATTCTTTAGCAAAAGTGTAGTCCAAGAATATGCCAGCGGCTCCAAAATCCACAAAAGCCTCACAGGAGACAAGTTTAGAGGGTAAATGGATAATTGCGGGAATGTGTAGCGCTACCCCTGTAGGAGCCGCATAAGTTTGTTTGGTCCGTTACTCTGCCCTTCAACCCCAAGAATTGTCTCAGCCCATCTGGCACACCTAGCAATATAGTTAGTGGAACACCACAATAAATGACACACAGACACAGTTCAAACTGGATTCAACATTCATTGTTTACTTACTCAAGAGGAGAATGTAAGTGAGTATCATTCAGCCAAATACTGGGAGAAACCAACCCACAGACCCGGTTGAATTAACTCTAGGCAAATTAATAGGTTATTAATAGGTACAAGTAGTAATAACAAATGAATAACAATTGTACTCAAGGTAAAAGAGCAACAACAAGGAGTTTTAGCAAAGAGATTTCTTCTCACTAGAAACTTTAACTGAAATAGCTACCACTAAAGGGGAAGGAGGAGGATCGGCCTACAATAACTTTAATAACATATGGAGTAATATAGGTACCAACAATGTGTCCCCTTTAAGAGCAACAAAGAGTCAGTGTTCAGAATACAAGGCCTTGCAATTATCTTCTCTGGCAGTTGGAGCTCAGAAAAAATGAAGAATCCTCAAAGTGTAACAAAGTAAATCAGTAATCAGCTTAAAGAGATTTAAAAGGGGTAAGTGACAGGTCCTCTTGGTAATCTGTAACTATGTGGCCTGTATGCAGCGTTCAAAAGTGGATAGGGCGTCTTTAAAGTGGGCAAGTGCCCTCTCACCAGTCCTGTGACCCAGGCAGAAAGGAGGATGTCTTGAGAGATGGTTCTTCAAGTGGACCGCCTGACCACCTTGCGACCGAATCGCCCCTTGTATCCAAACGCCTGGAAATTCACCGGGGGTCTCTCTCTGGTGGGACACCCATCTCCCACCATCTCTGGAACTGTCTCTGGATGGATCCCAGTGGGTAGCAGCAACTCCTCCAGTCCCGTCCGTCTCCTTCCTTGCCTCGTGTTGATCCCCCTTGTCCCAGGCAGCCTCTGCTGACAGGAATTTTCTCTGCTCCAGAGCATGCTGTTCCTTGTAGTTTTTTGCCCCATAGAAGCCTATGGGGCTGTGTGAGATGGGGATTTCATGTCCCAGAATGCTGTTCACTGCTGAAAACCTTTTCTGATTGGCTCCTCTCCTCCTGCCAATGAGAGCCTTGGTCATCTTGGCATGGCCATGAGAGATGCGGGGTGTCCGCTACATGTGCATAAAAATTCACACCGAAAATGCACAAAATGAACAGGAAAATGCAGGCGAAAAGGTGTGCACCTAGTCTTACTGTTATTACCCCCTTCAATTCAATTCATGTGCTTGCAGAAAACAACCCCCCCTCCCCTTTACATCTTGCATTTGTAGGAAATAGTCTCTGGAAAAAAAGTACTATGGATAACAGTTTGTAGTTTGCTATTTGAAGCTTTTCATGTATACAGTATATCAATGTATTCTATAAGATAATAGTTGAAGTTGTATATTATGCTGCCTTCTAATTAGATTAAAAGTAATTTATACTAACTCTACAAATATAATTATCCTTAGTTTTAATACTGGATTCCTTTTTAAAAAAGGCACACACACAAAACCACAATATGGTTTGAATAATCGTATTATACACATTCACTTAAGCTGTGGTGGCTGTGCTTTCCCTGCCACAGAGTGTGGTTTGGCAAGGCATGAAATGTGAATATGAAGTTGAATTTGTTCATTCTTTGAAGTGTCAGAGAGCTCCGAGAAGCTTTAGGTAACAGGGCAACTAAAATAAATAAATAAAAAATTTGTGAACATTTGTCACCTATAAGGGCTGTAAATATAAAATGTTGTTAATATCTCTTTTTTTGTGCACTGACATATTTTAGAAGGTATTTTTATATTGCTCCCTGTTCAGATGAAGTGCTTCTGAGCTGTCAGCAATGCACACAGGTGTGACTGTTAGAGGCATGACAGGATTATAGGTTGTCCCCAGTAACCCTTCTATTAAACTATGTGTCAGTACATGTTACCATTGGCTGGACCACATCTAGAGTGGGAATCAGGATGCCATTTAGGTGGTGTGAGAGGTGGAACTACTGACTTGATATTAGCCAACCATCTTTAGAGTCTCCATCTTCCCTTCCTGTAAATCTGTTGATACAGTTTTATTTGCAGAGTTTACATTGGCGATTGGGTTATGGCATGCTAATTGGGTGCTCACATTTTATCTGTAACTGCTAAGAAGTCCTAAATGCAATTATTGTTTGCATTTTTAGATAAAATATTGTTTAACTCAAAGGTGAGTCTTTGGTGTTCCAACAAAAATTATCCCCAATGTAATTATTAGGGCCTACCTTTGGGATAAGAATTGATTATTGGTGATTGTGCCTTTCAACAGCCAAGTAATATTCCGGCTTTTTACACTGAACAATTTTGCTACGGTATGTTCCTTTTTATTGAACCTATGCTACCTGCTACAATGATTATACAGTATATGTAGTTGAATGTGTTCTTTCTGCATAATCTTTTCAGTTTGGCAGAGAGACTGGGTGACTTTTTTCTTCCCTAGCTTTATAGTCCAATATCTTGGGAATAAGTAAATAAATTTGCAAACCACATAGTAAGGCTTTCACACATCACTATTAAGAAAACATTAGACCTTACATTATATTCTGAAATGAAAAACTGCACTTTAAAAGTGTATATTTTACAACCCTGCAAATCCTTAAATGGAACCCACAGGATATCACTTACAGGATTGTGGTTTCCCAGGGCATACTAAAGTACTAGCACATGTTTAAAAATGTTCAGATTAGTTATAGTAACCTTTGGGCTACTTACTATACAAATATAATTTTTTTCTGGAAATTGTTCAGGAATAATTGAACATAATTTAATTTGATAACATCTGGCTGCCAACATATAAGCATCCACAAAGCCAACAAACTTCTTATGTAATCTACATATTTATGGCT
Source organism: Rana muscosa (assembly GCA_029206835.1). Lineage (NCBI taxonomy): Eukaryota > Metazoa > Chordata > Amphibia > Anura > Ranidae > Rana > Rana muscosa. Next base: position 605,753,790 of record CM055122.1, on the reverse strand, counting down.
TTTTGTGGGATCACTTAGGTTTAGCAATTGCTAAAATGGTTTATAAAGCTTTTAAGCTTTGTATGTGTGCAAGTGTGTGCTGTTTATAAGCATGCTTTTTCGGCTGTTGTGTCGTGCATTATCTTATCAGTAAAATATCTGAATATCTTTAAATATTGCAAGCTGTGTATAAAATTATTAAAGTGGCTGTTAAGCCACTGTGTCTTATGCCTACAATTTCCTTTGTTATATTAAATGATGTGCCCCAGTGTATGTGTTTTTTTTTTTTTTTAAACAAGCCGCTGTATACCTTATTTTATAGCACCGCTCAATGCTCACGTGACCTCCTGCTGCTCTCCTCTCTGGGTCTGACAACTACAGCAGAAGAGGCTGAGAATCCCCCACTGACGTCAGCCAGGAGGAGGAGAAAGGCGAACGGTCACGTGAGGGCCGATCGGCACTATAAAATAAGGTATACACGGCTTATTTTTTTAAAAACACATACACTGGGGCACATAATTTATGATAACAGAGGAGATTGTAGGCATAAGACAGAGTTATGATAGCAGCAGGAGGGGAGGGCCGGGGAGCGGATCGGAGCTGACAGTCAGGGAGAGGAAGAGGACAGAGGAGAGCAGCAGATGACAGAGGCACATAAACTGACCACAGTGTCAGGGCTCAGCAACCATGATACACCATGGTCAGTTTACAGAGGAAAGGGCAGCATCAGGCAGGATCAACCAGGTATTTTAGATTATGCAAGGGGCAAAATTACACAGCACAAGCAGTGTGCTGTATAACATGCTTTAAAGGAACAGGATCAATATATATATAAATATAAATATATATACCTATATATTAATATAGGTAATGAGTGGAGGACAGAGGAGCCTCTTAAAGAAGAAGATACAGGTATGTGAGAGCCAGAAATCTTGCCTGTTTGTAGGTGACCAAATGCTTATTTTCCACCATAATTTGCAAAAAATATTCTTTCCAAATCAGACAATGTGATTGTCTGGATTTGTTTCCACATTTTGTCTCTCATAGTTGAGGTATACCTATGATGACACTTACAGGCCTCTCTCATCTTTTTAAGTGGGAGAACTTGCACAATTGGTGGTTGACTAAATACTTGTTTGCCCCACTGTATATATATATATATATATATATATATATATATATATATATATATATATAGTATATATATATTTATTTTTTGGGGTTACAAACACTTTAACTGAGGCAATTGCTTTCAGGCACCAAATTGATCATAGAACTACTTGCACATATCATTAGCATATCTTTAAAACCTTTATTGACTCTGATGACTATAATTAGGGTAATTGCATTCATCCTAAGGAACTAGATTCTAGTTACTTTAAAGTAGAACATCAGCTAAAACTTTCTGGTTTTGGATAGACTAACAACGTTTTTTAGGACTTCTCAAAGACTTTTATTATCCGTGTCTCTTTGTGTCCACACAACAGGATTTGAGTAGAAATCTTCCTACAGTAAGGGGAAAATCCTATATTCGATCATTGTCACAGAACAGCTTCCCTATTTGTAGATATCAACTCTACTCTTGTGCCAGTGGAAAGCATAAACTTTTGGATTCACATCAATACCTGCCTGAATCTGTTCTGAATCTTCCCTACTTCAAATGAAAAAATAAATGTGTTCAACCTACAGGGCTGGTGTGATGGTGTTTTGAGATCTTGTAACACCAGTTGGAGAGCAGTTTGGGTTTTGCTTTTATTTGTCTAAATATGTCAATGTTAATGCATGGTAAACATATTGTAAACTTAACCTAAATGCATCTCAAATGCATCCACAATGCCAAATAACACATATCCTAACCCTGATGCCGCGTACACACGACCGTTTTTAATGTCATTGAAAAAACTACGTTTTTCTCAACGTGATTCTTCTCAAGCCTGCCTTGCCTACACACTATCATGAAAAAAATGCTCGAGCAAAGCGCGGTGACGTACAAAATGTACGACGGCACTATGAAGGGGAAGTTCCATTCGGATGGCGCCACCCTTTGGGCTGCTTTTGCTGATCCTCGTGTTAGTAAAGTTTGGTGAGAGACGATTCGCGCTTTTCAGCCTCGTGCTCTTCAGTCTGTTACAGTGTGAGGAATGTGCTATCTCCATTACGTACGCTAGTTTTACCAGAACGAGCGCTCCCGTCTCATCACTTGGTTCTGAGCATGCAGGCTTTTTTCATGTCGTTAAAGCCTACACACGCCTGTTTTTCATGACGAGAAAAACGACGACGTGAAAAACGACGAGAAAAATTAGAGCATGTTCCAAATTTTTAATGCCCATTTTTCACGTTGTGAAAAATGCTCTGTAGACCACACACGATCGTTTTTAATGACCAAATTAAAAAATTGCATTTTTCTCATCATAAAAAACGGTCGTGTGTACGCGGCATTAGGCATGTTGACCTGGGTGTAAAGTGAGTTAAAAAGAAATGCAAATTATCACCACCTAAATCATCGTAGTGTTACATAATGTGCCCCCTGCTCATGCTCAGTTTGCCTGTGTCTGATCTGCAACTCCAGACAAGAAACTTAAAAAAAAGTCAGGTGCTACCAATGATAATGTCTATCTATCAGCGGTTGTGATGTTTTTATTTAAAAGAGGGAGGTTTTACAGACAGCATTAATTTTGCTTTACCATTGGTGCCTGTAAATATACCTGAATCCGGGGTTAATTTGAAGCACAGTTGCCATTATGTGCCGAATGGCTCTGGGATTTGTGGTGTTGCGGTGGAGGGCTCATTTACGACCCATTTGATGAGACCATTCATTGTTACATCATGTATGTGACAGCCGTCCTTATTTTGTTAGAGGAGATCTTAATAATTTTAATACATTTAATTATTTTCCTGTATCTTTGATACAATTAAATATAGTTTTTAGCAGTCATTATGACCTGCTGAATAGATGCTTCGTAAGCCCCATTAATTATTATACTAAATTATAGTGGTTCTCTTTTCAGGTATGATTTTAAGTTTGAAATGGATTTGTGTTCTATTTAATTTTTATTATTATTAGTTTGCTGCACACCATACTCTCAACAGTGAGGCTTTAAACCATTTAAACAATTGTTTTGCATTTTTAACACACTAACAAGCGCAAGCTGTTATGTCTGTGTGTCACCGGGCATCGGCATGTCAGCGCTTTGCGGTTATGGGGACACAGGATGTGTGCAGGTGCAGGATTGAAGCGTTTGGTGAGAGGCAGGTGGGAAAGCATAAAGGGAAGTTGTGAGGAAAAGAGCAGCCAATCCCATGAATAAGTCCAAGTGACAAAACGTCGGGTGCATGGCTGCATTATCATTGACACTATCGTGACACGCTGAGGCTAAGAACGCTACACGGCTGCTGTGACCCGGAGCTCAGGAGGGGGTGAGAGACCTACACCGAGCGTACACCTTGGGTCCGCCGTGACCGCAAATCACTGCAGTGCCATCTTACACTTGTTTCTGCTTGCTGTGATTGATTTAAGGCTGGTTTTATTTTCATATCATGTGAGTGCAATATTTGAAGTGTGGTTGTGTATTTTAATAAATTTGGTTGTTACTATTTTACACAATTGGAGCACCTTTTCATTTTTACATGTATGGTATATCCTGTGTTGATACACAAGCTTTTAATTGATGGTCGTTCACCCTCTAGTGGTTAACTAGCAAGCCTTTGAGCCGAACACGAGAGTGGGAGGCATATACAGCTGGTGAGTGCATTTTCAAAGGGGAGCTGATACGTGCACGGTGTGGTGGAAGATATTCTCTATTAAGAAGACTACATCTCTCTTTTTGGAATATTTCTTTCTTCTTTGGAACATTATTTCACCTTATGGACTATTGTTTTTGAATTTTATCACATGTCACGTGGGGTACAATTTGATTATCACAGTGTCACTAGTGAATGCTATTATATTAGTTTAGTGATTTTCGTTTATTAGCGCTACATTTTTTCCTATTTTTCACTTGTGTGTTTTTAGGTTTAAATTCTGTTTTCATATTTTTCATTTTAAGTGGCAGCTTTAGTTTAATATATTTTTATTCACATTTTTTTGCATTGGCGCAGTGGTGGTACAAGATATTAGGAGCGGTTAAATTTTGATACTTATTTTTAATGTCTATCCTGCCATGCAATCACTGGGGATCACAGGCCACTAATGGTAGGCAGCTTCTGCATGACTACAGTGTTGAGAGCACATGTTCCCAGAAAAAAAGCGAGGACAGAGAACATATCAGAGATACCTCTAAATGTGCCTTTTGCTTTCTATACCTGGCTATTTGGATCACATTATACAGTATATGGAATAGACATGGGTTGGTTACCAATGTCAAGCAGTTTGTAATATCTGCCTATAACATAAAGTCACTGTAACATAGAAATCATAATTTATAGCTCCTGGTACCAATGACAATAATGCAAAGATCTATAAAGAAAAGTTCTTCCTCATTCTCACTCTTTTTCTGTAGTTACAGTGTAGAGGCAGAAAAGCAAAATGTTTACTCTGTCATTGGTCTATGACAACTGCTCTCAATGGACAGAGAATGAAAAAGGCAGAGGTAAGTGGTGTGTAATGCATCTGTGTAATGCATTGTTACAGTGTTGTTAAAGTGTTCATCTTTCCAAATAAAATGTAACGGTAAATGAACATTTTACATCTTCCCCACCCCCCACCTTCTGGTCCTCGCTTTATTTACCTCTAAGGTTGACAGTTGACAGCCTTGCAACCCCAGAGGTAAGTACAGTGGGGACTAGGGGGATGGGGAGGGTGTGCAAGGTTAGTTCACCTTTACATCTTCTGTAAAGGTGAACTAACACTTTAATGACATATATAAAGGTACATGGTAGTTCTGACATGTTTGTATTGTTTGAAAAAACATTTAAATAATGGAATCCCCAAATTCAAGTAAAAGAAAGAAAAAAAAGCATGATTTCTGTAGGTTTTATTTTATACCCCCACTTACCTGGACAGATTCTTCTCTACCAGAGTATTTTCCAATCTGAGTTTTTCCACTGATATAGATTCCTATAACTGGAAGTAGTTTTCTTGTCTCAATTTCTTGATCATCTATATATAAAGTTGCATCTGCTTCTGTTACTAAAAGTCTTATTTGGTGCCAACCTTCATCAAATAGCTTCTATGTGAGAAGAGAAATGAATTGTACAACACTGATTAATTGCTATTAATTACTTTATTAATTACTTTTGCTAAAACATTTTCTGACACGTGCAGTAGCCAGACAGTAAATAGTAAATAAGTCAACTGAACTATAAAGATAATTGTCAAACCTGCAGCTGTATAAACATTTATTTAGCTAGATAAGCATAACCAAAGGCAAGTTTTAAGTGTATTTTTCAAAGGTCTGCTGGACCAAGGTTTTTTAAGAGGAACTAAACTCTGGAAGCTGTGCCCCAAAAAAATGCAAAGGGAGGGAAATTGACTAGTCGCCAGTATTGCCTGTGTTCTCCCTGTAGACAATCTTTTCCCCCATTACTGACTTACCATGCCTTGTTCTGCACTGTGTCTCAGTGTGGAGGTGACCATCTTGGTAGAGGCAGGGGCTTTGCCCACTCATGCCAGAGCATCAGTGAAGGAGAACATTAAGCATCACCAAATCTCACTTCAAATTTCTAAAAACTAGCAGTCACAGGCAACAGTGCTGTAAACCTAACACAGCAGATTTACAGTTACAAGGCTGTAGGCACAGGAGTCCCTAGGCACACTCATATACCAAGAAGTGCACTGCCTTTTTGCAGGAGGAAGACTTAGGTACTGCATAGGGACAATTGCCATTACTAAGTATCCCCTATAACATAGCACAGCTGTCAAGTACAAGTATGTGATTGCTGTGTTTGTCATGTAAAGGGAAATTCACTCTTTCATATTTTGCCTTTATGCCTGATTCACACCTATTGTGCTTTTTGCATTTTGCAGATTTGTACTACAGTCCATTGAACATGGTTACCTGTGAAACGCGTTCTGTAAGGCAAAACTGTAAAATGCAAAAAGCACTAAAAATGCATAGGTGTGAATCTGGCTTTAGAGATATCTGTTTAGCCCAAGGCCTGGTTCACACCTATGAAGGTTGCAGTTGATGCATATTCCAGGTGCATTTTGCTTTTTTCAATACACATTTTTGATCCATTGAAGTCTATGAAACCAAAAATACAACCTGTTGGTCCCTGGCCCTTTTCATAAATTGCACAGATGTGAACGTGACCCATAGGAAACCATGTTAAATGGACTGTAGTGTGCTTCTGCATAATTGATAATGCACTAAAAAATGCATAGGTGTGAACCAGGCCCTAAAAATCGAATACATTTAATGGGGGGGGGGGCTACATTTGCACTACCATCATCTGATTTTTTTTGTTTGTGAAAAAAAAAAGAAAGCATTGAGACGATCCTAAGGTAACATCGAAAACAAATACACGTGTCTATTTATCAACATTCATTGGCCAAATGTCAAAAGCACTCCTCCAGGCTGCATGAAATCTTACCATATGTTCTCTAATACTATGACTTCCTATAATGATCAGCTCCATCTAATGGTCAAAATTAAGCATATTTTTCTGAATTACCTCAATCAGAAAATATACCACATTTTGTCAACTAGACGGAGCTTATGATCATGGTAAGTCATAGTATTATTAAAAAATATGCTTGTGGCATTCATCCAGCAAATGTTTTATAACTAGACCCCTAAGTATGGGTACTAGATTAACATAAAGGTTAAAAAGATTGGTGAAGGCTAACAAACCATCTACGAACCGCAAAAGAAACATAGATTGAAATGAAGGTCTATTAATTATCCAATATTTATCAATCATTATACCTGCCGAGATTAAAAACTGGATAAAAAAGCATTTTCTTAAATCCTACTTCCCAGTAAAACCTCCAAACTCCTTCTCCTGATTGTGATTAAAATGGAACTATGGACAAAATCCCAAATTACATATATGATTGAATTTGTCAATAATATTAACACAGCAGTTTTTGTTTTGCATCCCCCTGTAGCATAGTTATATTACCTCTTGATCCTATCAGTAAGTCTGTTTTCTTAATGCCAATTGACCTACCAAGCTGTCCAGTGGGGATGAGCTTGGTGCTTGATCCAAACTAATGTTTAGGGTGTTTGGTGTGGACAAACTTGACAGCTTCTGACTGTTAATGGTCAATAAGGAAGCAGCGGTTGCTTACACTCGCTGTGTCCGTACCAACCACTGACATCACCCATCCCATTCACTTATATAGCCTGGAATCCCCGGCCATGTAAGCAAATGGGCGGGGAATGGAGCCTTACATCATTGCCTAAATATGGCCATAACTAGGCAATAATATTACCACTATTCCCGCCTCTTCCTTTATATAGTCAATGACAGCTTGGGTAGCCATCATTTAGCTAGTGTTACTGTTATGGCAGGTCATAATTATTATTATTTTTTTTGGACAACGGTGGTGGGCATTGTAATTTAGGATGGATTTGCAATGAGGAAGTGTTTTTGGTATTTTTATTTTTCAGTAAAGGACTTGTCAAATGTTTGTGTTTCTCTATTTCTAGATTGCATCTTTTTTTGTGAAAGAGTGGGGTTATTGTATACACCATACTCATTTATGTATGGGGGGCAGTATCTGGGACCCCCTGTTATTAAAGAAGTCTTCCAGATACTGATATGTCCCTGCCCACAAACTCTGACAACCACCAAGCAAGGGTTGTGGGGATGGGGTCCTTGTCTGCATCAACATGGTGACAAGGTGCTTTGCTGGGTGAGGTTCCACCTGGCAAAGCACCCCTACATTTTGAGTACATGTGATCTGGTATGGTTCAGGAGAGAAGGAGAGCACCCCCTCCCCCCTTTCCAAAGGGGTTGGTATGCATTTGGAGGAACTTTTACTTATCATGCTTGATGTAGGATGTGCTAAAGTGAAAAAAAATGCTGGCAAAAATAACTGCATTGACGCAAACTCCTCTAAAGTTCCCTCCACAATACATTACAGACTCTTAGGGGCCTTTTATGAACGTTGGGGGACCTTTGGGGTCTGTGTGCTGTTTTTTCATTTAAAAAAAAGAGCGAGAGGGAGATGTAATTTGCTGGTAATTTTAAACTTGTTTTTCCTTTGTAAGTGTCAGTGATAAAAAAAAATCATGGCTCCCAGTCGTATGGAATTATTAGAAACACATATTTGCTTTGGTTCATGTTTCCCATGGTAGTGCCCACATCCCCATGCTATTTTTTTTACCAACCCCCCCCCCAAACTAATGACAATTTTTATTTGTCCGATTGAGATTCCATTGATTTCAATGGAGTTCAGATTTGCTATCCAAACTTCCAGGAAGTGTATTACTGGCTTGATCACCAGGTGAATAAAAGGGGAAAAAAGCCTAAAAAACAAAATCATCTACTACCACTAAGGATTAGTAAATTGCAATAATTGAAATTTTACATTTAGATTTAGATACACTTGCTGACCGACCCATAGCAGATTTACTGCTACAGGGTGGCCATTCTGTGCAATATCACATATGTATAAGGGATTCTGCACTTCCTGTTAAGGGGCGCACGCTACTTCTGCTGTGATTTGTCACAGCAGAAGCCGATCAGCAGGTACTGGCCAATGGGTGTCCGCTGATCATCGAGCAGAGACACAGGAAGACGTTTTGCATATGTAAACAATGCAGGACTCCGTCCTCTCAGCAGGGATGTGATGGATTTTCTTTCCCTGTAAAGCAGGGAATCTAGCACTTATCACTGTATTAGTGTCACTAGTTCCCACAAAGTGTCAGTTAGTCAGACTGTCTGCCGCAATGTCGCAGCTCTGCTATAAGTCACTGACCACCGCCTTTACTGGTATAGAAAAATTTAAAAAATTACAATTCCAGTATATATACCATAGTTTGTAGACACTTTAACTTTTGTGCAAACCAAGTAATATATGCTTATTGGGATTTTTTGCCAAAATAAAGTAGCAGAATACATATTGGCCTAAATTAACGATAATAATTAGATTTTTAAAAATGTTTTATTAGTCATGTTTTATAGCAGGAAGTCAAAAATATATATTTTTTCAAAACTGTCAGTCTTTTGTTGTTTATAGTGCAAAAAAATTAAAAATAAAACAGTGGGGATCAAATACCACCAAAATTATTTTATCAGTTAAAGAGGAGTTCTGTCTGGGGAAAAAAAAATCAAAGTCAGCAGCTACAAGTACTGTAGCTGCTGACTTTTAATATACGGACTCTTACCTGTCCAAAGAGCCCGCAATGTTGGCACCCTAGCCGATTTTTGGATCAGCTGTCGGGTGCTGCCAAGTTGCCAACGCCATCTCCACTAAGGGAAACCAGCAGTGAAGTGCTTTCTAATTGGCCCTGTGCCGGAGTCTCCCGAAAGTGAGGACGGGACCTGTCAAAAACAGGTCCCCATTCCCTCCTCCCCCTGAAAGGTGCCAAATGTGGCACCGGAGGGGGGGAGGAAGCAAATAAGCGGAGGTTTCACTTTTTAGGTGGGACTCCGCTTTAAGGTAACGCAGTGCGGTATTGCAAAAATGGCCTGGTCATGAAGGGGGTAAATCTTCCAGAGATCAAGTGGTTAATATTGTAAAAGGATGTTTTACATTGTATTTTCTGTAGAGTGTTAATTTTGAGGCCATCAGGTACATTGTTGCATCCTCTTGCTTATTTCTAGAATTTTTTGGTAGGTATAGCACTCAATGTGAACAAAGTGTTGTGACACTGTGTCCATACAGAAGTGCTGCCAAAAGGAATAAATGTTTGGGGGGGGGGGGGGTGCTGGAAAAAGCAACAGGAAAATTGTGTTTTGTATGTTTTTAGGTCAAAAAGCTTTTAGCTCTGCAGGTATAATCTGCTCAGCAGTGTGTGAAAACTAACCAAGTGCGTTCCATGCAGTCTTTTTTTTTGGTAATTATTAACTTTTTTGCACATCCCTATTTCACAAGGGCTGACAGATCTCCTCTTCCTGATGGACACATGCTTGACAAATCACTGTGCATGGTGAAATATGGAAGGAAGAATTGATTTGACTGAATTAAGCAGTGGATTTGAGCTAAAAGTAAAGCTAATGAGCTAGTAGAGGTAATTGAACTGTGTGAGGCTTAGAGTAGTGAAAGGGTTATTGATAGAATATTGGCCCCTTATTTAGAGAACTGTTTAGGGGTGTAATGCACACAAGTACCCTACAAGAGCAAACATATGTTTTGACAGTGCCTATGCAAAGGTAATGTTGGAAAGTATAATACCTTTACTCCAGGTGTTACAAATGTGATAACTTGATTGTCATTTGTTTGGCTGGTTGTAGTAAATGATAACGTTTTATCTTCTCCGTTTACAGAAACAGCGGCTTGTATGGCACCATCAATGGCAACAATTCTCCACAAATCCCATTTCTTTTTTATTTTAAATCGCTGAGTTGACACAAAGACATAAGAAGGAGGAAGGCCTTCGGGAAAAACATTTCTGCAAACAAATAATGGAATTTACAATAGGCAAATTATTTTAGATGCCTTGCACCAAAAATTGCCATAAAATAATAATAACAATGACATAAATACTACCTCGTGAATTCTGTAAGATCAACTTGCTTTGTTATTTCATATGCTTTAGTGGTAGGGATAGAGCCTTCAACTTTCTTGGCTTTTTTTTTATTTACTCCCAGTCCTAACAGTATGTCAAATCCCTTTTCATCTCTGGCTGCCACTGGAATTCTTGTGGGACAAACAGATTCTGCAGTGCAAACAGAAATGAATTTACACTCAGTGATCCAAGTACCAGACTAGCCCATTCAAGGCCCAGCATTCACCAACAACGTATGCATTCCTAACATCACTGCAGGAGTTGTGAACAAAAATAATCATATGCAAGATTTATGCACCTAAGTGCTTCAAATTACGCAATTCCGTCCAGTTTTTCAGATCTGCTATCTTCAAATTAAATTACCATTTCCCATTAACTTCCTAACTGACAGCATCAGAAGATAGTAATTGTGAAAATTGTTTAGGAGAAAGAAGCTGTGTGCACACTGCGGATGCAAGTTTTTGTGTACTAGTGCAGCTGGAAAAGAACAAAGTTATCCATGGTTAGTCTTAAAGAAAAAATATATGCATATATATATATATATATAACATTTTATACTCAATTTTTTTCTTAAAGTGGTTCTAAAGTCAGAAGTTTTTTTTTTAATCTTAATGCATTCTATGCATTAAGATAAAAAAAAAACCTTCTGTGTGCAGCAGCCCCCCTCAGCCACCCTAATACTTACATGAGCCTCATCTTAATACAGGGGCTGTCCTGGACTCTGCCATTGGCTTCCACTGATGTCAATCAAAGTCAGTGAGCCAATGAGGAGAGAGGGGGTGGGGCTGAGCCACGGCTCTGTGTCTGCATGGATACAAAGAGCGGCAGCTCGGCTTGGATGCCCCCAAAGCAAGCTGCTTGCTGTTGGGGCACTCAACAGGGAGGGGCCAGGAGCGTTGGCGAGGAACCAGAGAAGAGGAGGATATGAGCTGCGCTGTGCAAAACCACTTTTTGTTATTTTTAAATGAAAAAAAACAAGACTTTAGTATCTTTAGACTTTAGGGAAGAAATATGGAGACTTATACTGATGGTTTGTTTTTTGAAGGTTTAAAATGGTTGTAAACCCTTACATATACCCAGTGAAGTGACTGGCCTCAGGTGATCCACAGAGATTAAACAAATCCTCCTACATACTGTGGATATAAAAAGTCTACACACCCCTGTTAAAATGTCAGGTTTCCGTGATGTAAAATAATGAGACAAAGATAAATCATTTCAGAACTTTTTCCATCTTTAATGTGACCTATGAAATGAAAGGCTACGCGCTCGGAGCTGGCCAGTAGAAGGAGCTGTGAGCTCCGAGCGCGTAGCCTTTCGTTCCACAGAGATAGTCCTGACCCCTTCCTCCCGCCCCCTGCTGGTGACATCATTTCCGCTTCCGGTTCAAGCTGGACAGCATGGAGCTGACTACTTCCTGGTTTTCCTGAATGCACAGCTATTCAGCACAACATCACACTAGAACCTTCCCCAGCTACCCGGATCGTGCGAGGAGCCTGTGGGACACAGTAGAACTGCCAGGACTACATAAGATGAGCATGACTCCAACTTATATCTTGTAAGTGTTTTTAATCTTGTGCAATAAATGTTACTGTTTTAATACTACACTTAGAGAGGCGCCCCCCCCCCCTTTGTTTCTTTTATATGTTTTGCAGAGTTGCTGGACACACTCTGAGGATGGCTGCCTCTTTTTAAATCACCCCCTTACCGTGGTTCAACTTTGTTTTTACCTAAAGACTGACTAATCAAATGTACATTATTACAAACTAAGGGCATTGCCTCCTGGAGCACCAGATATCAAATGTACCTTCATTTAAACACTACTGAGCCCAGTAGAAGAATGTGGCAAGAGAGATCGCACTCTGGACTTCAGAGAAAATGGGCTTTATTGTATAAAATCCACAAAAAATACATCATGGGGTTGTGATGTCTTTTGTAGATTTTTGTAGATTTTATACAATAAAGCCTATTTTCTCTGAAGACCAGAGTGAGGTCTCTCTTCCCACATTCTTCTACTACACCCAGGCCACAGACTGGACCATCACCTTGCCATTCAGAGAAGGGATTGTTTCACCTGGCGCGGTGCTGCTCTCTCATCATTGACTACTGAACCCAGGCCCACTCACAGCATGCAGGGGGGCAGGGGGCATGTCAGCACAACTTTCTGCATAACATAAACAATACAGAGCTCAGTAAATAAAGTACCCACATTCCAGTAGTAAAACGTTGCAATCTGTTTATTGATGCTATCCAATCTACATCAGACCACAGGTATTCTGCTGTAATTAGGGTGGTATCAATAAAAACAGATTGTGACTTTTTACACACAGCGTGTTGCTACTTTATTTACTTACTGTGATTAATTGTGAGGTGGAGGATGAGCCACTTGAGTTCCTGTTGGGCTAGGTCTGTGCAGGCATTTGCATACCTGCAGGGAGCACTGAGACTGTTGTTAGAACTCAACTTAAAGGGTAACTCCACTTTCGTGGGAAAAAAAATAGCATACAAAAAAATAATAATATAGCGTTCACAATTGCGCCTCAAGTCTTATTGTAATTCAATGTTATTAAAAATTACCTTTCCTTTTCAATCTGCAACTCTGTAATTTTTTGTAAAATGCAATGCAATATGGCTGCCTGGAGGTGTTCTGTACACAGAATGTACAGAACGTCCCCCAGAAACATAGTTTCTTGCTTGTGTGATTGGCTCACTTATTTTCCCAGAACTCTACACTAAGACACAAGTCAGATATCAGGCATCCCCTGCAAAAAAAATTAATTTTTTTGGTGAGATACTGCCAATAGGAAATCACATCTAAAGGGATGCTGAGCCCTGCAAGTGCAGCAGCTGATTGATAATTATGTAACCACTCCCATTAGATTCACTTACCACATACCACAGACAAACACACAGGGATTTCTTCAGAAAACTAAAGGTAGGAATCTGCAACAGAGTTTATTAAAATCCTTGTAATGTACATTGATCACCCAGAGGGGAATGTTTTACTCTTTAAGTGCGCTCACAACAGAGGGAAGGTAACAACTGAGCTCCACAATAGGAACACCCACAAATCGGGCTGCATGCAAGGGAGGCACTAAAAGGAAATTATAGCACACATAAAGATATTATTTTCATTTACCATTTCTTCTTTATGGGTTTGTCATCTTTACAAAAATCTCATTGTGTTGATTAACATAAGTCTCTCTTGAAATTCTCTACAAATTCTCACACATCAACTTGAAACTCGATCATCTACATGGTATCGAAACATTACAAAAAACAATCTGCATCACTCCTTTTGCTTTTGTTTAATAACTCTTAGTGGATTGCACCATTTAATGTGTCTTTAAGACCTTCAGCTTTCTTTAGATCTAGTAGACATTTAGTCACATTCACTGTCTGCAGGGTGTAGCTGGCAAAAACGACTCAGCATTTCCCACCCTTGGATATTTTCTGAGTCAGCATGTTATTGGCAGACAGTGGATAATTTGGCAGGCAATTTAAGAATATGTTATAGCGGGATGATAGGGAACTCTTCCAATTATATATTAATTTAACTTTTTTGATATCCTTCTAAATCAAGTGATTTTACGCAACAAATCATTTCCCATAAAGATAATGCAAACCAGAAAAGATGGAAAAGCACTGATTGAGTGTTGCCAGCTAACATCAGACAAAGAAGATAAATAACAGAAACCAAAGAGAACGACACTATAATTAGCTGTGCTAGAATATTTAATAATATAGCTTCCTTCCGGTCCTAAAAGGGTTTTAATTCTGTGTTGTTTCATCGACCAAAATAGCACACAGTTGTACTAAATATGTAAAAGAAAAATCATTACAGTAGCAATGGAAATGTTAGTATGGGATTATTTACTGTGTTATGTATCAGACCCAGAAAATATGCTTTACTGTGAAACTGCTGAAGCCTAAACCAGGCCAATTTTTTTTATATAGTGTGGGGAAGGGTTAGAACATCTGCCATATTCTGAATGCAGTCTGTGTCCTTGTTGCTATTATAAGATGTTAAATGTTGTCTCCACAGAAAAGATTCATTTTCTATTTCTATTCAGTTTGACACCCATCACCAGGATATAAAATGAGGAGAAATCTCCCACATGAAGACAAAGACAGAAAATAATGAGGAACTTCACTCTGGAAGCCAAGCCCAAAAAAATGGCAGCTAGAGAGGAAAGGACTAGTCTCTGGAATTTCCATTCCTTGTTTTGCACTGTCATTTTGGCACAGGCAGAGTTTGTCTTTCTTGTGTCAGAACTTCCTGAAAAGAGAATCATGAGCACTGCCTAGTTATATCACCAAATATCACTCCAAATCTTATAACCGCTTGCCTGCCGGGCCAATTCTGGCACTTCTCTCCTAGAAAATTACTTAGAACCTCAAACATTGTGTATATATATTTTCTAGCAGAGGCCCTATAGAATAAAATGACAGGTTTTGCAAATTTTTATATCACATGATAAATGCGCAGTAGTTTTTCAAACACAATTTTTGGGGAAAGATACACTTTATTGGATTTTATTGCACACAAACACAATATAATACCCATTGTATAGTAAAATATTAAATACACTGATCAAAAAACTTAAAGTGATTGTAAACCCACTTTTTCAACTTGCACCTACAGGTAAGCCTAGATTAAGGCTTACCTATAGGTGCAAGAAATATCTCCTAAACCTACACGGTTTAGGAGATATTTAGTTAAATGACAGGCGCCGCTGTCTACGGCGCATTCATGGGGTTAATCCCATTCACAAATTTGGCTACTTCCCAGCAATCGCTGGGCATAGCCGAATGTGACGGCTCATGCGCACATGCGCAGAGTGACGTCTCCGCCGCTCCGGCCAATCACAGCGCCGGAGCGGCGCTGTGATTGGCTGGAGCGGCGATACCCGGAAGTAACCTTCCGGGTATCGCCGCAGAGATGGCTGCGGCTGAAGAGGGAGACGAGGACGGCTTCGGGGGCCCCGATCTAAGGTAAGTGATGCACAATGAGCTATTATGCTAGTCATATTAGCTCATTATGCCTTTCTCTTACAGGTCGTTTAAAAAAAAAAAATTTTAAAAGGGTTTGCAACCACTTTAAAGGAACACTTTGAAAACACATCAGATCTCAACGGGAAAAAATCTCATGCTGGATATCTATACTGATGTGGACTGAGTAATGTGTTAGGAATGAAAGGATGGCATATCATTTGATGGAAATGAAAATTATCCACCTACAGAGGGCTGAATTCAAAGACACCCCAAAAATCAAAGTGAAAAAATTATGCAGCAAGCTAGTCCATTTTGCTGAAATTTCATTGCAACAACTCAAAATGGTCCTCAGTAGTTTGTATGGCCCCAAAGTGCTTGTATGCATGCCTGACAACATCAGGGCATACTCCTAATGAGACGACGGATGGTGTCCTGGGGTATTTCCTCCCAGATCTGGACCAGAGCATCACTGAGCTCCTGAACAGACTGAGGTGCAACCTGGCGGCACTGGATGGACCGAAACATAATGTCCCAGAGGTGTTCTTTTGGATTTAGGTCAGGTGAGCATGGGGGCCATTCAATGGTATCAATTTCTTCATCTTCCAGGAACTGACTGCATGCTCTCGCCACATGAGGCCGGGCATTGTCGTGCACCAGGAGGAACCCAGGACCCACTGCACCAGCGTAGGGTCTGACAATGGGTCCAAGGATTTTATCCCGATACCTAATGGCAGTCAGGGTGCCATTGTGTAGCCTGTAGAGGTCTGTGCGTCCCTCCATGGATATGCCTCCCCAGACCATCACTGACCCACCACCAAACCGGTCATGCTGAACAATGTTACAGGCAGCATAAAGTTCTCCGCGGCTTCTCCAGACCCTTTCACGTCTCTCACATATGCACAGGGTGAACCTGCTCTCATCTGTGAAAAGCATGGGGCACCAGTGGCGGACCTGCCAATTCTGGTTTTCAATGGAAAATGCCAATCGAGCTCCACAGTGTCCAGCAATGAGCACCGAGCCCACTAGTGGACTTCGGGCCCTTAGGCCACCCCCATGAAGTCTGTTTTTAATTGTTTGGTCAGAGACATTCACACCAGTGGTCTGCTGGAGGTCATTTTGTAGGGCTCTGGCAGTGCTCATCCTATTCCTCCTTGCACAAAGGAGCAGATACCGGTCCTGCTGATGGGTTAAGGACCTTCTACGGCTCTGTCCAGCTCTCCTAGAGTAACTGCCTGTCTCATGGAATCTCCTCCATGCTCTTTAGACTTTGCTGGGAGACACGGCAAACCTTCTGGCAATGACACGTATTGATGTGCCATCCTGGAGGAGTTGGACTGCCTGTGCAACCTTTATAGGGTCCAAGTATCGCCTCGTGCTACCAGTAGTGACACTGACCCTAGCCAAATGCAAAACTAGTGAAAAACAGTCAAAAAAGATGAGTAGGGAAAAAAAATGTCAGACACCTCCACCTGAAAAACCATTCCTCTTTTGGAGGTCGTCTCATTGTTGCACATCTAGTGCACCTGTTGTTAATTTCAATTAACAGCAAAGCAGCTGAAACTGATTAACAACCCCCTCTGTATACACCCCTCCCCCCCCTGCTACTTAACTGACCAGATCAATATCCCAGGAGTTCTGATTCAAAAGCGTTCCTTAAAAATTTTTGAGCAGTGTATAATGTTATGCTGAGTAAATAGATACCTAACATGTCACGCTTTAAAATTGCATATGACTGTGGAATGACGCCAAACTACAGTACTTAAAATTCTCCATAGGCGATGCTTTGAACATTTTTACAGGTTACCAGTTTAGAGTTACTGAGGAGGTCTGGCACTACTAGAATTATTGCTCTTGCTCTGACGTTCAATACCTCACATGTGTGGTGCGATCACCGTTTACGTGTGAACACAGCATTTACGTATGCATTTTCTTTTGCGCATAAGAACGGGGGAGGGGGCATTTTAAATGTATTTTTATTTGTATTATTTATTTTATCTAAAACTATTTATTTACACTGTCTCTTTAATTTTTTGTTTGTATCAACTTTATTGCTATGAACAACATCACTTGAGACAGTTTGGGCCATGACAGGTCCCCTTTATGGAGATATATGGGGTCTATTCAACCCCAAATCTCTCCTCTGGCCTCCAAAGCAGCCAATCAGATACAGATTGGTCTGATCGGCTGCTTTCCTGGCCACTAATGACCAGGTAAACAAAGAGTTGAAACTGGAAGTGACAAAACCCTCATTGCTTCAGGTTTCTGGGGGTCACAGAGAGGGAGGAACAACGTCTGTTCCTCTCTTTCTGTGCTATGCAGCCATCATCACAGGTCGCAGCACACCGTGATCGGAGGGCAAAGCCTAGAAAAGGTGGGAGCGGAAGGGGGGGGGCACTTTCCACAGAAGTGATGAAGTGGCTGTTTAGCCCCGCCGAATCACTTCTGCCATACAGGGAACCGCCAGCTGAAAATTCTGATACCGGGATGATGCCTGTAGCCGCAGGCATCATCCCCATAGAGCCACTGCAAACTGAAGATGTCATATGACGTTCTACGGTCGGCAAGTGGTTAGGATTAGCAGTCAGGGGCAGCAGTGCCTTAGATTTTACACTGTAGATGCACAACTTTGAGACTGTAGGTTAAAATCAAGACAAAGGGTACATTTTTCATTGTACTGCTTAGGCACAATTTAAATGCCTAAATGCTCCCTATAAGATAGCAAAGCTTATTTAAATTATTTTAAATTCAGCCCCACTTTAAATCCAGCCAGAAGTCCTAAACATTCCTCAACCCACTGGAAAATGTGTTTTTGTTCTTTTCTGTGTATCCATATAAAATGTAACCACTTACCAAGATGCTGTGAACAATTCAGACAAAACCATGTAGCTATATTAACTTAGTTATGTGTACAATTTCCTAAATATGTCAGTCTCTTGACATATTACACAGTTTTTTTTTTCCAACATTTAAAATACTTTATTGAACAATTAATATTTTCCATACATTTCAGTAACAAGAAAAGTGCAGCATTTGTTCATCAGAAAATAGAGCTTTTTTTGGTAACTTAGTTGTAGTAAAGAAGCCACTAAAGTTATTTGCTACTCATAAAAAAAAAAAAAAAAAAAGGTTTGCTTATAACGAGGCAACAGGTAAATGATTAAGTACATTACATATAATTATAAATGATGGCTTTTAATTTTTTAAGCAATGATAGAACATAAATTCAACAATTCTAAAGTTTATAAATATATATAAATCCCAAGTTGAGGGTTCTGGCATATCATACATCATGCAGCCACTGTTCACACTGAGCATAAGAAATTTGTCACGCAACAGCAAATTTGAAACAGGTTCATGGCTCATATATTTTGACATTTCAAGAGTTCCAAAACCTGTATCATCAAAGTTTTTAGGCATAAGCTGATGCATATGCACACCTTATACACAACCAACATACAAAGTGCCATAAAACAGCCATGTCACACAATCTTAGTGATGCAAGATTTTATTAGCCAAGTTCCTTACATAAAGGTAATTTTTCAAAATGGAATAGAAATCTACATGCATTTTCAAGAATAAGTGCACTTAAACACACCTTAACACTTTAATACACCAAACAAGACCAAACATATTTGCAAATGTAATCTCTTATAGTTTCCTTGCTCTTGCTATCCTCAGATAGTTGTGGTAGGATTGACAGCCTTAAATTCCCTTTTGCTTCCTAAAGCCATTCTCAAATACTGTATATGATTCTCAGAATATTATTTAAAAGGTGTATGTCTGGTAGCTCTTTAAATGTATGCGCCATGTAGGCTAACTTACAATTATTCTTCAGGCATGAGCAAATGTACAAATACAAATCAAAAGGGATACTAAGGAGGCCTCGTTTCATAAAACAGCCTTTGTCATCAGCCCGTCACCTGGGCCCATTTCCTTTTCTAAGTGGTTCCAGACACTTCAGCCTGTTCTGTATAGAAATAATTTTAAGGACTGCTGACATTGAATGGACTAGGTATTGAGAACAACAGCTTATTGTTATTCTGATAAATAATAAGAATAACGTGCACTTATTCTTCATATAAAACACATTTTTATATTCTACTTCATTAAAAGTAATATTATGAAATCTTTTAATGAAACTAGAATGATATGCATTATAAGCAAGCTATTATTTTCCGCTTATTTAATGTGTAATTTTATGCAAATATGGTGTAAACAATAAATGCAGATTGGCAACAGTAAAAGCAGTGTGCATTAGAGGCGAATGGGCGCTGGCCCCCCTATCCATGTGCCCGGCCCCCTGATCTACATGTAGGGCGCTAGACGCATGGATTCCGATGGAGAGGTGTTTTTTTTAAGCACATGATTAGAGCCAGAGGCTCTAATTGGCTTTAAAAAAGGGTGGGCTTGGGGCGCAGAGAACTGAGCTCTGAGCCCATCCAGTTTTGTGATGTGTGCGGTGGTGGTTGGAGCAGAGAAGGAGGTGGGGCCGCTGGCGGCAGCCAATGACTGTGCAGTCTCCGACTGTGACGCGCAGAGCAGCCTGAGTAGGGAGAAGGAAGATGGTGTGCCACTGCCTGGCTCTGTCCACCTGGCTGCTTTCAGTAGTCTGCTGAGAAGGAGGGCCCATGACCTGGGTTTATAGTCTTATAGTTGGGACGATTGCTTGCCGCCCCCCCCCCCCCCCCAAAGAAAAAACACCAGCCGCCACTGGTAAAAAAAAAAAAAAATACAGAAAACTACTAATTTAATTTATAAAAAATGGAGGAAAAAAATTAGTGTATGTTGTGCATTCTACCCAACTAGAATATATATTTCTAGTACAGGTTAAAAAACGGTATTATATTAAAACTGTTATAAATTAAATTTTCCTAGGAACAAAACTATTACTTTTGCATTTTCTCCAGCTTTCATAAATGCTTTACCATTCTTTGCCAGTCTTGTAAAATCTGCATTCACATTTCAGCACCAGGTATGCACTAATGATATTTTATTAAATAAGCCACATTATTTGCAATTGCATAAACCTGCTGCAACACATCCCATGCACAAAACTAAAGGTTGTGCAATATACCTTCACGGAGCTTACTGCTGCGATAAACTGCTTCTGAAAAGGGAGGATCTGGATAACCTATGTTGTTTTAAAAAGGTAAAAATATATTGTTCATTGATCTTGCACACATTTATAGTAATTAAGATAACAAAGAACATACTGAAGCAATCAAGAACATCATAAAGTCCACAAAAAAGTCCTATTTAAATCAGTGTATCCGTGTATCACTATGAACAGATTCCCCATCTGTCTGTTTTTAGTGGATAGGATTGGGTTTGATGTCAGCGGGTGTCAACGGACACATGTTCATTGACACACGCTTCTCCATAGAGGACAATGGATGGTTCAATCAGGTCCACCTTAAAAAACGACAGACGGACCTCATCGGTCCGCCCTTGTGAAAGAGGCCTAATCCTTTATCAGCACCATAAACCATTTGGCTCCTTGTGCTGCTTCTTACTTTGTGCTCTGTTGTACAGGGACTGCAAGTTTTGCCTGCATGGGATGCATACAGTGAGGGAAAAAAGTATTTGATTTCCTGCTGATTTTGTACATTTGCCCACTGACAAAGAAATGATCAGTCTATAAATTTAATGGCAGGTTTATTATAACAGTGAGAGACAGAATAGCAAAAAAGAATTCAGTAAAAAAGCTTTTCAAAAAAATTATAAATTGATTTGCATTTTAATGAGTGAAATAAGTATTTGACCCCTTTGCAAAACATCACTTAGTACTTGGTGGCAAAACACTTGTTGGCTACCACAGAGGTTAGACGTTTCTTGTAGTTGGCCACCAGGTTTGCACACATCTCAGGAGGGATTTTGTCCCACTCCTCTTTGCAGATCCTCTCCAAGTCATTAAGGTTTTGAAGCTGAAGTTTGGTAACTCAAACCTTCAGCTCCCTCCACATATTTTCTATGGGATTAAGGTCTGGAGACCAGGACTCCAGGACCTTAAAGGGACACTAAAGATTCATGTTTTTTCACCTTAATGCATCCTATGCATTAAGGTGAAAAAACATCCGACAATACCGCCCCCCCCCAGCCCCCCCGTTTTACTTACCTGAGCCCGTTCACCCGCTGAGCTCGCCCCCGACGTCGTCTTCGCTGCTCAGCCTGGCCGTTGATTGGCTAGAGTGGATGGATTTAAAGCAGCGCAGCCATTTCCTTGTGCTGCTGTCAATCACATCCAATGCCGGGGGGCGGGGCCGAGTGATACAGTGAGCCGCCGGCTGTATCACGGGAGCACGCCCGCAAGAACTAACCATCATGCGAGAGAGCTTGCATGAAGGTGTTTAGTTCTTGTGGGCAGGAGCTGAGACAGCCGCCGAGGGACCCCAGAAGACCCCAGAAGACCAGGTTCGGACCCACTCTGTGCAAAACGAGCTGCACAGTGGAGGTGTCAGGAAAGTTTCCATCCGCTGGTAATATTTATTATTTAGCTTGCAGTACTGTGGTCCACCAGCAGGTGTGTCCTTCCAGTTTGGAACTGTCAGGAGAACGTCTCCCTGCTGGTGTTATATCATCTTTGGGCTGCAGTACTGGTCTCCACCAGCGGATGGATCATGGCAGTATGGAGCGCACTGCTCCTTCTGCGAACAGGTGTCACCTAGCCTAATCACTGGCAGATACTTAAATACCCAGCAAGCCCTCACATGCTTGCCTTGGTATCTCTGTTCCTGACCTTGCGCCTGCTATCCTGACCCTGAGCCTGCTTCTGACCCGACCCGACCTGAACCGATCTAATCCCTATCCCGAGCCCATCCTGGACCTACCCCGCCTGTTACCTGTTTACCTTGAATCCCTGCCCTGCAGCCTGTCCATCAGTCCTCTCCCTGTCCTGTTGTTTTCCCGTCCTTACCCATCTGCTGATATCCCATTGTGTATGACCTCGGCCTGGCTTTGTTTACGATTCCAGCATCTCCCCTTTATTTGTATATACTATTTGTTGTTGGTTGTGCACTGGTTGTTTTCACTTGTTTGTCACCTTTTTAATAAACACCTTTTTCTTTCACTTACATGCGTTTTTGGTCTCCTCTGTGCAGTTACACAGTCTGGTCTACCAGTTCCCTGATAGTATGCCAAGGCCATCCCTGGCCAGACGTGGCTGCATTGATGAACCATCCTGGTTTGTTAGTTCTGTTAATATGGATGTCAATGAAACCATTTATTATTCTCTGCTGGCAGCAGAGGATGGTGAATATTGTCGCCAGATTTTAAAAGATTGGACCTGTGACCAGCTGATGGAAACCATCCGATCAGCTCATTCCCTAGTGGATCAGGGTTATATGTGTTTTGAGGATGTTCAGCCGTAAATCCGGTTATGTGTAAAGCCAGCCCTGTCATGCATTCCCGAAGGAAGTGATGATTTCTCTCCTCCCTTCAATGGTGACCAAGTTGAATCCCTGGTATGGTTATTAGAGGATGATCCAGCTGCTTTTGATGAACATTATTTCCCTTGCTCCCAGCAGGTGTTACCTGATTGTATTCGTTCAGTGCAGTCTCTGATCAAACAGGGTGTGTGTGAACCAGCTTTTGTTCAACCTGTGCTGCAGGCATGGTCGGATCTCCTGTGTTTAGCCAAGCCGCAACAATCCAGCCCTGCCATTGGTCATCTGCCTTCCCAAATCTCCCTGTCGCCCATGGCAATCTCAGCTGCAGCCCAGTATACACAGCTTCCCACCAAGTACTATTACCCAGTCTCTACTTGCTGCACCTATCCTGCCTTCAATCCACCTGCTTTTTCCCTTCCACCTGTAACAACTCCACAAAAATCTCCTCCAGCCACTGTCCCCATGTCTCTACCGCATTCCAGCCCTTCCTTTTGCCCAATTACATCCTTCTCATACAGTCCTGCCGTTACCTACAAATCTGCAGTGGCTAAGCCAAAAAAGAAGTGGAAGTTCTTTCTGACCCACACAATCCTGCCAGTAACCCAACCTGCCTCCACACCGAGCAACCTTCTCCAGTCTGCGTTCATGCCAGTTGAGCCTGATGACCCACCTAAATCTGCCAACTCTTTGCCTGCTGTCCAGTCTGTAGTGCCTGCTACCCAGTCTGACTTCGCAGTGCCTGCTACCCAGTCTGACTTCCTAGTGCCTGATACCCAGTCTGACGTCCCAGTGCCTGCTACCCAGTCTGACGTCCCAGTGCCTGCTACCCAGTCTGACGTCCCAGTGCCTGTTACCCAGCCTGACGTCCCAGTGCCTTCTACCCAACCTGACGTCCCAGTGCCCGCTACCTAGTCTAACGTCCCAGTGTCTGCTACCCTGTCCGAAGTTCCAGTACCTGCTGCCTGGTTTGAAGTTCCAGTACCTGCTATCCAGTCTGACACACCTGCTGTTCATTCTGTTGTGCCAGCACCTGCTGTTCTGTCTGATGTGCCAGTGCCTGTGCTTGCTGCCCAGTCTGAAGTTCCAGTACCTGCTGCCGGTTTGAGGTTCCAGTACCTGCTATCCAGTTCGATGCACCTGCTGTTCATCCTGTTGTCCCAGCAACTGCTGTTCTGTCTGATGTGTCAGCGCCTGTGCTTGCTGCCCAGTCTGAAGTTCCAGTACCTGCTGCCCGGTTTAAAGCTCCAGTACCTGCTATCCAGTCCAATGCACCTGCTGTTCTTTCTGATGTGCCAGCGCCTGTGCCTGCTGCCCAGTCTGAAGTTCCAGTACCTGCTATCCAGTCCGCTTCCCCTGCTGTTCAGCCTTTTGTGCCAGCCCCTGCTGTTCTGCCTGATGTGCCAGCGCCTGTGCCTGCTGCCCAGTCTGAAGTTCCAGTACCCGCTGCCCAGTTTAAAGTTCCAGTACCTGCTATCCAGTCCGATGCACCTGCTGTTCATCCTATTGTGCCAGCCCCTGTTGTTCTGTTTGATGTGCCAGCGCCTGTGCATTCTGAAGTTCCAGTACCTGCTGCCCGGTTTGAAGTTCCAGTACCTGTTATCCAGTCCAATGTGCCTGCTTTCCAGTCTGATGTGCCTGTCTTCCACTCTGATTTCCTGGTGCCTGCATTTCAGTCTAGTGTCCTGGTGCCGGTCTTTCTGTCTGGTGTCCTGCTGCCTACCTTCCAGCCTGGTATCCTGGTGCCTGCCTTCCAGTCTGGTGTCCTTGTGCCTGCCTTCCAGTCTGGTGTCCTTGTGCCTGCCGTCCAGTCTGGTGTCCTTGTGCCTGCCATCCAGTCTGATGTGTCTGTCTTCCAGTCCAATGTGTCTGTCTTCCAGTCTGATGTGCTCGCTTTACAGCCTGATGTGCCCACCTTCCAGTCTGATGTGCCCACTTTCCAGCCTGATGTGCCCACTTCCCAGTCTTATGTGCCCGCTTTCCAGCCTGATGTGCCCGCTTTCCGGCCTGATGTGCCCGCTTTCTGGTCTGATGTGCCCGATTTCCGGTCTGATGTGCCCGCTTTCCAGTCTGCTGTGCCCGCTGCCTGCCCGGATGTGCCTGTACCCGCTGCTTAGCTCAAGTTGCATTTTGTTCGGTTTAAAGCCATGACTTTCCTCATGCCCAACCTGATGTGACTTTGTCTGTTGCCCAGCTTGTCGCCATGGACTTCCCTCAGCAACGGTTAGTTGGAGCGTCTGGAGGCCGCTCCTTCAAGGGGGGGTACTGTCAGGAAAGGTTCCATCCGGTGGTAATATTTATTATTTGGCTTGCAGTACTGTGGTCTGCCAGCAGGTGTCTCCTGGCAGTTTGGAACTGTCAAAAGAACTTCTCCCTGCTGGTCTTATATCATCTTTAAGCCGCAGTACTTGACTCCACCAGCGGATGGATCCTGGCAGTATGGAGCGGACTGCTCATCCTGCGGAAAGGTGTCACCTAGCCTAATCACTGGCAGATACTTAAATACCCAGCAAGCCCTCACATGCTTGCCTTGGTATCTCTCTTCCTGACCTTGAGCCTGCTATCCTGACCCTGAGCCTGCATCTGACCCAACCCGACCTGATCCGATCTGATTCCTATCCCGAGCCCATCCTGGACCTGCCCTGCCTGTTACCTGTTTACCTTGGATCCCTGCCCTGAAGCCTGTCCATCCATCCTCTCTCTGTCCTGTTGTTTTCCCGTCCTTACCCATCTGCTGATATCCCCTTGTGTATGACCTCGGCCAGGCTTTGTTTACGATTCCGGTATCTCCTCTTTATTTGTATATACTATTTGTTTTTGGATGTGCACTGGTTGTTTTCACTTGTTTGTCACCTTTTTAATAAACACCTTTTTCTTTCACTTGCATGCATTTTTGGTCTCCTCTGTGCAGTCACACAGTCTGGTCTACCAGTTCCCTGATAGGAGGTAAGTATAACATGTTTGTTATTTTTTTTTTATTATTCCCTTTACAACCCATTTAATGTGCTTCTTATTGAGCCACTCCTTTGTTGCATTGGTCGTGTGTTTTGGGTCATTGTCATGCTGAAATACCCATCCACGACTCATTTTCAATGCCCTGGCTGAGGGAAGGAGGTTCTCATCCAAGATTTGACAGTACATGGCCCTGTCCATCGTCCCTTTGATGCAGGGAGGTTATCCTGTCTGCTTAGCAAAAAAAAATACCCCAAAGCATAATTTTTCCACATTTATGTTTGACAGTGGGCATGGTGTTCTTGGGGTCATAGGCAGCATTCTCCTCCGGCGAGTTTAGTTGATTCCAAAGAGCTTGATTTTGGTCTCATCTGACCACAACATTTTCACCCAGTTCTCCTCTGAATCATTTAGATGTTCAATAGCAAATTTCAAACAGGCCTGTACATGTGCTTTCTTGAGCAGAGGGACCTTGCGGGTACTGCAGGATTTCAGTCCTTCACAGTGTAGTGTGTTACCAATTGTTTTCTTGGTGACTATGCTCCCAGCTGCCTTGAGATCATTGAAAAGATTCTCCCATGTAGTTCTGGGCTGATTCCTCACCGTTCTCATGATCATTGAAACTCCACGAGGGGAGATCTTGCATGGAGCCCCAAACCAAGGGAGATTGACAGTTACTTTGTGTTTCTTCTAATTGCGAATAATCGCACCAACTGTTGTCACCCTCTCAACAAGCTGCTTGGCGATGGTCTTGTAGCCCATTCCAGCCTTGTGTAGGTCTACAAACTTGTCCCTAACATCCTTGAACAGCTCTTTGGTCTTAGCCATGGTGGAGGGATTGGAATCTGATTGATTGATTGCTTCTGTGGACAGGTGTCTTTTATACAGGTAACAAGCTGAGATTAGGAAAACTCCCATTAAGAGAGTGCTCCTAATCTCAGCTTGTTAACTGTATAGAAGACACCTGGGAGCCAGAAATCTAGCTGATTGATAGGGGATCAAATACTTATTTCACTCAATAAAATGCAAATCAATATATAACTCTTTTGAAATGCGTTTTTCTGGATATTTTTGTTGTTTTTCTGTCTCTCACTGTTAAAATAAACCTACCATTACAATTATAGTCTGGTCATTTCTCCGTCAGTGGAATAAATAAGCTGGAACTGGTTGAGGAAAATCCATATTCTATTAACAAGCTGAGGTTGCTGAAGACATTTCAATGTAAAAAATCTTACACGCAGACAGGACTGAGCACAGCATCAAGATACATAGTGGCCTTACTGCACCAAGGTCTCCCACAGGCAGACATTTAAAAAAAGCCGCATTTCAAAATGTTCTGTTCAAACTCCGTTTCGGAAACAGAGAAAAACAAGCTACTTTGAGGACTAAAATGCAGTGGATGGCCAAGGAAATTTATTGTGGCAGATGAAAGACACATCATGCTGACTTCCTTTCACAATCAGAAGATGCCCAGCTGCAATGGCTCAGATTTAAGAGAAACCAGCGTGACCCTGGTACACCTTTGTACTGTGATATGTCTGATCAGGAGTACTCTTCACAGAAAAATTGACTTCCATGTCATTCATATGTAGCGGGTATTTGAATTTAGGGGAAGCATCTGGGTGGTAGTGTAACCCAGATGCACTAATTGCTAGGGGATCCGGGACCTTTTTTCTGGTTCTTGGAGGACTCTGGTGGTGTGAGGTTCCTTGTGGTCCACAGGTGGTGCTGTTGCCCTGGGCCGGAGCTGAACTCACACCGCAAGACTGTACCTTTTTGTCCTCCCCTGGAGCTGCTACAGCGGGGCGGGGAACCCGCTGTGGCGCGAAGGGAGAGGGGATAAGAGGGGCCGACGCCCTTACCACGGGGTTCAGAGTTCAGAGTGAGAGTCCGGAGAGAGAGTGGGAGGACTCGGCCGCACCCAGGCACCTTCAGCTTGGGTGCTGGCGTTCCAGTGTTCCAGGCCTAGGTGCCCTTGACCTAGCCGGAGCGGAGATGGAGTCCATCTCAGGCACCTTTAGCCTGGGGTGAGGTACTATGGCGGAGGCCTGGGGCTCAGTACCTTCGACTGAGTTCCACGAGGGTGGAGGAATCTGAGGGGGCCCTAACTCCTTAGGTGCCCGTGTCTGAGTTCGTGAGAGCTGGTGTGCGAAATTTCTCTGAAGAGTCCGGTGCAGCATTGCTGGTGACAGAGAGGCCTCCGGTTTCTCCCTTGGACGGATTTCCTTGCCCTGACAGGGGCCGTGCTAGCGAAGGTAATTCACATTCTACTCAATATAGTCAGTGGCAGTGACTATCCGCCACTGGTGATACCACAGTGGTTAGCAGGAGAAGGGAAGGGATTGTGCCTCGATCTATTCCCCATAACTACTCAGTAGAAGAAACTGTATGTTTGTATGCCAAGAAGAATAAAACTGAGTTGGACCTATTCACTGTGTGGAACTCTGGTTACTAGGAGCAAAGGAGTCAGGGACGAAGTACTGGACTTGACTCTAGGACACCTACACAAAACCCAATCTTCTGGCCTTCACCTCTCAGCTATGAAGGACATGGGCTGTGGTGTATCTCATCCCTCTCCCCAGCACTGAAACCCCTAGACGAAGAAAGACAAGCCGAGCATGAGAAAGGGGGTGAGGGGTGAGGCAGCTACACATATCTACAACATGAAAACAAGGCCAAGCAAGTCATCTATGCACTAAAACACAAGAATTGATGTGCAGAAAAATTGCAGCAGGTGCACTGTAACACAAGGCAGTTTTTTTACGTGAAGGCCTTAAAAATAGTACAGGCATGAATATCTGCATGCAAAAATAAAGCATGGTGGAGGTTCCTTAAAGATTTGGGGCTGCATTTCTGCACATGGAGTTGTGGATTGGGTTGGAATTAATGGTCTCCCTAATGCTGAAAAATGCAGGCTGGCACTTATTAATTTTGAAATACCAATAGGGAGGCATCTGATCAGTCCCAAATTCATTTTGCAGCAGGACAATGCCCTCTAAAATATAACCAAAGTAATAAATAACTATTTTCAGCAAAATAAATGAGATGGTATGGCCTCTGCAGAGCCCTGATCTCAACATCTTTTAGTCTGCTTGGATTTCATAAAGAGACAGAAACAATTGAGACAGCCTAAATCCACAGAAGATCTGTGGTTAGTTATCCTAAATGTTTGGAACAACTGCCTGCCAAGAACCTTAAAACAACTGGGTGCAAGTGTACAAAGGTGAATCTACACACCAAATATTAATTTGATTTTGTTTTTTTATGTACATTGTAAGTTGTTCATTGATGAAAGAAAAATTACCAACTTCATTATTTTTTAAGCATTCTCATTTTTACAAACAGGCTGTCTTTACATTCTTTTTTCCTTATATCCAAGTAGTGCAAGCACTTTGCTCACCACCAGACCCTCTCCCACTACATCACATTTTGTCACAAGCACCCCATAATGTTTGCACAGTACTGTATATAGTATTGTGCAAACGCTGCACCTCATAAAGGTATATACAGAATGTGATTACTACAGTTATTCTCTGCTTTCACAGCAGTCCCACGGGCTTGGGACATATATATATATACTTACATTAATATCAGCATGGCCAATGTAACTTTGCAATAAAAACCATACTTGGCATTTAGCTTTGAAGAATATGTAAGCTCTAACAAGGAACTTCTCTTATTTGCCCCCTTTTGGACAGTTAAAGTGGTTGTAAACCCTTAACCACTTCCACACAGGGCACTTATACAGCTTCCTGCCCAGACCAATTTTCAGCTTTCGCGCCGTTGCACTTTGAATGACTATTGCGCAATTGTGCTACACTGTACCCAAACTAAATTTTTATCATTTTGTTCCCACACATAGAGCTTTCTTTTGGTGGTATTTGATCACCTCTGCGATTTTTATTTTCTGCTAAAATAATTTAAAAAAGACCGAAAATTTTGAAAAAAAAACATATTTTTTTTGTTTCAGTTACAAAACTTTGTAAATAAGTAAGTTTTCTCCTTCACTGATGGGCACTGATGGGGCTGCACTGACGGGCACTGATAAGGCGGCACTGATGGGCACCGATGAGGCGGCGCGGATAGGCACCGATAGGCAGCGCGGATGGGCACCGATAGGCGGCGCGAAAGGGCACCGATAGGCGGCACGGATGGGCACGGATGGGCACAGATAGGCGGCATGGATGGGCACAGATAGGCAGCACGGATGGGCACAGATGGGCACAGATAAGCGGCACGGATGGGCACTGATAGGCGGCATGGATGGGCACTGATAAGCGACACGGATGGGCACTGATAGATGGCATGGATGGGCACTGATAGGTGGCACAGATGGGCATGGATGGGCACTGATAGGTGGCATGGATGGGCACTGACAGGTGGCACTGTAATGTGTTAATGGATGCCAATCAACAATAATGCCTGCCAATCAGTGATGCCCATTGTGGGCACTGATTGGCATCGATTAGGGGCACTGATTGGCATCCATTAGGGGCACTGATTGGCATCCCTGGTGGTCTAGGGAGGCATACCTGGTAATGGACATCCCTGGTGGTCCAGTGTGGGCATCCTCGGGGGGGCTGTGCTGATAATCTATCAGCACAAACCCCCCCTGTCAGAGGAGCAGCCGATCGGCTCTCCTCTACTCGCGTCTGACAGACGCGAGTGAGGAAAAGCCGAGTACCGGCTTTTCCTGTTTACATGTGATCAGCCGTGATTGGACACGGCTGATCACGTGGTAAAGAGTCTCCGTCGGAGACTCTTTACCTAGATCGGTGTTGCGGGGTGTCAGACCGACACCCTGCAACAACGATCGCCGTGATGCGCGCCCCCGGGGGCGCGCAGCGGCTTAAAATCCTGAGGACGTCATATGACGTCCAGTCAGGATTTTAAAACCACTTTGCCACCGTCAATCCGCTATAGGGCGGGCGGCAAGTGGTTAAAGACCACTTTATGCTACAGATAAGCCTATAATAAGTCTTACCTGTAGCTACCCAAGATATCTCCTAAACCTGTACGGTTTAGGAGATATCCCCTGTCCCCTGCATGTACCGATGTCATCAGCACATGAGCCCTGGGCAAACTGAAGCAATGGTACATATGTGCTGTTGCTTTAGTGTCGTGCAACCGGCGGCTCCGGCGCGCATGCACGGGAGTGACATCATCACGGCTCCGGCCAATTACAGCACCGGAGCCGCGATACCCGGAAGTAACCACCTGGAGAGATGTCGCCGCCAGAGGGGGGGGGAGTGAGGACCGCTGCGGGTGATCCGATGTAAGGTAAGTAATTCATAATGAGCTGGTATGCTATGCATACTAGCTCATTATGCCTTTGTCTTGCAGGGTTTTTTTTTCTTTTTTTCAAAGGGTTTACAACCATTTTAAGTGTACCATTATAAGTGTTTTGTTATATCTGATATATGTAAATAAATAAGTGTTGATACTGCCAGAAATCCAGTGCTGCCCCCTATCCTGTGCACTCTGCAGTGTAATCTGTGATCACTGTTATCAGAGAATGTGGTAGGATAAGAAAACTCCTCTCCCCATGGTATGAAGATGGGGAGGGGGTGTTCTGTAGTCCTAACACACTTCTAGACACACTTCTAGTCCTAGGGAGAAAACACTGCTCCTCCATAGATACAGTATGGTCAGCAAGTGTTGTCACGCTAGGACAGAAAATAAAAAAAGGAAACAAATTGGAAAAGGAAACAAATTCAGCCTCCATGTCTAAGGACTCGTGACCTCATATTATTTCTTGGGTTTGGGAACACTTTAATTTAGTTGTGTTCATTTTCTATACCAAATCATATGCAAGGGAATTTAAAACTAACTGGATTTTTATTTTCAAATGATTAGATGACTGAAGTTGAAGAATAAGTTCACATTTTGGGAAAAAATAATACATTGACATATTTTTGCAAAAAAAATTAAATGTTTTTCCCTCAAGAGCCTGCAAACATTGCACCTGTGATTGGTAGATGTCAGACTCCTGCAAAAATTGCACCTGTGATTGGTAGATCACAGGTGCAATGTCAGACTCCTGCAAACAATCCCTACAGCTTTCAGCCCATACGTTATGGGCTGTTAGTTTGAAAGCTGTAGAGATTGTGAATGAACTATGAGCATGTTCACCGGCACACTCACTGTTCATTGAAACTGCTGAGGCAGACATGACTTGCAGATCTCTCATTCACAGATGGCTGTGAATGAACAACATGGATGTGCGGGAAAAGTGAGCGCAAGTGCCAAAAGAGGAACCCTCAGCCACTGTCACCGGCCTCCTTTAATATAGGTGTAACATGTAACATACCCCAAGAGGTGAACTTAGCCTTTAACACAGCTTACCTTATTTGCAAAAAAAAAAAAACACGTTTCAGGATAAAGGTACTTGTTCTGTACAGGAAGCACTCATTTTTGTATTACCATATTCAGCATAACTGTGACAAAGTTAAATGTTTTTTATAAGAATAAACCATAACTCAAAAATTGTAGCCTGCCTAAACTCCCCACCTCAGTACATTTCATTTTCCCGTAGCTGTAGCCCTAAAGAAGTGTTGTATAGAAATTATGCTTAGGACTGTAGCGTTGCATCAGATGGATGTGGGAAACAATCATTTATCTTTATAGTATATATGCACATATGTACAAACTTTAATATTTAACATTACCTGCTAATGAACATGCTTGTTTAACCACTTGCCGACCGGCTTACGCCGATATACGTCGGAAAAATGGCACGGCTGGGCATATCAACGTACCTGTACGTTGCCTTTTAAGATGCAGCATTGTGGGCGCGTGCGCCGCCGCCCGCACGCGCCCACCGCAAACTCAGTGAGTGTGACCGCGGGTCCAGGAGACTCGATGTCCGCCGGGAGTCCCGCGATCGTCTCACGGAGAAGAAGAATGGGGAAATGCTGATGTAAACAAGCATTTCCCCGTTCTGCCTAGTGACAGGACACTGATCACAGCTCCCTGTGATCAGGAGCCGTGATCAGTGTCGTGTCACACGTAGCCCATCCCCCCTACAGTTAGAACACATGCCTAGGAAACACTTAACACCTTCAGAGCCCCCTATTGGTTAACCCCTTCACTGCCAGTGTCATTTTTACAGTAATCAGTGCGTTTGTATAAATGACAATGGTCCCAAAATGACGTCAAAAGTGTCCGATGTGTCCACCATAATGTCGCAGTCACAATAAAAATCGCTGATCGCCGCCATTACTAGTAAAAAAATATATATTAATAAAAATGCCATAAAACTACCCCCTATTTTGTAGACGCTATAGCCTTTGCGCAAACCAATCAATAAATGCTTATTGCGTTTTTTTTTACCAAAAATAAGTAGGAGAATACGTATCGGCCTAAACTGAGGAAAAACATTTTTTATATATATATTTTTGGGGATATTTATTATAGCAAAAAGTAAAAAATATTGCTTTTTTTTTCAAAATTGTCGCTCTTTTTTTGTTTATAGCGCAAAAAATAAAAACCACAAAGGTGATCAAATACCACCAAAGGAAAGCTCTATTTGTGGGGGAAAAAAGACATAAATTTTGTTTGGGAGCCATGTCGCACGACTGCACAATTGTCAGTTAAAGCGACGCATCGCCGAATCGCAAAAAGTGCTCTGGTCTTTGGGCAGCCAAATGGTCCAGGGGCTGAAGTGGTTAAACAAACATATTGCAGGAAAAAAAAGAATACTAAATTTACTTTGTAAACACAAGAACACACCTGCTAATCAAAGTAGTTATCATATAATCCTTTACATGCACGATTGGCAAGCTTGGCTTGGGCATTGAGGGCTTTTCTGTACCAACTTATTCCTGCTAAGAACTGGAGTTTCTGCAACACACACCCCAGTCAGTATCAGAACAACCTGAAAGCTTGAATCTGATTGGTAGCTCATGGGAAAGAAATTCTCAGTGCAAATTGCGTTCATACACAAGGCTATGAACACTTAAATCTATGTTTTTATTTTATTGAACATTCTATTAACCACCTGCTGACCGTGCTATAGCCGAATGATGGCTACAGCACGGCCGGCTAGTTCGGACTCAGTCTCTCAAAGGCCTCGACCAGTCACTAGGTCTCAGTATTTACAAAGTAAATTTAGTATTCCTTTCCGAGAAGCGGAAAAGGCCTCCCTTTTCCTTTTCCACTTCTCGTGCCCCCCCTGGGGTGTGCATCCGGAAGTGTCCGCATCACGGCTCACAGCGGCCTTTTACCAAGTGATCGCTCTACTTTTTTTTTTTTTATAGTAATGATGGCGATCAGCGATTGCGACATTGCAGCGGACAAATTGAACACTAAATCACACTTTTTGGGGACCAGTGTCACCAATACAGTGATCAGTGCTAACAAATGCACTGACACTGTATAAATGACACTGGCAGGGAAGGGGTTAACATCATGGGCCATCAAAGGGTTAAATGTGTTCCCTGGGAGTGTTTTCTAACTGTGTGGGGGATGTTGACACTAGACAGAGATCTGTGGTCCTGACTACTAGGAATCACAGATCTCTCTCTTTGTTCTTTTCGTTCTGTCATTCCCAAAAACGATCGCGCTGATTGGCTCCCAATGTATGTGGTTTCACGTAGCCGGGCCACCCTGCCGCAATATTTGTGCGGTGGACGATCCGGAACTGGTTAAAGTAAACCAGCGCATATCCAAGCCTTTGTACTTCTGTCAAGACATACAGATAAATCAATTTTATTTATCTTGCATAAGAAATGCTCTGAACCATCCAAGTGACAAGCATGTAATGGTTTAGTAAAAGAAACAGTTTTCCTAATGTTTGCCCTTTAGAATAGGTTTACGCTCATGTTCCACATTTTCAGGCGTTCCTATTGAAGTCTATGGGGCCCGTTCTGCCAAAAAGAAACTCATGTACTTTTTTGAGCGACAGGCATTTTGCTTCAGGCGACAGAATGCTCATATGTAAACAGGGGCCATTGAAATGAATGGGATTTGGCTTGTTGAGCATTTAGAGCTTCAAGCTTTAAGAAGAAAATCACTCAGGTGTGAACGGGACTAAGTGAGTCAATACAGATAAGAAAATGCATTTGCAGAAGACATAACTAAACCTAATTTTACCTGGTTCACTAATACTGTAGATGATGGAAATATTATTTTAGCAGAGTAATGAATGCCCATGGCAGGGCAGAATTTAAATTTTTGCTCATTTTAAGTTACAACCTTAAAATTCTTGGGCCACAGACACCAGAGAATCAGAATTATTTTTGACAATCTGACATGTTAACTTGAAAAATCTCCTTTCATGTTGTTGAGTTCTGCCTGTCTGATGGCCTTCTCTTTCTACAACTTCCGGGATTCCCAGCATGCTTTGCAGCTTCTCCTCTGCTGTTTACTTTCAATTTCTATCAACTACATATCTCATGGTACCTTGCTGCCTGTAAGCAGTTATTCCCATTCTGACCCCGCCTCCTGAAACTCGTCCTCTCAGCAGAAGTAGTAGTTCAGAAGACAGGCTCTAGGAAATGCATGACACAGCCATGCCTACTCACAGGGCATATTGAATATCTTTTGCAGAATTCAAGGAAGTAAATGTGTGGGGATCTTCACAATGTAAGTTAACAACGTCAAGGTCATTCAGATTTAAAGGAATATGCTATAAATAATTAAAATGGAATGTGAATGTGGAAGTTAAAGTGGTATTAAACCCAAAAGAAAATATTTATTATATTTCAGCTTACCCATTCTTAGATGTGATGGCTGCATTCATTTTCCTTTTTAGTCTTTCTTCTATTTTTAGAACTAAGCAAACATCTCCCTAAGCAATCATGTCCCTTTTAAGATTTAATGTGGGAATTCTGCTCTTACAAATCATAGATATTTTATGTAAAATATGATAGTTAGTTCCATATGGCAAATATAAATAAGAAAATGCAAATCAAATGTTCTGAAATGCATTTAGAGGGCCTGTTTATAGAAAATGATCTGAGTTTTTGCCACAATCATAGTAACATGTCTAAGATGGCAATAGCACAGCAAAAAAAATTTGTACACAGAAAAAAAACATACAGTATTTACGATTGAGATTCCACATTCAAACTTTATTGCAAGCCCTTACTCACAATATTAACATTATTTATTACATTTAGCATTACTGGGGGCAGAGGGTTAATGCTGGCAGTTGCAGATTTTGGGTTACAATCCTGGTTTTCAGGGCATCGAATATGCAGAGAATATTTACCGCACGTGGGATCAAACATGGCAGGTCATCCACAGGAATCAATTGCCAATGTAATAAAAATGAATGATTCATCATATGGGATCAGTGAATGGTAAAAAAAATAAAAATAAAAAAACACCTGGGACCAGTGGATGTTACATTTACCATAATACATGGTTCCGAGAGCTGGATTTATCACTGAAGAAACCTGACTCAGAAATGTTCAACTAAGTCAGACAGTCAAATACCTGTATTTATACTATATCTAAAGTGCCGTGCTAAACAAGTGGCAACTGTGATTGTGAAGTAAAGTGAAATAAAAAGTGAAATCTGAAAATAAAACAAACCTAAACTGTGAACTACAACAATTCAAAAGCTAAAGTCCAAAATAAATATAGGTGTCCATCCATCCACATGTCCGTGCTAATCCATAACTTATAATATGACCATTAATCCCAACGTGCAAATGAGAAATTCTCCACCAAAAGGCAAATGAACGACTGCTCACCTTATGACGCGGACCTTTAAATAATAAAAAGGTCATACAGTGTAAGTTACCCTTTTAAGATGGGATAGCTGTGAGCACCTAGCTGAATATTGTCAGCTTTTCCTCTAGTGAACGGTTCCAAGAGTCAAAAATATGCAGCCCATAACAAATATAAGGATACAACAAATAGTGCTCTCAGTATAAAATGTTAATGCACTTTATAAAAATGATAAAAGCACATTAACAAAGGCTAAACATAGATACTTGCCTCCCGTGGCTCACTGATCTCTGTGCAGTCTGGCTGACACCTTTGATACCCAGACAGATTCAGCAGTGGCTTGTATACTGGAAATGCTTAGCTCTGAATGCTTGCCTCGATAAGCTCCACCCTACACATTACTTTGATATTGACTTCTTCAAAGGGTTCTCCGCGGAGCCGTGGGAGACAACCTGCTCTGAGCATCTAAGTTTAGCCTCGCATTCTATTCATTTGAATTATCATATTATCTGCAAAGCACTATTTATTGAATCCTTAGCCGTTCACTGGAGGAAAAGCTCACAGCTTTCCCAGCATAAAGAGGGAACATACGCTGTATGACTTATAACAATTTAAATATCTACATCAAAAGGTGAGTGGTTATTAATTTGCCTTTTGGTGGTGGATTTCTCAATTGCATGTTGGATTATTGAATAAAGATACTTTCACATTATAAGTTATGAACTAGCATGGACACGTGGGTGAATGGACAGTTATATTTATTTTTGTATTGCTGTAGTTCACAGTTTAAGTTTGTTTCATTTTCAGATTTCACGTTTTATTTCACTTCTTAGAGCCCATTCACACAGGGGCAACACGACTTCCAGGGCGATTTTATGAGGCAACTCAGACACGACTTGAGAATGAATCACAGCACGACCTGGAGCTACTTACAAGGCAACTCCAAGTTGCCTTCAGGACAGGAGACATTCCAGTGGCCAATCAAACAAGAATCAGCTCTGTGGGAGGGAGGGGGGAGGGAGAGGTTTGCCTGAGAAATGTATGTTTTCTTCCTGGAGATTTGCTCCTATTAAGACAGTGAGATGCGACTCCCATTGAAATGAATGGTTACAGGTCGCCTAGGAGTCGGATTGAAGTAGTACAGGGACCTTTTTTGAAGTCGGAGCGACTGCAGTAGTGTGCATAAGGACGGCTCCATTAACTTACATTGATTTCTTCAGCCAGCGCGACCTGAGGCGACTAGGGGCGACCTGGGGCGATTTGGAGTCAGATCCAAAGACGCCCCTGTATGAATGGGCTCTTAATCAAATTTGCCACTAGTTTAGCATGGCACTTTAGATGTAGTATATTTGCAAAAGTTTAATAACTTTGTATGCTGCAGCTATATTTTTTTAGCAATATATTGGTGAGCACGAAGGATTTGGTTTATAAATACTCATACTTGTAGCTGGTCAATATTATTGTGCATGACTAACAAAAAATGTTAAAGTGTTTTTTTTCCTACAATAAAAAAGATGTTATATGTACCCAGAGCAGTCCCCTACATCATCTTTATCAGTCCTCCGCCCATGCTGTCCTCTCCACCTCTTTTCTGAGCGCCCTCATAGCAAGCTGTGTGCTATGGGGGCACAAGTGTGGGCGCGCT
This sequence comes from Rana muscosa, assembly GCA_029206835.1. Lineage (NCBI taxonomy): Eukaryota > Metazoa > Chordata > Amphibia > Anura > Ranidae > Rana > Rana muscosa. Next base: position 605,715,544 of record CM055122.1, on the reverse strand, counting down.
CCGGAGTCCAAAGGCACAAGTAGCGTAGCTCAGCTAAGTTCCCTGCTCCCTCGTCATAGGATTTGTTAGACAGCAGCAGAAGCCTATGCCCCTAGTCTGTCCTATGATAGCAGGACGAGAGACCAGTGTTTGGGGGAGGTAAACCAGTGGTGGGACTTTTTTTTTACCTTAATGCAGGAAATGCATTACCATAAATTGGTTTGACTTTAGAACCACTTTAAAATCTTTCCTCTTTATATACTGTAACAAACATTTTAAGTGAGCCTATTGATTCCCCATGCTTGTAAACACAGCGGTACCCTCATAATCTACTCTATGAGCTATTTCAAGTGCCTTCTACCGTCAAAACATGCAGCCTGAGTAAACTAAACATGCTGTTGCTGATATGTACATTTTGACTTTTTCAAAAGTCAAAAGGTAAGCCCCTCTCTCCCGGTATGACCAGTCCTTCTGACTTCATATGTACAGAAAAGTAAAATGAGACCATGACTGGGAGAGTGGATGTGTCTTTGACATGTGAGCTGTCATTGACAAATCAACTTTAGCTTGTCTATGCTGTGCAAATGGTGGTGCCCAATAGGGGAATATTGTGTTATAGGTGCACAGACTAAAGTAAAAAAAATGTGTTCACTGGTTTTGCTTCAGTGAGTTGTTAATGAGCTAAATAATTAACATGTAAGTAAGAAAAAGGTTTTTAGAGAACAACAATCATTAGAAAGTTTTAAATATAATTTTCTAAATGTTGATACTTATGTTCTGTGTTTTTAAGCTCTTAATAATATACTTAATTATTGCGTAAAAAAAAGGTAAAAAAAAAAAAAAGATCCACACAGCCAACTTAGTTCAGAGTGAATGACTTCCAAAAACATTACTAGATTGCACATTTTTTTTTCTTCTTACAGCATTTGGTCTGTGTTATGCAGTGCAGCCATAATATTAATTACTAAAGACAAATCACTATGACATCACATAAGTGCTATATCCTTGACCTTCTCTATTACACATTTTTAAACATTTACCATTTTCACAAATGTTCTGGGTTATTGCAATTTATCCAACAAACTTTTTCAAGTTATTGACAGCACTGTTAAACTAAAGCCCTGTACACACAATCGGATTTCCTATGGATTTCAAACCGATGAATTTTTCCATCGGAAATCCGGTGAAGCTGACATCAGTCTTGCCTACACACCATCAGTCAAAAAAAATGATTGTCTCAAACGCTGTGACGTAAAACACTCCGACGAGCCAAGAAAAATTAAGTTCTATGCTTCTGAGCATGCGTCGACTTGATTATGAGCATGCGTGGGTTTTTTATTCAATGGAGTTCCCCACAGACGATAGTGATTTTCTCTCTTTTTTTTTCCATCGAATAAATTTAAAACATGTTCTATTTTTTAACACCGATGGAAAAAAGACCGATGGGGTCCATACACGATCGGTTTGTCCGATGACAAAAGTCCATTGGACTGTTTTCATCGGTAAAACCGATCGTGTGTACAGGGCTTAAGGAAATACTGAAAAAAATAAGTTACATAAACGAATAAAGTCAAAGAAGCATACTGTATCTTGGCATCTTATATGATTTTAGATTATTTAATTCTGAGTTAAAATGGAGTATTCTGAAAGTATAAACAAATTGGATTCCAAATTCTACACTACCCATTTAATCCTTGGGCTGAAATAAGCAGCTTTTAACTCAGTTTTCTGGTCTAGGTCTTTTATTTACAACATGTTGTGTTGGTGCTGAACTTCAGGCAAAAAAAACAAAACTTATTTAAACATATTCCTTAAAAGCCACAGAGGATATAAAATTGCTTTGTGTGCACCAAATGCCTTGGCAAAGCCGTAATTACCATATAAAATTAACAGTGAATCATCACTGTGCTTCACATAACCTGTGTAGAAAGAAGAGATGTGAGTGGGACCCAGAAGGGTCTTTACACCGGTGCCTCTCAAACTCAGTCCTCAAGTACCCCCAACAGCCCAAGTTTTGGAAACTAGCTCTTATAAATACCATGTCATTGATATTGATTTAAAGCAGCTGTGCAAAGTAAAGGAAAACCTGAAAACATGGCCCGTTGGGGGTAGTTGAGGACTGAGGTTGAGAACCACTGCTTTACACTATAGGCTGCATGCAGAAAACAAGAGGAAGGAGGCTGATCAAAGACCAATAAACCTGTACAAGTAGAGGGAGCAGCAGTCACTGGCCTTTATTACAGGAAGCTCCTGCACAAACACAAAAGGGGTTAATTTGCTTAAACTGGATAGGGCAGAATCTGGTGCCGCTGTGCATGGTAGCCAATCAGCTATCAGCTAATCAGCCAATGCCTATACTAGAGTTCAGATTTAAACCACCACATTTTTTTGTTGGGCCACTTGTGCCCCTCTCACTTCTTCTTTGCAACCTTCGACCAGTTTAAAGATTTAAATTGAATAAAGACCCAGCTGTTCTTCAGTTAAACTTCCTTACTTTTACAGCTGAAAGATTCAGGAGATGTTTAATGATCCTGTATTTCAGTACAAAATGTTGCAAGTTAAAATTCTTACTATAACAGTAAACATCAAATTGCAGTAGACTTTTTCTGGAATTAGGTACAGTAGGTGACAGTCAGGAAGGGTAGAGGGCAAAGTGCCAGGGAGGCAGATCCAGGCATCCCAATAAGTATGCTCCATTGAGTGACATTGGTGAAACCAGTCAGGGACCAGCACTGCTGGAGCTGAGGGACTCTCCTAGCTGCCGGGGGAAGAACTCCTCCAGTGAGAGTGGGGGGAAGCAAAGGGAAAGGAAAGACAGATTCTGCTGGTAGGGGACTCTATTCTTAGAAGGACAGAGAGGGCAATCTGTATCAAAGACCTGAAGCGCCGAACTGTATGTTGTCTACCGGGCGCTCAGGTTCGGCACATCACGGATCTGGTGGACAGATTACTGGGAGGGGCTGGGGAAGACCCAGCTGTCATGGTGCACGTTGGCACCAATGACAAAGTCAGAGGCAGATGGAGTGTCCTAAAGAATGATTTTAGGGACTTGGGAGCTAAGGGAAAAGGACCTCCAAGGTAGTATTCTCAGGAATACTACCGGTACATCGAGCCACACCAGAAAGGCAGAGGGAGATTAGGGAAGTGAACAAGTGGCTGAAGAGCTGGTGTAGTAAGGAGGGGTTTGGGTTCCTGGAGGACTGGACCGACTTCTCAGTCGACAACCAGTACTATAGAAGGGGCGGACTGCACCTAAATGAGGAGGGTGCAGATCAGCTGGGAATAAGAATGGCCAAAAAGTTAGAGGGGTTTTTAAACTAGGCAACGGGGGGGGGGGGCAGAGATAGTGAGAGTCAGCAGGGAACATATTCTAGAGGGTAGTATTACAGGCATTAGTGGTAGGGTAACCAAAGCACATAAACCCAAGGTAAGTATAGTAGCAAGTCCTAGTTGCAATCTGGGAACACCCAAGAGGATAGTATGTGACCGGTCAAAATATATTAATGCATTAAAGTGTCTGTTCACCAATGCCAGAAGTCTGCCAAACAAAATAGGTGAGTTGGAAGCTCTGGTGCATGAGGAGAGTTATGATGTAATCGGTATTGCTGAAACTTGGCTTCATTCCTCACATGACTGGGCTATTAATATTCCTGGCTATGCACTCTTTCAGGAAGACAGGGTAAAAAGGAAAGGTGGCGGGGTCTGTCTCTATGTGAGAAGTGATCTCAAAGCGAGTGTGAAAGAGGACCTGGTGGATGGAGAGTGGGAAGAGTCTGAAGCATTATGGGTGGAACTGCATACAGATGTGCGTAGTTCAAAGCTAATCATTGGAGTTTGTTATAGACCACCCAATGTTAATGAGGTGGTGGAGACTCAGCTCCTTGCACAGATGGAAAGGGCTGCAAGGGCTGGGACAGTGATAATAATGGGGGATTTTAACTACCCAGAAATTGACTGGAGTAATGGAACTGCTGGGACAGTTAAAGGGCAAAAATTTATAAACCTATTGCAGGACAATTTTATGGTCCAGTTTATTGAGGCCCCAACTAGGAATGATGCTCTGTTGGACCTGGTACTCTCAAACCATGCAGAGCGTATTACTAATGTTCAGATAAAGGAACACCTGGGTAGCAGTGACCATAACATGATTTCATTTGATGTTAGTTGTAAGCAGAAATCACATACAGGAAAGATAAAAACACTTAATTTCAAGAGAGCAAATTTTCCAAGGATGAGCGCTGCTCTCCAAGACTTAGACTGGGAGGGAATATGGGCATCAATGGGCACAGAACAGAAATGGGATTTCTTCAAAAAGACTGTTTGTGAACTCACTGCAAAGTATATTCCCATGGGCAATAAGTTTAAAGGGCTAAAAATAAAACCTATGTGGCTCACTGCCAAAGTTAAAAAAGCTATAAACTATAAGAAAAGAGCTTTTAAAAAATATAAAAATGAGGGAACACTAGTGTCATTTAAATGTTACAAAGAATATAACAGGATATGTAAAAAGGAAATCAAGGATGCAAAAATTCAAAATGAACAACAGATTGCAAAAGATAGTAGGACAAACCCCAAAAAATTCTTCAAATATATTAATAGTAAAAAGGTCAAGTCTGAGCATGTAGGCCCTTTACAAAATAATCTAGAGTGGGTGACTGGGGACAAAGAGAAGGCTAATTTATTAAATACTTTCTTCAGCTCTGTGTATACAATGGAGCATGGGGGAGCTCATGTCCAAAATGGGGGTGGTAGTGACACAGCCCCAAATCCACAATGGCTCAAAAGTGATATGGTCCATAAATATTTAGATGGAATAAAGGTGGAGAAAGCACCTGGACCAGATGGCATACACCCACGGATCCTAAAAGAATTGAGCTCTGTAATTTCAAAGCCATTGTATTTAATTTTTAGGGACTCATTAATGACAGGAATAGTACCACTGGATTGGCGCAGGGCCAATGTGGTGCCTATATTTAAAAAGGGAAAATAAGTCTTTACCAAGTAACTATAGACCTGTTAGTTTAACTTCTATAGTTGGGAAGATACTGGAGAGATTAATAAAAGACCACATAGATGAGTTCTTGCTGGAAAAAAACTATTTAAGCGACAGACAGTATGGATTCATGAAAGACAGAATTTGTTAGACAAACCTGATTTCTTTTTATGAAGAGGTAAATAAGACCTTGGACAGAGGGGTGGCTGTGGACGTGGTATACTTGGATTTTGCAAAAGCGTTTGATACAGTTCCCCACACACGACTCATGTGCAAGGTAAAGTCTACAGGATTGGAAATATCAGTTTGTAAATGGATAGAAAACTGGCTAAAAGACAGAATTCAGAGAGTAGTGGTTAATGATTCTTACTCTGAATGGTCCAAGGTTATCAGTGGTGTACCCCAAGGTTCAGTGCTGGGACTCTTACTTTTTAATATGTTTATAAATGATATTGGGTCTGAGATCAAAAGTAACATTTCTGTCTCTGCAGATGACACCAAGCTATGCAGTGGAATAACGTCCTTACAGGATGTCGCCAATTTACAAGCCGACCTCAATGCTGTCTAATTGGGCGACTATGTGGCAGATAAGGTTTAATGTTGATAAATGTAAAGTTATGCACTTGGGGGCTAAGAATATGAATGCATCATACATACTAGGGGGAGTAAAACTGGGGGGATCCGTAGTGGAGAAGGATCTGGGGGTTTTGGTAGATCATAAGCTCAATAATGGCATGCAATGCCAAGCTGCGGTTTCCAAAGCGGCAAAGTCCTTTCTTGTATTAAGAGAGGTATGGACTCCAGAGAGAGAGATATCATTTTGCCCCTGTTCAAATCATTAGTAAGACCTCATCTGGAATATGCAGTTCAGTTTTGGTCCCCATTTCTCAAAAAGGATATTGGGGAACTGGAGAAAGTGCAGAGAAGGGCAACCAAACTGATAAGAGGCATGGAGGAGCTCAGCTATGAGGAAAGATTAGAGGAACAGAATTTATTCACTCTTGAGAAGAGGAGATTAAGGGGGGATATGATCAACATGTACAAATATATAAGGGGTCCATATAGTGAACTTGGTGTTGAATTATTCACTTTACGGTCAACACAAAGGACAAGGGGGCACTCTTTGCGTCTAGAGGAAAAGAGATTTCACCTCCAAATACGGAAAGGTTTCTTCACAGTAAGAGCTGTGAAAATGTGGAATAGTCTCCCTGCAGAGGTGGTTCTGGCCAGCTCAGTAGATTGCTTTAAGAAGGGCCTAGATTCTTTCTTAAATGTACATAATATAACTGGGTACTGACATTTATAGGAAAAGTTGATCCGGGGTATATCCGATTGCCTCTCGGGGGATCAGGAAGGAATTTTTTCCCCTGCTGTAGCAAATTGGATCATGCTCTGCTGGGGTTTTTTGCCTTCCTCTGGATCAACTGTGGGTATAGAATTGGGTATATGGGATTGTACGATATATATATATATATATATTTTTTTATGGTTGAACTGGATGTGTCTTTTTTCAACCTGACTAACTATGTAACTATGTAATTATGTGTTACGCTTAATAGACATAAGTTTCTTTCTACTAAAGCTGAAGAGTGCAAAATCAGTCTCACTTCATAGAAACCAATCAGCTTCTAACCTCAACTTGTTCAATTAAGCATTGGTAATAAAACCTGGAAGCTGATTGGTTTTTATGCAGATGTAAGGCTGAATTTGCACTGTTCAACTTTAGTAAATAAACCACATAATGTGACCCCTTAAAGATACATTCCACTATAATCAGCCCACTGTTTCTTTAAAGGTTGAAATGCCTGATTTACAAAGAAAAGGCATATACAGTACCCTGCTACACAAGCCCTTTGTGCTGTTTAAGGTCTTGTTAGTGGTTAAAGAGTATGTAAAGCCAAACCTTTTCTTTATTTATTTTAGTTTAGAAAAGAGTATAAAATTGCACTTCACTTCCAGCCCCAGAGACACAGCAGGAACAAGAGGTAGCTCTCCAAAACAAGGCAATATTCCATCTTAAAAAAGTTGTTTCTGTAAAAGGTTTACCCTTTGGATTTTCCCCCACTGTCTTTTTCAATGACAACTCAAACATTTTGGATTTCCCATCACTTTCTATACCAGAGACAGTGGTCAGCAGGACCAGTAGTGAGTGTCCCCAGCTAGGACAAAGACAACAATAAAAGACAAACAGGAGTTCTAACCCTTCCCTACTGTATAATCAAAATTGAAAAACAAATTATTTGACTTTACTTATACTTTAGTATTTCTGCATAACATTAATACTGAGACTTAAATATGAGAACAATGAAGTTGTTGCAACAATTACTATGTTAGTTATTTTTTGTTTTGTTCTTTTGTTTTGTTTTATAAGCACAATTTATTATTATAGATTACCTTCACAGAGCTTCTGCTTCATGATCTCTCGTATTCTTGATATTGCGATATAGTCTTCAACGTAGAACACGTATGTTGAGGAAGGCTTATTGGCTATTGCTCTTAGCTCACTTTCTTCAATCTCAGAGCCCACCCCAATGGCAAATAGAGTAATTTTATTTTTCCTTGCTTCTTCTGCTATGTCCTTTACATCATCTTGAGATTTTCCATCAGTTAGAACAATGGCAATCTTGGTTAATGGTCTCAATGACCTAGCAAAAAGGTTTTCTATTGCAAACTGAATTGCATTTCCAGTCCGTGTATTCCCACCTAGATAATCAATATCTTGCATTCTTTTGATAAGATCTTCTATAGATTCATGTCTTCCAAGTGAGATTTCAAGAACTGGGTAGTCACTATATTGAACCACTCCAACTTGAGTAAATTTAGGTCCAATATCAAAATTACTTGTAATGTTAACAACCCATTTTTTTAGTAATTCAAAATTTTCAGGACCTACACTCCAGGAGCCATCTAGAATAAAAACTAGATCATTTGGAGCAGTTCTGCAACCTAAGGGAAAGGAAAAGAAACAGTTATGTTTTATATACTGTATATTTAAAAACAGCAAAAGGTTCTAAACTACTTGACGTTTTGTACGAACAACATACTGCTATGCAATGAGCAGGCAATTCCCTGGGATAATTAACCATGATGAATGTAGTATGTTTATAAAAGATAATATGAACATGCTAAATTCACTTTTTCAAGAAAATTGCTTATGCAATCAATGTAATTGTCAGTCCCCCACCCCCCTGGCTGAAAAACTCCCATAGTTAGCATTCCTCCATCCTGCCCTGTTGCTAGGATGCTCCAACCATCATCACAGGGGTGATCACTCAACCTTGGTCTAAGCCCTGGCATGCGTTCTCTCTCTCGCCCTTTACAGCATGACATTTACAATGGGACGTTTGTGGGTACTGATTTGTTGAGGTCCCCATATACCCTGTTGATTCATGTATATTCAGGCAAATTATGAGTATACAATGTTTATTGCACTTTAGTAGTACTGGGCACTTTCCTTCCCTTATATGGTTCATAGTTTTTGACATTTGATTTAACATTGGTCACACCCATAATAGAATCTATGAGGGTGCCTCTTTGATAGGGTCCCCATATATATTAATTTCACTTTAGTAGCGCTGCACATTATTTATTTGTTGAATAGCATTGCCTAATGCATAATAATATGGCCAATATGCCACAGTTGCTACCTCAACCAAACAAAGCCAAATTAGCCCAAGACAAAAAATCCCCATAAGAACTACTCCTGGGCAAAGCTAACGCATCTCTGACAAAGTGCTTCCGCATGTTCTATGAGTCAGGTAAGATGGTAATGTGGGAAACTTTTGCAAACACTGTGCATAGACAGCAGTGTAACACCAATATCCCACAAATTGACTTTTGTAATAGGGAATCACACCTAATTCTCTCAGAAAATCTCCCAAGCCTATAGGAACTACTATAAATCCCTTTTTATTTTACCTGAAGCCTATCCAAGATGCTTGAAACCCCGCAGATTAGAATGTGTCTGTTCCTACATTGTCTCTTATGACCATCCTAAACTAACACAGGACAGGAGGGACATGCATTCTTGGAAGCCTCTATCATGGTCAAGGATGGGCAACAGCTAACATTAAATTGGCAACGTGTCTTGGCCTAATGGTCCTTCACTTATCATACTTTAAAAAAACTCCAGAGACACTAAGTCAAATACTTTCTGGCTGCATTTTATTCACAGATGCAGAAAAGGCATTTGACCAATGGCTTTCTATCTAACCCTTTCTCCATTTGAAATGGTACTTTGCAAGGATGTCCACTGCTATTCATCCTGGAGCTTCAACCCCTCCTATACAAGATCAGAAGCAATCTGAATGTTAGAGGCATAACCCAAAATGACAAAAACCTACAAATTCAGGGTCTCTGTGGGTAATCTTTGCCCTCATGAAACACAACTTTTTAAATGGGCCCAAAATATCATAGGTACTTAGGTACCTAGGTACTTTTGTACAAAGAGATCTAGCCAAGGCCTACACTTTAAATTTCTGTCTAATTCTGAAATAAATGTGATTCAATTTGTCACCTACTCCGGTTTTGGGAGATGTAACGGTATAGTACGCAGGTTACCATACATTTTGCAGGCACTGGCTATATACACCCAAAGTCCAGTCCCTCTTTCCCAAATGCATTTTGGCACAGAAAACAGCAAGCTTTTGTCACTCTATACTTCACTTGCCCAAAAAAGAAGGTTGGCTTGGACTACTCAATACCTCACTATGTTATAAAGCTGTCAACTTGGGCAGAGTGCTCGACTGGTGTAAACACCAAACCTCAACAGTGGTTGGAAATAAAATAAACCTTTTCCACTACCCTGCTTCATACCTTTTGTGGCACATACAAGACTCTTTTACCTTCAAGACCCAGGCTACTACAGTGTCTTACCATTTCGGTATTCCCAAAACTCCTCACTCCACGCTTCGCTCACACATCACTACTTTACCCCATTTTGGGCAATTCCCAACTTCAACCAGGTATGTCTGACCCTGGTTTCCAAAGCTTAGCACGAGCTGGCCACGTCAGGCTCTCTCATTTTGGCTCCGCCTCCAGGTGGCCCACATTAGCAGACATGAGGAAAGACCCTACATATACTGTACCCCTTTGGAAACCTGGAAAACTTTAGGACTTCATAATTTCTGAAAGCCGTTCCCCCCATGAGGCTTCATTCCCATTTTGTAACCTTTTTTGAGGCAAAGTGCATTACACAGGACCCAATCGGACATATTATTTCCACAATACACAAAGTTCTTACTACCCAGGTATGTGACACAACATCTTCCTTTTCTACAGAAATGGGAAAGAGATTTACAGCTGTCTTTCTTTCTTTTGCAGGATTAAATGGACAAACTACAGTATATCTTTTTTTTTTACATAAATTGTCAATAAGTACCAGCAGGATGTCACGAATGTCATGTCTACCTCAATGCAGGTGGTCAGTAGGGATGAGCTTTATGTTCGAGTCGAACATGAGTTCGACTCGAACATTGGCTGTTCGCCCGTTCGGCGAACAGTGAACAATTTGGGGTGTTCTCTGCAAATTCGAAAAGCCACGGAACACCGTTAAAAGTCTATGGGAGAAATCAAAAGTGCTAATTTTAAAGGTTAATATGCAAGTTATTGTCATAAAAAGTGTTTGGGGACCTGGGTCCTGCCCCAGGGGACATGTATCAATGCAAAAAAAGTTTTAAAAACTGAAGTTTTTTCGGGAGGAGTGATTTTAATAATGCTTAAAGTGAAACAATAAAAGTGAAATATTCCTTTAAATTTCGTACCTGGGGGGTGTCTAAAGTATGCCTGTAAAGTCACGCATATTTCCCGTGTTTAGAATTGTCCCTGCACAAAATGTCATTTCTGAAGGAAAAAAGTAATTTAATTAAAACCACTCGCGGCTATAATGAATTGTCGTCTCCCTGGCAATACAGATCAAAGTCATTAAAAAAAACGTCAGGGGTCCCCCCCCACAGTCCATTACCAGGCCCTTTGGGTTTGGTATGGATTTTAAGGGGAACCCGGCACCAAAATTGAAAAAAAATGGCGTGGGGTCCCCCAAAAATCCATACCAGACCCTTATCCGAGCACGCAACCTGGCAGGCCACAGGAAAAGAGGGGGGGACGAGAGAGTGCCCCCACTCCTGAACCGAACCAGGCCACATTCCCTCAACATGCAGAGCCTGTCCTCATGTTGATGAGGACAAGGGCCTCATCCCCAAATTCCAGCGATGTAATCCCGTCTCCCGTCTCCCCGATGTCCAACGATGATCCATTCTCCAGCGACGCTGCAGTCTCCCCTCTCCAGCAGAAAGAAAACCCCCATGACGCGTAAGAGGGGGCGGGGTCACCCGTCCTTATCATAGGGAACCCCTGAGGAGACGGGAGACAGGATTACATCGCTGGAATTTATTTTTTATTTTTTTTTATTTTTAAATAAAGGACTTGTCCAACTGTGTCTGTGTGTTTTTACTAATTTTTACACTTTCTTTGTGAAATGGTAGGGGTACAATGTACCCCGTTACCAATTCACATAGGGGGGGCGGGATCTGGAGTTCCCTTTTGTTAAAAGGGGCTTCCAGATTTCGATAAGCCCACCGCCCGCAGACCCCCACCGGGCAAGGGTTGTGGGGATGAGGCCCTTGTCCTCATTAACATGGGGACAGCCTCCCCATGTTGAGGGCATGTGGCCTGGTATGGTTCAGGAGGGGGGGCACTCTCTCGTCCCCCCTATTTTCCTGCGGCCTCCCAGGTTGCGTGCTCGGATAAGGGTCTGGCATGGATTTTTGGGGGGACCCCACGCCATTTTTTTTGGTGCGGGGTTCCCCTTAAAATTCATACCAGACCTGAAGGGTCTGGTATGGATTTTTGTGGGGGACCCCTGCCATTTTTTTCAATGACTTTGATCTGTATTGCTGGGGAGCCGACAATTCATTATAGCCGCGAGTGGTTTTAAATGACTTTTTTTCCTTCAGAAATTACATTTTGTGCAGGGACAATTCTAAACACGGGAAACATGCGCGACTTTACAGGCCTATTTTAGACACCCCCAGGTACGAAATTTAAAGGAATATTTCACTTTTATTGTTTCACTTTAAGCATTATTAAAATCACTGCTCCCGAAAAAACTGCCTTTTTAAAAAAAAAAAATTGCATTGATACATGTCCCCTGGGGCAGGACCCAGGTCACCAAACTCTTTTTATGACAATAACTTGCATATTAGCCTTTAAAATTAGCGCTTTGTATTTTTCATGTTCGTGTCCCATAGACTTTAACGGTGTTCGCGTGTTCGAACAAATTTTTTGCCTGTTCGCATGTTCTGGTGCGAACCAAACAGGGGGGTGTTCGCCTCATCCCTAGTGGTCAGACACCATAGCTAGCTACTGTGCACTTCACCTATAGAAGTCCCCTTTCCCTTAAGACAAGCAGGCCTACCGGTACTTGGTTGCCCCCAGGACTTATACAGAATGCTATAGTGCCTGGCCACCACACCAGGGCAGACGTGAACAGAGTAAACAACAAACTACTTGCAGTTTAGCAGACAGATAGCATGGTTCTAAGACGGTCCAGGTAATAAGGCAGGTTGAGGTCAGGGAATAGTCCAACATCCGATCCACTGACAGCCTAGGTGAAAGGCAGGCTGAGTTCAGGGAATAGTCCAATATCCGATCCAGATCATATATAGGTAAATACAACAGCAAAGCAAGGCAGACAAACGGGAGGCTTGATCAGGAACAATGCAGGTATCTGCCTCTATCACAAGCAAGGGATAGAGTGTTTGGTTATCTTATATCAGGTTAATGATGAGATCAATCCCCTTGCAGGTGTACACTGATGGGGAAAAGCAACAGCCAACACTTGGGTGCTGGAATGAGGAACAAGGGCAATAAGTGATCATGACACAGGGTAGAAACTCTTGGCATGTTGGTATAGGGTCCCTAATGTCCCACACTCCTTTTTGTCCCACTCTTCAATTTTTGACAATGAAGAACAAGTTCTTCTGTTCTTCATTGACTTGTGAAAAAACTCTCAGGTTTTAGGCAAGGGGTGGAATTAGTTACACAAAAATCTGGACATCCAGTTAATTCAAAACCCAACCTTTTTTCTACTACATCACAATGCCACTCCATGGAATACAGACATTCACTTCTAAATCACCTTGTGAATGCTGCTCATGCTTGTATACTGGCACTTTGATGTAAGCAATCTCAACAGTAAACAGCAAGAGGAACATTGGATTCTTGTAGCTTCTTATGAACCAATTCCTAAATACATCCAGGCGCATCAAAACAAAAGGTGTTCAAAATCTTAAAATTGATTTTCTTTATACAACAGCCAAAACTTGTGCAGAAAAGTCTCCTGCCAGCAGCTGCTCTCTGTGGTGAAGCAGTAGTGTCATTGCAGAGTTCTGACCCTTTATTGAGTCAGCTCCATGGCTCTGTAACTACTGTAGGCAGAATTTCCAGGAAGCATAGCTTTTAGCTTTTTTTTATGCATGCAGGCCTCCTAACCTTGACAGGGCACCTTACCATGAGGAGACATACCTACCTACAACTCCACAACTCTAAGGTGTTTACTATGCAGCTTCCCAATTGCAGTACAGCTTCTGTTCTGTAATCTTTCCTTCCTGGTACCCACATGTGAGCAGCCTTAATTTACTTTCATTTTAATATTTTTTTTAATCAAAATCAGGACATCAGCATCAGCATCAGTCTTGAAGGGATGTGACATGTTAAAATCAATTAGTCTGTTATATCAGCATCAGGTGTGTGGTAGCTGGTGGTGATCCAAGACTGGTTCATCTTGATGAAAGTCAGTCGATCAACCGAGTCGGTGGACAGGCGCACCCTGTGATCCGTGACAAATCCTCCAGCAGCACTGAATGTGCGTTCCGAAAGAACGCTGGATGCAGGACAGGCCAGTAGCTCAATTGCATACTGTGCAAGCTCTGGCCAGTGATCCATCCTCAAGACCCAGTAAGCCAGAGGATTTTCGGTGGGGAAGGTGTCCAAGTCTGACCTTGCCCCTAGATATTCCTGCACCATGTTTATCAGACGCTGGCGATGGTTGCTGGAACCGATCATACTTTGGGGCTGCGGACTAAAGAATTGTCTGAACGCATCGGTCAGACGGCCACCTTCCCCACCGCTCCTTCTTTGACTGGCCGAAGCCTCAGCAACTCGTTGTCCAGGACCAGGAGTTTGCAACCTCCCAGTCTCTGGGAACGCGTTGCACAGACCTTTCTGCAAGGCCTCCCGGAGTTGTCTCATGCTCTGCTCCCTCTGCGACGGTAACATAAGGTCCGCAACCTTACCCTTGTACCGTGGATCAAGGAGAGTGGCCAGCCAGTAATGGTCCCTCTCCTTGATCCGAAGAATACGAGGATCCTTCCGCAGACTTTGCAGGATCAGGGAGGCCATGCAGCGTAGGTTTGCTGAGGCATTCGCTCCGGAGTCCTCTGGGTCACTAAGGACGACATGATCCGCAGCCACCTCCTCCCAGCCACGTACAAGTCCACTGGTTTCTTGGGACTGTAAATCATCCCTAAAAGACTGCTGCTGATGATGCTGAGTGCCAGCCTCCACCTCCATGCTGACACAATCCTCCTCCTCCTCCTCCTCCTCCTCCTCCTCTTCCTGTGCGATGGGTGGGACAGAAGGAACACTGTCTGGGTAAAGGGGGCCTTGAGAGGCAAGGAAGTCCTCCTCTTCCTGCCTCTGTTCTGCCTCAAGTGCCCTGTCCATTATTCCACGCAGCGTGTGCTCCAACAGGTGGACAAGAGGTACAGTGTCACTGATGCATGCACTGTCACTGCTCACCATCCTCGTGGCCTCCTCAAATGGTGCCAGGACAGTGCATGCATCCCTGATCATGCCCCACTGGCGTGGAGAAAAAAAACCAAGCTCCCCTGACCCTGTCCTGGTGCCGTAGTCGCACAGGTACTCATTGATGGCCCTCTGCTGCGTGTGCAGCCGCTGCAGCATGGCCAACGTTGAGTTCCACCTGGTGGGCATGTCACATATAAGGCGGTTCTTGGGCAGGTTCAACTCCTTTTGCAGCTCAGCCAGGCGAGCACTGGCATTATAAGATCTGCGGAAATGCACACAGACTTTCCTGGCCTGCCTCAGGACATCCTGTAAGCCCGGGTACCTGCCCAAGAAGCGCTGCACCACCAGGTTAAGGACGTGAGCCACACAGGGCACATGGGTCAGTTGTCCCTGTCGGAGGGCGGAGAGGAGGTTGGTGCCATTGTCGCAAACCACCATTCCTGGCTTAAGCTGGCGTGGCGTCAACCACCTCTCGGCCTGGCCCTGCAGAGCAGACAGGACCTCTGCCCCAGTGTGGCTTCTGTCCCCCAAACACACCAGCGCAAGCACGGCATGGCATCTTTTTGCCTGCGTACTTGCGTAGCCCCGTGAACGGCTACGGAGCACCGCTGGTTCATAGGACAAACCACAGGAAGAGGCCATGGAGGAAGAAGAAGAGGAGGGGGTGGAGGAGAGAGGTGTGTCACAACCAGTAGTAGCATTTTGGAGGCGTGGCGGTGGGACAACCTCCAACACTACTGCACCTTGTCCTGAATCCTTCCCAGCTGCCAAAAGAGTGACCCAATGGGCCGTGAAAGAAAGGTAACGTCCCTGTCCATGCCTGCTGGACCATGAGTCAGCGGTAATATGCACCTTACCGCTGACCGCCCTGTCCAGCGAGGCCAAGACATTGCCTTCCACATGCCGGTAGAGAGCCGGAATAGCCTTCCGTGAGAAAAAGTGGCGTTTGGGAACCTGCCACTGAGGAACCGCACATTGCACAAACTCACGGAAGGGGGCCGAGTCTACCAACTGAAAAGGCAGCAGTTGAAGCGCTAGCAATTTAGCCAAGCTAGCATTCAACCGCTGGGCATGTGGATGGCTGGGAGTGAACTTCTTTCGACGGTCCAGCAGCTGGGGCAGGGAAATTTGCCTGCTAGAATCGGACGTCGGTGTACTGCTAGCAGAGTGGCCGCAAGTACTTGGCTGTGACACACCTAATTCTACACCTTCATTCCTCTCAGTGCATGTTTCAGAGAGGACTGAAGTTATAGTGGGGTTGGAGATCCCAGCTGATGCGGTGCAAGGAGAGGTCCGCTTTGTTCTTTGGTGTGGGTCTTTGAGGTAGGCTTGCCAACGAGCTGCATGGCAGGTCAACATATGTCTGGTCAGGCATGTGGTACCCAAGCGGCTGATGTTTTGGCCACGCGATATACGCTTGAGACATATGTTGCAAACAGCAGCTGTGCGATCTGATGCACTAGCCTCAAAAAAGGCCCACACCAAAGAACTTTTTGAATGACGGGCAGAGGCAGCGCCCTGCACAGGCGGAGCTCTGCGGTGTGATTCCGTCGGTGTACTGCCCTTACGCTGGCCACCAAAGGGCATCCTGCCTCGTTGGAGATGTGCCTCCTCCTCATCCTCCTCCTCCTCCTCTCTCCTATTAGGCACCCACGTGGAGTCAGTGACCTCATCATCCCCTCCCTCCTCATCACTGGAGCCAATCTGGCAGTATGCTGCAGCTGCTGGAACATGACTGCCAGATTGGTGTCCTTCTTGAGCATCCCCTCTGTCTGCTCTCACGCTACTGCCTTCCTCTAGCTGGGTTTCATCATCAGACCCTTCGAAACGCTGGGCATCCTCCTGGAGCATGTACCCAACACTGTGCTGAAACAGTTCGGGGGACTCCTCAGGAGGAGGACATGGTGGGTCTAGGGAAGGAGTGACTGATGATTTGTCTGACATTGATACCAGGGAAGACGACGCTTTGGCAGCTGCTTTTCCAGTACCCTGAGCCTGGGTGAGAGAGGATGAGGAGGAGGAGGAGGGCTTGGTCATCCACTCTACCAAGTCTTCGGCATGATGTGGCTCAACATGTCCAGCTGCCGAAAAGAAGGACAAGCGTGTCCCATGGCCATGTGCTGATGACAATGCACCGCGTCCACGACCAGCACTGTTGCCCCCAGACACAGAGCCTGCTTGCCCTCTTTTATTGCCTCCTGACTGTCTGCCTCTCCTTGTTTGCCTTCCAGACATTCTAATAGATGGCCTGCAGGGAGATGGGAAAAAAGCAATAAGGGCTACCTTCAGGTGTCCTTCTCTGTCCCTTGAAACAAGGACTTTCACAGTGAAAGAAACTGACACTCTCCCTACCTACAGTTTTCTGTCCCTAGAAAAAATATTTTTTTTAAGCACAATATAGCACAAGGACAATTCACTCACTGTCCTTACAGGTCCCTGGAAACAAGGACTTGCAGAGTGAAAGAAAAAAAAACACTCTCCCTACCTACAGTTTTCTGTCCCTAGAAAAAATGTTTTTTTTAATCACAATATAGCACAAGGACAATTCACTCACTGTCCTTACAGGTCCCTGGAAACAAGGACTTGCAGAGTGAAATAAACTGACACTCTCCCTACCTACAGTTTTCTGTCCCTAGAATAAATGTTTTTTTTAAGCACAATATAGCACAAGGACAATTCACTCACTGTCCTTACAGGTCCCTGGAAACAAGGACTTGCAGAGTGAAATAAACTGACACTCTCCCTACCTACAGTTTTCTGTCCCTAGAAAAAATGTTTTTTTTAATCACAATATAGCACAAGGACAATTCACTCACTGTCCTTACAGGTCCCTGGAAACAAGGACTTGCAGAGTGAAATAAACTGACACTCTCCCTACCTACAGTTTTCTGTCCCTAGAATAAATGTTTTTTTTAAGCACAATATAGCACAAGGACAATTCACTCACTGTCCTTCCAGGTCCCTGGAAACAAGGACTTGCAGAGTGAAAGAAAAAAAACACTCTCCCTACCTACAGTTTTCTGTCCCTAGAAAAAATGTTTTTTTTAATCACAATATAGCACAAGGACAATTCACTCACTGTCCTTACAGGTCCCTGGAAACAAGGACTTGCAGAGTGAAAGAAAAAAAACACTCTCCCTACCTACAGTTTTCTGTCCCTAGAAAAAATGTTTTTTTTAATCACAATATAGCACAAGGACAATTCACTCACTGTCCTTACAGGTCCCTGGAAACAAGGACTTGCAGAGTGAAAGAAACTGACACTGTCCCTACCTACAGTTTTCTGTCCCTAGAATAAATGTTTTTTTTAAGCACAATATAGCACAAGGACAATTCACTCACTGTCCTTACAGGTCCCTGGAAACAAGGACTTGCAGAGTGAAAGAAAAAAAACACTCTCCCTACCTACAGTTTTCTGTCCCTAGAAAAAATGTTTTTTTTAATCACAATATAGCACAAGGACAATTCACTCACTGTCCTTACAGGTCCCTGGAAACAAGGACTTGCAGAGTGAAATAAACTGACACTCTCCCTACCTACAGTTTTCTGTCCCTAGAATAAATGTTTTTTTTAAGCACAATATAGCACAAGGACAATTCACTCACTGTCCTTACAGGTCCCTGGAAACAAGGACTTGCAGAGTGAAAGAAAAAAAACACTCTCCCTACCTACAGTTTTCTGTCCCTAGAAAAAATGTTTTTTTTAATCACAATATAGCACAAGGACAATTCACTCACTGTCCTTACAGGTCCCTGGAAACAAGGACTTGCAGAGTGAAAGAAAAAAAACACTCTCCCTACCTACAGTTTTCTGTCCCTAGAAAAAATGTTTTTTTTAATCACAATATAGCACAAGGACAATTCACTCACTGTCCTTACAGGTCCCTGGAAACAAGGACTTGCAGAGTGAAAT
This sequence comes from Rana muscosa, assembly GCA_029206835.1. Taxonomy (NCBI): domain Eukaryota; kingdom Metazoa; phylum Chordata; class Amphibia; order Anura; family Ranidae; genus Rana; species Rana muscosa. The sequence continues at coordinate 605,696,853 of CM055122.1, read as the reverse complement.
AAACTGACACTCTCCCTACCTACAGTTTTCTGTCCCTAGAATAAATGTTTTTTTTAAGCACAATATAGCACAAGGACAATTCACTCACTGTCCTTACAGGTCCCTGGAAACAAGGACTTGCAGAGTGAAAGAAAAAAAACACTCTCCCTACCTACAGTTTTCTGTCCCTAGAAAAAATGTTTTTTTTAATCACAATATAGCACAAGGACAATTCACTCACTGTCCTTACAGGTCCCTGGAAACAAGGACTTGCAGAGTGAAAGAAAAAAAACACTCTCCCTACCTACAGTTTTCTGTCCCTAGAAAAAAAGTTTTTTTTAATCACAATATAGCACAAGGACAATTCACTCACTGTCCTTCCAGGTCCCTGGAAACAAGGACTTGCAGAGTGAAAGAAACTGACACTGTCCCTACCTACAGTTTTCTGTCCCTAGAATAAATGTTTTTTTTAAGCACACTATAGCACAAGGACAATTCACTCACTGTCCTTACAGGTCCCTGGAAACAAGGACTTGCAGAGTGAAAGAAAAAAAACACTCTCCCTACCTACAGTTTTCTGTCCCTAGAAAAAATGTTTTTTTTAATCACAATATAGCACAAGGACAATTCACTCACTGTCCTTACAGGTCCCTGGAAACAAGGACTTGCAGAGTGAAAGAAAAAAAACACTCTCCCTACCTACAGTTTTCTGTCCCTAGAAAAAATGTTTTTTTAATCACAATATAGCACAAGGACAATTCACTCACTGTCCTTACAGGTCCCTGGAAACAAGGACTTGCAGAGTGAAATAAACTGACACTCTCCCTACCTACAGTTTTCTGTCCCTAGAATAAATGTTTTTTTTAAGCACAATATAGCACAAGGACAATTCACTCACTGTCCTTACAGGTCCCTGGAAACAAGGACTTGCAGAGTGAAAGAAAAAAAACACTCTCCCTACCTACAGTTTTCTGTCCCTAGAAAAAATGTTTTTTTTAATCACAATATAGCACAAGGACAATTCACTCACTGTCCTTACAGGTCCCTGGAAACAAGGACTTGCAGAGTGAAATAAACTGACACTCTCCCTACCTACAGTTTTCTGTCCCTAGAATAAATGTTTTTTTTAAGCACAATATAGCACAAGGACAATTCACTCACTGTCCTTACAGGTCCCTGGAAACAAGGACTTGCAGAGTGAAAGAAACTGACACTGTCCCTACCTACAGTTTTCTGTCCCTAGAATAAATGTTTTTTTTAAGCACACTATAGCACAAGGACAATTCACTCACTGTCCTTACAGGTCCCTGGAAACAAGGACTTGCAGAGTGAAAGAAAAAAAACACTCTCCCTACCTACAGTTTTCTGTCCCTAGAAAAAATGTTTTTTTTAATCACAATATAGCACAAGGACAATTCACTCACTGTCCTTACAGGTCCCTGGAAACAAGGACTTGCAGAGTGAAATAAACTGACACTCTCCCTACCTACAGTTTTCTGTCCCTAGAATAAATGTTTTTTTTTAAGCACAATATAGCACAAGGACAATTCACTCACTGTCCTTACAGGTCCCTGGAAACAAGGACTTGCAGAGTGAAAGAAAAAAAACACTCTCCCTACCTACAGTTTTCTGTCCCTAGAAAAAATGTTTTTTTTAATCACAATATAGCACAAGGACAATTCACTCACTGTCCTTACAGGTCCCTGGAAACAAGGACTTGCAGAGTGAAAGAAAAAAAACACTCTCCCTACCTACAGTTTTCTGTCCCTAGAAAAAATGTTTTTTTTAATCACAATATAGCACAAGGACAATTCACTCACTGTCCTTCCAGGTCCCTGGAAACAAGGACTTGCAGAGTGAAAGAAACTGACACTGTCCCTACCTACAGTTTTCTGTCCCTAGAATAAATGTTTTTTTTAAGCACACTATAGCACAAGGACAATTCACTCACTGTCCTTACAGGTCCCTGGAAACAAGGACTTGCAGAGTGAAAGAAAAAAAACACTCTCCCTACCTACAGTTTTCTGTCCCTAGAAAAAATGTTTTTTTTAATCACAATATAGCACAAGGACAATTCACTCACTGTCCTTACAGGTCCCTGGAAACAAGGACTTGCAGAGTGAAAGAAAAAAAACACTCTCCCTACCTACAGTTTTCTGTCCCTAGAAAAAATGTTTTTTTTAATCACAATATAGCACAAGGACAATTCACTCACTGTCCTTACAGGTCCCTGGAAACAAGGACTTGCAGAGTGAAATAAACTGACACTCTCCCTACCTACAGTTTTCTGTCCCTAGAATAAATGTTTTTTTTAAGCACAATATAGCACAAGGACAATTCACTCACTGTCCTTACAGGTCCCTGGAAACAAGGACTTGCAGAGTGAAAGAAAAAAAACACTCTCCCTACCTACAGTTTTCTGTCCCTAGAAAAAATGTTTTTTTTAATCACAATATAGCACAAGGACAATTCACTCACTGTCCTTACAGGTCCCTGGAAACAAGGACTTGCAGAGTGAAAGAAAAAAAACACTCTCCCTACCTACAGTTTTCTGTCCCTAGAAAAAATGTTTTTTTTAATCACAATATAGCACAAGGACAATTCACTCACTGTCCTTCCAGGTCCCTGGAAACAAGGACTTGCAGAGTGAAAGAAACTGACACTGTCCCTACCTACAGTTTTCTGTCCCTAGAATAAATGTTTTTTTTAAGCACACTATAGCACAAGGACAATTCACTCACTGTCCTTACAGGTCCCTGGAAACAAGGACTTGCAGAGTGAAAGAAAAAAAACACTCTCCCTACCTACAGTTTTCTGTCCCTAGAAAAAATGTTTTTTTTAATCACAATATAGCACAAGGACAATTCACTCACTGTCCTTACAGGTCCCTGGAAACAAGGACTTGCAGAGTGAAAGAAAAAAAACACTCTCCCTACCTACAGTTTTCTGTCCCTAGAAAAAATGTTTTTTTTAATCACAATATAGCACAAGGACAATTCACTCACTGTCCTTACAGGTCCCTGGAAACAAGGACTTGCAGAGTGAAATAAACTGACACTCTCCCTACCTACAGTTTTCTGTCCCTAGAATAAATGTTTTTTTTAAGCACAATATAGCACAAGGACAATTCACTCACTGTCCTTACAGGTCCCTGGAAACAAGGACTTGCAGAGTGAAATAAACTGACACTCTCCCTACCTACAGTTTTCTGTCCCTAGAAAAAATGTTTTTTTTAATCACAATATAGCACAAGGACAATTCACTCACTGTCCTTACAGGTCCCTGGAAACAAGGACTTGCAGAGTGAAATAAACTGACACTCTCCCTACCTACAGTTTTCTGTCCCTAGAATAAATGTTTTTTTTAAGCACAATATAGCACAAGGACAATTCACTCACTGTCCTTCCAGGTCCCTGGAAACAAGGACTTGCAGAGTGAAAGAAAAAAAACACTCTCCCTACCTACAGTTTTCTGTCCCTAGAAAAAATGTTTTTTTTAATCACAATATAGCACAAGGACAATTCACTCACTGTCCTTACAGGTCCCTGGAAACAAGGACTTGCAGAGTGAAAGAAAAAAAACACTCTCCCTACCTACAGTTTTCTGTCCCTAGAAAAAATGTTTTTTTTAATCACAATATAGCACAAGGACAATTCACTCACTGTCCTTCCAGGTCCCTGGAAACAAGGACTTGCAGAGTGAAAGAAACTGACACTGTCCCTACCTACAGTTTTCTGTCCCTAGAATAAATGTTTTTTTTAAGCACACTATAGCACAAGGACAATTCACTCACTGTCCTTACAGGTCCCTGGAAACAAGGACTTGCAGAGTGAAAGAAAAAAAACACTCTCCCTACCTACAGTTTTCTGTCCCTAGAAAAAATGTTTTTTTTTAAGCACAATATAGCACAAGGACAATTCACTCACTGTCCTTCCAGGTCCCTGGAAACAAGGACTTGCAGAGTGAAAGAAAAAAAACACTCTCCCTACCTACAGTTTTCTGTCCCTAGAAAAAATGTTTTTTTTAATCACAATATAGCACAAGGACAATTCACTCACTGTCCTTACAGGTCCCTGGAAACAAGGACTTGCAGAGTGAAAGAAACTGACACTCTCCCTACCTACAGTTTTCTGTCCCTAGAATAAATGTTTTTTTAAGCACAATATAGCACAAGGACAATTCACTCACTGTCCTTACAGGTCCCTGGAAACAAGGACTTGCAGAGTGAAAGAAACTGACACTGTCCCTACCTACAGTTTTCTGTCCCTAGAATAAATGTTTTTTTTAAGCACACTATAGCACAAGCACAAAACACACTGACACTCTCCCTACCTATCCTTCTCTTTCCCTAAACTAAAGGAATCCAGGTTAAGCAAGAAAGAAATAACAGTCACTGTCCCTGCCTATGCTGCTCTATCCCTGCTCCGGAACACACTACACTAGGCCGCCGTGCTGGCGGCCTTTTATAGTGTGGGGCGTGTACTAAACACCCTCAGCAATAATTGGCCACAGGCATCCTGCCTGTGGCCAATCATTGCTCTCCTCGCTGCCGGCGCTGTGATTGGCCAAGCATGCGGGGTCACAGTGCATGCTTGGCCAATCACAGCGCCTGGATGACACTGCGATGGCGTAGTGCATTGTGGGCCGTTCGCGTCACTCGAATTTGGCGCGAACGGCCCAAATCGTTCGATCTTCGTCGAACGATCGAACAGCCGATGTTCGAGTCGAACGTATGTTCGACTCGAACACGAAGCTCATCCCTACTACTTGCAAACGGAAGAAGACAACAGGAAGTGAGAGGAAATCTACCCCTTGGAAGGAAAATTTTCTCCTGTAAGAATTAATATGGGAGAAAGGTGTCTCCTCTCTACTGATGCTTTATCACCAATCCTTGTTTCAATAAAAACACCACATTTCAAAAACAGTTGTCATTGGGACGCAAAGTGAGGTGAAATGTTCTGAACAGGGGCACAGACAGCAAAAAAAATGTGACAGGGGTGATAACCGTTCCCTATGTTTTCCAAAAAGCTAAAAAAAAGGAATTTGGCATGGAGCTACACTTAAACAATGCAGCTGTTCAAAATTACAAACAGATTCTACATAAGAACAAACCTACAGTCCCTGTCTTGTATGCACCGCCTGTATACGGCTGTTCAGAGTATATAGGGCCTTTTTTATTTTGTGTGCGGGGTTCCCCTTAATATCCATACAAGACCCAAAGGGGCTGGTAATGGGCTGGGGTGGGCGGGGGGGGGGGGGGGTTGATGGGGTAGCTATGCCATTTTTCCTAAAGATTTTCATCCATATTACCGGGACCAGACATTGCATTAAAGCCGCAAGCAGTTTTAAATGGCTTTTTTTCCTTTAGAAATGTTATTTTGTGCAGGGACAGTTCTAAACACGGGAAACACGTGGCACTTCACAGGCATACTTTAGACACCCCCCAGGTACAATATTTAAAGGAATATTTGACTTTTTTTTTCACTTTATGCATCATTAAAATGACTGCTCCCGGAAAACGTCCGTTTTTAAAACTTCTTTTTGCATTGATACATGTCCCCTGGTGCAGAACCCGGGTTCCCAAACTCTGTTTCGGACAATAACATGGATAATAGTCGTTATAATTAGCACTTTAGAATCCGAACGTTCGCATCCATTGTATTTAATAGGGTTCTAATGTTCGTGCGAACTTTCGGTCCGTTCGCGGGTTCTGGTGCGAACCGAACCCGGGGCTGTTCGGCTCATCACTAGTCATTTAAAAGTCCTCGCGGCTGTAATGAATTGCTGGTTCCCGTCAATACAGATAAAAGTCATTGAAAGTCTTTGCTAACCCAAAAAAAAATGCGTGGGGGTCCCCCAAATTCCATAACCAGGCCCTTCAGGTCTGGAATGGATATTAAGGGGAACCCCGCTGCAAATTTATTTTTAAAATGACGTGGGGTTCCCCCCAAATATCCATACCAGGCCCTTCAGATCTGGCATGGATTTTAAGGGGAACTCCACCCCAAATGAAAAAAAAAATGACGTGGAGTCCCCCCAAAAATCCACACCAGACCCTTATCCGAGCACATAACCTGGCCGGCCGCAGGAAAAGAGGGGGGGACGAGAGCGGCCCCCCCTCCCTCCTGAACCATACCAGGCCACATGCCCTCAACATGGGGAGGATGTCCCCATGTTGATGGGGACAAGGGCCTCATCCCCACAACCCTTGCCCGGTGGTTGTGGGGGTCTGCGGGCGGGGGGCTTATCGGAATCTGGAAGACCCCTTTAACAAAGGGGACCCCCAGATCCCGGCCGCCCCCCTATGTGAAATGGTAATGGGGTACAAATGTACCCCTACCATTTCACAAAGAAAGTGTCAAAAATGTAAAAAATGACAAGAGTCGGTTTTTGACAATTCCTTTATTAATGTCTTCTCTTTTCTTCCATCTTCTTCCTTCTTCCATCTTCTTCTTCCACCTTCTTCTTCCATCTTCTTCTTTTCTCCATTCGGGTTTCTTCCTCCATCTTCATCTTCTTCTTCATCTTTATCTTCATCTTCATCTTCCTTCTTCCTTCGGTCTTCTCGTCCGCATCTTGCTCCGGCGTCTTCCCTTCTTCTTTCTTCTCCGGGCCGCTCCGTTTGAATTGGAGGTTCCCGCTGTGCGACGCTTCAGTTCGCCTCTGGGTCCGCTTATACCCGGTGACCCCGCCCCCCTCTGACGCACATGGATTTCACGGGGACTTTCCCCGTGGTGACAGAGGGGGGCGGAGCCACCGGGTGGTAGCGGACCAAGTGGGGAACTGAAGCGTCGCACAGCGGGAACCTCCAATTCAAACGGAGCGGCCGGAGAAGAAAGAAGAAGGGAAGACGCCGGAGCAAGATGCGGACGAGAAGACCGAAGGAAGAAGGAAGATGAAGATAAAGATGAAGAGGAAGATGGAGGAAGAAACCCAAATGGAGAAAAGAAGAAGATGGAAGAAGAAGGTGGAAGAAGAAGGAAGAAGATGGAAGAAAAGAGAAGACATTAATAAAGGAATTTTCAAAAACCGGCTCTTGTCATTTTTAAAATTTTTGACACTTTCTTTGTGAAATGGTAGAGGTACATTTGTACCCCATTACCATTTCACATAGGGGGGTCGGGATCTGGGGGTCCCCTTTGTAAAAGGGGTCTTCCAGATTCTGATAAGCCCCCCGCCCGCAGACCCCCACAACCACCGGGCAAGGGTTGTGGGGATGAGGCCCTTGTCCCCATCAACATGGGGACATCCTCCCCATGTTGAGGGCATGTGGCCTGGTACGGTTCAGGAGAGAGGGGGGGCCGCTCTCGTCCCCCCCTCTTCCCCTGCGGCCGGACAGGTTACGTGCTTGGATAAGGGTCTGGTGTGGATTTTTGGGGGGACTCCACGCCATTTTTTTTTAAATTTGGGGTGCAGTTCCCCTTAAAATGCATGCCAGATCTGAAGGGCCTGGTTTGGATATTTGGGGGGAACCCGCACGTCATTTTTAAAAAAAAATTGCAGTGGGGTTCCCCTTAATATCCATTCCAGACCTGAAGGTCCTGGTTATGGAATTTGGGGGAACACCCACGCTTTTTTTTTTTGGTTAGCAATGACTTTCAATGACTTTTCTCTATATTGCCGGGAGCCGACAATTCATTACAGCCGCGGCTGCTTTTAAATGGCTTTTTTTTTCCTTTAGAAATTACATTTTGCTAGCGCACTGGCAAGTTCAGAGCTGCGCCTGTTCAACTTATGCAAATTGAGTTATGTGACTTGACATTTACTAAGATTTTGCCGGTGCAGTGTCCCGGCGCATTTAAACCATTGAAATTCCCGCGCTGAGCTCAAAAAAACCTCCCGCAGCTCGAATCGTACTTGCCGGCGCAGCGGGCTGGTTTTGAAAAAGTTACTTTCCCACTCTATTTTGGGCATATTAGTTACTTGGGCAGGTGTCACTACACTTCCTCACATCACCCCATGTCACCCCCAATATTTTCTCACTTCCAGCTTCTTTATATTTAGATTTTAACATGCCCTGTGCCAGATTCATAGCAGGGATGAGCCGAACACCCCCCTGTTCGGTTCGCACCAGAACCTGCGAACAGACAAAATGTTTGTGTAAACTTTAGAACCCTATTAAATACAATGGACTCGAACGTTCGAAATCTAAAGTGTTAATTATAAAGGCTAATATGCAAGTTATTGTCCTAAAAAGTGTTTGGGGACCTGGGTCCTGCCCCAGGGGACATGTATCAATGCAAAAAGAAGTTTTAAAAACGGACGTTTTTTCGGGAGCAGTGATTTTAATAATGCTTAAAATGAAAAAATAAAAGTGAAATATTCCTTTAAATTTCGTACCTGGGGGGTGTGTATGATATGCATGTGAAGTGGCGCATGTTTCCCGTGCTTAGAACTGTCCCTGCAAAAAATGTCATTTTTGAAAGAAAAAAATGCATTTAAAACTGACTCGCGGCTATTAATGAATTGTCGGCTCCCGGCAATACATACAAAAGTCATTGATAAAAAAAAAAAAAAAAAAAGCGTGGGGGTTCCCCAGAATTCAATTACCAGGCCCTTCAGGTCTGGAATGGATATTAAGGGGAACCCCGCCGCAAATTTAAAAAAAAATTGACGTGGGGTTCCCCCAAATATCCATTCCAGGCCCTTCAGATCTGGCATGGATTTTAAGGGGAACTCCACCCCAAATTTAAAAAAAAAATGGCGTGGAGTCCCCCTAAAAACCCATACCAGACCCCTTATCCGAGCACGCAACCTGGCCAGCCGCAGGGGAAAAGGGGGGGACGAGAGAGCGGCCCCCCCTCCCTCCTGAACCGTACCAGGCCACATGCCCTCAACATGGGGAGGATGTCCCCATGTTGATGGGGACAAGGGCCTCATCCCCACAACCCTTGCCCGGTGGTTGTGGGGGTCTGCGGGCGGGGGGCTTATCGGAATCTGGAAGACCCCTTTAACAAAGGGGACCCCCAGATCCCGGCCCCCCCCTATGTGAATTGGTAAGGGGTACATTGTACCCCTACCATTTCACGAAGAAAGCGTAAATTTTTTTTAAAAAAAACACACAAACACCTTGAAAAAGTCCTTTATTTAAAAAAAAAAAAAAAAAAAGAAAAAACATTCCAGCGGTGAAATCCAGTGTCCCGCGGCGATCCCGATGTCCAGCGCTGTCCTTCATTGGTTGTGCCTGAGCGGACCTGATGGGGAACTCCCTCTCAGTATTTTAAATGTATAGACCCGCCCCTTCTGAAGTTCCCCATCAGGTCCGCTAAGCGGACCAGATGCGGAACATGAGAAGGGGCGGGTCTATACATGTATTACCAAAGTGAGAGCAGTTCCCCATCAGGTCCGCCCCCTCGGTATGTCGGACCCGCCTACGTCATTGGCTTGAGCGGGGAACTTCCTTCACTATGTAAATTTAAATTACACAGTGAAGGAAGTTGCCCGCTCAAGCCAATGACGTAGGCGGGTCCGACATACCGAGGGGGCGGACCTGATGGGGAACTGCTCTCACTTTGGTAATACATGTATAGACCCGCCCCTTCTCATGTTCCGCATCTGGTCCGCTGAGCGGACCTGATGGGGAACTTCAGAAGGGGCGGGTCTATACATTTAAAATACTGAGAGGGAGTTCCCCATCAGGTCCGCTCAGGCACAACCAATGAAGGACAGCGCTGGACATCGGGATCGCCGCGGGACACTGGATTTCACCGCTGGAATGTTTTTTTTTTTTTTTTAATAAAGGACTTTTTCAAGGTGTTTGTGTGTTTTTTTAAACATTTTTTTACGCTTTCTTCGTGAAATGGTAGGGGTACAATGTACCCCTTACCAATTCACATAGGGGGGGCCGGGATCTGGGGGTCCCCTTTGTTAAAGGGGTCTTCCAGATTCCGATAAGCCCCCCGCCCGCAGACCCCCACAACCACCGGGCAAGGGTTGTGGGGATGAGGCCCTTGTCCCCATCAACATGGGGACATCCTCCCCATGTTGAGGGCATGTGGCCTGGTACGGTTCAGGAGGGAGGGGGGGCCGCTCTCTCGTCCCCCCCTTTTCCCCTGCGGCCGGCCAGGTTGCGTGCTCGGATAAGGGGTCTGGTGTGGATTTTTAGGGGGACTCCACGCCATTTTTTTTTTTAATTTGGGGTGGAGTTCCCCTTAAAATCCATGCCAGATCTGAAGGGCCTGGAATGGATATTTGGGGGAACCCCACGTCAATTTTTTTTTAAATTTGCGGCGGGGTTCCCCTTAATATCCATTCCAGACCTGAAGGGCCTGGTAATTGAATTCTGGGGAACCCCCACGCTTTTTTTTTTTTTATCAATGACTTTTGTATGTATTGCCGGGAGCCGACAATTCATTAATAGCCGCGAGTCAGTTTTAAATGCATTTTTTTCTTTCAAAAATTACATTTTTTGCAGGGACAGTTCTAAGCACGGGAAACATGCGCCACTTTACATGCATATCATACACACCCCCCAGGTACGAAATTTAAAGGAATATTTCACTTTTATTTTTTCATTTTAAGCATTATTAAAATCACTGCTCCCGAAAAAACGGCCGTTTTTAAAACTTCTTTTTGCATTGATACATGTCCCCTGGGGCAGGATCCGGGTCCCCAAACACTTTTTAGGACAATAACTTGCATATAAGCCTTTATAATTAGCACTTTAGATTTCTCCCATAGATTTTTCGAATTTGCTGCGAACACCCCAATTTGTTCGTTGTTCGGCGAACGGGCGAACAGGCAATGTTCGAGTCGAACATGAGTTCGACTCGAACTCGAAGCTCATCCCTAATTCATAGTGGCGCACTGAGCGCCTCCTCCCGTCCGCCGACAACACTATAGGAAATGGGAAATAGGGCTGCGATACTGGCGCTAATGTTTTGTGAATACCAAAACAGCCATTGCGCACGCAGATGCGCCAATACTCATGGCGCAAACGTTTGGTAAATCAGCCCCACTGTGTAGTAAAATGCCTTCTTAAAAACTAAAAACAGGAATTTGTATATAGCCCCCTATATTATAAATATCTCCTTGGAGCATACTTGGTGAAGACAAGCCCAGTGCCAGGTGGGTGCTGAAAAGCCCCCCCCCGCACCCCACCTTCAAAAGACAGCCTAGTTCATGGTCTTCTTTGTATGGGGATGCCACTCTGCCTACTTGATGTGCCAGACTAGTAACCATTAGAGTGGAAAAAAATCAGTTTTATTTTGAAAAAATGATACTAGTGGTAAAAATACTGGCAGATCAATCGATTTAAGCCCACATGGACTTTTGGGGTGACATGTCACCATTCATGCTCTTTTTTTAACTAGGAGACATGGGATACTACCATTTATAATTGTCAATTTAATGTTTTTTTTAGTTAATTGTAGATGATTATAAATATAGGTTTACAAAAAGCTGTGTAAATGAGAAATACCCAAAAGCTCATTCAAAAGCATAGTAATAATTTTTCAATATATAGTTCCTCCTGTTGTTGTGTTGTTCCTATAAATAATACTGTAAACATGTCCTGTTAAAGTTAGGACACTTGGGTAAAAATGCTGGTATGGTAGAAACCCTAACTAATGCCACGTACACACGATCGGAAATTCCGACAAGAAAAGTTTGATGTGAGCTTTTGGTCGGAAATTCCGACCGTGTGTAGGCTCCATCGGACATTTTCTGTCGGAATTTCCAACAACAAAAATTTGAGAGCTCGTTCTCAAATCTTCCGACCAGAAAAGTTCTTGTTGGAAATTCCGATCGTCTGTATGCAATTCCGATGCACAAAAAACACGCATGCTCAGAATCAAGCAGAAGAGCTGAACTGCCTATTGATCTTCATTGATCTTGGCTCGTCATACGTCTTGTGCTGGTATGGTAGAAACCCTAACTAATGCCGCGTACACACGATCGGAAATTCTGACAAGAAAAGTTCGATGTGAGCTTTTGGTCGGAAATTCCGACCGTGTGTAGGCTCCATCGGACATTTTCTGTCGGAATTTCCGACAACCAAAATTTGAGAGCTGGTTCTCAAATTTTCCGACCAGAAAAGTTCTGATCGGAAATTCCGATCGTCTGTATGCAATACTGACGCACAAAAAAACACTCATGCTCAGAATCAAGCAGAAGAGCCGAACTGCCTATTGAACTTCATTGATCTTGGCTCATCGTACGTCTTGTACGTCACCGCGTTCTTGACGGTCGGAATTTCTGACAACATTTGTGTGACCGTGTGTATGCAACACAAGTTTGAGCCAACATTCTATCGGAAAAAAATCCACGGTTTTCTTGTCGGAATATCCAATCCTGTGTATGCGGCATAATAGTACTTGTTGTTTTGAGTCCCCCAATAACAGTCCAATATGACCCTTTAATTGGGCACTTCTAGCACTAAAAACTTAATAAATTCTTGTGCTATCAAAAGAAGGTTACTAAACAATACTGCTACTTTATTGATGCTATATTTTAGCCATACAGCTAACTTGCCCTGGAGTGTTTTTTAAGCAAAATTTGAAAAAATATTATTTCAGTCTTTGAAAACAGTTGTGCCACATGCAAATGATATAAAATCTAGCAAATTTTCAAGCTCTAGTTTTGATGAAATCTGCTCTGACTTCTCTAAGTTTTATAATATTATTTTATACTGGGACACACTGAAATATCATAAATACTGTATAACTCTATGCTCAATATTGATTTTCTATGGTAATTCAGTGGAAGCTTTCGTTTATCCAGCATATACTTATTTAACAATATAAATCCCTAGAAGTGCAACAAAGAGTTGAGATGGAAAAAAGTAATCTGAAACATCAAAAGCCATTGCCAACACATTGAGCCAAACAAAAGAAATGCCCTAAAATAAAATCTTCAAAAAACAGAAGGTGTCCAATTCACAAGGGGAACATAAGAATATCACCTCTTTTCACATTGAAGCAACATCTGTAAATGCTATCTTCTGAATTATACTAAAGTAATTGTTTAGACTCTTGGGTTTATGTCGGTAATCTGATCCATTAACTATGTTACTGAGGTCATATATCAGTGGATAAAATCAATAAATCCTAACAACACATTTAGTTTTGGTGGAAATTGCCTCCAGCTCTAATGGAACTGCAAATTCCAGCATACCTTCCAAGGTTCAGCTCTAACAGAACAACAGTGCAAAAATGAACAACCCTTATGTAACTTCTTATGATGCCATGACACCATGACTCATATGACATCAATATTGTCATACACTCCCTCGAGCAAATGTCTATGGAGTTTTCTATTCATTTTACAAAGTTAATTTTAGATTTAAGAAGATACATAAATCCTTCAGTTGAAACCATATACAAGTTCACTTGGGCAAAGAAAGCGCTCAGGGTCTGCCTGAGTAGGTCCAATGCATCAATATATGTGCCACCAATGATGATAATCCTGGAACCAATTCAACGTTGTAAAACCTAAAAGTTCTTTATTGATAAAACAGTGCATTAAAAAGAGTCCATTATAGGAGCTATGGGGCTCCTGAAACAATACACAATCAGCAATAGCCACACAGGTGCTGCAACATGTAATGGATTGTTCCACAGTGTTTGTGCAATGGTAATAATGATAACACAAAGTTATCCCAACTTGTATGCTTACATATCTGAGCAACCCACTTGTGCTGGCAGTGGTGGTGGTGTGTGGCAGGCCATGGAGTGGAAAATGTGGCTTAGCAAGAGCTGCATACCCGGGATAGGGGCCAGGGTGTATGGCCTTGACCAGGTCATGGATACGGCGTGAAACAAGCCTCAGATTGCACTTCAGGCCTCCAGCTGCTTGTTCCGGGTAGCAGCTCTGTCCTTCCAGCCTTCTTGTGAGCTCACATCCGGCATGCCATTTTCAGCTTGCACGGCTCTGGCGTCTACCCTGTGTAGATGTCCTTGTAGTGGATACATGGGTTATGCCTCACCATACATCCTGGCCTCTATCCCGGGTACGCAGCCTGTGTTAAGCCACCGTTTCCACTCCTTGGTCTGCAGCACACCACCACAGCTGCCAGCACAAGTGGGTCGCTCGGATATGTAAGCATTTAAGTCAGGGGGGCGTGGCCTGGAGCGGCATGAGATAGGACGTTAGGGTTGTGAGCTCCGCCGGCCGGTTATCCTAAACCACATATCCTGCGACCCGATTAACAGCTAGAAAACACCGGACAATCACTGCAGCAAGGGGAACCTGCTGAGAACATGTCCCCATCAAAGAAACCTGTGGATGCGGTAGCTAAATTGGGCAAATACTGCAGATTAGATCCGGACTCACAAGGCCAAGATGGCGCCTCACCGAGGGGAGAGACATCCATGAGGACGGACACAGCTAAAGTCCTGGAAGCCATCACAGCCTGCCAGAAGGCAGTCACAGCATGCCAAACTAATCTTACAGCCAAGGTTGATGAGGTAAAGGTTGACATATCCCTGGTGCGGAAGGACTTCCAGAAGCTGAGAGAGAGAGTGACGGAGGCTGAGAACCGCATCAGCAGCGTGGAGGGCTCCCTCCCCCCCCTCCAGAACTCCTCGGATGCCATGCAGCTACAAGTTAATCAGCTTCTGCAAAAGCAAGATGACCTCGAGAAGGAATCTAAGGTTCATCGGCCTGCCGGAGGGGGTAGAAGGAAAAGACCCCCCCCCCCCACATTTCTGGAAGGATTGCTATGCGACACCTATGGAAGGGAGGCATTCTCTCCTACGTTTGTCGTAGAACGAGCGCACCGCATGTCAGGGAGACCAGCGCCGGCCGGGGCACCCCCCCGCACCTTCATTTCTAAGTTTCTGAGCTTTAGAGATAGAGATGCCATCCTTCACCTCAGCAGAGAGAAGGGGAACATCCCCCTCGGGAACAAGATGGTGGCCGTCTTTATGGATTTCTCTGCAGAAGTTCAGCGCAGAGGGAAGTTGTTCACTGAAGCCAAACGGCGCCTTTGCATCAAAAATATTAAATATGCTATGCTGTTTCCTGCTCGCCTGCGTGTTGAGGGGGAGGACAGAGCTCACTTCTTTGAGGATCCTGAAGCAGCCATAACATGGCTGGAGCAAAGAGAGGCGCGTCGCTGAAGAACCGTGAGTTTGGCTGCTTTGAGCCCCTTGCTTTGTCCTTGACACAGCTCTACCCCCAGTTTTCTCCCACGCTGGAGGACTGCCAAATGTCCCTTCTGCTCCCCTTTGTACACTGCCTCTGTGACTTAAGTTCTGCTCTGAACGATTGCCCCATCTGCAACACCCCAGCTCTCCCCCCCCCATTATTGCAGATGACATTCAGGCCCATACTAACTACCTTCCTTCTACATCCTTCCCTGAATGATAGCCTGCTGAGCAGTCCTCCGGCTCTTAGACCTACCCATGGGTCAGACACTCTCCTTTGTTCAATTTACATTATGGACCCAAAAATGTTTTTATTTTTCACCAGTTTTTGTCCGGCGGAAGAAGACATTGCCCTACTGATCTCACTGTTTACAGTGAGCACCGTCCTTTAATGTGTAACGTTACACAGCGTAGTTTTGCCCCCTTTCACTACGTGTGCACCCTGGGAGGGAACAGTCTGCATCATGCAGGGCCACTCCGAGCATGTCCGCTTGTAGCTGTTCTCCTCGCTCATACGTTGAAGAAGTTAGGAGATGCATTGTTGGTGTTCTGCTTTTCCCTTACAGGGTGGACAATGTTGATGCCACGTTGGCAGTTGAGGGTTCATGCCCGCACAAGTTTGGGTCAGTGCAGGGCGGGGTGGGGGATGGAAGTTTTGCATTAATAAGAGACATGTTCAGGTTCTATACCAATGTTTTCTGTACATGTTGCTATGATCACTTTACTGTGCCGTCAAAGTTACTCTTTTTCTTTTTTTCATATGTGCACACGGGTATGATGGCTGCTGGGGGGTCCCTGAGGTCCCTGAGGTTAGGAGTTCCACACGTTGATTTCTCTCTCCCCACATGGCCGATTTGAAGTTCCTTCTGTGGAATGTTAGGGGCATGGGGGACCCACTTAAACGGTCGGCAGTATTTTCATTAGTGAAAAAACAGCATGCTAATGTAGTTGTCCTAGTGGAGACGCATGCAGAGGGACAGGTACTGAGGGCACTTAAACGCCCATGGATTGGATGGGTCTACCATTCAGTGCACACCTCCCACTCTAGAGGGGTGTCTGTTTTGGTATCGAAATCCACTCATTTCGAGCTCCTGGACTTGGAGACCGACCCGGCAGGTATATATGTGTTCCTGAAGGTTAAACTGCAGGGGGAGGTGCTGTTATTATTGGCTTTTTATGTACCACCTCCATTTAGCTCGACTGTGCTGTCAGCCGGGTTTGACTTTATGGCAATACACCCCTCTATTCCGGCAGTGTGGCTGGGAGACTTTAACAACGTCCTTGATCCCAGTCTGGACAGGCTATGTAAATCCACGACCGCCTCACCACCTACCCATCCTACTAGGTTTGCTAGATTACTGACTGACTTTAACCTCGTGGACACCTGGAGGTCCATGCACCCCACTGAGAGGGCATAATCCTGTTTCTCTCCTTCCCATCACTCCATGTCTCGTATAGATATCATCCTTTTGTCTCACTCCTTGCTCCCAAGGCTGGTTGGGGTGGGTTTCTCCCCTATGTCACTATCTGACCACTGTCCCTATTGGGTCACACTGTCCCTGCCACATGACAAACCACCAGCCCCGTTCTGGCTTACCCTGTTTCCGGAAGATGATGACATTGCCACAGAGTGGGAACAACATTTAGACAGGAATGAGGGCACATCCACGCCACAGATAGTCTGGGACACATTTAAGCTCCACGTTCGTATGACACTTACCAAACGTATCAATCAGATCAAACGTACTTCGGCTTTGGCCGTGGACAAGGCGTCGGATGACTTACTTGAAGCGGAGAGGGAGTTTATAAGGGATCCTACTGTTGATAGGGCCACTGCCATCAAGCTCAGATCCAGGACAGTTGACCTCCTACTCTATGAGAAATCTAAACGTAAAATGTTCTTTCATAGACAAAACTCATTTGAGCATGGGGAGCGGGCTGGAAAACTTTTAGCCTATATGGTACATTGTGAGGAGAGACCACCTGTGGTGATTTCACTGCGCTCTCCTGAAGGTGTGCTGGTAACGGACCCTAGATGCGTGACGTCACAATTTCAAGACTTTTTTGCCACCCTATACGGCACACGGGCCCCGGAGGACACATCCGTGATGGATCTGTTCCTCTCAGACCTACCTATTCCTAGACTGACTGAGGAACAAGTCGAGGAGTTAGAAGCACCGCTGACGGCAGATGAGCCCCGGGCTTGGATGGCCTGCCGGCGGAACTCTACTCCACATATTCGGAACTGCTGGTCCCTAGATTGTTGTCGTTATACAACTCCATCTTTGAAACCTCTGAGCTCCCAGCTTCTATGCGGGTAGCCACCATAGTACTACTCCCCAAACCAGGAAATGATCCACATCTCCCTGAATCGTTTCGTCCTATTTCTCTGTTACAGGTGGATGTCAAGATCCTTGCGAAGGTGCTGGCAATCCGCCTTAACAGAGTCATACTGTCTCTAATACATGGAGACCAGACGGGATTCATGCCGGGCAGAAATACGTTCTTTAATTTGAGACGCCTTTTTATTAATTTACAGACTACACACGAGGTCTCAGGCTCTAGAATAGTGGTAGCCTTGGACACCGCCAAAGCCTTCGACTCCGTCGAGTGGGGGTATTTATGGACCTGCTTGGACAGGTTTGGCTTGGGCCCGAACTTTATAAAATGGGTACAGCTTCTGTACCAGGCCCCGGTGGCGCGGGTGGTGGCTAATGGATGGCCTTCAGAGCCCTTACCACTCTTTAGGGGTACCCGGCAAGGATGCCCCCTGTCGCCACTGCTTTACGCACTGGCGGCAGAACCACTGGCAATAGCTATACGTGCACATCCTGGGGTATTGGGGCTCAGCAAAGGAGGTGTGACGGAAACCATCAGTACTTATGCAGATGATACTTTATTATATTTAGATGACTCAACCAGTTCCCTCCCCACAGTATTGGGCTTGATAGAAAGGTTTGGAATCTTTTCTGGACTCCGCATCAACTGGGATAAATCCCAGATTTTACCCTTAGACAGCTTCTCACCGCCTGAAGACAGAGCTATGCTCCCCCTTCAAAGAGTCGATACTATCAAATACTTAGGAATACGGATCACCAGAGACCCAGCTGATTAAATACCCACTTAACATTGTCCCGCTGTACGACATGCTCAAGCTTAAGACCCAGATCTGGGTGCGGCTCCCCCTAGGAGTGATGGGTCGGATAAACCTTGTAAAGATGGTATTATTACCTAAAATACTGTATGTGCTTTGGCATACACCTGTTTATTTGATACTCAGACACTTCAAACTGATAGAGACACTACTGAGGCCGTTTATCTGGGGCAGCAGTAGACACAAGCTACCCTGGCAGAGGCTTAAAAACCCCACTGACCTTGCTGGTACGGCCCTACCTGACTTTAATCTATACTATCTAGCGGCCCAACTGTCACAACTTTTCCATGTAGATAAGACAGATAGGGAAAGATTCCTTTGCTTCCTGTGCCCGAATTGGGCTCAGATCCCAGGTGATCCCTTTGTGATAATTGCAGGCAAGGGGGGTTGGGGAACTGAGCGGGTCTACCGAGCGTAAATCTCTGATACATTATTATAGAAGGGTATGGGATATAGCCTCCGCTAGACTTAATATACCTACAACACATGAGTACACCCCCCTATGGCATAATGCGGCCCTATCAGAATTCCTTTCCATCCCTGACTGTGATCTCTGGAGCTCTGGAGGGATATTTTATTTGAAACATATAGTTTATAATGGATCACTTAAAACCTTCGATAGACTTAAAACTGAGTTTTCGTGCACAATTTGCATCGGATAGTGTCTCCATGGCTGGCAACCCCCTGCTGGAAGCAGTAAAGTGCCCTGACCCCAAAAAACTGATCTCGCAGTTCTACTGTATGCTCTCACTCCCAAAGGCGTCTGTCTCCGCCTACGCACTAAAGACCAGATGGGAGGATGACCTGGGACCTATAGAGGATGACGAGTGGAGTGATGCTTTAGATACCTGTAAGTTAGTCTCCTCTAAATTGTCTGATCGCCTCACACAGATCTTTATAGTACACAGATCTTATCTCACTCCACTCAAAATCTCCAAGTATAAGCCGGAACAACCCACAGTTTGCCCCATGTGTAGCCAGGCCCCGGGCACCTTCTATCATCTCCTATGGCAATGCCCTAAAATGCAGGCGTATTGGACCCAGGTTGTAAGGTTTCTACATGATACCATGGGCTCTCCTGTCACATTGCAGCCCAAACTATGCTTGTTGGGAATTTTTCCTGATCCAGAGATGAATAAGTTTACAAAAATCTTTCTGCACGAAACCTTGTTCTCTGCAAGGAAGGTTGTTCCTAGGGTTTGGATGCGGACAGAGCCACCGGGGCTGTCACACTAGATAGCGGAGGTAAATGCTACTCTACCCTATAAGTAAATTGTTTACTCTCATAGGGGGTGTCCCTCAAAATATGACAAGATTTGGGATAGATGGCTCTGGGCCACGGAGACCATTATGTGACCTGGGAATGGTGCAACAATACTCTTTTAATGTTCACAGTACTGATCGCATTTCTCTCTGTTTTAATGTGCCTGTTAGCAACTGAAATGTCTCATGTTTCCATGTACATTATCCAGGAAAGTCATGTCAAGATAACTTCATTATCAGCGATTGTAAATCCAAAACCTGTCATGTACAGTTTGAACATGTAACCATGCTTTATACTTCAATAAAAACTATGTTTAATGCAAAAAAAAAAAAAAGCATGCAAGTCCGGATAACTTTATGTTATCATTATTAGCATTGCACAGACATTGTGGAACAATCCTCTACATGCTGCAGCACCTGTGTGACTATTGACGATTGTGTGTTGGTTTCAAGAGCCCCAGAGCTTCTATGATGGACTCGTTTTTCATGCACTGTTTTATCAATAAATAACTTTTAGGTTTTACAACATTGAGTTGGTTCCAGGATTATCATAATTTGTGGCACATACACTGTATTGTCAAAAGTATTGGGATGCCTGCTTTACACACACACATGAACTTTAATCTTAGTCCATAGGGTTCAATATTGAGTTGGAACACCCTTTGCAGCTATAACAGCTTTTAAATATTCTGGGAAGGCTGTCCACAAGGTTTAGGAGTGTTTCTATGACAATGTTTGACCATTCTTCCAGAAGCGCATTTGTAAGGTTTAACAGGGGGACCCCCAGATCCCGGCCCATCAGTATGTGAATGAGTATGGGGTACATAGTACCCCTATCCATTCACCAAAAAGTGCCAAAAGGAATAAAAACACAGAGACAGTTTTTGAAAATTCCCAAAAATTCCTAAAAAAAAACCATAAAAAAACAGTGTCCCTGTAAATCCATCGTCAATCACGACGCTCGCCACCACCGCCGACCCAAAAAAGAAACACTTTGCTGTCAACTAAGGCAAACCGCCAAATGCCTGGCTTGCCGTTTGACAGTTCTTATATAGGTAAGGGTGGCAGTGCCACCAGGTGACGTCGCCAAGTGGCTCTGCCCCTTACCTATATAAGAGCTGTCAAACGGCAAGCCAGGCATTTCGCAGTTTGCCTTAGTTGACAGCTGAGATATTTTTTTTACTTTAATGGGTACGTTGGGGGCATCATGATTGATGATGGATCTACATCAGGAGACACTGTTTTTTTTTATTTTTAATAAAGGAATTGTCAAAAACTGTCTGTGTTCTTATTACTTTTTGACACATTTTTGTGAATGGGTAGGGATACAAAGTACCTGATACCCATTCACATAGGAGGGGGCCAGGATCTGAGGGCTTCCAGATTCCAATAAGCCCCCTGCCCGCAGACCCCCACAACCACAGCTCAGGGTTGTGGGGATGAGGCCCTTGTTGAGGGAATGTGGTCTGGTATGATTTAGGAGGGGGTGTGCTTGCTCATTCCCCCTTTCCTGACCTTCCAGGCTGCCAAGGGTCTGGTATGGATTTTGGAGGGGACCCCACATCTTTTTTTTTCCAGCAATGTTTTTTTTTTATTCAGCTGTCAGTGGGGAAGCCCATTGAAAGCTGATGACTCATTAATTGTAAAGGATGCTGCGGCCGGCTTTCCAGCCCAGTCCTTAACAACCAGCTATTCACTGCACCCTGAAACTTTGCCCAATCAGGGCTCAGAATGCACTGTGCAGCGAGCAATGCATTGCAGGGCATTCGGCTGGGCGAACACCGGTCGAATGCCCTGCAAATTTGCTTGTTTGCCAAATGGGCAAACAGGCGATGTTTGGGCTGAACTTATGCTAAGCCTGATCCATTCACCCAACTCTAGTTACTGAATGTTTCTACTACATGGCCTAGCGTCAGACATTTTCAAGGTTTAAGATAACTTCAGTTACATACTTACATGGTTACACACATGAAAACAAAAGATCAAGTCTTCTGGACAGCAGCACTCCAATAAAAGCCTTTATTATGTAAAATCTTCAAAATCCAAATGACACACAGCAAGTCACAAAATTCTGGTCAAAACTGACGCGTTTCACACTGTCTTTAGTGTTTAATCATAGCTTAAAGTATGAAACGCGTCAGCTTTGACCAGAATTTTGTGACTTGCTGTGTGTCATTTGGATTTTGAAGATTTTACATAATAAAGGCTTTTATTGGAGTGCTGCTGTCCAGAAGACTTGATCTTTTGTTTTGCCTGAAATTGCATTGCCTGCACCCTGGGCTGTTGGGAGGAGATAATCACTTGGAGAGCGTCCACACCTGAATGGTTTTTGTTTTTTGTTTGTTACACACATGAACACAGAGTTGAAAAAAAAAAAAACATTACATCCTTAGAACATGTTACCCATTGATGATCGAAGTGAAGGCATTTTTTACGTGTGATCCAATTTCTTTTACAGGGAAAAACGTTTCTTAGAACCTTAAATCCTTGAAATGGCATTAGTCACTCTTTAGATTTTTGCTTTTAAGTACACAGCCAACCTTTTTGTGAAACAATATAATAAACCTTCTAGAACCTGTTCCTGTGGAAAAAATTTAACTTTTCCAAAGCATTTAAAGGATAGGCCTTTTTCTATACACAAATTTAAATGTCTTTATTTCCAGTTGCAAGGGGTGCCCTCCTGTCTTTTAAGATAACCTTAAAGTTAACCATTTTACACTGTGTTTTCTACAGTATATGGTCACCTTCTATGCATTCTCTCCCAGTTCACAGTTTACCAAATGGTCAAGAAACTGCTCTGTGGAGCTGATCTGTTGTTGTTCTTCATATTACTAGTAGTAATATAATATATAGTATGTAGCTAGCAGAAAATTACAAGCTTGTAACGGATAATTCTACCTTTTGGCCAATCATGGCTCTCGCAGCACATTGCTCTGTGATTGGCCAGTCAGCAGCCATCAATGCACTGCGATCTCTCAGTGCATTATGGGGCGCTCTGCAGCAGGCGAAATTGCCGTGAGCCCCCCATATGTTCGTTTGTTCTATGAACAAATGAATACCTGATGTTCGAGCCAATCTTACATTCGGGACCATCCTATGATAGCTGGCCTTTTATTTGGATTGGAAATCCACTCTTCATTGTGATGTTTACTACTGTTTTTTCATGTTGGTATTTTCAGAAAAGACTAGACCTGGAGACCCTCTCAGCCTTCTGTAAACTCAACTTTAACAAATAGGCATAGGTTAGAAAAAAATCTAAATGAGCATACATTTAATGCAGTTTGAGTCACCAGTAAACTCTGCCCTATCCTCCCCTTTCCCCAATAACAAAACTGTTGTAACCAGATATAAGCAATATGGATCAAAGTATTTGAAGTACAGAGACAAAATATTGTTTATATAGTATAATATCCAGTGTTTTTCTTACTTGATCGTATTTCACCATCTTCTGCTGAAGAAACATGATATTGAAGTAGAAGCATCACAACAGTGTAAATTTTGTAAGTTACCCATGCCATCTATGAAGCCGAAAATGTAAATCTGAAGAAATAAAAATAACATGATTCAGTATTGTACACTAAACATACGGCTATATAAGTATTATAAGTATTTAAGTAAGACAAGGGTTTAGGTAAAATTGATAAGAGGGATGCATTATGTACTAGTTGGAAGGAATGTGCAAATTTGGAAATTTTCACTTTGCCAAAATCTTGGCAAAAGATCTGGTCACTAGCCACTAGTTAAATTTATCAATTGAGATGTTAACAATAATTATTAATTACAACTATGATACTTTCATGGTATTCTTTACTGTTGCCATTATTGGAAAAATGTTTATTAAATGTTAAGGTAAATCTGCCACAAAAGATATGAAACCGCCATTGTTCAACTCCTACTGAAAATGCTAGTTGACTGGATTCTATGCTAAACTGCCTCTCTTGCAGATTTACTTTAAAGTTATATTTAGCCAAGAAATACTTGAACCACAGTTCATGGACTTTATGGGCACAACCCCACCACTTTAAAGTTAGAAAACAAATGTAAAACATTGTACTTCAATGACCATCTGCTAAGTCCAACTGTTGTTTACAGCTAATCTCTGGAATACGGAAGCTGTCCATACCACTGCTTACAGAACTCCAAATAAGAGATTTCCATTTTTTCTTGGAAATGTTCTTCTATTATTAAAGACCACGTCATTTATTTTACGTTTAATGAGATGGCATTAATTTTTTCTATATAATTGCATTTTTTCCATATTATAAAAAGAGAAATTTTGCAGACATAATCATGACTGATTTAGTGTTGGTTTTGGACATTCAATAAATTGAATTCAAGGAAAAGAAACAAAACTTTGCACATCATTTTACAGCCAAACTGTGTCAGATCAAAGTTATGTTCAATGTCTGAAGACATAAATCCTGGTATTATTACAAGAAATCTTCAGATGTTCAAGCTATAAAACAGCATTATGCAGATAAAATGTAGAAAACTGTTAAACTGGAGCTGTGTGAACAATACTGGGCAATTCAGTTGTTTTTTTTTACTTACATCTACCATGTTTTTTTTTGGCCAGCAATAACAATAGACATGAGCCTATATACAACAGAAAAAAATAATACTTTAAGGACAAGTCCATAAGTGGCATTTTGTTGGCATAAATATTTTATGGCGCGTTCACTAAGATGTAATACTAGCCTTTCTGTCATGGATATGCAGTAGTGTTTGTCTGTCAGCTTACCTTCCTTCCCATGTGTTCATCTTAGAGGCCAGAACCCTTTCACCTGGCTTCCTTTATAATCTCCTCCCAGCCTGACTCCACCCCAGGCCCTATCACAGAACACTATATTAACCTGTGCACTGCAAGCCTGCTTTGCTGATCAACGTGTTTGTTCGGCATTGTGTGTTTGGGTTCCTGCCTGCCGTGTGCTACGTCTGTCTCTGTTACGTTATTGGCTTGTCCCCCACTATCCCTGTCTGCTCGTGACCCTTGACCTTCGGCTTGTCTTTCGTTATCCTTGTCTGCTTGTGGCCCTTGACTTTCAGCTTGTTATTCGTTACTCTTATATCTTGTGCTGCTGCTTCCCCTCTTGTCCCCTTATCCTATGGGGCGTGAGCTAGGAGACTCTAGGGGCCGCAACCTGGACCCAGCCTGCAGCATAACATCCTCACCACTGGAGGCTCTGGAGAAGACCTGCTGGGTCTTAGACTCCGCGCCCTGGGGAATCTTGGCTCTAGCTTCCTATAGGATCCCGGTTGTGCTCCTCTGGTCCCGCTTTCCACAACCACCCAGTTTCCTATCCGCAGCAGTCAGCCATAGGGTTCATTACCTTGCGGTGCACTCCTGTCCCCCTACGGTGTGCATCTGTCACCTGGCTGTAGGTGACCTGACAGTTTGATCAGCCATGAACCCGGCTGACATCCCGCTCCCCACGGATGATCCATTGCAGGGCATAGTTTGCAGACTTGAAACCCAGGAATCGAATCAGACTCAGGTGATGCGATTCCTCCAGGATCTGGCTTCTCGCTTCGAGCAGCTTCAGGCCTCCTTGGGAACCCTGAATCTGCAACCTCAAATACAACCAGCGGCTGCACCTATTGCACCAGTCGCAGCCACGCACTCACTACAACTGCCAGCTCCGTCCCGTTTCTCTGGGGACTCTAAGGCTTGCAGGGGGTTCCTTAGCCAATGCACGATTCATTTTGAGCTCCAGCCCCAAAACTTCCTGTCTGATCGGGCTAAGGTAGCCTATATCATTTCCCTCCTCTCTGGTGAAGCTTTAGCCTGGGCAGCCCCTCTGTGGGAACTGAATGATCCAGTGGTTTCTAGCCTGTCTGGCTTCTTGAAACTTTTTCAGAATATCTTTGAAGAACCGGCTCGTGTCTCTTCAGCGGCCAGCGCCCTTTTACGTCTCCGCCAAGAGTCTGCTTCTGTGGGACAGTATGCCCTTCATTTCCGCATACTGTCGGCTGAGTTGAGCTGGAACAATGAGGCCTTAGTCGCAACCTTTTTGCATGGCCTGTCTGATAGAGTGAAGGATGAATTAGCAGGAAGAACCATCCCCACTGATCTGGCCGGCGTTATCTCCTTGTGTAATCAGATCGATATTCGCTTTCAGGAGAGGACCTTAGAAAAGCAACGCCAGCACTCCTTGGTTCTTAGTCGGCCTGAGCTCCCCTCTCTTCGACCCGTGGAGCATCTCCTACCAGCTGAGGAACCCATGCAGCTGGGTCGGACCAGGCTATCCCCCGAGGAACGTGCTAGGCGCAGAACTCTTGGTCTGTGTCTTTACTGTGGGGGTAAAGGTCATTTTCGTGACACTTGCTCTCTTTGTCCAGAAAAACGTTCGGGTCCACTTCATCTGGAAAGTGGAGTATTGGACCCAGAAATATCACCTTCCCCTTCTCGTCTTCTGCTTTCTGTGTTCCTTCATGTTGGTGCTTCTTCTCATTCGGTCTCAGCATATCTGGATTCCGGAGCCGCTGGTAATTTCATGGACTGGGAAATCGCATCGTCCGAGAGACTTACTCTTTTGCCCCTCACCACGCCATTGGTGGTCTTGGCGATTGATGGTACTGTTCTCCCAGGGGGACCTATCCGCTTCCAGACCCTCCCTGTTAAGATGTCGGTAGGGACACTCCACCAGGAGTGGATATCCTTCCTTATCTTACCCAAGGCCTCAACGGCTATAATTTTGGGTCTCCCATGGTTACAGCTCCATTCTCCTCATGTGGACTGGACTACTGGACAGATCCTGGCTTGGGGTCCCTCCTGTTCCTCGTCCTGCCTACCCAAGGTTGCCCCCTGTGAACCTGAGCCGGTCATTCATTCCAGGTTGCATAACCATTTACATTTCTCTGTCCCTAACCACCCTTGGACGCACAGCCAGGCTAGCTTGTCTACAAGTCCTGCAGTCGCTACGTCTTGCGATGCAATTCAGGTAGTCGCTACACCTGACTCAGCTATTCACTCTGCCTCTGTACTAGTTATGCCAGTCCAGCCCATGCCCAGTGAGCCTCCTACTTTTTCTTGTTCAGGACATTCTGCTTGCCCTTCAGCTATTCAGATTGACTCCTGTGACATGTCACCTTCTAACCAACCTGACTTCAGGGTTCCACTGACATCTGCCCAGTCTGATGGTCCTGTGCAAGATGACCAGTTCCCCTTTAAGGGTCTAGGGGACCCTCCTCAGATTCCTGTTGATCCTCTCATGCCCTTGCTTATTCATAGAGAGCCTTTGGTCCTCAATAGATCTTCTTGTCATCTCCCTACCTCGTTTTCGGTCTCTGAGGATAATCTTAAGTACGAGGTTAGACAAGTTCTGGATTCTCGGCTCTGCAGAGGCATTCTTCAGTACCTTGTGCATTGGAGAGGTTTTGGTCCTGAGGAGGCGTCTTGGATCGCTGCATCTGATGTCGCTGCACCTCATCTGTTGAGGAGGTTTCATCAGAGATTTCCCTTTAAGCCTGGGCCCAGGCGGGGGAGGGCCCATAAGAGGGAGGGTACTGTCATGGATATGCAGTAGTGTTTGTCTGTCAGCTTACCTTCCTTCCCATGTGTTCATCTTAGAGGCCAGAACCCTTTCACCTGGCTTCCTTTATAATCTCCTCCCAGCCTGACTCCACCCCAGGCCCTATCACAGAACACTATATTAACCTGTGCACTGCAAGCCTGCTTTGCTGATCAACGTGTTTGTTCGGCATTGTGTGTTTGGGTTCCTGCCTGCCGTGTGCTACGTCTGTCTCTGTTACGTTATTGGCTTGTCCCCCACTATCCCTGTCTGCTCGTGACCCTTGACCTTCGGCTTGTCTTTCGTTATCCTTGTCTGCTTGTGGCCCTTGACTTTCAGCTTGTTATTCGTTACTCTTATATCTTGTGCTGCTGCTTCCCCTCTTGCCCCCTTATCCTATGGGGCGTGAGCTAGGAGACTCTAGGGGCCGCAACCTGGACCCAGCCTGCAGCATAACATCCTCACCACTGGAGGCTCTGGAGAAGACCTGCTGGGTCTTAGACTCCGCGCCCTGGGGAATCTTGGCTCTAGCTTCCTATAGGATCCCGGTTGTGCTCCTCTGGTCCCGCTTTCCACAACCACCCAGTTTCCTATCCGCAGCAGTCAGCCATAGGGTTCATTACCTTGCGGTGCACTCCTGTCCCCCTACGGTGTGCATCTGTCACCTGGCTGTAGGTGACCTGACAGTTTGATCAGCCATGAACCCGGCTGACATCCCGCTCCCCACGGATGATCCATTGCAGGGCATAGTTTGCAGACTTGAAACCCAGGAATTGAATCAGACTCAGGTGATGCGATTCCTCCAGGATCTGGCTTCTCGCTTCGAGCAGCTTCAGGCCTCCTTGGGAACCCTGAATCCGCAACCTCAAATACAACCAGCGGCTGCACCTATTGCACCAGTCGCAGCCACGCACTCACTACAACTGCCAGCTCCGTCCCGTTTCTCTGGGGACTCTAAGGCTTGCAGGGGGTTCCTTAGCCAATGCACGATTCATTTTGAGCTCCAGCCCCAAAACTTCCTGTCTGATCGGGCTAAGGTAGCCTATATCATTTCCCTCCTCTCTGGTGAAGCTTTAGCCTGGGCAGCCCCTCTGTGGGAACTGAATGATCCAGTGGTTTCTAGCCTGTCTGGCTTCTTGAAACTTTTTCAGAATATCTTTGAAGAACCGGCTCGTGTCTCTTCAGCGGCCAGCGCCCTTTTACGTCTCCGCCAAGAGTCTGCTTCTGTGGGACAGTATGCCCTTCATTTCCGCATACTGTCGGCTGAGTTGAGCTGGAACAATGAGGCCTTAGTCGCAACCTTTTTGCATGGCCTGTCTGATAGAGTGAAGGATGAATTAGCAGGAAGAACCATCCCCACTGATCTGGCCGGCGTTATCTCCTTGTGTAACCAGATCGATATTCGCTTTCAGGAGAGGACCTTAGAAAAGCAACGCCAGCACTCCTTGGTTCTTAGTCGGCCTGAGCTCCCCTCTCTTCGACCCGTGGAGCATCTCCTACCAGCTGAGGAACCCATGCAGCTGGGTCGGACCAGGCTATCCCCCGAGGAACGTGCTAGGCGCAGAACTCTTGG
The DNA here is from genome assembly GCA_029206835.1 of Rana muscosa. Classification (NCBI taxonomy): domain Eukaryota; kingdom Metazoa; phylum Chordata; class Amphibia; order Anura; family Ranidae; genus Rana; species Rana muscosa. Next base: position 605,668,287 of record CM055122.1, on the reverse strand, counting down.
TCTGTGTCTTTACTGTGGGGGTAAAGGTCATTTTCGTGACACTTGCTCTCTTTGTCCAGAAAAACGTTCGGGTCCACTTCATCTGGAAAGTGGAGTATTGGACCCAGAAATATCACCTTCCCCTTCTCGTCTTCTGCTTTCTGTGTTCCTTCATGTTGGTGCTTCTTCTCATTCGGTCTCAGCATATCTGGATTCCGGAGCCGCTGGTAATTTCATGGACTGGGAAATCGCATCGTCCGAGAGACTTACTCTTTTGCCCCTCACCACGCCATTGGTGGTCTTGGCGATTGATGGTACTGTTCTCCCAGGGGGACCTATCCGCTTCCAGACCCTCCCTGTTAAGATGTCGGTAGGGACACTCCACCAGGAGTGGATATCCTTCCTTATCTTACCCAAGGCCTCAACGGCTATAATTTTGGGTCTCCCATGGTTACAGCTCCATTCTCCTCATGTGGACTGGACTACTGGACAGATCCTGGCTTGGGGTCCCTCCTGTTCCTCGTCCTGCCTACCCAAGGTTGCCCCCTGTGAACCTGAGCCGGTCATTCATTCCAGGTTGCATAACCATTTACATTTCTCTGTCCCTAACCACCCTTGGACGCACAGCCAGGCTAGCTTGTCTACAAGTCCTGCAGTCGCTACGTCTTGCGATGCAATTCAGGTAGTCGCTACACCTGACTCAGCTATTCACTCTGCCTCTGTACTAGTTATGCCAGTCCAGCCCATGCCCAGTGAGCCTCCTACTTTTTCTTGTTCAGGACATTCTGCTTGCCCTTCAGCTATTCAGATTGACTCCTGTGACATGTCACCTTCTAACCAACCTGACTTCAGGGTTCCACTGACATCTGCCCAGTCTGATGGTCCTGTGCAAGATGACCAGTTCCCCTTTAAGGGTCTAGGGGACCCTCCTCAGGTTCCTGTTGATCCTCTCATGCCCTTGCTTATTCATAGAGAGCCTTTGGTCCTCAATAGATCTTCTTGTCATCTCCCTACCTCGTTTTCGGTCTCTGAGGATAATCTTAAGTACGAGGTTAGACAAGTTCTGGATTCTCGGCTCTGCAGAGGCATTCTTCAGTACCTTGTGCATTGGAGAGGTTTTGGTCCTGAGGAGGCGTCTTGGATCGCTGCATCTGATGTCGCTGCACCTCATCTGTTGAGGAGGTTTCATCAGAGATTTCCCTTTAAGCCTGGGCCCAGGCGGGGGAGGGCCCATAAGAGGGAGGGTACTGTCATGGATATGCAGTAGTGTTTGTCTGTCAGCTTACCTTCCTTCCCATGTGTTCATCTTAGAGGCCAGAACCCTTTCACCTGGCTTCCTTTATAATCTCCTCCCAGCCTGACTCCACCCCAGGCCCTATCACAGAACACTATATTAACCTGTGCACTGCAAGCCTGCTTTGCTGATCAACGTGTTTGTTCGGCATTGTGTGTTTGGGTTCCTGCCTGCCGTGTGCTACGTCTGTCTCTGTTACGTTATTGGCTTGTCCCCTACTATCCCTGTCTGCTCGTGACCCTTGACCTTCGGCTTGTCTTTCGTTATCCTTGTCTGCTTGTGGCCCTTGACTTTCAGCTTGTTATTCGTTACTCTTATATCTTGTGCTGCTGCTTCCCCTCTTGTCCCCTTATCCTACGGGGCGTGAGCTAGGAGACTCTAGGGGCCGCGACCTGGACCCAGCCTGCAGCATAACATCCTCACCACTGGAGGCTCTGGAGAAGACCTGCTGGGTCTTAAACTCCGCGCCCTGGGGAATCTTGGCTCTAGCTTCCTATAGGATCCCGGTTGTGCTCCTCTGGTCCCGCTTTCCACAACCACCCAGTTTCCTATCCGCAGCAGTCAGCCATAGGGTTCACTACCTTGCGGTGCACTCCTGTCCCCCTACGGTGTGCATCTGTCACCTGGCTGTAGGTGACCTGACACTTTCATTTTTGTTACAGATACATGCTAGATGTTCCCTCATTGAAATAAGGATGGGCCACCATGCCGTGCATGTTTAGAGAAATGCAATGTGATTGCATTGGAAACATGTCTTCTTTCACTGTAAATGGGAAAAAAGTATAACTGCACTGGGCCCAATAAATAAATAAAAATGTTGGAATGAAGGCAAGGGGCACATGTTTTCATTGACAAAAAAACAAGGTGAAAAGTTAGGCATAGCTATAATTTCGAAATATTGTAATTTTGACTTCTAGAACTTTTGAATCATGCAAATGTCAAACTTAGCAGTGAACCGTTTTGATGTCTATGGGAGTTGAATCTTGATATTAAATTCTGGGTATTTTCAAGGCTAAGTATACTCAAAAAAGCACAAGGAGAGCTGGGCACTGCCATGGAGGACATTTACCAAATTAAAAATATCTTATAGCAGGAAGAGGGTCTTTTAAATGCTATTTCAAGGGAGACTTGGTAAAAAAAAACACATGTTTGGAAGATGCATTTAAGCTGTATATGGTGTTATGGAATAGTAAACACTGCTGTGCTGTTGCACATAAAGGAATGCTAATCCCCCAAGGTTAAATCGCTTGCAAAGCTAATTTAAAAATAAAGCTGTTGCTGAAAAAAAGATAAAATACACACTTCAACCCTGGCTTCCAATGCTGCTGGGAAGCGCTTGTGACATCACGTGCTTCCTCACTGCCTCCTGTCCATTGAAGGGCATTTTTCATGGGATTTCAAATGCCCAGCTACTCCAGAATGCAGATCTGAGGAGCCAGAACATCATTTGTGCCTTACAGAAGCATTAGAAGCCAGTGCCCAGGTATGGTGACAACAGTGAAATATGCGATAAATGTGCATTATCACAGCAGCATTTAGCTTCCTTTGGGAGAACATGTAACAGGTTGATTTAAAGGCAGGAACAATTAGTAAAGATGTGGCTTGTTATTCCTGTAGTAAATGTGAACAGGGAAAAACTGTAAAGAGGCTACACAACATCAGCAGCATAAAGGATGAAAAATGATGAAAAAAGGGAAAAAAAATCCCTCCCGCCCTATCTTCCCTCCACTCTTACTGCTCCCTATCCACCTTATCATTTTCAGCAGCACTTCTATGCTTTTCCCATCACAGCGAAAGCAGATTGTTTATATAGCTTCTGGAAACCCCCTTTTTTTATAGTGAGGGGACTGGCTTATTCAAATGCCCTCTTTTTGGCCATTCTAAGCCAGCTGGCCTAAGCTCAAAGGACAGGCAGTGCAATATGTTTAATATGGCAAATTTTCACATTACTTTGCCAGTTTTGTAAACCACACATCAAGCCTGTAGTCTGTAGACTCTATTCTGGATCCTAAGAGGACCAACTCTCACCAAATACTGTATGTCTTCAATGTCATGCATTCTCTAGCTTGGTGAGTATTACAAACAATTACATGCAATATTTAAAAGTTACATATTACAATTGTTTGTTGCTTAGATATTAATGAAAAGTTCAGTATTTTCAAACTCTGTAGAGTTTTCAATCTCTAAAATACATATCTGAAAGAGGAAAACGAATGAAAATTAACTTGGTAAATGGAATGTAGCTAGTAAAAATAGTTCCTCTGATTTTTTAACCGTGCCTTAGGCTTTACGCCCAAACACAAAATGCCATATTTTCTTTTTCTTTTTCCTCACCTGCAAGTATTAACATACAGTCAGAAAGCTTGCCAGGAGAACATTTTTCTGTTCCAGTGTAATGTTTACAATATCTGATGCCATATTTTTTAATTTATTTTAATGGCACTTGAAAATAGCTTTCATGCCTTTACAACAATAATATTCAGTTTGGAATTAGGCAACTATAGCAAAGTAGACCTTTCATACAGCACATAAATACCAACAATGTCATGCTATTTGCCCAGAGAATTGTAACTGATATCAGACTGAATAATTACCTTACTATTAGAGTTGAGCGGACACCTGGATGTTCGGGTTCGACGGGTTCGGCCGAACTTCGGAAAAAAGTTCGGGTTCGGGACCGAACTTTAACCCGAACCCGGACCCGAACCCGAACCCCATTGAAGTCAATGGGGACCCGGACTTCTAAGGACTAAAAAGGCTCTAAAAAGGTAATGGAAAGGGCTAGAGGGCTGCAAATGGCAGCAAAATGTTGTTAAGAGCATGGCAAGTGCTCTGCAAACAAATGTGGATAGGGAAATAACTTAAAATAACATAAAAAAAAATAAATAAATAATAATAATCTTGACCTAGGAGGACGAGGTCCATATGGAGTAGGAGGTTGAAGTGGCGGTGGATGTGGCTGTGTAGGTGGAAGCGGCGGTGGAGGAGGACGAGGTAGCCAACACTGATTCAAAAATACAACAATGGCTGTGTAATGCCGGTGATGTGTCGAATTCTGTCCCCCGTCAAATAGTGTCCACCCTGTACTGCGCTTGCTCAGTATGTAGGACAAGGGGATTTCTAAAATCTCCCAAGACGAACGGCGCCTGTGTGGTGAGTTCAGGTGAAGGCCACACCATCCGTGGTTCAAGACGAGCCAAGTGAGGCCGTGCCTGAAGCGTGGCGATCGAACCGAGCCCGTGAGGGGCCCTGTTACTATGTGCTACCGTATGTCCACTTGGATGGTGGGGCTTGAACCTGCACTTACAGCGCAGGCGCCGTTCATCTTCGGAGATTTTGTGAATCTCCTTGTCCTCTGTACTGCGCAAGCGCTGCGCCTTCGCAGTATGGGCCGGACACAATCCGATGGCCGGACAGTTTTTGTCACAACACCGGTATACATGTCTATTCTGCACAAGGTACGGACAAGTCCTGTGGGATCCATGCCTGGTTCATTTTAATGAACGTGAGCTTGTCCACATTGGCTCTGGACAGGCGGCTGCGCTTGTCTGTGATAACGCCCCCTGCCGTGCTAAATACACGTTCAGATAATACACTGGCTGCAGGGCAGGCCAGCACCTCCAAGGCATAAAGGGCAAGCTCAGGCCATGTGCCCAATTTGGAGACCCAGAAGTTAAAGGGGGCAGACCCGTCATCCAGTACGTGTAGGCCTGTGGACACATAATGCTCAACCATGTTGGTGAAATGCTGCCTCCTGCTAAGACGTTCCATCTCAGCTGGTGGTGCTGGTTGTTGTGGCGTGCTGACAAAGCTTTTCCACATTTCAGCCATGCTAACCCTGCCTTCTGAGGTGCTGCCGGTGCCCCGGCTGCGTTGGCGACCTCTTCCTCCTCCTCTGCCTTCGCCTTGTGCTTCCACCGTACGCCCGCTGTCAGGTGGGAATGCCACCAGCAGCGCGTCTACCAGCGTGCGCTTGTACTCGCGCATCTTACGATCCCGCTCCAGTGAGGGAATTAAGGACGGTACGTTGTCCTTGTAACGGGGATCCAGCAGGGTGGCCACCCAGTAATCAGCACCAGTTAAAATGTGGGCAACTCGGCGGTCATTGCGGAAACACTGCAGCATGTAATCGCTCATGTGTGCCAGGCTGCCCAGAGGCAAAGAAAAGCTGTCCTCTGTGGGAGGTGTATCGTCTGTGTCCTCTGTATCCCCCCAGCCACGCACCAGTGATGGCCACGAGCTGGTCTGGGTGCCACCCTGCTGTGAAAATGCCTCCTCCTCCTCCTCCTCCTCCATCTCCTCCTCCACCTCGTCATCCTCCAGAACTGTTCCCTTTCTGCCGGACAATTGTGTACCTGGCGTTTTTTGGTGCAGGAACCCACCCTCGTAGCCACTTGTGAAAGACTGCCCTGAAAGCCTTCGAAGTGATCCCGCTTCCTCCTCCTCCTCCTCATCCTCCTGTGCCACATCCTCTTTCATCATGGCCCGAAGCGTTTTTTCAAGGAGGCATAGAACTGGGATAGTAATGCTAAGAACGGCGTCATTGGCACTGGACATGTTGGTGGAGTACTCGAAACAGCGCAACAAGGCACACAGGTCTCGCATGGAGGCCCAGTTATTGGTGGTGAAGTGGTGCTGTTCCGCAGAGTGACTCACGCGTGATTGCTGCAGCTGAAACTCCACTATCGCCTGCTGCTGCTCGCACAGTCTGGCCAGCATGTGCAAGGTGGAGTTCCACCTTGTGGGCACGTCACATATGAGGCGGTGAGCGGGAAGGCCGAAGTTACGCTGCAGCGCTGACAGGCGAGCAGCAGCAGGGTGAGAACGCCGAAAGTGCGCACACACAGCCCGCACTTTCTGCAGCAGCTCTGGCATATTGGGGTAATTTTTAAGGAACCTCTGGACCACCAAGTTCAGCACATGCGCCAGGCAAGGGATGTGCGTCAAACCGGCTAGGCCCAGAGCTGCTACGAGATTTTGCCCATTATCGCACACCACCAGGCCGGGCTTGAGGCTCACTGACAGCAACCACTCATTGGTCTGTTGTTCCATGTCCCTCCACAACTCCTGCGTGGTGTGGGGTTTTTCCCCCAAACAGGAAAGTTTTAAAACTGCCTGCTGTCGTTTACCCCTGGCTGTGCTGAAGTTGGTGGTGAAGGTGTTACGCTGACCGGATGAGGAGGCGGTAGAGGATGAGGAAGCAAAGTAGGAGGAGTTAGCAACAGGAGGCAAACTGAAGCGCCCTGCAATCCTCGGTGGTGGAAGGACATGCGCCAAACTGCTATCTGCCTCAGGCCCAGCCGCCACTGCATTTACCCAGTGTGCTGTTAGGGAGATATAATGTCCCTGACCGTGCTTACTGGTCCACGCATCCGTAGTTAGGTGGACCTTGCCACAGATGGCGTTGCGCAGTGCACACCTGATTTTGTCCCCCACTTGGTTGTGCAGGGAAGGGATGGCTCGCCTGGAAAAATAGTGGCGGCTGGGCACGACGTACTGTGGGACAGCCAATGCCATCAGGCTTTTAAAACTCTGCGTCTCCACCAGACGGAATGACAGCATTTCAAAGGCCAGGAGTTTTGAAATGCTGGCATTCAGGGCCAGGGATCGCGGGTGGCTAGGGGGGTACTTCCTCTTCCGCTCCAATGTTTGGGAGATAGAGAGCTGAACGCTTCCATGGGACATTGTGGAGATGGTTGGTGACCCAGGTGGTAGTGTTGCTGGCAGATGCTCTGTTTGCGGGGTGGCAGGTGCCACTGTCACTACAGAGGTGGATGAAGAGGCCGAGACTGCAGCAGAAGAGGAAGCAGGAGGAGCCAGAGACCTTTCTTGTTTTTTGAGGTGTCTACTCCACTGCAGCTCGTGCTTTGCACTTAGATGCCTGGTCATGCAGGTTGTGCTCAGGTTGAGAACGTTTATGCCTCGCTTCAGGCTCTGATTGCACAGCGTGCAAACCACTCGTGTCTTGTCATCAGCACATTGTGTGAAGAACTGCCACGCTGGGGAACTCCTTGGACCTGGCTTTGGTGTGCTCGGTCCCTTGCTGCGTTGGGCAGTAGCAGACATACTGTCTAGCTGACAGACGCTCCGCTTTTGCACCCTGCTCCCTCTTCTACTGTGCTGGTGGCTCTGTGCGACCACCGCCTCTTCCTCCAAACTACACTGGTCACCTGCATAACGTTGATTCCATGTGGGGTCGAGGACCTCATCGTCCTCCACATCATCTTCCACCCAGTCTTCACCCCTGCCCTCCTTGTCTGTCTGCACAATTGCGAAAGCAGCAGCAGTTGGCACTTGTGTTTCGTCATCATCCGAGACGTACTGTGATGGTCCTCCCATGTACTCATCATAAAACATAAGTGGTTGGGCATCGGTGCACTCAATCTCTTCCACTTCTGGGGCAGGGCTAGGTGGATGGCCCTGGGAAACCCTGCTAACAGAGTCATCGAAAAGCAGAAGAGACTGCTGCATGATTTGGGGCTCAGACTGCTTGGCTGATTTGCAAGGGGGTGAGGTGAAAGACTGATGGACATGGGTTTCAGGTGTCAACTCTGTTCTTTCATCAGAAGAGTGGGTGGGAGACAATGTGAAGGAACCCGAGGCACTGTCAGCAACCCAATCTACTATCGCCTGTACTTGTCCTGGCCTAAACATTCGTACAGCCTCATTAGGCGCGACAAAATACCGCCGCAGGCTCGGTCGCCTACTCGCACCTGAGAAAGGTGTTTCACTTGTGTGTGTATCTGGCACAGATCCACCACGTCCTCTCCCTGCAACAGGAGCTCCACCAGCAGCACCACGACCGGGGCCACCACGTCCCTTTGACCTTCTCCTCATATTTTCAAAATTTAGGATCTTGCCCTAAATGGGTGTTTTTGGAAGCGCAGAACACACCCACAGTACGTAACCGCTGAATCGCACAGCTACAGAACTGCAGAAAATGCTATTCAAAAAAAATTTAGTTTTTTTAGTAAAGCAACGTAGGAGAAAACGTTAAAGAAATTGTTTATTTCAAACACCTCAAAATATGTATAACACACTGCAAACTTTTTTTTGTGCCACTAAACGGCGTTTTTTGGAAGAGCAGAACACACCCACAGTACGTAACCGCTGAATCGCACAGCTACAGAACTGCAGAAAATGCTATTCAAAAAAAATGTTGTTTTTTTAGTATAGCACAGTAGGAGAAAACTATATAGAAATTGTTTATTTCACACACCTCAAAATATGTATAACACACTGCAAACTTTTTTTGGTGCCACTAAACGGCGTTTTTTGGAAGAGCAGAACACACCCACAGTACGTAACCGCTGAATCGCACAGCTACAGAACTGCAGAAAATGCTATTCAAAAAAAATGTTGTTTTTTTAGTATAGCAACGTAGGAGAAAACTATAAAGAAATTGTTTATTTCAAACACCTCAAAATATGTATAACACACTGCAAACTTTTTTTTGTGCCACTAAACGGCGTTTTTTGGAAGAGCAGAACACACCCACCGTACGTAACCGCTGAATCGCACAGCTACAGAACTGCAGAAAATGCTATTCAAAAAAAATGTTGTTTTTTTAGTATAGCACAGTAGGAGAAAACTATATAGAAATTGTTTATTTCACACACCTCAAAATATGTATAACACACTGCAAACTTTTTTTTGTGCCCCTAAACGGCGTTTTTTGCAAGCACACATTAAAGTGCAAATTTTTTTATTTTTTTTGCCCTAAATGGGTCTTTTTTTGCACGAGCAAAATAAAATGCTTTTTTTTTTTTTTTTGCCCTATGGGTCTTTTGGAAAAGAGAACAATAAAGTGCCTTTTTTTCCCCCTAAAAGTTAGATTTTCTCTGACACTGGGCTCATGGCAGTGTAAAAAGACTGCACTGCAACACAAATAGGTAGACCTATGCAGATCGCTGATTTTAATCTCTGAATCTGGACTCCTATATAATATTCTCTCTCCCTGAAAGCACCAACACAGGAACCCGGCCCTACACTACACTATCTCTCTATCTTTTCCCTCAGATTGTAGAATCAGGACTACCTCATCTATCTTTCTATCTCTCCCTAAAAGCAGCAGCAGCAGACTAGATCCTCTCCCTATCTATTCTGAAGCAGAGTGTCATGTGTGCTGTGTGCCTCTAGCTTATATAGAAGCTGGGTCACATGTTGCACTGACCAATCACAGCCATGCCATTAGTAGGCATGGCTATGATGGCTTCTAAGGGCACACCAGCTAATCAAAAGGTGATTGGCTGGCCCCTGAAGCATTTCTAAATGCGTTATTAGATTGCCGAACCCGAACCCGGACTTTTGGGCAAAGTCCGGGTTCGGGTTCGGGTTCGGGAAAAAGCTAAAGTTCGGTACGGACCCGAACTTTACAGTTCGGGTTCGCTCAACACTACTTACTATATTTTATACCAACATTTCTGTAATTTGTGACAGAATGACTAATACCAGATACAATTATACAGAAATAGCAACATGCTTACAAGATCAAATCAAAGGATCTTTTTTTTTTTCACTCTTATCATATATGTATGCATATTTTCACTATATGCAGGTCTAGATGCATATCCACTATCCCTAGAATAATTGTTATCCACGGAAACCAGCGGGTTACTAGCCAAAAAATCAAATATAGCTTAAAGATTTCCCCCCACGATCTGCTAGCCAGATGTGTCTGCCGTAGTCTGAGGTTATCCACAAATATAATCAGCTGATCCTACCAGAATTTCAGTTCTCTGTTATTTCATACATCAAGTCACATGTCAGTAATCTAAATATATAAAAGGTTTTTCAGTAAGGCAAATGACACAGCTGAAGAGAAATGTGCAATAACCCATCAGAATTCATTTTTTAAAGGTGCATATTTTGTGCATATTTTGTAGTATGAACCCTAGTGACACTGGTTAACAACTAATTTAGATGTTTGAAACAAGCGTCCTTGATTGTAGTAAAGACAAAGCAACCACCTAAAAGCAAGCAGCAGTACACCCTCCCCTATACACACAGAAACACATCCCACAATGCAATGCTCTGAGCCTTGCTATCCAAGGTTTGCATTACAGAAGGATGTGGCAGAGTCACATTTTATATATTTAAAGCTACTAAATACATACCGAGCATGCAAAAAAGTATTTGCAATAGATAGACGGAGTAGATATTGATGTTTTAAGAAAGCCTTAGCATGCAAGCTAAGCTTTTTTTCTTTCTTTTTCTTTTTTTTGTAACGTATCCTGCCTTTACTGATATCTAAATGAAAAGTCAGAAAAGAAGACCAACAATAACACATTTGTGAAAAAACATAACATAAAAATATTGGCGACATAAAACCAGTCATTATGTAAGTTCTGCAGCTGTTTATGCACTGACTTAAGCCAAGTCAACAGTCTACCACCCTGGGAGCTATGTCTTTGTTATTATGTTTGGCTTTTTCTTTAGCAGACCAGTATGTTTGCCTTCTGTAACAATGTTGAAAGAGAGAAATAGTAGTCATTATTGAGAGATACGGGTTTAAATAATGTCTTTTAGTCACAACTTTCTAAAACTGACTCAACTTAGATTTTTGAAAAAAGGTCTTTAAAGGTAATGCCTGACAAGCTTTAGTTCTCCCATTGTAAAACATCTTAATTTCATTAAAGAATAAGACAACAAAGGATCAACTCATGGGGCATTTCCTTCCTACTTCTTACCTCAATTAAGGTATCTATTCCAACTCCGTTTTTTCTAAAAGTGACTATCCCTTCTTAAGACTAGGGATGAGCCGAACACCCCCCGGTACGGTTCGCACCAGAACCTGCGAACGGACCGAAAGTTCGCGCGAACTTTAGAACCCTATTAAATACAGTGGATGCGAACGTTCAAAATCAAAACTGCTAATTATAACGGCTAATATGCAAGTTATTGTCCTAAAAAGGGTTTGGGGACCCGGGTCCTGCCCCAGGGGACATGTATCAATGCAAAAAGAAGTTTTAAAAACTGAAGTTTTTTCAAGATTTTAATGATGCATAAAGTGAAAAAAAAAAGTGAAATATTCCTTTAAATGTCGTACCTGGGGGTGTCTAAAGTATGCCTGTGAAGTGGCACGTGTTTCCGTGTTTAGAACTGTCCCTGCACAAAATGAAATTTCTAAAGGAAAAAAAGTAATTTAAAACTGCTTGCAACTTTAATGTAATGTCTGGTCCTGGCAATATGGATGAAAATTATTGAGAAAAATGGCATGGGCACCCCCACCCCCAGCCCACTACCAGCCCCTTTGGGTCTTGTATGGATATTAAGGGGAACCCCGCACCCAAATTAAAAAAAGGCCCTATATACTCTGAACAGCAGTATACAGGCGGTGCAACAAGACAGGGACTGTAGGTTTGTTCTTAAGTAGAATCTGTTTATAATTTGGAACAGGTACGTTTTTTAAATGTAGCTCCAGCCAAAAAATATTTTTTTTAAGCTTTTTGGAAAACATAGGGAAGGGTTATCACCCCTGTAACATTTGTTTTGCTGTCTGTGCACCTGTTCAGAATATTTCATCTCACTTTCCATCCCAATGACAAATGTTTTTTGAAAATTTTGGGTTTTTAGTGAAACAAGGATTTGTGATAAAGCATCAGTGGAGAGGAGACACCTTTTTCCCATATTAACTCTTACAGTAGAGAATTTCCCTTCCATGGGGTAGATTTCCTCTCACTTTCTGTTGTCTCCTTCTGTTTGCAAGTAGGAGTCGTTTGTAAGTTGGATGTTTGAAAGTAGGGGCCTGCCGTATATACTCTGCAGAAATTTGGCCCTTAGGTGTTGGTGTTGCCACAACACTGTAAGCCCTCACAGTTACTCTTGGTGGGCGCTGGAATGCCCTGCTGTGAACTATTATATTAAGAATTGTGATCACATGCCATTGTTGAACAGTGGTAGGAAAGATTGGGCCTTTGGTGGTGGTGGTGGTGCTGGTGCCACAACCCTGTAAGTCCTCACAGTTACTCTTGGTGGGTGCAGGAATAGGCCCAGCTGTGAAATATTAGATCAAGAATTGTAATCACATGCCCCTGTTGAACTGAGGCAGAAAAATTGGGCCTTTGGTGGTGGTGGTGTTGCCACAACACTGTAAGCCCACACAGTTACTCTTGGTGGGTGCAGGAATGGGCCCTGCTGTGAATTATTAGATCAATAATTGTAATTACATGCCCCTGTTGAACAGGGGCCGAAAAATTGGGCCTTTGTTGGTGGTGGTAGTGGTGTTGCCACAACACTGTAAGCCCTCACAGTTACTCTTGGTGGGCGCAGGAATGGGCCCTGCTGTGAACTATTAGATCAATAATTGTAATTACATGCCCCTGTTGAACAGGGGCAGAAAAATTCGGCCTTTTTTGGTGGTGGTGGTGGATGGTTAACTCTTACAGTAGAGAATTTCCCTTCCATGGGGTAGATTTCCTCTCACTTTCTGTTGTCTCCTTCTGTTTGCAAGTAGGTGTCGTTTGTAAGTTGGATGTTTGAAAGTAGGGGCCTGCCGTATATACTCTGCAGAAATTTGGCCCTTAGGTGTTGGTGTTGCCACAACACTGTAAGCCCTCACAGTTACTCTTGGTGGGCGCAGGAATGGGCCCTGCTGTGAATTATTAGATCAAGAATTGTAATTACATGCCCCTGTTGAACAGGGGCATACAAATTGTGCCTTAGGCACTGGTGCCACAACACTGCAACCCCTCACAGATACTGTAGTTGGAGCACAGCAATGAGCCCTGCTGTAAAGCATTGCATCAAAAATTGTAAATTCACGCCCCTGTTAAACAGGGGCAGAAAAATTGGGCCTTAGACACTGGTGGCGGTGCCCAGAACCAAAAACGTTCTTTCAAGCTATCAGCATGATTATTGAAGAGGATAGTCACTCAGCATAACAGGATAATCACTCAGCATCAGCATAGGCAGTCTTGAAGGGATCTAACATTTCCCCAAAAATTATTCGGTTACATCAGCATCAGGTGCTTGGTAGCTGGTGGTGATACAAGACTGATTCATTTTTTATGAAGGTCAGTCTATCGACCGTGTCGGTGGACAGGCGCACCCTGTGATCAGTTACAAAGCCTCCAGCAGCACTGAATGTGCGTTCCGAAAGAACGCTGGATGCAGGACAGGCCACAACCTCAATTGCATACCTTGCAAGCTCTGGCCAGTGATCCATCCTCAAGACCCAGTAACCTAGAGGATTTTCAGTGGGAAAGGTGTCCAAGTCTGATCTTGCCCCTAGGTATTCCTGCACCATGTAAACCAGACGCTGGCGATGGTTGCTGGAAGCGATCATACCTTGGTGCTGCGTACTAAAAAATTGTCTGAACGCATCCGTCAGATGGCCACCTTCTCCACGGCTCCTTCTTTGACTGACCGGAGTCTCAGCAACACGTTGTCCAGGACCAGTAATTTGTAACCTCCCAGTCTCTCGGAACACGTTGAACAGACCTTTCTGCAAGGCCTCCCGAAGATGCTTCATCCTCTGCTCCCTCTGCGACGGCAAGATAAGGTCCGCAACCTTACCCTTGTAACGTGGATCAAGGAGGGTTGCCAGCCAGTAATGATCCCTCTCCTTGATCGCATGAAAACGAGGATCCTTCCACAGGCTTTGCAGGATCAGGGAGGCCATGCAGCGTAGGTTTGCTGAGGCATTCGGTGCGGAGTCCTCTGGGTCACTGAGGACGACATGATCCGCAGCCACCTCCTCCCAGCCACGTACAAGTCCATGGGTGTCTTGGGACTGTAATTGATCCCTTGAAGACTGCTGCTGATGCTGATGCTGATGCTGCTGAGTGCTAGGCTCCACCTCCATGCTGACACAATAATCCTCCTCCTCCTCCTCCTCCTCCTCTTCCTGTGTGATAGCCAAGCCAACAGGAACACTGTCTGGATAAAGGGGGCCTTGAGAGGGAAGGAAGTCCTCCTCTTCCTGCCTCTGTTCTGCCTCAAGTGCCCTGTCCATTATTCCACGCAGCGTGTGCTCCAACAGGTGGACAAGAGGGACAGTGTCACTGATGCATGCACTGTCACTGCTCACCATCCTCGTGGCCTCCTCAAATGGTGCCAGGACAGTGCATGCATGATCATGGCCCACTGACGTGGGGAAAAAAATCCAAGCTCCCCTGACACTATCCTGGTGCCATATTGCAACAGATACTCATTGATGGCCCTCTGCTGCGTGTGCAGCTGCTGCAGCATGGCCAACGTAGAGTTCCACCTGGTGGGCATGTCACAGACTAGGCGGTTCTTGGGCAGGTGGTAATCCTTTTGCAGGTCAGCCAGCCGAGCACTGGCATTATATGACTGGCGGAAATGGCCTGGCCTACTTCAGGACCTCCTGTAAGCCCGGGTACCTGCCCAAGAACCGCTGCACCACCAAGTTAAGGACGTGAGCCAAACAGGGCGCATGGGTCACTTGTCCCTGTCGTAGGGCAGAGAGGAGGTTGGTGCCATTGTCGGAAACCACATTTCCTGGCTCAAGCTGGCATGGTGTCAACCACCTCTGAGCCTGCCCCAGAGCTGACAGAATCTCTGCCCTAGTGTGGCTCCTGTACCCCAAGCACACCAGCTCAACCACCGCATGGCATCTTTTTGCCTGCGTATTTGCGTAGCCCCTTGAACGCCTACGGAGCACTGCTGGTTCCAAGGACAAAGCACAGGTAAAGGCAATGGAGGAAGAAGAAGAGGAGGGGGTGAGAAGAGAGGTGTGTCAGAATCACTAGTAGTAACATTTTGGAGGCGTGGTAGCGGAACAACCTCCAACACTACTGCACCTTGTCCTGCATCCTTCCCAGCTGCCAGCAGAGTCACCCAATGTGCCGTGATAGATAGGTAATGTCCCTGTCCATGCCTGCTGGACCATGAGTCAGTGGTAATATGCACCTTACCACTGACCGCCCTGTCCAGCGAGGCCAAGACATTGCCTTCCATATGCCGGTAGAGCCGGAATCGCCTTTCGTGAGAAAAAGTGGCGTTTGGGAACCTGCCACTGAGGAACCGCACATTGATTGATATTTAAATTTATATCGTGCCAAATACTGTCTTAGAGGACTGCAACTAAGCGCGCTGTACCATAAATTCATCAATCAGCCTTGGGAAAAAAAACTATTTGAGAAAAAGGGAGCAGAAAAAAAGGGAAGGCTCACGAAAGGAGCGTGAAAACAAAGTGGACATTACTAATTATTACTGATTTTGAAGTCTCTACATCCATAGTTAGGAAAAGCATTTTTAAAAAGGTGGGTTTTTAATTGCTTTTTAAAAAGAGCTTGGGGCATTGGGAGCCGGAGATGGTCAGGGAGTTGGTTCCAAAGAGCCGCGCCCATGGTCTGCATTCGTCGACCTCCCAAGGATTGGATTCCGGCGGGTGCTTGGATGATCCTATTTTGAAGCCCGAACTGCAACGCTCTAATTGGTGTGTAGTGGGGGGCCAATTCCGTGAGATAGAGTGGGCCCAAGCCCCAATATGCTCTAAACATTCAGAACCAAGATTTTGAATTGTACTCTGTGTACTATAGGTAACCAATGTAGCTGTGTCAGCACATGGGTGATGTGATGTCTATATGGTGTACCCGTAATAGTGTGTGCTGCTTGATTCTGTATAATTTGGATTTTTTTAACCCACTTAAAGGGAAGGCCAAGGCAAAAACCATTGGCAAAGTCTAGTGTGGATTGTACTAGAGCCAAAGTAAGTGTGATTTGATGTCGATATGAGAGTAGATGTCTGATCTTTCGAATAATTTGCAAATAAAATGAGGCATTTTGCATACAGGTCATGATTTGCGGAATCCAGGTGAGCTTTGCATCAAAAATAATTCCAAGGTTCTTGACTTGTCTTTTAGGTTCTGGGCAGGTACCTAGGTCAGATGGCCATTGGGATAGAATAGGAGAGGCTAAAGGTTCGCCCACTTGGAGTATTTCTGTTTTGGAGCCATTAAGGCTCAGCCAGTTTATATTCATCCAGGAATGGATGTGAGTCATGCATTCAGCTAGGGTCTGGGCGTATCTGTAGTTTTTGGAAGTGTTGACTAGGATTTGGATGTCATTGGCATATAGTTGGCCTTGTAGGCCATGTAACTGCAATATATTGGGTAGGAGGCGCATATAACAGTTGAAAAGGTATGGAGAGAGGGCAGAGCCCTGTGGAACTCCCCAGGGCACTGGGCTTATGGCTGACCTGAAAGGTCCCAGCCTAACCTGTTGGGTACGATCTTGTAGAAAAAACTGGATCCATAACAGGACAGCACCTCAAATTCCAAACTGGTCATGAAGGCGCGAGATCAGAATGTCATGATCAATGGTGTCAAAAGCCGCGGAGAGGTCCAATAGCACTAAGGCCGCCGATTCCCCAGCGTCCCTAACCCTGAGCAGTTGTTCCCTCATGGCCATCGTGGAGAGCTCTGTTCCCCTGCCCGGTCGGAACCCGGACTGGACATCATGGAATAGGCCCTCCCCTTCAGAGTATTCCTGGAGTTGTCAAGGACGATGGTTTCCATAATCTTTGCCACGAAGTGGATACTAGACATGGGTCTTAAATTATTCGGGTCTTGAAGCACTAAATTTTAATTTTTTTTTGGTATTGGCGTAACGTATGAGTGTTTACGTTTTCCTGGTATAACTCCCAGCCTCAAACTGAAGTTGATGATTGTACATAAGTCTAGAAGGAATGCTTTTGACTGGAGTTTGAAAAACCAGGCAGGGCAGAATTCATCCGCAAAGTGTGTGGGCTTCAGTTTAAGAAACATTCAACAAACTCACGGAAGGAGGCAGAGTCTACCAAATGAAAAGGCAGCAGTTGAAGTGCTAGCAATTTAGCCAAGCTAGCATTCAACCGCTGGGCATGTGGATGGCTGGGAGCGAACTTCTTTTGGCGGTGCAGCAGCTGGGGCAGGGAAATTTGCCTGGTACAATCGGACATCGGTGTATCGATAGCAGATTGTCCGCAAGTACTTGGCTGTGACACACCGAATTCTACACCTTCATTCCTCTCAGTGCAGGTTTCAGAGAGGACTGAAGGTATAGTGGGGTTGGAGATCCCAGCTGATGAGGAGCAAGGAGAGGTCTGTTTTGTTCTTTGGTGTGGATCTTTTAGGTACGCTTGCCAACGGACTGCATGGTAGTTCGACATATGTCTGGTCAAGCACGTGGTGCCCAAGCGGCTGATGTTTTGGCCACGCGAGATATGCTTTAGACATATGTTGCAAATGGCAACGGTGCGATCTGCTGCACACGTCTGAAAAAAGGCCCACACCAAAGAACTTTTGGAATAACGCAGAGACAGCAGGGCCCTGCACATGCGGAGCTCTGCGGTGTGATGCGGTCGGTGTGCTGCCCTTAAGCTGGCCCCTGGAGGGCATCCTGCCTCGTTGGAGATGTGCCTCCTCCTCCTCTCTCCTATCAGGCACCCACGTGGAGTCAATGACCTCATCATCCCCTCCCTCCTCATCACTGGAGCCAATCTGGCAGTATGCGGCAGCTGGGCGAACATGACTGCCAGATAGCTGTCCTTGTTGGGCACCCCCTCTCTCTGAGCTCACATTACTACCCCCTCTCTCCGAGCTCACGTTACTGCCTTCCTCCAGCTGGCTTCCATCATCGGAGCCTTCAAAACGCTGGGCATTCTCCTGGAGCATGTACCCAACACTCTGGTCACACAGTTTGGGGGACTCCTCAGGAGGACATGGTGGGGCTAGGGAAGGTGTGACTGATGCCATTGAGCCGAGGGAAGAGGCCGCTTTGGCAGCTGCTTTGCCAGACAAAGTACCCTGAGCCTGGGTGAGAGAGGACGAGGAGGACGGGTTGGTCATCCACTCTACCAAGTCTTGGGCATGTTACGGCTCAACATGGCCAGCTGCCGAAAAGAAGGACAAGCTTGTCCCACGGCCACGTGCTGATGAGGATGCAGCATGTCCACGACCAGCAGCACTGTTGCCTCTAGACACAGAGCATGCTTGCCCTCTTTTATTGCCTTGTGGTTGTCTGCCTCTCCTTGTTTTCCTTCCAGACATACTAATGGCCTGCAGTGAGATGTATCTGCACAAAGGTGGGATGTATATATATATATATATATATATATATATATATATATATATATATATTTGTCTGTACTGATAATGCAGCTATCAGAATCAACTGTCTGCTGTGGCATTAGTATGGGAAAAGCAGCAGCAGCAGTTAGTTTTAGGTGAAAACTGTGCAAAGAGGGACACAGTACACTGAAAATACTTGCAGCTCTCTGCCTGTGTTTTAATTATTAGAACACCACTATTAGTCACTCACTAACTGTATTCAGGTAAGCTTTAGGTGAACGCTATGCAAAGCACACAGTACACTAAGTGAAACACTGACTGTCTGCAGCTAGCACAATCACCTGCCTGCCTGTCACAGTATAGAGAAAACCAGAAATGGATCTAGCTAAACTAAATACAGTGTATAAATATATATACAACACATAGGATGCATATATATCCTCTACACACTGTAACTGCAGCTAACTGACTCGCCTGCCTGCTCTATCTAACGCAATATAAATGACACTGCCTGTCTCTATAAACTCTCTTGTTTCACAACTCCAACACACTACACAAGGCCGCCGAGCCGGCGGCCTAATATAGTGTGGGGCGTGTACTAAACCCCCTGAGCCATAATTGGCCAAAGCCACCCTGGCTTTGGCCAATTACGGCTCTCCGTTTTTTCTGCGCTGTGATTGGCCAAAGCATGTGGGTCATAGTGCATGCTTGGCCAATCATCAGCCAGCAATGCACTGCGATGCCGCAGTGAATTATGGGCCGTGACGTGCCACTCGAATTTTGGCATGAACAGCCGATGTTCGAGTCAAACATGGGTTCGACACGAACACGAAGCTCATCCCTACTTAAGACATCTATGCCTGACCTTAATGTAGCAGAGACAAACACAGCGGAAAATGTATATCAGATAGCTGAACGCACCAAACACTTGGATTCCACAGATGTTTTTATTGCATGCAGAATGCTGAGGCAATACAATAATATGCAAAAGACCTGTTATAGAAGTGTTTTAGGTGGTCAAAATGAGTATTGGCTTTTCTAGCCCTAAAGTGTGTCTTGTAGGAGAAGGAGAAAACTCACGCACAAGGAAAAAAGAAATTACGGTATGTCATTTAAAGGGGGAGAAAAAAATAAAAATTGTAACACCAAGAATGATCAAAAGGTGGCAGCAAAATAAAATCACAGGGATTTAGGTATGTTCTCTGTAAAGTCCCACAGAATTGAAGGCACTATATATGTAAAATAAAATATTGATAATAACAATAATTGTAGCACTAACCCCTAAATAGCCTTTGGATTGTTTAGGTCCTCATGCCATTGATGATGACCCACCATTTACCTATGACCCGACAATCACTGACACACCTGGAATTGTAGAATGGGTTTTGTTGAAATAGGCAAAAGCACTACAAATTAAGTAGGTAAAACACAAAAGTGATAAAGACAGCTTTAGAATACAGACAGCATAAGAACAGGCTCAACTATTGGCACAGGCAATGTCAGACAGCAGCACAACTGACAAAAGACTCTAATGGAAAATGACCTATCTATTAGTCAGTTCCTGACTAAGCCACTGGTTAGTGGTGAATTTAGCTACAATCCTTTGACTCTCTCAATGAAGTGTTCACTCTCAAGCCTTATGCCGCGTGCACACGGCCGTTTTTCTCGTCGAAAAAAACGAAATTTTTCCCATTCGACGAGAAAAACGATAGTCTGTGGGCTTTCTGTCGTTTTTTTCGACGAGAAAAACGGCATTAAAAACGACGAGAAAAATTAGAACATGTTCTAATTTTTCTCGTCGTTTTTTTCGACATGTTTTCCGCGGCAGTGTTTCCCATAGGGAAACACTGCCGCGGAGCCCACAGACGGTCGTTTTTCTCGTCAAGAGAAAAAATGACGTGAAAAACGACCGTGTGTGGGGAACAAGCTGTTCCCCCGTTTTAAATGACATTATTCACGGCGGTTTTTTAACCGCCGTGAATAATGATCGTGTGTACGCGGCATAAGAGATCTGTAATCCTGAGGAAAAATAAATGCTGCATTCCCCCATGGCGGAACATCTTTCTCAGTAGCACCAGATAACCATGGCAATCAGCTAGCACCTAGGCCTCCCACTACATCAGCACTGGCCTATAGGCCTCCCACCATGTCAGCACTCTGATGATGTCCTCACAGGTGCAGTGGCTTTCTCACTGGCTCCTCCTGCTTACAGGATTCATTTAGATTTAAGATAGGCTGCAGTTACTGGACAAGGTCAGGCTAAGGGCAAACTGTTGGGCTCTAAGCCTCACCCTCAAGTCTGCACTTCTTCTTACGGCTCTGTTTTATATTTTCATACCACTGTAGATCTCTGCTGTTAGTCTTTCAACACAACACAACTTATTCCATAGCATTCTGATCTGCGCAGCTCAAACAACAACCTAATTCTGAAGCTTGACCCTTAGCACTGCAGCATATGGCCCTGGGCTCTCAGCACAAACTGCCCAGGCACTGCACACAGCATCTCTTTCTCCTGTCCGGGCTCCAAGCCACTTCATCCAAAACAGCTACACTGTTCTAGGCTCTCTCAAGGCTCACAGTAGCTGTCCCTAAAGCCTCTAGCTAGCCCTCTAGTAGTGATGAGCCGAACACCCCCGGGTTCGGTTCGCACCAGAACCCGCGAACGGACCGAAAGTTCGAACGAACATTAGAACCCTATTAAATACAATGGATGCGAACGTTCGAATTCTAAAGTGCTAATTATAACAACTATTATGCATGTTATTGTCCTAAAAAGGGTTTGGGAACCCGGGTTCTGCACCAGGGGACATGTATCAATGCAAAAAGAAGTTTTAAAAACGGTCGTTTTTCGGGAGCAGTCATTTTAATGATGCATAAAGTGAAAAAAAAAAAGTCAAATATTCCTTTAAATATCGTACCTGGGGGGTGTCTAAAGTATGCCTGTGAAGTGCCACGTGTTTCCCGTGTTTAGAACTGTCCCTGCACAAAATGACACTTCTAAAGGAAAAAAAAGCCATTTAAAACTGCTTGCGGCTTTAATGTAATGTCTGGTCCCGGTAATATGGATGAAAATCTTTAAGAAAAATGGCATAGCTACCCCATCACCCCCCCCCCTACCCCAGCCCATTACCAGCCCCTTTGGGTCTTGTATGGATATTAAGGGGAACCCCGCACATAAAATAAAAAAGGCCCTATATACTCTGAACAGCCGTATACAGGCGGTGCATACAAGACAGGGACTGTAGGTTTGTTCTTATGTAGAATCTGTTTGTAATTTTGAACAGGTACATTGTTGAAGTGTAGCTCCAGACCAAAAATCTATTTTTAAACTTTTTGGAAAACATAGGTAAGGGTTATCACCCCTGTAACATTTGTTTTGCTGTCTGTGCCCCTGTTCAGAACATTTCACCTCACTTTCCGTCCTAATGACAACTGTTTTTGAAATGTGGTGTTTTTCTTGAAACAAGGATTGCTGATAAAGCATCAGTACAGAGGAGACACCTTTCTCCCTTATTTATTCTTACAGGAGAGAATTTTCCTTCCTAGTGGTAGATTTCCTCTCACTTCCTGTTGTCTTCTTGCGTTTGCAAGTAGGAGTCGTTTGTAAGTTGGATGTTTGAAAGTAGGGACCTGCCGTATATACTCTGCAGAAATAGGCCCCTTAGTTGTTGGTGTTGGCACAACACTGTAAGCACTCACAGTTACTCTTGGTTGGTGCTGGAACGCCCTGCTGTCAACTATTATATCAGGAATTTTAATTACATATAATTGTTGAACAGTGGTAGTAAAAATTGGGCCTTTGATGGTGGTGCTGGTGCCACAACACTGTAAGCCCTGACAGTTACTCTTGGTGGGTGCAGCAATGGGCCCTGCTGTGAATTATTAGATCAAGAATTGTAATTACATGCCCCTGTTGAACAGGGGCTGAAAAATTGGGCCTTAGGCACTGGTGGCACAACACTGCAACCCTTCACAGATACTGTACTTGGAGCACAGCAATGAGCCCTGTTGCAAAGTATTGCTTCAAAAATTGTAATGACACGCCCCTGTTAAACAGGGGCTGAAAAATTGGGCCTTAGGCACTGGTGGCACAACACTGCAACTCCTCACAGATACTGTACTTGGAGCACAGCAATGAGCCCTGTTGCAAAGTATTGCTTCAAAAATTGTAATTACACGCCCCTGTTAAACAGGGGCTGAAAAATTGGGCGTTAGGCACTGGTGGCGGCACCCATAAACAAAAATGATCTTCCAAGCTATCATCATCAATCGTATCATTGAGGACTCGGAGGAGGAGGATAGCCAGTCAACATAACAGCACAGGCACTCAGCATCAGCATCAGTCTTGAAGGGATGTGACATTTTAAAATCAATTAGTCTGTTATATCAGCATCAGGTGTGTGGTAGCTGGTGGTGATCCAAGACTGGTTCATCTTGATGAAAGTCAGTCGATCAACCGAGTCGGTGGACAGGCGCACCCTGTGATCCGTGACAAATCCTCCAGCAGCACTGAATGTGCGTTCCGAAAGAACGCTGGATGCAGGACAGGCCAGTAGCTCAATTGCATACTGTGCAAGCTCTGGCCAGTGATCCATCCTCAAGACCCAGTAAGCCAGAGGATTTTCGGTGGGGAAGGTGTCCAAGTCTGACCTTGCCCCTAGATATTCCTGCACCATGTTTATCAGACGCTGGCGATGGTTGCTGGAACCGATCATACTTTGGGGCTGCGGACTAAAGAATTGTCTGAACGCATCGGTCAGACGGCCACCTTCCCCACCGCTCCTTCTTTGACTGGCCGAAGCCTCAGCAACTCGTTGTCCAGGACCAGGAGTTTGCAACCTCCCAGTCTCTGGGAACGCGTTGCACAGACCTTTCTGCAAGGCCTCCCGGAGTTGTCTCATCCTCTGCTCCCTCTGCGACGGTAACATAAGGTCCGCAACCTTACCCTTGTACCGTGGATCAAGGAGAGTGGCCAGCCAGTAATGGTCCCTCTCCTTGATCCGAAGAATACGAGGATCCTTCCGCAGACTTTGCAGGATCAGGGAGGCCATGCAGCGTAGGTTTGCTGAGGCATTCGCTCCGGAGTCCTCTGGGTCACTAAGGACGACATGATCCGCAGCCACCTCCTCCCAGCCACGTACAAGTCCACTGGTTTCTTGGGACTGTAAATCATCCCTAAAAGACTGCTGCTGATGATGCTGAGTGCCAGCCTCCACCTCCATGCTGACACAATCCTCCTCCTCCTCCTCCTCCTCCTCCTCCTCCTCCTCTTCCTGTGCGATGGGTGGGACAGAAGGAACACTGTCTGGGTAAAGGGGGCCTTGAGAGGCAAGGAAGTCCTCCTCTTCCTGCCTCTGTTCTGCCTCAAGTGCCCTGTCCATTATTCCACGCAGCGTGTGCTCCAACAGGTGGACAAGAGGTACAGTGTCACTGATGCATGCACTGTCACTGCTCACCATCCTCGTGGCCTCCTCAAATGGTGCCAGGACAGTGCATGCATCCCTGATCATGCCCCACTGGCGTGGAGAAAAAAAACCAAGCTCCCCTGACCCTATCCTGGTGCCGTAGTCGCACAGGTACTCATTGATGGCCCTCTGCTGCGTGTGCAGCCGCTGCAGCATGGCCAACGTTGAGTTCCACCTGGTGGGCATGTCACATATAAGGCGGTTCTTGGGCAGGTTCAACTCCTTTTGCAGCTCAGCCAGGCGAGCACTGGCATTATAAGATCTGCGGAAATGCACACAGACTTTCCTGGCCTGCCTCAGGACATCCTGTAAGCCCGGGTACCTGCCCAAGAAGCGCTGCACCACCAGGTTAAGGACGTGAGCCACACAGGGCACATGGGTCAGTTGTCCCTGTCGGAGGGCGGAGAGGAGGTTGGTGCCATTGTCGCAAACCACCATTCCTGGCTTAAGCTGGCGTGGCGTCAACCACCTCTCGGCCTGGCCCTGCAGAGCAGACAGGACCTCTGCCCCAGTGTGGCTTCTGTCCCCCAAACACACCAGCGCAAGCACGGCATGGCATCTTTTTGCCTGCGTACTTGCGTAGCCCCGTGAACGGCTACAGAGCACCGCTGGTTCATAGGACAAACCACAGGAAGAGGCCATGGAGGAAGAAGAAGAGGAGGGGGTGGAGGAGAGAGGTGTGTCACAACCAGTAGTAGCATTTTGGAGGCGTGGCGGTGGGACAACCTCCAACACTACTGCACCTTGTCCTGAATCCTTCCCAGCTGCCAAAAGAGTGACCCAATGGGCCGTGAAAGAAAGGTAACGTCCCTGTCCATGCCTGCTGGACCATGAGTCAGCGGTAATATGCACCTTACCGCTGACCGCCCTGTCCAGCGAGGCCAAGACATTGCCTTCCACATGCCGGTAGAGAGCCGGAATAGCCTTCCGTGAGAAAAAGTGGCGTTTGGGAACCTGCCACTGAGGAACCGCACATTGCACAAACTCACGGAAGGGGGCCGAGTCTACCAACTGAAAAGGCAGCAGTTGAAGCGCTAGCAATTTAGCCAAGCTAGCATTCAACCGCTGGGCATGTGGATGGCTGGGAGTGAACTTCTTTCGACGGTCCAGCAGCTGGGGCAGGGAAATTTGCCTGCTAGAATCGGACGTCGGTGTACTGCTAGCAGAGTGGGCGCAAGTACTTGGCTGTGACACACCTAATTCTACACCTTCATTCCTCTCAGTGCATGTTTCAGAGAGGACTGAAGTTATAGTGGGGTTGGAGATCCCAGCTGATGCGGTGCAAGGAGAGGTCCGCTTTGTTCTTTGGTGTGGGTCTTTGAGGTAGGCTTGCCAACGAGCTGCATGGCAGGTCAACATATGTCTGGTCAGGCATGTGGTACCCAAGCGGCTGATGTTTTGGCCACGCGATATACGCTTGAGACATATGTTGCAAACAGCAGCTGTGCGATCTGATGCACTAGCCTCAAAAAAGGCCCACACCAAAGAACTTTTTGAATGACGGGCAGAGGCAGCGCCCTGCACAGGCGGAGCTCTGCGGTGTGATTCCGTCGGTGTACTGCCCTTACGCTGGCCACCAAAGGGCATCCTGCCTCGTTGGAGATGTGCCTCCTCCTCATCCTCCTCCTCCTCCTCTCTCCTATTAGGCACCCACGTGGAGTCATTGACCTCATCATCCCCTCCCTCCTCATCACTGGAGCCAATCTGGCAGTATGCTGCAGCTGCTGGAACATGACTGCCAGATTGGTGTCCTTCTTGAGCATCCCCTCTGTCTGCTCTCACGCTACTGCCTTCCTCTAGCTGGGTTTCATCATCAGACCCTTCGAAACGCTGGGCATCCTCCTGGAGCATGTACCCAACACTGTGCTGAAACAGTTCGGGGGACTCCTCAGGAGGAGGACATGGTGGGTCTAGGGAAGGAGTGACTGATGATTTGTCTGACATTGATACCAGGGAAGACGACGCTTTGGCAGCTGCTTTTCCAGTACCCTGAGCCTGGGTGAGAGAGGATGAGGAGGAGGAGGAGGGCTTGGTCATCCACTCTACCAAGTCTTCGGCATGATGTGGCTCAACATGTCCAGCTGCCGAAAAGAAGGACAAGCGTGTCCCATGGCCATGTGCTGATGACAATGCACCGCGTCCACGACCAGCACTGTTGCCCCCAGACACAGAGCCTGCTTGCCCTCTTTTATTGCCTCCTGACTGTCTGCCTCTCCTTGTTTGCCTTCCAGACATTCTAATAGATGGCCTGCAGGGAGATGGGAAAAAAGCAATAAGGGCTACCTTCAGGTGTCCTTCTCTGTCCCTTGAAACAAGGACTTTCACAGTGAAAGAAACTGACACTGTCCCTACCTAGAGTTTTCTGTCCCTAGAATAAATGTTTTTTTTAATCACAAATAGCACAAGGACAATTCACTCAATGTCTCTCCAGGTCCCTGGAAACAAGGACTTGCAGAGTGAAAGAAACTGACACTGTCCCTACCTAGAGTTTTCTGTCCCTAGAATAAATGTTTTTTTTAAGCACAATATAGCACAAGGAAAATTAACTCACTGTCCTTACAGGTCCCTGGAAACAAGGACTTGCAGAGTGAAAAAAAAAAAACACTCTCCCTACCTACAGTTTTCTGTCCCTAGAAAAAATGTTTTTTTTAAGCATAATATAGCACAAGGACAATTAACTCACTGTCCTTACAGGTCCCTGGAAACAAGGACTTGCAGAGTGAAAGAAAAAAAACACTCTCCCTACCTACAGTTTTCTGTCCCTAGAAAAAATGTTTTTTTTAATCACAATATAGCACAAGGAAAATTAACTCACTGTCCTTACAGGTCCCTGGAAACAAGGACTTGCAGAGTGAAAGAAAAAAAACACTCTCCCTACCTACAGTTTTCTGTCCCTAGAATAAATGTTTTTTTTAATCACAATATAGCACAAGGAAAATTAACTCACTGTCCTTACAGGTCCCTGGAAACAAGGACTTGCAGAGTGAAAGAAACTGACACTGTCCCTACCTAGAGTTTTCTGTCCCTAGAATAAATGTTTTTTTTAAGCACAATATAGCACAAGGACAATTAACTCACTGTCCTTACAGGTCCCTGGAAACAAGGACTTGCAGAGTGAAAGAAAAAAAACACTCTCCCTACCTACAGTTTTCTGTCCCTAGAAAAAATGTTTTTTTTAATCACAATATAGCACAAGGAAAATTAACTCACTGTCCTTACAGGTCCCTGGAAACAAGGACTTGCAGAGTGAAAGAAACTGACACTGTCCCTACCTAGAGTTTTCTGTCCCTAGAATAAATGTTTTTTTTAAGCACAATATAGCACAAGGAAAATTAACTCACTGTCCTTACAGGTCCCTGGAAACAAGGACTTGCAGAGTGAAAGAAACTGACACTGTCCCTACCTAGAGTTTTCTGTCCCTAGAATAAATGTTTTTTTTAAGCACAATATAGCACAAGGACAATTAACTCACTGTCCTTACAGGTCCCTGGAAACAAGGACTTGCAGAGTGAAAGAAACTGACACTGTCCCTACCTAGAGTTTTCTGTCCCTAGAATAAATGTTTTTTTTAAGCACAATATAGCACAAGGAAAATTAACTCACTGTCCTTACAGGTCCCTGGAAACAAGGACTTGCAGAGTGAAAGAAACTGACACTGTCCCTACCTAGAGTTTTCTGTCCCTAGAATAAATGTTTTTTTTTAAGCACAATATAGCACAAGGACAATTAACTCACTGTCCTTACAGGTCCCTGGAAACAAGGACTTGCAGAGTGAAAAAAAAAAAACACTCTCCCTACCTAGAGTTTTCTGTCCCTAGAAAAAATGTTTTTTTTAAGCACAATATAGCACAAGGACAATTAACTCACTGTCCTTACAGGTCCCTGGAAACAAGGACTTGCAGAGTGAAAGAAAAAAAACACTCTCCCTACCTACAGTTTTCTGTCCCTAGAAAAAATGTTTTTTTTAATCACAATATAGCACAAGGAAAATTAACTCACTGTCCTTACAGGTCCCTGGAAACAAGGACTTGCACAGTGAAAGAAAAAAAACACTCTCCCTACCTACAGTTTTCTGTCCCTAGAAAAAATGTTTTTTTTAATCACAATATAGCACAAGGAAAATTAACTCACTGTCCTTACAGGTCCCTGGAAACAAGGACTTGCAGAGTGAAAGAAACTGACACTGTCCCTACCTAGAGTTTTCTGTCCCTAGAATAAATGTTTTTTTTAAGCACAATATAGCACAAGGAAAATTAACTCACTGTCCTTACAGGTCCCTGGAAACAAGGACTTGCAGAGTGAAAAAAAAAAACACTCTCCCTACCTACAGTTTTCTGTCCCTAGAAAAAATGTTTTTTTTAAGCATAATATAGCACAAGGACAATTAACTCACTGTCCTTACAGGTCCCTGGAAACAAGGACTTGCAGAGTGAAAGAAAAAAAACACTCTCCCTACCTACAGTTTTCTGTCCCTAGAAAAAATGTTTTTTTTAATCACAATATAGCACAAGGAAAATTAACTCACTGTCCTTACAGGTCCCTGGAAACAAGGACTTGCAGAGTGAAAGAAAAAAAACACTCTCCCTACCTACAGTTTTCTGTCCCTAGAATAAATGTTTTTTTTAATCACAATATAGCACAAGGAAAATTAACTCACTGTCCTTACAGGTCCCTGGAAACAAGGACTTGCAGAGTGAAAGAAACTGACACTGTCCCTACCTAGAGTTTTCTGTCCCTAGAATAAATGTTTTTTTTAAGCACAATATAGCACAAGGACAATTAACTCACTGTCCTTACAGGTCCCTGGAAACAAGGACTTGCAGAGTGAAAGAAAAAAAACACTCTCCCTACCTACAGTTTTCTGTCCCTAGAAAAAATGTTTTTTTTAATCACAATATAGCACAAGGAAAATTAACTCACTGTCCTTACAGGTCCCTGGAAACAAGGACTTGCAGAGTGAAAGAAACTGACACTGTCCCTACCTAGAGTTTTCTGTCCCTAGAATAAATGTTTTTTTTAAGCACAATATAGCACAAGGAAAATTAACTCACTGTCCTTACAGGTCCCTGGAAACAAGGACTTGCAGAGTGAAAGAAACTGACACTGTCCCTACCTAGAGTTTTCTGTCCCTAGAATAAATGTTTTTTTTAAGCACAATATAGCACAAGGACAATTAACTCACTGTCCTTACAGGTCCCTGGAAACAAGGACTTGCAGAGTGAAAGAAACTGACACTGTCCCTACCTAGAGTTTTCTGTCCCTAGAATAAATGTTTTTTTTAAGCACAATATAGCACAAGGAAAATTAACTCACTGTCCTTACAGGTCCCTGGAAACAAGGACTTGCAGAGTGAAAGAAACTGACACTGTCCCTACCTAGAGTTTTCTGTCCCTAGAATAAATGTTTTTTTTAAGCACAATATAGCACAAGGACAATTAACTCACTGTCCTTACAGGTCCCTGGAAACAAGGACTTGCAGAGTGAAAAAAAAAAAACACTCTCCCTACCTAGAGTTTTCTGTCCCTAGAAAAAATGTTTTTTTTAAGCACAATATAGCACAAGGACAATTAACTCACTGTCCTTACAGGTCCCTGGAAACAAGGACTTGCAGAGTGAAAGAAAAAAAACACTCTCCCTACCTACAGTTTTCTGTCCCTAGAAAAAATGTTTTTTTTAATCACAATATAGCACAAGGAAAATTAACTCACTGTCCTTACAGGTCCCTGGAAACAAGGACTTGCACAGTGAAAGAAAAAAAACACTCTCCCTACCTACAGTTTTCTGTCCCTAGAAAAAATGTTTTTTTTAATCACAATATAGCACAAGGAAAATTAACTCACTGTCCTTACAGGTCCCTGGAAACAAGGACTTGCAGAGTGAAAGAAACTGACACTGTCCCTACCTAGAGTTTTCTGTCCCTAGAATAAATGTTTTTTTTAAGCACAATATAGCACAAGGACAATTAACTCACTGTCCTTACAGGTCCCTGGAAACAAGGACTTGCAGAGTGAAAGAAAAAAAACACTCTCCCTACCTACAGTTTTCTGTCCCTAGAAAAAATGTTTTTTTTAAGCACAATATAGCACAAGGAAAATTAACTCACTGTCCTTACAGGTCCCTGGAAACAAGGACTTGCAGAGTGAAAGAAAAAAAACACTCTCCCTACCTACAGTTTTCTGTCCCTAGAAAAAATGTTTTTTTTAATCACAATATAGCACAAGGAAAATTAACTCACTGTCCTTACAGGTCCCTGGAAACAAGGACTTGCAGAGTGAAAGAAACTGACACTGTCCCTACCTAGAGTTTTCTGTCCCTAGAATAAATGTTTTTTTTAATCACAATATAGCACAAGGAAAATTAACTCACTGTCCTTACAGGTCCCTGGAAACAAGGACTTGCAGAGTGAAAGAAACTGACACTGTCCCTACCTAGAGTTTTCTGTCCCTAGAATAAATGTTTTTTTTAAGCACAATATAGCACAAGGACAATTAACTCACTGTCCTTACAGGTCCCTGGAAACAAGGACTTGCAGAGTGAAAGAAAAAAAACACTCTCCCTACCTACAGTTTTCTGTCCCTAGAAAAAATGTTTTTTTTAAGCACAATATAGCACAAGGAAAATTAACTCACTGTCCTTACAGGTCCCTGGAAACAAGGACTTGCAGAGTGAAAGAAAAAAAACACTCTCCCTACCTACAGTTTTCTGTCCCTAGAAAAAATGTTTTTTTTAATCACAATATAGCACAAGGAAAATTAACTCACTGTCCTTACAGGTCCCTGGAAACAAGGACTTGCAGAGTGAAAGAAACTGACACTGTCCCTACCTAGAGTTTTCTGTCCCTAGAATAAATGTTTTTTTTAATCACAATATAGCACAAGGAAAATTAACTCACTGTCCTTACAGGTCCCTGGAAACAAGGACTTGCAGAGTGAAAGAAACTGACACTGTCCCTACCTAGAGTTTTCTGTCCCTAGAATAAATGTTTTTTTTAAGCACAATATAGCACAAGGACAATTAACTCACTGTCCTTACAGGTCCCTGGAAACAAGGACTTGCAGAGTGAAAGAAAAAAAACACTCTCCCTACCTACAGTTTTCTGTCCCTAGAAAAAATGTTTTTTTTAATCACAATATAGCACAAGGAAAATTAACTCACTGTCCTTACAGGTCCCTGGAAACAAGGACTTGCAGAGTGAAAGAAACTGACACTGTCCCTACCTAGAGTTTTCTGTCCCTAGAAAAAATGTTTTTTTTAATCACAATATAGCACAAGGACAATTAACTCACTGTCCTTACAGGTCCCTGGAAACAAGGACTTGCAGAGTGAAAGAAACTGACACTGTCCCTACCTAGAGTTTTCTGTCCCTAGAATAAATGTTTTTTTTAAGCACAATATAGCACAAGGACAATTAACTCACTGTCCTTACAGGTCCCTGGAAACAAGGACTTGCA
Source organism: Rana muscosa (assembly GCA_029206835.1). Classification (NCBI taxonomy): domain Eukaryota; kingdom Metazoa; phylum Chordata; class Amphibia; order Anura; family Ranidae; genus Rana; species Rana muscosa. The sequence goes on along the minus strand of CM055122.1, from coordinate 605,637,080 downwards.
GAGTGAAAGAAACTGACACTGTCCCTACCTAGAGTTTTCTGTCCCTAGAATAAATGTTTTTTTTAAGCACACTATAGCAGAAGCACAAAACACACTGACACTCTCCCTACCTATCCTTCTCTTTCCCTAAACTAAAGGAATCCAGGTTAAGCAAGAAAGAAATAACAGTCACTGTCCCTGCCTATGCTACTCTATCCCTGCTCCGGAACACACTACACTAGGCCGCCGTGCTGGCGGCCTTTTATAGTGTGGGGCGTGTACTAAACACCCTCAGCAATAATTGGCCACAGGCATCCTGCCTGTGGCCAATCATTGCTCTCCTCGCTGCCGGCGCTGTGATTGGCCAAGCATGCGGGGTCACAGTGCATGCTTGGCCAATCACAGCGCCTGGATGACACTGCGATGGCGTAGTGCATTGTGGGCCGTTCGCGTCACTCGAATTTGGCGCGAACGGCCCAAATCGTTCGATCTTCGTCGAACGATCGAACAGCCAATGTTCGAGTCGAACGTATGTTCGACTCGAACACGAAGCTCATCCCTACCCTCTAGTTACAAAATCTAAAATTACAACAATTGCTTTTAATACTTGGTACATGAGCTACCTTGCCAATCTGCAAAACATGGTCAGTAAAGATTTGTGCACTACAGCAAACTTGCAACCCAGAAGCAGGGCCACAAGGGTCAGCTGGAAGGGCTATCAGTAGAGATGGCCTTGCTGTTCGCGGCGAACTTTGCGCGTTCACTATTCGCCGAACCGGCGAACATATGGCGCTATTTGGGGCCGCCATATTCTTTTACATTGTGAAGAACTTTGTCCCATGACACATTCATCATGTGGTACAGGACAGCCAATTGAGACATTTCAGCACATGGACATACCCCCTACCTTATAAATAGACCTGATCTGGCTGCCATTTCACATTTTGTCTTTTGTCAGTGTAGGGAGAGGTTGCTGTGTGGAGCAGGGACAGACTGTAGTGACACAAATCGCTAACTAATTGGTCCACAAAAGTCCTTTTAAGGACTGGTATAGGTGCACTATTGTTTGGTGTGCAGTATATAGGGGTGTAATACACTTATAATATACTTTAAAATATAGAAAGCATATTATAGTGCAGGGCTTAAAATTTCAAGTCCTGAGCTACTAGCCAGGCCTCAAGGGTTACTCGCCACCAGTTGCCCCACCCAGCCCGCCCCGCCACTAATTCCGCCCCTAAACACGCTCTCATAAAATTATACTTAAATGTATTATGCAGAATTAAGTTATAAAAATAAATATTAACAACAACTGTATCCGTTCCCACCAATGCAGGCTGTGTGTGTCCACTGTGCAGCCTTGTGCCCACCAATGCAGCCTTGTGCCCAGTGCCCACCATGCAGCTTTGTGCCAGCCAATGCAGCTTTGTGTCCACCATGCAGCCTTGTGCCCACCAATGCAGCCTTGTGCCCACCAATGCAGGCTTGTGTATCCTTGTTTCCACCATGCAGCCTTGTGCCCACCAATGCAGCCTTGTGCCCAGTGCCCACATGCAGCCTTGTGCCCACCAATGCAGCATTGTGCCCAGTGCCCACCAATGCAGCCTTTTGCCCACCAATGCAGCCTTGTGCCCACCATGCAGCCTTGTGCCCACTAATGCAGCTTTGTGTTCACCATTCAGCCTTGTGTTCACCATGCAGCCGGGTGCCCACCATGCAGCCTTGTGCCCACCAATGCAGCTTTGTGTCCACCATGCAGCCTTGTGCCCAGGGCCCACCAATGCAGCCTTGTTCCCAGTGCCCACCAATGCAGCCTTGTGCCCACCAATGCAGCTTTGTGTCCACCATGCAGCCTTGTGCCCAGTGCCCAGCAATGCAGTCTTGTGTCCACCATGCAGCCTTGTGCCCACCAATGCAGTCTTGTGTCCACCAATGCAGCTGTGTGCCCAGTGCCCACCAATGCAGTCTTGTGTCCACCATGCAGCCGTGTGCCCAGTGCCCACCATGCAGCCTTGTGCCCACCTTGCAGCATTGTGCCCACCAATGCAGTCTTGTGCCCACCAATGCAGCCTCGTGCCCACCTTGCAGCATTGTGCCCACCAATGCAGTCTTGTGCTCACCAATGCAGTCTTGTGTCCACCATGCAGCCGTATGCCCAGTGCCCACCAATGCAGTCTTGTGTCCACCATGCAGCCATGTGCCCAGTGCCCACCATGCAGCCTTGTGCCCACCTTGCAGCCTTGTGCCCACCAATGCAGTCTTGTGTCCACCTTGCAGCCTACCTGTACAGCTGAGGAGAGGAACAGGAGAGCCGCCCAGGTGTTCAGAGCGCAGCGCGGGGAACACAACGATAACAGCTTTAATTTCAATAGCCGTGTTCCCCCCGCGCAACATCATATACAGCCCTGCCCCCTGGCCGGGGAACTTTGATTGACAGATCACCCGTCACTGGGATTGGACGGCTGATCTGTCTATCAAAGTCCGGGGACCAGAAGGAGGGGCTGTATCTGAGAGGAGCGGCGGAGAACACGGCTATTGAAATGAAAGCTGTTATCACTGTGTTCCCCGAGCCGCGCTCTGAATACCTGGGTGGCTCTCTCTCTCTCTTCCCCTCCCTGATCGCTGGGAGAAGGACTCCCATTTCACATAGGCTGATGGCTCTCCCCCCCTCCGCTCTTAGGCAGCCCTTCCTCGCCAGCCCTCAAAATCCACTCGCAAAATGCGAGCAAGCGACTGGATTTTTTGAGGGCTGTTATAGTGCATTTGTATTGTGCAGAATTGTGACTGCTGAGCGGTTCTGCAGCTGTCTTTTGTCAGTGTAGGGAGAGGTTGCTGTGTGGAGCAGGGACAGACTGTAGTGACACAAATCGCTAACTAATATAGGTCCACAAAAGTCCTTTTAAGGACTGGTATAGGTGTACTATTGTTTGGTGTGCAGTATATAGGGGTGTAATACACTTATAATATACTTTCTAATATAGAAAGCATATTATAGTGGATTTGTATTGTGCAGCATTGTGAATGCTGAGCGGTTCTGCAGCGATACTACAACTACAAAGAGTGACAAACGCAATTCGAAAAAATTATTATAACTGGTGTGATAGACCAGTGGCCCCCCAAAACGAAAGATTGAAGCGGGGTGTTATATACCTTCTTCCACATATACTGCGCTTCTCTAGAGACTTTTGTCACAGGGTCATTTAAAAAATGACAGGCAGAGGAAGAGGCAGGCCCTTCCGCAGGGGTGGTAGGGGTAGGGCAGGAGCACCAGGCCGGAGCTAAAGTGGGAAGTTGCAGAAGGTGCGTTCGATTACATCAAAGTACGCACCAGACTTGGTTGAGTGGCTCACTCAGCCTTCCTCTTCTGCACCCTCCTCATTCTCTCTATCTGCACCCTCTTCACTCTCTGCTGTGTGCACCCCCAAAGACACTACCACCAACACCACCATATACCCTTCGCTTGAGTCACAGGAATTATTTTCCGATCCATCACAAGACATTTCCGATGCGCAGCCATTCTTGGCATTGGATCAGGAAGAGGAGGTAGCAACAACCGCCACTCAGCAGTCTAACGACAGTACCCAGATCAGCCCAAGGAGGTTGGTCCCCGCTGTTGCTGCCTACTCCGAGATATCTAATGTTAGTGGTGGGGAAGGTGACGTCGATGATGACGTGTCTATGGACGTCACGTGGGTGCTCACAAGAGAGGAAGAGGAGGGGAGTTCAGAAGGAGAGATGGACCAGCAGATAGGGAGGAGAAGCAGGCAGAACTTACATTGCACAGGAGGGACAAACCAGACTGCTAATGTATCAGGAGCGAGCCATCAACCATGTACGGTCACATCTGGAGCTCCCAGGACACCGACACATGGCTCCGCAGTGTGGGCTTTTTTTAACGTGTCCGCTGCTGACAATAGTGTTGCCATCTGCAGCCTTTGTAGTCAACGCATAAGTTGCGGTAAGCCCAACACTCACCTAGGGACGACCGCCTTAAGAAGGCACATGAACTCCCATCACCGAGTCCAGTGGGAGCAACGCCGTCAGAACCCACAAAGCCACACTCCAGGCTCTCACCGTCCAGCCTCTTCTACTTCTCCTCTCTCCTCACAATTGTCCTCCACTCCACCTTCCATCATGCCGTCCTCACGTTTTTCTGGAAAAAGGCAGACTTCTGTGGGCCAAATGTTCGAGCGTAAAAAAATGATGACGCCGGATAACCCTCTTGCCCAACGGTTGACCGCTGGCTTGTCGGAACTGATAGCCCGCCAACTACTGCCAAATTAACTGGTGGACTCGGAGGCCTTTCGAAAATTTGTGGCCATTGGAACACCACAATGGAAGGTCCCAGGAAGGAAATATTTCTCGCAGAAGGGCCTCACAGAACTATATGGCCATGTTCAGCGGCAAGTGAGTGTATCTCTGGCACACAGTGTCGGTGCTGCCAAGATACATCTGACCACAGACACGTGGTCTAGTAAACACGGGCAGGGAAGGTATATAACTTTTACTGCCCACTGGGTGAACCTTCTGACGGCCGTCAAGCATGTAACCTGTGGCACCCGTGTAGATTTGGTTTTACCGCCACGGATTGCATGCAGGCCTGCCTCTTCTTCTCCTCCTCCTACTCCATCCTCCCTCTCCTCCTCGGCTGACTCCTCCTTTTCCACTGCTACCATCTCTTCCGCTGCGCCGCCCAAGATCCCCAGAACCTATTCGACATGCCAGGTGAGACGTTGCCATGCTGTGCTGCGTCTGTTGTGCCTGGAAGCCAAGAGCCACACTGGCCCTGCACTCCTTTCAGCTTTGCGTTCACAGGCAGATCAGTGGCTAACACCGCTCAATTTGACAGTTGGTAAAGTGGTGTGTGACAACGGTGCCAAACTGCTGAGCGCGTTGAAACAGGGCAAAGTTACACACGTGCCATGCATGGCACACGTCTTGAACTTGGTCGTGCAGCGATTCGTTGTCAAATACCCTGGGGTCCAGGACATCTTGCGGCAGGCAAGGAAAATCTCAGCCCATTTCAGAAGATCTTACACGGCCATGGCTCGCCTTGCTGACATTCAGCGGCGACACAATCTGCCCATCAGACGTCTTATTTGTGACTGCCTGACACAATGGAACGCAACCTTGTATATGCTTGATAGGCTGCTCCAGCAGAAACGTGCAGTTAACGACTACCTGTACGAACGCTGCGGCAGGACAGGTTCTGGGGAGCTTGTTTTTTTTTCACCGCGCCAGTGGCTGCTCATACGCGACGCATGCAGACTTCTGCGGCCAGTTGATGAGATCACCAAACTGGTCAGTCGCAGCCATGGCGCCATCAGTGACATCGTACCTTACGCCTTCTTTATGGAGCATGCATTGCGTTGTGTCATTGATCAAGCCGTCGAGGAGCAGGAGCAGGAAGATGAGGAAGTCGCAATGCTGGATGAATTCCCAGAGGGGGCTACTCCATCTGAGACAAGTCAACAACAGGAGTCTGAAGAGGAGTCAGAGAATGATGGTGTCGGGGCAGATGAGGAGGAGCAAGAAGAGCATGCTTTAAACCTGGATTTCCGTGGATGGGGGGAGGAGAACAAGGATGACATTATCCTGGATGATGAGCAGTGAGCAGTAGCCAGGCCACCACACCGCTTCCAGTTAATGCAAATGGGGGCCTTCATGCTCCAGTGTTTTAAGAGGGACCCCTGTAAAAAAAGCATAAAGGGCAAGGACCAGTACTGGGTGGCAACGTACTTAGACCCCCCGGTACAAATAAAAAATGCTACCACCATCACAGAGGGCTGTCAGAATGGAGCACTTCCAGGCCTTGCTTAGAGAAATGCTGCATTCTGCTTTTGTGTGCGCTGGCAGAGGAATTTTCACTCACAGAGAAACAGTTGCGGGTACCAATCCAACAGCGCCTGCAAGAAGAGGGCGGTTTGAAGATGTGTTGGTCACTTCTGATATGAGATCATTCTTTCAGCCGACCCATCGACAGCTGTCATCCGGATCCAGCATCAGGGAATGCCTAGACCGTCAGGTGTCCCACTACATCGGGTTAACGGCCGATGTGGACGCTCTGAGAAGTGATGAACCCCTGGACTACTGGGTGGGCAGGCTTGACCTCTGGACAGAGCTTGCAAAATTTGCAATGGAACTGTTGGCTTGCCCCTCGTCCAGTGTCCTGTCCGAAAGGACGTTCAGCGCAGCAGGGGGGATCGTGACCGATAAGCGCACTCGCCTAGCTCACGACAGTGTTGACTACCTCACATTTTTAAAAATGAATGAGGCATGGATCTCGGAGGAATTCAACACATGTGACCAGTAGACCATGTTTGATTCAAATTCCTCATGACAGGCCACAAATATCCGCCACCACCCATAACAATTCATGGTCCCTGTTTTAGGTAAATACAGTGGCATAAAAGGCCTTTTATGTCCGTTGAATGCCTACATTTTGGGGCCTGTAATGGCTTTTACAGACGTGTGAATGGACCCTATATGTATTTGACATGTATTTACCGGCTGTTGTCAGTTCTGGCTGATTTAGGCCAAGCTATTACACTAAAACCGAGCAATATTACAAAAAAGCAAAATACACGTTATAACTGTATAAACGGTGATAGATTTGTACCTTCAAGGGAGATTTCAGGACTACTGCGGGCCATTTTCATAATAGTTTCCTTTACTGCATATTTGTGCAATCTACATATAACATCCCTGGCTTTCTCCATGTTTTATGTAGTATACGTGGGGACACGATGTACCCGATCTATCTCAATGCGTTTCGGCGCGGAGGCCCCCATAATCTGACCAAATACTTTTTGGACTACTGAGGCTAATTCGGCTGTTTGAATTGTTTCGGGTAGCCCTTTTATACGGATGTTCTGCCTTCTGTCTCTATTCTCATAGTCGTCCAATTGATCCTTATATGAGTTTAGGGCATCCTCATGTTCTTTAATGGAGTCTTGAACCTCCGCCACTACCTGTACCATTGCGTCCTGGCTCTCTTCCACACTTTTCACCCTATGCCCCAGTGCCCGTGTATCTTCACAAGTCATCTACCGCTTGCTGGCAGGACTGATCCACCGCACTAATTAGCTGCTGAATATCAGTCTTTGTAGGAAGAGCCCTCAGTAGTTCCCTAATTTCCCTAATTTCCATCGCTGTGTCCCCCTCCCTTAGCGCTGTGGTCCGCTTCTCCCCCTCTTCCAGTGAGGGGCTTGTGGGTTTTGTGACCTGTGGATTCGATTTTTCTCCTTGTGTCTTAGAGCTATGACTGGGACCAGCCGTTGCTTGGTTCTCCTCCCCCGCTGCCAGTTCCTCCTCCAATGTCAGGGTTCCTCTCCCCACTGCTGCCGGATCCCCCTTTGGAGATATTGCCATTCCATTTGAGGGTTCAGGGGGGCTATCTTGGACAATTTTTGCCCTTTCCATATTGTGGCTCCCCTTTTCATGCATCAAACAGCCCTGCCCCTGCACTGCAGTTTCTTTTCCCTCACTCGGGGGATATTGTTCTACATTAGGGATGTCCCTCTCGGGGAGCTTCCTCCCCCGTCCTATTGTCGGTAAACCCCTTTCATACTCTGCATGGGCCCGTCCAGCTACTTGGACACCATGACTTGGTGTCAAGGGCTTAAAGTCTGATCGTTTACCACTATCTCCCTTAGTGTCCATAACCCCACGTCTCCTCTCTTCCTGTTTTCCTATATGCAGCCCCTGCTGTACGCAGACTTAACACGCAGGACCCTGTACCAACGCTGAGTAGTTCAGCCTCTGTTGGAAGCTATGCGCTCAAAGGGGGTTTATTATCGCTGGGGGTTTCCATTAAGTTTGATGGGTTCTAGGAATGGCAGAACAGCAACTTTACGGACTAAAGACGATTCGCGTTTTTTTGTGGAAACATTGGATCTCCCATTAGTAGAATTTGTAGATTGGAGGACACATAAACTAGGTGTCAGGGTCACCTGTGGCCAGGTGACAGATGCACACCATAGGGGGACAGGAGTGCACCGCGAGGTAGTGAACCCTATGGCTGGCTTCTGCGGATAGGAAACTGGGTGGTTGTGGAAAGCGGGACCAGAGGAGCACAACCGGGATCCCAACGGAAGCGAGAGCCAAGATTCCCCAGGGCGCGGAGTCTAAGACCCAGCTGGTCTTCTCCAGGGCCTCTAGTGGTGAGGATGTTACGCTGCAGGCTGGGACCAGGTCGCGGCCCCTGGAGTTTCCTAGCTCACGCCCCGTAGGATAAGGGGAAAAGAGGGGAAGCAGCAGCACACGATAGAGAGAACCGAATAACAAGCTGAAGGTCAGGGGCCACAAGCAGACAAGGATAACGAAGAACGAGCCGAAGGTCAAGGGTCACAAGCAGACAGGGATAGTCGGGGACAAGCCAATAACGTAACAGAGAGACAGACGTAGCACACGGCAGGCAGGAACCCAAACACACAATGCCTAACAAACACGTTGATCAGCAAAGCAGGCTTGCAGTGCACAGGTTAATATAGTGTTCAGTGATAGGGCCTGGGGTGGAGTCAGGCTGGGAGGAGATTATAAAGGAAGCCAGGTGAAGGAGGTCTGGTCTCTAGATGAACACATGAGGAGGAAGGTAAGATGGCAGACAGACATTAATGCATATCCATGACAGTACCCTCCCTCTTACGAGGCCTCCCCCTTCCCCGCCTGGGCCCAGGTTTAGAGGGAAACTTCAGATGAAACTCCTTTAACAGACGAGGTGCAAAGACCTCAGATGCAGTGATCCAAGACCTCTCCTCAGGACCAAACCCTTTCCAATGAACGAGGTACTGAAGAACGCCTTTACAGAGTCGGGAGTCCAGAATTTGACTGATCTCGTACTCCTGATTATCCTCAGAGACAGGCGCCACGGTAGGGAGAGGACGAGAGAATTTATTGAGGACTAAAGGCTTTAGAAGAGCAACATGAAAGGAGTTAGTGATTTTAAGGCTCTTAGGAATCTGGAGTTTGAAACAAACCGGATTCAGTTTAGCAGTTACCGTGTATGGACCGATGAATCATGGAGCAAACTTCAGAGAAGGAACTCGGAGCTTGATGTTCCTGGTAGAGAGCCAGACTTTGTCCCCAGGCTGAAGAGAAGGCGGTTTACGCCTGCGGCGGTCGGCAAAGCCTTTGAATTTTTCAGCAGCTGCCCGGAGGGAATCATGAACGTGACCCCAAACGGAATTGAGAGACTCCTGAACCGAAGCCAAAGCTGGAATGTCTGGAGAACAGATCATGGGAAGAGGAAGTTGAGGGTGTTTTCCATAAACTGTGAAAAAGGGTGTCTTCTGCGAACTGGTATTCACATGATTGTTATGGGAGAATTCTGCCCACGGGAGTAGAGAGGACCAATCGTCATGGTGAGAAGACACAAAGGTGCGAAGAAAGACCTCTAACTCCTGATTAACCCTCTCAGTCTGTCCATTGGATTGGGGATGGTAAGAAGAAGAAAAATCCAAGACAATATTGAGGGATTTGCAAAAGGCTCTCCAAAAAGGAGACGTGAATTGGACTCCCCTGTCGGAAACAATATGAGAAGGGACCCCATGTAGGCGGAGAATTTCCCGAATGAAAATGGGAACCAAGGCAGGGGCAGAAGGAAGACCAGGAAGAGGAACAAAATGAGCCATCTTGGAGAATCGATCGATTACCACCCAAATGACTGTATTATTCTCAGACAGTGGGAGATCGGTGATAAAATCCATGGCAATATGGACCCAGGGTTCCTTAGGAATGGGCAAGGGCATGAGGAGACCAGCAGGAGCTTGTGTGGAGGATTTGGACTGAGCACAGACATGACAAGCTTTAACGTAGTCTTTGACGTCTGAGCGGAGATTAGGCCACCAGTAGTGACGACTGATGAGTAGGAAGGATCGGAGGAATCCAGAATGCCCTGCCACCTTGGGATCATGTCCCCAACGAAGGATCTTAGCTCTTAGCTCAGTGGGGACAAAGGTCTTACCAGGCGGAATTTTAGACTTCAGGGTGGTAGAGTGGGCAACAATGCATGAGGTGGGAATGATCGGCTCAGGTTCAGGGGCGGGCTCCTCGTCCAAAGTGTCAAATGACCTAGAGAGCGCATCAGCCCGACCGTTGCAGGAACCAGGTTTGTAGGTAATCGTGAAATTAAAACGGGCAAAGAAGAGACTCCACCTGGCCTGTCTAGGATTCAGACGTTTAGCATTCTGTAGATACTGTAAATTCTTGTGATCGGTAAAGATCGTTATGGAGTGAGGGGAACCCTCCAAGAGATGACACCACTCCTCTAACGCCAATTTAATTGCGAGAAGTTCCCGATCACCAATGGCATAATTCCTCTCTGCCTGAGAATTTTTTTTGGAGAAGAACGCACATGGTTGGCGTCTCTTCTCAAAGATTTGAAGAAGCACAGCTCCCACCCCCATTGAAGAAGCGTCCACTTCAATAAAAAATGCATTCCCAGGATTTGGTCTCCTCAAGAGGGGGCCAGAAACAAAGGCCTGTTTCAGGTTGTGAAATGCAGAGACAGCTTCGGGAGGCCAGTCTCTGGCATTCACACCCTTCTTGGTCAAAGCGATAATAGGCGCGGCAATGGAAGAGTAATTCCTTATGAACTGCCTATAATAATTAGTGAAGCCAAGAAAGCGCTGTGTGGCCTTGAGGCTAGCAGGAAGAGGCCAGTTGGTGATAGCCAAGACCTTCCCAGGGTCCATACGAAGCCCCGAACATGAGACGAAGCACCCCAAAAACAGGACCTCAGAACATTCAAAGGAACATTTCTCCAGCTTGGCATAGAGATTGTTCTCTCTAAGACGTTGAAGTACAGTGCGGACATGGTTTCTGTGGACGAGCAGATTCTCAGAAAAGATCAGAATGTCATCCAGATAGATGACAACAAACTGGTACAGCAGATCTCTGAAGATTTCATTGACAAAGTTTTGAAACACGGCTGGAGCATTACACAGACCAAAAGGCATCACCAGATATTCGTAATGCCTGTCTCTAGTGTTGAATGCAGTCTTCCATTCGTCACCCTCCCGTATTCGAATGAGATTGTACGCGCCTCTGAGATCCAACTTGGTGAAAATGGAGGCACCCTTCAACCTATCGAATAGCTCAGATATTAAGGGTAAGGGGTATCGATTTTTAATAGTAACCGCATTTAAACCCCGATAATCGATGCAGGGTCTTAAGGTACCATCCTTTTTGGCAACAAAAAAGAACCCTGCCCCTGCAGGCGATGAGGATTTCCGGATGAAACCTCTCTCCAGGTTCTCTGCTACATACTCCGACATGGCCTGGGTCTCTGGGATGGACAGAGGGTAGGTACGACCCCTGGGTAGAGTTGCTCCGGGGACAAGATCAATAGCACAGTCAAAAGACCTGTGGGGAGGAAGCACCTCAGCTGATTTTTTACAGAACACATCCCGGTAATCGCTGTATGCGGCGGGAAGATCAGAAGAAACAGAAGTGGCAGCAACCGGAAGACTCTCCTTGGGGGTCACCTTGAGAAGACACGACGAGAAACATGAGGAACCCCAGGCCAGGATCTGCCCAGAGACCCAGTCCACATGTGGAGAGTGGAGCTGTAGCCAAGGGAGGCCCAATACAACTGGGGTAGAGGCCTTGGGTAGAATAAGAAAGGATATCCACTCCTGGTGGAGAATCCCTACCGACATCCTAATGGGTAGCGTCTGGAAGCGAATAGGGCCCCCTGGGAGAACAGTGCCATCAATTGCCGAGACTACCAATGGGGTAGTGAGAGGTGAAAGGGTAAGCTTCATAGAAGAAGCAGTTCTCCAATCCATAAAATTGCTGGCAGCCCCGGAATCCAGGTATGCAAGGGTTGACTGAGGAGAAGTGCCTACATGAAGGAACACCGGCAAGAGCAGGCGAGAAGGTGATGTTTCTGGGTCCAATACTCCACCTTCCAAATGTATTAGACCCGAGCGTTTCCCGGACGAAGCGAGCAGGAGTCACGAAAATGACCCTTGCCCCCACAATAGAGGCACAAGCCCAGAGTTCTGCGCCTAGCACGTTCTTCGGGGGTTAGTCTGGTCCGGCCCAGCTGCATAGGTTCTTCAGCAGGTAGAGGATGCTCCACGGAATGAAGGGAGGGGAGCTCAGACTGGCTAGGACCCAGAGAGTGCTGGCGTCTTTTTTCTAAGGACCTCTCTTGAAAACGAATGTCGATCTGGTTGCATAATGAAATTACATCGTCCAGACCGACGGGAATGGCTCTTCCCGCTAATTCGTCTTTCACTCGGTCAGAGAGGCCATGTAAAAAGGTAGCGACCAGGGCCTCATTATTCCAGCTCAATTCAGCGGTGTGGATACGGAACTGAAGAGCATATTGCCCCACTGTACTAGATTCTTGGCGAAGACGTAAGACAGCACTAGCCGCTGAAGAAGCCCGAGCTGGCTCTTCGAAGATATTACGAAAGAGCTTCAAGAATTCGGACAGACTGGAAACCACCGGATTGTTCCTCTCCCACAGGGGGGCAGCCCAGGCCAAAGCTTCACCGGAGAGGAGGGAAATGATATAGGCTACCTTAGCCCGGTCAGACAGGAAGCTTTGAGGCTGAAGCTCAAAATGAATAGTGCATTGGCTGAGAAACCCTCTGCAGGCCTTGGAGTCCCCAGAGAAACGGAACGGAGCTGGCAGTGTTAGTGAGTGTGTGGCTGCGACTGGTGCGATAGGTACAGCCGCTGGTTGTACTTGGGGTTGCGGATTCGGGGTTCCCAAGGAGACCTGAAGCTGCTCGAATCGAGAAGCCAGATCCTGGAGGAATCGCATCACCTGGGTCTGATTTGATTCCTGGGTCTCAAGTCTGCGAACTATGCCCTGCAATGGATCATCCGCGGGAAGCGGGATGTCAGCCGGGTTCATGGCTGATCAAACTGTCAGGGTCACCTGTGGCCAGGTGACAGATGCACACCGTAGGGGGACAGGAGTGCACCGCGAGGTAGTGAACCCTATGGCTGGCTTCTGCGCATAGGAAACTGGGTGGTTGTGGAAAGCGGGACCAGAGGAGCACAACCGGGATCCCAACGGAAGCGAGAGCCAAGATTCCCCAGGGCGCGGAGTCTAAGACCCAGCTGGTCTTCTCCAGGGCCTCTAGTGGTGAGGATGTTACGCTGCAGGCTGGGACCAGGTCGCGGCCCCTGGAGTTTCCTAGCTCACGCCCCGTAGGATAAGGGGAAAAGAGGGGAAGCAGCAGCACACGATAGAGAGAACCGAATAACAAGCTGAAGGTCAGGGGCCACAAGCAGACAAGGATAACGAAGAACGAGCCGAAGGTCAAGGGTCACGAGCAGACAGGGATAGTCGGGGACAAGCCAATAACGTAACAGAGAGACAGACGTAGCACACGGCAGGCAGGAACCCAAACACACAATGCCTAACAAACACGTTGATCAGCAAAGCAGGCTTGCAGTGCACAGGTTAATATAGTGTTCAGTGATAGGGCCTGGGGTGGAGTCAGGCTGGGAGGAGATTATAAAGGAAGCCAGGTGAAGGAGGTCTGGTCTCTAGATGAACACATGAGGAGGAAGGTAAGATGGCAGACAGACATTAATGCATATCCATGACACTAGGGACTCCTGTACAGCGGCCTGAACAGTGGCAACAAGTTCCTCCTAAGGGCCAATGCAGAAATTTTTAAGGAAGATACCGATCCACCTAAAAGACGAGACGGCCTAACAGATGACTCACTGAATGAAGCTATCAAGAAGGGATATGGTTTTTTTTTTAGTTTTTTTTGTGGTTTTTTTTTGTCTTTGGGGGTATGGGATTAAAAGCCCAGGTTAACTGATGTAAGGGGGTGATATGGCCGGGGCTTATGGTAAATTTTAAACGTGGTGTATATGTAAATATGTGCATGTGGAAGAAACTATTTTCTGTTGTGGGGGGGAAAAATAATATATGCCAGTATAATAAGTTATAGTATGGGGGGAGGATATAGGGGGCACTTTAATCCTAAAAAGGGTTTTCTGGATGGTACAGTTAGAAGACTTAGATATTGGGTGAATAGAAGAGAATAGCGCCTGGGACGGAGGGAATTGGAGTGGGGAACTTAGGGATAATTTGACCTTTTAGGACGGTCCCGATATAATGGGATTGGTTGAACTGGAATCAGTGAGGGGGTGGAGGCATCCGGGTACAGGGCATGTACACGGACCCATCTACCAGTTAGTTGGGAATCTCCAAGGGGGAGATATACTCGGAATATCTCTGGGGAGGGGGGGAGGGGAGGGAGGGAATGTAATAGAGTTTTTCTCGTATTTGTTTTTTTTTCTCATTCTGGTCAAAGGCAAGGATTGCAAGTATGGCTGATATTTTGAGAGATAACTATACCATTAAAAATTGTATCATATAACGTGAGGGGACTGTGTTCACAGCATAAAAGAGGCCACCTATGGCATGAACTGCATCATTATGCTACGGACATTTTACAAGAGACCCATTTCAGGGAGGGGTCTATACCCGTCATGCCTGGACACATGTTCAATCACTGGTACCATGCAACATCACCTATTGCTAGAGCAAGGGGGGTTACAATTGCTTTCAAGAAAACTTGCCCATGGATATTGGAGTCTGTACAAGCTGACAGAGAAGGTCGCTTTTTATTTGTCAAAGGTACAATACATAGCCAGCGATATACATTTGCTGCGATCTATGCACCAAATATAGGGACAATTAATTTTCTTGCTAAAATGTTGAAGATGCTGGAGAAATTTAGGGAAGGCTGTTTGATCTTGGGCGGAGACTTTAATATTGTGCTGGATCCAAGTTTGGACACAACATCAGGGAAAACATCTTTATCCTTTAGAGCTTTAAAGCACTTAAAACAACTGCTACGCATTCAACACCTGGTTGATTGCTGGCGGGTAATGCATAATGGTGTAAAGGACTATAGTTATTACTCCAAAACACATAAAATGTATTTGCGTATTGATGTACTTATGGTAGATCAATTCTACTTAGAAAAGGTCTGAAATTGCACTATTGAGTCCATAACCCTTTCGGATCATGCCCCAATAACGTTGACACTCACCCCGATCCAGGCAGGCTATATAGAACGGACTTGGAGATTGAACAAATCAATATTAGACAATAAAAAGATAACTGAGGAACTGTCAGGTAAAATAAGGGACTATTTTGAGAGGAATATACCAGGTGAGGTGTCCGATCAGGCAGTGTGGGAGGCCCATAAAACGGTTATAAGAGGAGAATTAATAGCTTATGGGGCCCACATCAAGAAGGAAGGAAGGAAGGAAATGACAGATTTACTAGAGAAAATCAATGTACTGGAGACTAAACATAAAAAAAATCTAGACCCCCTAGAGACCCAACAACTAGAGAACCTTCGAGCAGAACTCGCACAATGTCTAGATCGAAAAATTAATAATAAATGTAGATACTTTGCTCATAGGTTCTATGAGCAAGGGAATAAATGCGGTTGGCTATTGGCTAGACAACCTAAAAAGCAACAGAATCTAGACATATTTATAACCTATTAATTAGAAACAAAAAAATAGTGGAAACCCAGGCCATAGCAAAAGAATTTCATAGATTCTATGAAACACTATATAATATCCAGACACCCGAGACTATACAAAAAGAAGATAGGGAGGACCAAAGAAGGGAGGAGATACAAGACTATATTAGGGAATCATCAATGCCCACCCTACCTGAGACAGTTACAGCAGGAATGGAACATCCAATTACAGTGGAAGAGTTGAGCAGAGCAATAGCAGCCTTGCCGATAGGGAAAAGTCCTGGCCCAGATGGCTTGACAAATAATTACTATAAAAAAATTCCTCTGAGTTGATTAGACCGTTATGCAATTACTTTAATACAATTAATGCGACTAATCAGCTGCCTTCAGAAGCCCTGTTGGCTTACATTACTGTACTACCAAAGGTGGGGAAATATCCGCAGTACTGTGCCAACTATAGGCCTATTTCTCTGTTCAACTCGGATACTAAACTGCTGGCCAAAATCCTAGCGCTGCGATTGCAAGAACATATCGGGGAGCTAGTGCATCCAGACCAGACGGGTTTTATGAAAGGACGTGAGGCAAGGGATAACACCATCCGGGCACTTCATCTTCTTCATTGGATGAAATATGGCCCAGAGAAAGCCCCAAAGACTGTACTATAAATGGATGCTGAGAAAGCTTTCGATAGGGTGAACTGGGGTTTTATGAGTGAAGTCTTGAGAGGGGTGGGTCTGGGCAACCGCATGATGGGATGGGTAATGGCCCTTTATGCGAACCCAAGGGCAAGGGTTAAAGTAAATGGTACAGTATCAGATTATCTTGACATACGAAATGGGACAAGACAGTGGTGCCCACTTTCACCATTAATATTTGCTATAATACTAGAACCATTTCTTTGCAAGATCAGAAGCAATGGGGAGATATCAGGGACACGCATCGGAGATGTGGAACACAAAGTATCGGCTTATGCTGACGACTTATTATTCTATCTTTCAACACCACAGACATCCTTAAAGTGGTTGTAAACTCACTTTTTCAACTTGCACCTACAGGTAAGCCTAGATTAAGGCTTACCTGTAGGTGCAAGAAATATCTCCTAAACCTACACGGTTTAGGAGATATTTACTAAAAATGACAGGCGCCGCTGTCTACGGCGCATGCACGCCGTAGACAACGGCGCATTCATGGGGTTAATCCCATTCACAAAATCGGCTACTTCCCAGCAATCGCTAGGCGTAGCCGTATGTGACGGCTCCCGCACGCATGCGCGGAGGCACGTCTTCGCCGCTCCGGCCAATCACAGCGCCGGAGCGGCGCTGTGATTGGCTGGTGCGGCGATACCCGGAAGTAACATTCCGGCTATCGCCGCAGTGATGTCTGCGTCTGGAGAGAGGGACGCGGACTGCTTCGGGGGCCCCGATCTCAGGTAAGTGGTACATAATGAGCTAGTATGCTAGTCATACTAGCTCATTATGCCTTTCTCTTGCAGGTTGGCTAAGAAAAAAAAAAAGATTAGTGGGTTTACAACCACTTTAACAGCTCTTATGCAGGAAGTGAACAGATATGGGTATCTATTTAACTTTAAAATTAATTTTGGAAAATCAATACTTTTACCCAGCCATGTACCTCAAGAGATGGCAAAGATGCTGAGGAGGGCGTACCCCTTTGTATGGAAGAAGGAATCCTTGTTCCTTTCTGGGGGTACATATCACCGCAGATCAAAAAACATTATATGATCTTAATTATGCATCCCTAATGTCGAGGATAGTGGGAGACTTAAAGAAATGGACAGGACAATACCTAACATGGTTCGGAAGAATAAGTGCCATTAAAATGTGTATACTGCCTAGAAGTAGCTATATATTACATACAGTCCCGATTAAATTACCAGAAACCTTTTTTAAACAGATACGGAAGGCTTTTGTAGCATTCGTGTGGAATGACAAACGACCAAGGTTGGCATATGACATCCTGTGCAGAAGTAAGGCAGTGGGAGGAATGGGGTTGCCAGACATATCAGTGTATTATATGGCAATGTCACTAGTTCGAATTTTGAACTGGTGCCATGACTCCTCAAATAAAATGTGGGTCCCACTAGAAAAAACAATAGCAGGGAGGAATCTTGCAGGGGCCCCTTGGATCCCGAGTATGTCAAGAGGACTCTCGAAATGGACATTTCCCCTGACTTGGAACTCCTTGTCAATATGGGATAAATTGAATAAAACAGGAGAGTAATCCCCCCGGGTGTCCCCCCTGGCTCCACTGAAGGGAGTCCCATGGTTCCCCCCGGGGGAGGGTAAATTCGCCCCGCGGGGAACCTTAGCAACCTATTCGAAGCTGGTTACGGACCTGGGGAATATACCCATATCAGGTTGGAGATACTATCAAATGACAGGCTTCTTTAATAAGATGAAACCTCTACTGAGATCATTAAACTCAATTACCGTGTTTGAGGGCCAGTGTGTGCGTTTGAGGGACGCTAGGCATCTGTTATCTCAGGATGTATAGACTGATACTAGGAGCCCAAAAGAGTACAGTCCCATACTTTATCAGGGAATGGGAAAGAGAAGTAAATAAAGAACTGTCAGAGGAACAAATTAAAAAATTGATCAAATCAACTTATTCTACATCTATAAGCTCGTACGTTCAGGAAATGGCTTATAAATTCATGACAAGGTGGTATAGGACACCAGTAAGATTAACTCAGATGTACCCAGCGGCAGATGCCCGGTGTTGGAGAGGATGTGAGCAGAGGGGTACATTTCTCCACCTGTGGTGGGAATGCCCCAGGATTAAAACATTTTGGGTATCAATCGCACCGTGGATTGAGAGGTTGACCCCTAGACCTGTGGAGTTTATGCCCCTATGCTTCCTATTCCATGGAACACCCGGCTCCATTAAAGCCTACAGGAAGAGTATCACACCACACTTATTGAACGCAGCTAAATTATTAATCCCCAGATTTTGGAAACAGACCGCCTGTCCAACATTAGAGGATTGGAAAAAGGAGGTTAACCGGATAATGGAAGCCGAAAGGTGGACTCAAATAGTGAATGACAGAAAAGGGGAATTTGAGAAGATTTGGGCAGGCTGGATACAGTGTGTATCTGAGATGGGCTGAGGATAAGAGACATGGAGTGGGAAAGCAGGGGGCATAGTAGATCCATAAGGACCCCCAGTATAATTGCCTATGGGTTTAGCTATAGAAGTATAAAGAGCCGAACTATGAACCTTGACCAGGAATGACAGAATTTTCTTCTTAATTTATTTTTCAATGAAATTTTTTTTTCTTTCCTTTTTCCTTTCCCCCTCTCTCTCTCTCTTATTGACCTCCCTAACAAATTCTGACTGCATGGATAGTGTGGAGAGAGATGTCTGCCCCCAATTATGAGAGAGAGAGGGAGTTAAGTCACGCTGAAATAGAGTAGTATTAGGACAGAGATTGTACATGATCACTGTGAGGATATCACATTTTTTATTTTTTTTTGGGGGGGGGGGAAGTGTGGTCCTATCACGTAAAGTTTGGGGAAGAGCAGGGCAGGAGGATCGCCTGAATGTAAAGACGGGCGAAGAAATCACAAAATATAATCATCTATTTTTAAACACCATGGCCATTAGTGGCCTCTTAAGAGGCCCTGGTAGAGGGGAATCCATAAATAAACACGCAGAAGTAGGAGAGGAGATCCCTCCCCTATTCCCTTTTATGCTTTTTTTTTTTAAAGTTTGTTCGTTTTTACTTAAGTTGGGGATTTAGGCCATGGGGGCCGCTACACACAAGTACGGGTAACTAATACTTAACCACGAGGCACAGATGGATGTGTATGTGTATATATATGTGTATATGTATGTATATATATATATATATATACATATGTGTACACATTTTTTTTTTCTTTTTTTTTTTTTCTTTTCACCACTCAAAAAGAATAGTCACTATGGCCATTAGTGGCCTCTTTGGAAGTAGGAGGGGGCACTGTTTAAGTGACAGAGGACACAGTAGGAGAACCCATGACTTAAGTAGAAGGAATGGAGCGAGTGGGGACAGAGCAGACTTACTCCATTGCAGCCAGGGATGGTGTGGAGGGAGGGGGGGAGAGGGAATTGCCTTCTTTTCTTATTTTTTTTTTTTGGGGGGGGGGGTTAGTATAATTGAAAATGACAATTTTTGTACTTAGTTCTTTCTTGCAATGTTCATTCTATGTTGTATGTAAATGTACAATGCTGAATGGAAATGTTGAAGCTTCTAATAAAATAACAATTTTGATTATAAAAAAAAATAACTGTATAAACGATTTATATAACTTATAAAAAAATAAATACATGTATGGCTTCTTTTCCAATAGTAGGATCATCTCCTACACCCCCTTCATAGCCTGGCCTTGCCTCTCCTCCATGGCCTTCATGCGCTCCTGAATTGACGAAATTTCGCAGATAAAAAAAGAATGCTTGTCGATCGCAGATTCGCTTAATACTTCTGGTATGTCAGTGTCCATGTTGTGGGACTATGTGTGCACAGCTAGTAAGTATTTTGTGGCTGCAAATGTGACCTGGAGGTTTTTCGTGTTCGCCTGCCATTAAAATGAATGGGACCCGCCGCGAACCTGCGGTTCGCGAACATTTGCGTGCGTTCGCGCGATCGCGTTCGCGAACCGACCCATCAGAGGGTCATCCATCACTAGCTATCAGTCCAGATTACTGGCCTAGTTCCAAATTATCAAACAAATATGAACCAGGGTTTCCCATGTCAATACTGCTTTTTGTATCTTTCGAGTGTTAATTACAAATAATAATTATATGATGTCAACATGTTTCTCAATGATTGTGCACTTTAAAAGAAGATATATTGTGATTGATTTACTAATGGGTTATCTATAAGCAAAAGTTGATGCTTACTTTAACAAAGTGAGACCCTGTTCATTTTGAAAAAAAAACTAAAACAGTCAGTAGTAGGGGAATAAAAAAGAACAGGATTTTGCCTTGCTCCTGATTGGATTGTTGATGGATGAAGTGAACACTGCTTAACTGTCTTATGGTTGTTTGTCTGACTAAGGGTAGACACCAAGTTAAACGCACCTCATCACGAAAATGTAGAAATTAGAAAGAAAGGAGAAGGATGGGACTATCACGGCGCTTAATCATATAATACCATAACAATGGAAAACTCAAACACAGTAAATAAAATACAAAAAGTTTATTTTTAATTATAAAAAATTGGTTTAAAAAGAAGTGATTAATCACTAAAGGTCATTTAATGTGGAGTAATTCCAAGTAGTGATTGCATTAAAGGTTTGCTGAGGGTTGAGTGATCATACGTTATCCCGACATGTTTCGCCTCTAGGCTTCATCAGGTGATGTATGCGTCAACCATAGACAAAAGGAGCAACTATACAAATATGAAAAGAAAAAAATATAGTATAAATAAATATACATCAGATAGCACATGAATAATTATCATGGGAATTCCATTGTTGACAGATCCACCAATAAGCAAAAGGACTTACCACCAAAGGCCCTATTTTCCCTAAAGTAGGTGGAAACACTAAAGGGGCTAAGGAGCAGGGGGAGAGCAACCACAGCGGGAAAAAACAAAGATCCCGGAAAACTATGCGACCATAGTGAGCGCTCGAATGACATGGCTATCAAAAAAAGAAGGAAAAAGAAAAAAGAGTCATCAAAAATCGAACCATAAAGTACCATTTGGAAGAAAAGGTTCCTTAACCTAAGCAAAAAATAGCAACCAGAAAAAGGTTGCATAAAAAATATATATATGTATATAGATTACAGGAATCTAGGACAAAGGTACTTACTTAAGGGATCTGTGTTTTTTCCCGCTGTGGTTGCTCTCCCCCTGCTCCTTAGCCCCTTTAGTGTTTCCACCTACTTTAGGGAAAATAGGGCCTTTGGTGGTAAGTCCTTTTGCTCATTGGTGGATCTGTCAACATTGGAATTCCCGTGATAATTATTCATGTGCTATCTGATGTATATTTATTTATACTATATTTTTTACTCTTTGCTATAATAAATATCCCCAAAAAATATATAAAAAAATGTATTTATTCCTCAGTTTAGGCCGATATGTATTCTACATATTTTTGGTAATAAAAATCGCAATAATCGTATATTGATTGGTTTGCGCAAAAGTTATCTACTTTTGCCCTGCAAAATATCCAAAGACTGCAGCATGTGTTTATGTACAAAAACATAAGGAAAAAGTAAATTTCACTGGTCCAGACACCATGAATCCACCCCTGGGGAACATTAATCAGGTACAGGAGCTGCCAACACTGATTGTTGCATTGAATAAACATCTAGGTGCAGGTGGTAGTGATTTCTGCCTATTACTATAAAGGAGTAGATTTGGGATGACTGCAAACTTCATTCTTAATCTTCAGCCTTTATTGCAAGATATCACTGGATGGACATAGATGAAATACTAATACATTTCATGGGTAATTCCACAGGAGTCTGCCTGAAACACCTTGAAATATAAACTGTGTTCCCTCTATGGATTGGAATGCTGTATAACAAAGACTAAAGATTAGGGTTACTAGGGTTGATTTACAAAAGTCAAATTGGCTGTTCACTTTACAAGGCAATTTTCCCTTAGCTTAGCTTAGTTAATGATGTGAAGGCCTACTAACTTCTGTCATTCAATCACGTGCAAGCAAAATACTTTTTTTGAAGTTGAAAATGTCAAAAGCAATTACATTTTTTTAATCATAATAAAAAATAAAAAAAATTGTACTATTGTACTATATCAAAAAGTATTGTTTTGGCAATAAACTATTTATGTAGCTACCCTGTTATAATGTCTGCTTTAAAATACATATATTTCTAATTCTCAGTGCAATCAGACTGGTTGGATGAGAATGAAAACCTTGGAAGCCTTAGAACAATCATTGTGTCCACTGCACTGAAATCACACATAGAAAGAATGTTGGACCCCTAAAGTTGCCAGAAGTTCTCACATAAAGGATATTATAGTTGCCTGACACTGCAAGCCAAATAATCCGGCATAATGGTTGGCTGAGAAAAGGTAAAATATAAAACTAGGGATGGACAAGAATTAGCTTTTCATAGCAGTCTGCCTTCTGTAAGCCAAACACATTCTATACATTTTATAAAGCATAAGGAATGTATGTTACAAATAGTGCTTGGCACTGAGTCACAGAATGTAAAGTTCCATTTATGTAATGTTCCTTTTAAAATAATGTACTTCGTGGGTTCCAGGTAAATTTTTTCCACCATTGTTTTTTATTGGCTTATAATAAAAAAGGGTAGATGCAGAGTAACATGTTACTGACACCCTACTGTTCAGTAAATGTGTTGGTAGGTGTTAGGTGTGTGACTGTATAAATTTACACAAACTCAGCCTACTGGCTTGGCATGGCTCTGGACTTGGATAGTGAAGACTGGATAATCCTATCTCCCAAGTACATAAAGTTCAGACTAAATTAAGTCATACTGTCTGTATTCTTTAAAATGAATTACCGTATATACTTGAGTACAGGTCCTTCTCAAAAAATTAGCATATTGTGATAAAGTTCATTATTTTCTGTAATGTACTGATAAACATTAGACTTTCATATATTTTAGATTCATTACACACAACTGAAGTAGTTCAAGCCTTTTCATGTTTTAATATTGATGATTTTGGCATACAGCTCATGACAACCCAAAATTCCTATCTCAAAAAATTAGCATATCATGAAAAGGTTCTCTAAACGAGCTATTAACCTAATCATCTGAATCAACTAATTAACTTTAAACACCTGCAAAAGATTCCTGAGGCTTTTAAAAACTCCCAGCCTGGTTCATTACTCAAAACCGCAATCATGGGTAAGACTGCCGACCTGACTGCTGTCCAGAAGGCCATCATTGACACCCTCAAGCAAGAGGGTAAGACACAGAAAGAAATTTCTGAACGAATAGGCTGTTCCCAGAGTGCTGTATCAAGGCACCTCAGTGGGAAGTCTGTGGGAAGGAAAAAGTGTGGCAGAAAACGCTGCACAACGAGAAGAGGTGACCGGACCCTGAAGAAGATTGTGGAGAAGGACCGATTCCAGACCTTGGAGGACCTGCGGAAGCAGTGGACTGAGTCTGGAGTAGAAACATCCAGAGCCACTGTGAACAGGCGTGTGCAGGAAATGGGCTACAGGTGCCGCATTCCCCAGGTCAAGCCACTTTTGAACCAGAAACAGCGGCAGAAGCGCCTGACCTGGGCTACAGAGAAGCAGCACTGGACTGTTGCTCAGTGGTCCAAAGTACATTCGGAAATCAAGGTGCCAGAGTCTGGAGGAAGACTGGGGAGAGGGAAATGCCAAAATGCCTGAAGTCCAGTGTCAAGTACCCACAGTCTGTGATGGTCTGGGGTGCCATGTCAGCTGCTGGTGTTGGTCCACTGTGTTTTATCAAGGGCAGGGTCAATGCAGCTAGCTATCAGGAGATTTTGGAGCACTTCATGCTTCCATCTGCTGAAAAGCTTTATGGAGATGAAGATTTCATTTTTCAGCACGACCTGGCACCTGCTCACAGTGCCAAAACCACTGGTAAATGGTTTACTGACCATGGTATTACTGTGCTCAATTGGCCTGCCAACTCTCCTGACCTGAACCCCATAGAGAATCTGTGGGATATTGGGAAGAGAAAGTTGAGAGACGCAAGACCCAACACTCTGGATGAGCTTAAGGCCGCTATCGAAGCATCCTGGGCCTCCATAACACCTCAGCAGTGCCACAGGCTGGTTGCCTCCATGCCACGCCGCATTGAAGCAGTCATTTCTGCAAAAGGATTCCCGACCAAGTATTGAGTGCATAACTGAACATAATTATTTGAAGGTTGACTTTTTTTGTATTAAAAACACTTTTCTTTTATTGGTCGGATGAAATATGCTAATTTTTTGAGATAGGATTTTTGGGTTTTCATGAGCTGTATGCCAAAATCATCAATATTAAAACAAGAAAAGGCTTGAACTACTTCAGTTGTGTGTAATGAATCTAAAATATATGAAAGTCTAATGTTTATCAGTACATTACAGAAAATAATGAACTTTATCACAATATGCTAATTTTTTGAGAAGGACCTGTATAAGCCGACCCGAGTATAAGCCGAGGACCTAATTTTACCACAAAAAGCTGGGAAAACGTATTGACTCGAGTATAAGCCTTGGGTGAGAATGCAGCAGCTACTGTAAGCAAAAAAGAGGGTCAACAATGCCCATTTGCACGCCTCACTGTGCCCATTTGCAAACTCACTGTGCCCATTGCAGTCTCACTGTGCCCATTGCAGTCTCACTGTGCCATACCTCACTGTGCCCATTGTATTCTCACTGTGCCCATTGCAGTCTCACTGTTCCAATTGCAACCTCACTGTGCCATACCTCACTCTGTGCCATACCTTACTCTGTGCCCATTGCAGTCTCACTGTGCCAGAGTACCTGAATTCTTGACAGGTGTCCATTTTTTAAAAGTCGCGGCTTCCTCCTGGCGTTCCGTTCCGTGATAGACATTTGACACTGTGTTCCGCCTATCACGGAGGTCCGCTCATCCTCGGACTCAGTTTCCCAGCAGACACTGTTTTCAGTGTTCCGCCAATCACGGACATTCTTTCATCCTCGGACAAGAGGACGTCCGTGATTGGCGGAACACTGAACACAAAAAATGGATGCCTGTCAAGAATTCAGGTACACTGACTCGAGTATAAGCCGAGGGGGGTATTTTCAGCCCTAAAAAAGGGCTGAAAAACTCGGCTTATACTCGAGTATATACGGTAAATGTATTTTTGCACCATCTTAATGGTGTATACGAATACAAGAATGGTTAATTTTCAGTGCTATAGTGGCACTTATCTGTAAATAACAAGTGCACAAATAATTTTTCATGTAAGAACTGCTAATCAGATTACCAATTAAAGTGGTTGTAAACCCTTACAGACCACTTTTACCTACAGGTAAGCCTAGATTAAGGCTTACCTGTAGGTGCTAGAAATATCTCCTAAACCTCCCCGGTTTAGGAGATATTTACACTAGAGTCTTGCACCGATGTCTACGGCGCAGGCGCACTTTAGGAACGGCGATCGTGCTGTTTCTATAGGAGGTCATGCCGTGACTGGTGGCTCCTGAGCGCATGCCGTGCCTCGCGGCTCTGGCCAATCACAGCACCGGAGCCGCGATACCCGGAAGTAGCTCCGGGCAAACCATGGAAGTCAGTGGGAGGGGGGACGTCCCCTCTAGCTGCTGGGGATAACAGCCGAGTTGCTTTTTAGCCGCATCGGTTATTATCCAAGAAAGCCGACCACGGGCTCTAAAAAACAGTACCGGGGTGATGCATGCAACTGTACAACCCCTTTAAGTCGAGGATGCAAATTTAGCACGAAGGGTTTAAATTGTCCGTGAGTCGGGTGCAAATGAGTTCATCAAGTGCACTGATGGGCCAGACATTTAGCAGATTAATTAAATAGTGGTGCGCTGTTCTCATGCTCTAATGGTTCAGAAACATAAATATATACATGCATTTATAAATAAAATCTTCAACGATCACATAACAGCTACAAATATCGGAAACAATATTCTCAGATTTGTTAAATGAGCCATCACTTTGTACAATTTTTTTTATAAAATAATGTTATGAAAAAAATATATTAAGAAGTGCAATAATAAACTGTCCATAAATCCACCGTCCGCCTGAAAAACTGACAGGCGGACCTGATCGGAAAGCATGTGTGAAAGGGCCCTTATGGTTAATAATAAAGGTTTAGGAATTCAATAGGGTTGGTTCAATATACATCCCTTTGGGTCCTCCTCTGCATATGGTTCCACTATTTAAGAGAGATAGCTCCTTTCCAATGTGTTGCTCAAATAATAAGAAATCTTTAGCTGACATATACTGTAGGTGCGCTCAAACATATCAGACCCATCAGACCCTACCCACTTCCCCCACCCCTTACCCTCCCCTCACTTGACCAGAGGCTACAGCTTCCTAGTAGGACCTATCGCCGATCCAAACAAAAAACACACTACTGTAGTTCCCTATGGTATTTGGGAATTATCCGGGAAGATCATCCCCGATGAGGAATTCCGATACATGTCAGTTACCAGTAGAGTAACTCCCTTAAACTTCACTTAAACCGATATGATGGACAGACAAGTACCAGCTCTAAGAGCCCCCACCCATTTACAGTTTGCTCCCAACAGGGGTGTTTGGGTGCATGGTGGCATTCCCGATTCATCTGTAATTACGTCACAGAGTCCCTCTTCTGTAACACCCCAGACCACTCCGGGTTTGACCCCTAGGGTTCTGCAAATACTGTATATACGTTGTTCTGTTCAGTTACATATGGTTTACAATATCTATATCTTGTTTGTATTTACATCCTGTAATTTCCATGACTTGTAACTGCTTCTTTGTTTTTTCTTGTGAATTTAAAAACATTATTAAAAACATTGAAACAAAAAAAAAAATCTTCTCATCATGCAGTATATAAACCTGCCATTCTTAATTCTTAAACATTACACTCACATTTGTGACATCTTGTAAAATGCAGAGCTTATCAGTGTTATGCTCTTTTACAATATGTCACAAATGTGAGTGTAATGATTAAGAATTTTAATAAAGTATGGTATGCAGAGTATTACTGCATCTTTAATATATTTTTTAATTGCAGTCAGGTGTCTTGCATTCACATGTTCACATGTGCTGACAGGGAATAGGCTGGTAGGAGTAAACAGCAGAGAGATTACCTAATCAACCTATTGGTGCTCCTACAATGTCCAATCACAAACTTTGGGCAGGGAGGTAAATTAACTACACCAAGCCGGCCATGCTTACTGGTAGGTATGTGTACGTTTTGGACAGAAATACAAATCCTTTAAAATGTATCACAACTCCCATACATGTACTTCAACTTTTAACATACAGCAGTTTTGCAATATTTTACCAAAGTTAAAGAGGAGTTCCACCCCCCAAAAAAAAATTCTTCCTCAGCCTCGAGCCTCAAGGTGACATGCTTTGAAAGGCATCCCTATCTCCCAGCACACACCCAACAGTGTCAGGTTCCTCTCCATTCATGTTCTGACTTCCATCCCTGGTCGAGTTGTCTCCCTGCATCCCTGCAGCAGCGGCTCCCTCCTGCCTGTGCTCTTCTCCCCCTACTTACAGCCAAAGCAGGGGAATTCCACAATGTCTCCCTGCTCCTGAGGCAGCAACTTTAACTTTTTCCTCTTGGCACAACCTCCTCTTTCGAAAGTGCATTATTAACCATTAACCACTTGCCGACCAGCCGCCGTCATTATACTGCGGCAGGTCGGCAAGATCCCGCGAACCGTCGTAGCTGTACGTCAATCCCTTTAAGCAGGATAGTAGGCGCACATGTTGCATCACGGGGGTGCTGATGCTCGTGACCGGCAGTCGCGATGACTGGCGCCTGCGAGTGATCGCGGTCACGAGAGGCAGAACAGGGACGTGTGTGTGTAAACACACAAATCTCTGTTCTGTGAGGAGAGACAGATCGTGAGTTCCTAATAGCTAGGAACCACGATCTGTTATTTCCTCTAGTCAGTCCCTTCCCCCTACAGTTAGAACACACAGTCAGGGAACACAGTTAACCCCTTGATCGCCCCCTAGTGTTAACCCCTTCCCTGCCAGTGACATTTACACAGTAATCAGTGCATTTTTATAGCACTGATCGCTGTATAAATGTCAATGGTCCCAAAAATGTGTCAAAAGTGTCCCATGTGATAAAAATCGCATATCGCCACCATTACTAGTAAAAAAAATAATAATAATAAAAATGCCATAAATCTATCCCCTATTTTGTAGACGCTATAACTTTTGCACAAACCAATCAATATACGCTTATTGCAATTTTCATTACCAAAAATATGTAGAAGAATACATATCGGCCTAAACTGAGCAAGGATATTTATTATAGAAAAATGTACAAAATATTGTGTTCAAAAATATCGCTCTTTTTTGTTTATAGGGCTGAAGTGGTTAATACATATTGTTCACCTTGTTTACCACAATTAGGGATGAGCTTCGTGTTCGAGTCGAACATACGTTCGACTCGAACATCGGCTGTTCGATCGTTCGACGAAGATCGAACGATTTGGGCCGTTCGCGCCAAATTCGAGTGACGCGAGCGGCCCACAATGCACTACGCCATCGCAGTGTCATCCAGGCGCTGTGATTGGCCAAGCATGCACTGTGACCCCGCATGCTTGGCCAATCACAGCGCCGGCAGCGAGGAGAGCAATGATTGGCCACAGGCAGGATGCCTGTGGCCAATTATTGCTGAGGGTGTTTAGTACACGCCCCACACTATAAAAGGCCGCCAGCACGGCGGCCTAGTGTAGTGTGTTCCGGAGCAGGGAAAGAGAAGCATAGGCAGGGACAGTGACATTTATTTTTTTCTTGCTTAACCTGGATTCCTTTAGTTTAGGGAAAGAGAAGGATAGGTAGGGAGAGTGTCAGTGTGTTTTACTGTGCGAATCCTTGTTTCTAGGGACAGGGAAGGACAGTGAGGGAATTCTCCTTGTGCTATAGTGTGCTTTAAAAAAACATTTTTTCTAGGGACAGAAAACTATAGGTAGGGAGAGTGTCAGTGTGTTTTACTGTGTGAATCCTTGTTTCTAGGGACAGGGAAGGACAGTGAGGGAATTCTCCTTGTGCTATAGTGTGCTTTAAAAAAACATTTTTTCTAGGGACAGAAAACTATAGGTAGGGAGAGTGTCAGTGTGTTTTACTGTGCGAATCCTTGTTTCTAGGGACAGGGAAGGACAGTGAGGGAATTCTCCTTGTGCTATAGTGTGCTTTAAAAAAACATTTTTTCTAGGGACAGAAAACTATAGGTAGGGAGAGTGTCAGTGTGTTTTACTGTGCGAATCCTTGTTTCTAGGGACAGGGAAGGACAGTGAGGGAATTCTCCTTGTGCTATAGTGTGCTTTAAAAAAACATTTTTTCTAGGGACAGAAAACTATAGGTAGGAAGAGTGTCAGTTTCTTTCACTGTGATAATCCTTGTTTCTAGGGACAAAGAAGGAAAGTGAGGGAAATTCTCCTTGTGCTATAGTGTGCTTTAAAAAAACATTTTTTCTAGGGACAGAAAACTATAGGTAGGGAGAGTGTCAGTGTCTTTTACTGTGCGAATCCTTGTTTCTAGGGACAGGGAAGGACAGTGAGGGAATTCTCCTTGTGCTATAGTGTGCTTTAAAAAAACATTTTTTCTAGGGACAGAAAACTATAGGAAGGAAGAGTGTCAGTTTCTTTCACTGTGATAATCCTTGTTTCTAGGGACAAAGAAGGACAGTGAGGGAATTCTCCTTGTGCTATAGTGTGCTTTAAAAAAACATTTTTTCTAGGGACAGAAAACTATAGGTAGGGAGAGTGTCAGTGTCTTTTACTGTGCGAATCCTTGTTTCTAGGGACAGGGAAGGACAGTGAGGGAATTCTCCTTGTGCTATAGTGTGCTTTAAAAAAACATTTTTTCTAGGGACAGAAAACTATAGGTAGGGAGAGTGTCAGTGTGTTTTACTGTGCGAATCCTTGTTTCTAGGGACAGGGAAGGACAGTGAGGGAATTCTCCTTGTGCTATAGTGTGCTTTAAAAAAACATTTTTTCTAGGGACAGAAAACTATAGGAAGGAAGAGTGTCAGTTTCTTTCACTGTGATAATCCTTGTTTCTAGGGACAAAGAAGGAAAGTGAGTGAAATTCTCCTTGTGCTATAGTGTGCTTTAAAAAAACATTTTTTCTAGGGACAGCAAACTATAGGTAGTGAGAGTGTCAGTGTCTTTTACTGTGCGAATCCTTGTTTCAAGGGACAGGGAAGGACAGTGAGGGAATTCTCCTTGTGCTATAGTGTGCTTTAAAAAAACATTTTTTCTAGGGACAGAAAACTATAGGAAGGAAGAGTGTCAGTTTCTTTCACTGTGATAATCCTTGTTTCTAGGGACAAAGAAGGAAAGTGAGTGAAATTCTCCTTGTGCTATAGTGTGCTTTAAAAAAACATTTTTTCTAGGGACAGAAAACTATAGGTAGGGAGAGTGTCAGTGTCTTTTACTGTGCGAATCCTTGTTTCTAGGGACAGGGAAGGACAGTGAGGGAATTCTCCTTGTGCTATAGTGTGCTTTAAAAAAAAATTTTTTCTAGGGACAGAAAACTATAGGTAGGGAGAGTGTCAGTGTGTTTTACTGTGCGAATCCTTGTTTCTAGGGACAGGGAAGGACAGTGAGGGAATTCTCCTTGTGCTATAGTGTGCTTTAAAAAACATTTTTTCTAGGGACAGAAAACTATAGGTAGGGAGAGTGTCAGTGTGTTTTACTGTGCGAATCCTTGTTTCTAGGGACAGGGAAGGACAGTGAGGGAATTCTCCTTGTGCTATAGTGTGCTTTAAAAAAACATTTTTTCTAGGGACAGAAAACTATAGGAAGGAAGAGTGTCAGTTTCTTTCACTGTGATAATCCTTGTTTCTAGGGACAAAGAAGGAAAGTGAGTGAAATTCTCCTTGTGCTATAGTGTGCTTTAAAAAAACATTTTTTCTAGGGACAGAAAACTATAGGTAGGGAGAGTGTCAGTGTGTTTTACTGTGCGAATCCTTGTTTCTAGGGACAGGGAAGGACAGTGAGGGAATTCTCCTTGTGCTATAGTGTGCTTTAAAAAAACATTTTTTCTAGGGACAGAAAACTATAGGTAGGGAGAGTGTCAGTGTGTTTTACTGTGTGAATCCTTGTTTCTAGGGACAGGGAAGGACAGTGAGGGAATTCTCCTTGTGCTATAGTGTGCTTTAAAAAAACATTTTTTCTAGGGACAGAAAACTATAGGAAGGAAGAGTGTCAGTTTCTTTCACTGTGATAATCCTTGTTTCTAGGGACAAAGAAGGAAAGTGAGTGAAATTCTCCTTGTGCTATAGTGTGCTTTAAAAAAACATTTTTTCTAGGGACAGAAAACTATAGGTAGGGAGAGTGTCAGTGTCTTTTACTGTGCGAATCCTTGTTTCTAGGGACAGGGAAGGACAGTGAGGGAATTCTCCTTGTGCTATAGTGTGCTTTAAAAAAACATTTTTTCTAGGGACAGAAAACTATAGGTAGGGAGAGTGTCAGTGTGTTTTACTGTGCGAATCCTTGTTTCTAGGGACAGGGAAGGACAGTGAGGGAATTCTCCTTGTGCTATAGTGTGCTTTAAAAAACATTTTTTCTAGGGACAGAAAACTATAGGTAGGGAGAGTGTCAGTGTGTTTTACTGTGCGAATCCTTGTTTCTAGGGACAGGGAAGGACAGTGAGGGAATTCTCCTTGTGCTATAGTGTGCTTTAAAAAAACATTTTTTCTAGGGACAGAAAACTATAGGAAGGAAGAGTGTCAGTTTCTTTCACTGTGATAATCCTTGTTTCTAGGGACAAAGAAGGAAAGTGAGTGAAATTCTCCTTGTGCTATAGTGTGCTTTAAAAAAACATTTTTTCTAGGGACAGAAAACTATAGGTAGGGAGAGTGTCAGTGTGTTTTACTGTGCGAATCCTTGTTTCTAGGGACAGGGAAGGACAGTGAGGGAATTCTCCTTGTGCTATAGTGTGCTTTAAAAAAACATTTTTTCTAGGGACAGAAAACTATAGGTAGGGAGAGTGTCAGTGTGTTTTACTGTGTGAATCCTTGTTTCTAGGGACAGGGAAGGACAGTGAGGGAATTCTCCTTGTGCTATAGTGTGCTTTAAAAAAACATTTTTTCTAGGGACAGAAAACTATAGGAAGGAAGAGTGTCAGTTTCTTTCACTGTGATAATCCTTGTTTCTAGGGACAAAGAAGGAAAGTGAGTGAAATTCTCCTTGTGCTATAGTGTGCTTTAAAAAAACATTTTTTCTAGGGACAGAAAACTATAGGTAGGGAGAGTGTCAGTGTCTTTTACTGTGCGAATCCTTGTTTCTAGGGACAGGGAAGGACAGTGAGGGAATTCTCCTTGTGCTATAGTGTGCTTTAAAAAAACATTTTTTCTAGGGACAGAAACTATAGGTAGGGAGAGTGTCAGTGTGTTTTACTGTGCGAATCCTTGTTTCTAGGGACAGGGAAGGACAGTGAGGGAATTCTCCTTGTGCTATAGTGTGCTTTAAAAAAACATTTTTTCTAGGGACAGAAAACTATAGGAAGGAAGAGTGTCAGTTCCCCTCACTGTGATAATCCTTGTTTCTAGGGACAAAGAAGGTAAGTGAGTGAAATTCTCCTTGTGCTATAGTGTGCTTTAAAAAAACATTTTTTCTAGGGACAGAAAACTATAGGTAGGGAGAGTGTCAGTGTCTTTTACTGTGTGAATCCTTGTTTCTAGGGACAGGCAAGGACAGTGAGGGAATTCTCCTTGTGCTATAGTGTGCTTTAAAAAAACATTTTTTCTAGGGACAGAAAACTATAGGAAGGAAGAGTGTCAGTTTCTTTCACTGTGATAATCCTTGTTTCTAGGGACAAAGAAGGAAAGTGAGTGAAATTCTCCTTGTGCTATAGTGTGCTTTAAAAAAAAACATTTTTTCTAGGGACAGAAAACTATAGGTAGGGAGAGTGTCAGTGTCTTTTACTGTGCGAATCCTTGTTTCTAGGGACAGGGAAGGACAGTGAGGGAATTCTCCTTGTGCTATAGTGTGCTTTAAAAAAACATTTTTTCTAGGGACAGAAAACTATAGGTAGGGAGAGTGTCAGTGTGTTTTACTGTGCGAATCCTTGTTTCTAGGGACAGGGAAGGACAGTGAGGGAATTCTCCTTGTGCTATAGTGTGCTTTAAAAAAACATTTTTTCTAGGGACAGAAAACTATAGGTAGGGAGAGTGTCAGTGTGTTTTACTGTGCGAATCCTTGTTTCTAGGGACAGGGAAGGACAGTGAGGGAATTCTCCTTGTGCTATAGTGTGCTTTAAAAAAACATTTTTTCTAGGGACAGAAAACTATAGGAAGGAAGAGTGTCAGTTTCTTTCACTGTGATAATCCTTGTTTCTAGGGACAAAGAAGGAAAGTGAGTGAAATTCTCCTTGTGCTATAGTGTGCTTTAAAAAAAACATTTTTTCTAGGGACAGAAAACTATAGGTAGGGAGAGTGTCAGTGTCTTTTACTGTGCGAATCCTTGTTTCTAGGGACAGGGAAGGACAGTGAGGGAATTCTCCTTGTGCTATAGTGTGCTTTAAAAAAACATTTTTTCTAGGGACAGAAAACTATAGGAAGGAAGAGTGTCAGTTTCTTTCACTGTGATAATCCTTGTTTCTAGGGACAAAGAAGGAAAGTGAGTGAAATTCTCCTTGTGCTATAGTGTGCTTTAAAAAAACATTTTTTCTAGGGACAGAAAACTATAGGTAGGGAGAGTGTCAGTGTCTTTTACTGTGCGAATCCTTGTTTCTAGGGACAGGGAAGGACAGTGAGGGAATTCTCCTTGTGCTATAGTGTGCTTTAAAAAAACATTTTTTCTAGGGACAGAAAACTATAGGAAGGAAGAGTGTCAGTTTCTTTCACTGTGATAATCCTTGTTTCTAGGGACAAAGAAGGAAAGTGAGTGAAATTCTCCTTGTGCTATAGTGTGCTTTAAAAAAACATTTTTCCTAGGGACAGAAAACTATAGGTAGGGAGAGTGTCAGTGTCTTTTACTGTGCGAATCCTTGTTTCTAGGGACAGGGAAGGACAGTGAGGGAATTCTCCTTGTGCTATAGTGTGCTTTAAAAAAACATTTTTTCTAGGGACAGAAAACTATAGGAAGGAAGAGTGTCAGTTTCTTTCACTGTGATAATCCTTGTTTCTAGGGACAAAGAAGGAAAGTGAGTGAAATTCTCCTTGTGCTATAGTGTGCTTTAAAAAAACATTTTTTCTAGGGACAGAAAACTATAGGTAGGGAGAGTGTCAGTGTCTTTTACTGTGCGAATCCTTGTTTCTAGGGACAGGGAAGGACAGTGAGGGAATTCTCCTTGTGCTATAGTGTGCTTTAAAAAAACATTTTTTCTAGGGACAGAAAACTATAGGTAGGGAGAGTGTCAGTGTCTTTTACTGTGCGAATCCTTGTTTCTAGGGACAGGGAAGGACAGTGAGGGAATTCTCCTTGTGCTATAGTGTGCTAAAGCATTCCTCATCAACCATCTTTGAAATCCTTGTTTTTTTGGACAGTCAGGGAAATTGTCGTTGTGCTATTCTGTGCAAAAGCAATCATCCTCAACCATATTTAGAAATCCTTAAGTAAAGGGACAGAGAAGGACACCTGAAGGTAGCCCTTATTGCTTTTTTCCCATCTCCCTGCAGGCCATCTATTAGAATGTCTGGAAGGCAAACAAGGAGAGGCAGACAGTCAGGAGGCAATAAAAGAGGGCAAGCAGGCTCTGTGTCTGGGGGCAACAGTGCTGGTCGTGGACGCGGTGCATTGTCATCAGCACATGGCCATGGGACACGCTTGTCCTTCTTTTCGGCAGCTGGACATGTTGAGCCACATCATGCCGAAGACTTGGTAGAGTGGATGACCAAGCCCTCCTCCTCCTCCTCATCCTCTCTCACCCAGGCTCAGGGTACTGGAAAAGCAGCTGCCAAAGCGTCCTCTTCCCTGGTATCAATGTCAGACTCATCATCAGTCACTCCTTCCCTAGACCCACCATGTCCTCCTCCTGAGGAGTCCCCCGAACTGTTTGAGCACAGTGTTGGGTACATGCTCCAGGAGGATGCCCAGCGTTTCAAAGGGTCTGATGATGAAACCCAGCTACAGGAAGGCAGTAGCGTGAGAGCAGACAGAGGGGATGCTCAAGAAGGACACCAATCTGGCAGTCATGTTCCAGCAGCTGCAGCATACTGCCAGATTGGCTCCAGTGATGAGGAGGGAGGTGATGATGAGGTCACTGACTCCACGTGGGTGCCTAATAGGAGAAAGGAGGAGGAGGAGGATGAGGAGGAGGCACATCTCCAACGAGGCAGGATGGCCTTTGGTGGCCAGCGTAAGGGCAGTACACCGACGGAATCACACCGCAGAGCTCCGCCTGTGCAGGGCGCTGCCTCTGCCCGTCATTCAAAAAGTTCTTTGGTGTGGGCCTTTTTTGAGGCTAGTGCATCAGATCGCACAGCTGCTGTTTGCAACATATGTCTCAAGCGTATATCGCGTGGCCAAAACATCAGCCGCTTGGGTACCACATGCCTGACCAGACATATGTTGACCTGCCATGCAGCTCGTTGGCAAGCCTACCTCAAAGACCCACACCAAAGAACAAAGCGGACCTCTCCTTGCACCGCATCAGCTGGGATCTCCAACCCCACTATAACTTCAGTCCTCTCTGAAACATGCACTGAGAGGAATGAAGGTGTAGAATTAGGTGTGTCACAGCCAAGTACTTGCGGCCACTCTGCTAGCAGTACACCGACGTCCGATTCTAGCAGGCAAATTTCCCTGCCCCAGCTGCTGGACCGTCAAAAGAAGTTCACTCCCAGCCATCCACATGCCCAGCGGTTGAATGCTAGCTTGGCTAAATTGCTAGCGCTTCAACTGCTGCCTTTTCAGTTGGTAGACTCGGCCCCCTTCCGTGAGTTTGTGCAATGTGCGGTTCCTCAGTGGCAGGTTCCCAAACGCCACTTTTTGTCACGGAAGGCTATTCCGGCTCTCTACCGGCATGTGGAAGGCAATGTCTTGGCCTCGCTGGACAGGGCGGTCAGCGGTAAGGTGCATATTACCGCTGACTCATGGTCCAGCAGGCATGGACAGGGACGTTACCTTTCTTTCACGGCCCATTGGGTCACTCTTTTGGCAGCTGGGAAGGATGCAGGACAAGGTGCAGTAGTGTTGGAGGTTGTTCCACCGCCACGCCTCCAAAATGCTACTACTGGTTGTGACACACCTCTCTCCTCCACCCCCTCCTCTTCTTCTTCCTCCATGGCCTCTTCCTGTGGTTTGTCCTATGAACCAGCGGTGCTCCGTAGCCGTTCAAGGGGCTACGCAAGTACGCAGGCAAAAAGATGCCATGCCGTGCTTGCGCTGGTGTGTTTGGGGGACAGAAGCCACACTGGGGCAGAGGTCCTGTCTGCTCTGCAGGGCCAGGCCGAGAGGTGGTTGACGCCACGCCAGCTTAAGCCAGGAATGGTGGTTTGCGACAATGGCACCAACCTCCTCTCCGCCCTCCGACAGGGACAACTGACCCATGTGCCCTGTGTGGCTCACGTCCTTAACCTGGTGGTGCAGCGGTTCTTGGGCAGGTACCCGGGCTTACAGGATGTCCTGAGGCAGGCCAGGAAAGTCTGTGTGCATTTCCGCAGATCTTATACTGCCAGTGCTCGCCTGGCTGAGCTGCAAAAGGAGTTGAACCTGCCCAAGAACCGCCTTATATGTGACATGCCCACCAGGTGGAACTCAACGTTGGCCATGCTGCAGCGGCTGCACACGCAGCAGAGGGCCATCAATGAGTACCTGTGCGACTACGGCACCAGGACAGGGTCAGGGGAGCTTGGTTTTTTTTCTCCACGCCAGTGGGGCATGATCAGGGATGCATGCACTGTCCTGGCACCATTTGAGGAGGCCACGAGGATGGTGAGCAGTGACAGTGCATGCATCAGTGACACTGTACCTCTTGTCCACCTGTTGGAGCACACGCTGCGTGGAATAATGGACAGGGCACTTGAGGCAGAACAGAGGCAGGAAGAGGAGGACTTCCTTGCCTCTCAAGGCCCCCTTTACCCAGACAGTGTTCCTTCTGTCCCACCCATCGCACAGGAAGAGGAGGAGGAGGAGGAGGAGGATTGTGTCAGCATGGAGGTGGAGGCTGGCACTCAGCATCATCAGCAGCAGTCTTTTAGGGATGATTTACAGTCCCAAGAAACCAGTGGACTTGTACGTGGCTGGGAGGAGGTGGCTGCGGATCATGTCGTCCTTAGTGACCCAGAGGACTCCGGAGCGAATGCCTCAGCAAACCTATGCTGCATGGCCTCCCTGATCCTGCAAAGTCTGCGGAAGGATCCTCGTATTCTTCGGATCAAGGAGAGGGACCATTACTGGCTGGCCACTCTCCTTGATCCACGGTACAAGGGTAAGGTTGCGGACCTTATGTTACCGTCGCAGAGGGAGCAGAGGATGAGACAACTCCGGGAGGCCTTGCAGAAAGGTCTGTGCAACGCGTTCCCAGAGACTGGGAGGTTACAAACTCCTGGTCCTGGACAACGAGTTGCTGAGGCTTCGGCCAGTCAAAGAAGGAGCGGTGGGGAAGGTGGCCGTCTGACCGATGCGTTCAGACAATTCTTTAGTCCGCAGCCCCAAAGTATGATCGGTTCCAGAAACCATCGCCAGCGTCTGATAAACATGGTGCAGGAATATCTAGGGGCAAGGTCAGACTTGGACACCTTCCCCACCGAAAATCCTCTGGCTTACTGGGTCTTGAGGATGGATCACTGGCCAGAGCTTGCACAGTATGCAATTGAGCTACTGGCCTGTCCTGCATCCAGCGTTCTTTCGGAACGCACATTCAGTGCTGCTGGAGGATTTGTCACGGATCACAGGGTGCGCCTGTCCACCGACTCGGTTGATCGACTGACTTTCATCAAGATGAACCAGTCTTGGATCACCACCAGCTACCACACACCTGATGCTGATATAACAGACTAATTGATTTTAACATGTCACATCCCTTCAAGACTGATGCTGATGCTGAGTGCCTGTGCTGTTATGTTGACTGGCTATCCTCCTCCTCCGAGTCCTCAATGATACGATTGATGATGATAGCTTGGAAGATCATTTTTGTTTATGGGTGCCGCCACCAGTGGCTAAGGCCCAATTTTTCAGCCCCTGTTTTACAGGGGCGTGTAATTACAATTTTTTTAGCAATAATTTGCCATAGGGCTCATTGCTGTGCTCCAAGTACAGTATCTGTGAGGGGTTGGAGTGTTGTGGCACCAGTGCCTAAGGCCCAATTTTTCAAGCCCCTGTTTAACAGGGGCGTGTCATTACAATTTTTGAAGCAATACTTTGCAACAGGGCTTATTGCTGTGCTCCAAGTACAGTATCTGTGAGGGGTTGTAGTGTTGTGCCACCAGTGCCTAAGGCCCAATTTTTCAGCCCCTGTTCAACAGGGGCATGTAATTACAATTCTTGATCTAATAATTCACAGCAGGGCCCATTGCTGCACCCACCAAGAGTAACTCTGAGGGCTTACAGTGTTGTGGCAACGCCACCACCACCACCACCACGAAAGGCCCAATTTTTCAGCCCCTGTTCAAAAGGGGCATGTAATTACAATTCTTGATCTAATAATTCACAGCAGGGCCCATTCCTGCACCCACCAAGAGTAACTCTGAGGGCTTACAGTGTTGTGGCAACGCCACCACCACCACGAAAGGCCCAATTTTTCAGCCCCTGTTCAAAAGGGGCATGTAATTACAATTCTTGATCTAATAATTCACAGCAGGGCCCATTCCTGCACCCACCAAGAGTAACTCTGAGGGCTTACAGTGTTGTGGCAACACCACCACCACCACCACCACCACGAAAGGCCCAATTTTTCAGCCCCTGTTCAACAGGGGCATGCAATTACAATTCTTGATCTAATAATTCACAGCAGGGCCCATTGCTGCACCCACCAAGAGTAACTGTCAGGGCTTACAGTGTTGTGGCACCAGCACCACCATCAAAGGCCCAATTTTTACTACCACTGTTCAACAATTATATGTAATTAAAATTCCTGATATAATAGTTGATAGCAGGGCGTTCCAGCACCAACCAAGAGTAACTGTGAGTGCTTACAGTGTTGTGCCAACACCAACAACTAAGGGGCCTATTTCTGCAGAGTATATACGGCAGGTCCCTACTTTCAAACATCCAACTTACAAACGACTCCTACTTGCAAACGCAAGAAGACAACAGGAAGTGAGAGGAAATCTACCCCTTGGAAGGAAAATTCTCTCCTGTAAGAATTAATATGGGAGAAAGGTGTCTCCTCTGTACTGATGCTTTATCAGCAATCCTTGTTTCAAGAAAAACACCACATTTCAAAAACAGTTGTCATTGGGACGGAAAGTGAGATGAAATGTTCTGAACAGGGGCACAGACAGCAAAACAAATGTTACAGGGGTGATAACCCTTACCTATGTTTTCCAAAAAGTTTAAAAATAGATTTTTGGGCTGGAGCTACACTTAAACAATGTACCTGTTCAAAATTACAAACAGATTCTACATAAGAACAAACCTACAGTCCCTGTCTTGTATGCACCGCCTGTATACGGCTGTTCAGAGTATATAGGGCCTTTTTTATTTTATGTGCGGGGTTCCCCTTAATATCCATACAAGACCCAAAGGGGCTGGTAATGGGCTGGGGTAGGGGGGGGGGTCATGGGGTAGCTATGCCATTTTTCTTAGAGATTTTCATCCATATTACCGGGACCAGACATTACATTAAAGCCGCAAGCAGTTTTAAATGGCTTTTTTTTCCTTTAGAAGTGTAATTTTGTGCAGGGACAGTTCTAAACACGGGAAACACGTGGCACTTCACAGGCATACTTTAGACACCCCCCAGGTACGATATTTAAAGGAATATTTGACTTTTTTTTTTTCACTTTATGCATCATTAAAATGACTGCTCCCGAAAAACAACCGTTTTTAAAACTTCTTTTTGCATTGATACATGTCCCCTGGTGCACAACCCGGGTTCCCAAACCCTTTTTAGGACAATAACATGCATAATAGTTGTTATAATTAGCACTTTAGAATTCGAACGTTCGCATCCATTGTATTTAATAGGGTTCTAATGTTCGTACGAACTTTCGGTCCGTTCGCGGGTTCTGGTGCGAACCGAACCCGGGGGTGTTCGGCTCATCACTAACCACAATATTGAGGTTGCGCTTGTCTTTTCCCATTTTTTTTTTCTGAGAAGGAAACAGCAGGTGACGATGACCATCCTCCAGCCAAGAAATGAGGAGGGCTATATATGACTTCATGCAGCTTCTAATACACATAGGGGGTCATTTACTAAAGGCAAATCCACTTTGCACTACAAGTGCAAACTACAAGTGCAAAGTGCACTTGAAATTGCACTGAAAGTGCACTTAGAAGTGCAGTCGCTGTAGATCCGACGGGGACAGGCAAGGAAAATTAAAAACAACATTTTAGCTTGCACATGATTGAATGATAAAATCAGCAGAGCTTCCCCTCATTTCAGATCTACCCCTCAGATTTACAGCGACTGTACTTCCAAGTGCACTTTCAGTGCAATTTCAAGTGCACTCTGCACTTGTAGTTTGCACTTGTAGGGCAAAGTGGATTTGCCTTTCGTAAATAACCCCCATAGTGAGAAGTTCAATGTGTGCAGGAAAATCAGAGTGAGCAATTTCAGCAGAGGAGCCTGAATTGACCAAGACTGAAATTAAGGCCAGAGTTTAACTTTAGCTAAAAAAAAAAAAAAAAAACTATGAAAAAATATTGTTAAATGGTACAAAGCAGGAATGTTTATGTTCATGTTGTTTATTTACTTTTTTATCCCTTCCCAATTATCATCTTTTCACAATTGGTCTCCTTACTTTTTCTTAAAAAAAGCATTTAGTTCTGTTCACCCCAAAACTATGTATCACCTTTTACCTTCCACTCTCCATGTGTTTTTTGTTTTTTTATTATTTACTTTTTATTGGAAAATTATTAAACATGTAATTACATACACCCACATTAGTGTGTGTGAGGAAAAAAAAATTCATACAAAAATATCTTTACATATTTCCTTTTCCCTGTTTCCCTCCCTATCTCCCCCCCCTCCCACCCTCCCTGATCTGTCCCCCTCCTGTCCTATTCTTTTTTTCCTGTCATTCCCTGAACATATTTATCTGATCGTTTAAATATTCTCCATTTTTCCCATGTTGTTCTATAATTTTCCCCTTTTCCCTGCTCTCCCTGGCTCAGATATTCCATTTCTGAGATATACTTTACCCGCTGGATCCACTCTTTAATAGTCGGTTTCTTTGGGGGGGCGTGGCCTGACGCGAACAGGGACGGACGTACTTTGGAGGAGCTCCGGGTCTCCAGGAATCCATCCGTCGCCATCCGGACCGTTAAAACACCTATTCGGGTCCTAAACACTCACCGGCCTGCTCACCTTGCCCCACTGCAGTGTCCTAGACCGTTGTTCCGGTGTGAATCGGTCGGGAGACGCCCGAGATCCGACGCCTTCAGCGCCTATAGCAGCCGCCATCTTCTAGGCCTAAAGCCTCCCGGAGGATCCGGACCCCAGCTGTCTTAGAGGTAAGGGACCACCATCCGTCCCTACCCGCCACCCATCCTCTTGCCTTGAGACTACCTGGAGGCAGAGCCGGATCCCAGGAAACATCTGTGGGGGCCGTTACTCCACGCGGCCTAGTGAGGCCTTGAATCCCCAGCCTCTCTTGCGGCTGTGCCCCCCGAGCGCGTAGTGCGGCCGGCTCGATCCGAATCTGAGGGCCGGGATCTCCACTCGGCATCCGCCCGGACCCCCATCCTGGGCCCTGTCTTCGGCTGAGGGAGCCTTCTGGACTGCTCCCGTCCGCGAGGGCCCTGCCGCCATCTTGAGGCCTGCGGGGGCTCCGAATCCCCAGCGCTCGAGTACCGCGACCGCGAGGCGAGTGGTGAACACCTCAGGATACACCCGAGCAAGCCTCCCTGGCCTAACGGGACAGACCTGAGGAGGTCCGAAGACCGGCAGAGGCATCCTGTGGCAGACGGCGCACTGAGCATTGAGGTGAGCGGCGGCCATCTTGCTACACCCTGGGCATACTAGTAGCCTCTCCATCCCCCATAATCCACAACCAAACCCCAAAATAACATCCGGGCCGCACGGGGGGAGACCCAAGCTGCAGGGTGGGATAACTTGCCTAACCCCAGCGTTCATCCAGTACCTGTCCCCATAGACACCTGAATCGGCCATCTTGCTACACTCAACAGCAGTGTAATTGGGGCTCCATGTATTCTTTCAAGTCATACTTCAGAGGCTCCTGAACTACCCAGCAGATTGGTCTACCAAGCTCAATCCCCTTCATTAGATCTCATTACTTCTAAATTCAAAAGACGCTGCATTCTGCATCACTATACTCCTAGGAGCGGCCATCTTGCTACACCACATTAACCTGTTCTCCCGGGTTCCTAATTGGTTTCCTCTTACTCTGATGGTCCCGCACCCCCCTCATCAGGAAGTACATGTCATTATTGCAGTCCTGTAATGAGTCTTTAACCTACGATACACGAGACAGGATGTACTAAAAGACATAGTAAGGGGGCGTAGGATGGCGAACGAACCTGACTAGAGCTCCGACCTCACCTCCTGCATCCGAAGCTCCCGCTCCGCTACACTAGAGACTTTTGCTCCGGGAGCCACCTCCACTGAACCGGGAACCCCTCAGCTACCTGCCGAACGTTATATGGGTAAGATCGGCGACCAGAGGCACATATACCAGACACGATCCTCACAGGCCGCATCGCAACCCGCGTGCCACATGGAAAAATACCTGCTTAGGCCGCAGTCCCCGGCCTCAATTTCTACGACAGAAGCCGCAGATCAGCCAGACGCACTCCCGCTGGTCGATCCCTCATTGTTTATAGATAACCCCCTGCCTTCTCACACAACAGCTCCTCGCAGCACTCTCCAATGACGTCCCTGGTAACTGTAGATGTCCTGGACCTGAAACTGCAGGCATTGCTCCAGAGTATTACTCACAACGTTGCAAAGGAGGTTAATAAACTAGCTCACGAACTGAGAGGGGAGATTGACCAGCTAGGGGAAAGAACAGACACCCTTGAAACAAAACTGGATGTGGTGGTGAATTATGTACAAGCCTTAGAAGAGGAGAATGCTAACCTAAAGAATGCAGTACTACAACTGCAGGTGCAGCAAGAAGACCTCGAGAACAGAGAACGTAGGCAAAACCTCCGCATACGGGGAGTCCCTGAGTCTGTTGTTGACAAGGACATTAGGCCATACTTGCTAGCCCTGTTTAACTCCCTGGCACCCGATATTCCGGACATTGATCTGCGTTTCGACAGAGCACATAGATCACTGGCCCCTAAACCTCCTCAGGGTGCTAATCCCAGGGACATCATAGTTCGCTTTCATTTTTACGAAAGTAAAGAGGCCCTGACAATCGCTACGAGAAACAAACCTAGAGTGGACTTTAGGGGGGCAAAGATACAAATCTTCAGCGACCTATCGCCCATAACGTTAAATAAAAGACGCAACCTTCGCCCTATTACTGCCCACTTACAGCACCACCACGTACCCTATAGATGGGGATTCCCCTTTCGTCTGATGGTGACCAAGGATGGCGCGCAACACACCCTGAGGGACCTCCAGGAAGGTGAGTCCTTTGTCAGGAGCCTGGGACTCCCCCCTGTTCCTGAGGAGGATCTGCAAGCCCAATTTCCATCCTCTAGACCTCTGTCAACACCCGGGAAGATGTGGACCCCGGTCCGTCACAGACCCAGAAAAACCACATTCACCCCACAAGGGAACACATCTTCTAAAGGCCCCACCTGAAGCATCCACGGACCCTCACGTCTGGTATGTGATCCTTTTTCTCCTGTCCCCCGATCTACTTAAGTCACAGAGGCCCTGATGTTGGGCCTATGCAATCCCTTTGAAAAGTCTCTGGGCTCAGAGACCGGGGTTTTTCCCCCTTCTACTTGTTCACCCATGGGCGACTGCCCTCAGGGACAACTACAGTTCTACGGTTCCCACTTAACTTTGACTTTTTCTACATTTTCTTTTTCGGATCAGGTTGAGGCCGGTTAGCTCGGCCATGCGAGCTGCTGTGTTTCCCCCAATATGGTCGTGTTTTTTTTTGACCATAATCCCTTGGAGATGAGTTTCTCCTCGGGCACTCTACCTATATGGTATGTCGT
Organism: Rana muscosa; assembly: GCA_029206835.1. Classification (NCBI taxonomy): domain Eukaryota; kingdom Metazoa; phylum Chordata; class Amphibia; order Anura; family Ranidae; genus Rana; species Rana muscosa. The sequence goes on along the minus strand of CM055122.1, from coordinate 605,592,812 downwards.
TTTTTTTTTACTCTTTTTTCTTTTCGTTCTCAGATGTTTTTTGGGGATCCTTTTTGATCCCATATTTACCTACGTTAGAATCTTCTATTCACGAATGTATGTTATATTACATGTTTTCATATCGTTAGGGTTGCACGGAGGTCTATTTTTTGAACTGCTCAGAAAATGTTTCTATGTTTTTATTCCCATGTTCTTTCTATATGGGTTTAAACATACAATTGTGCGAAGTCTTTTGTCTACAATATGGTATACGCTTAATGCATTTTACACGAATGTAATGTCAGATTTTTCCCCACTCTGCACCTATGGCAGTTAGTGTCTTCTCATGTAACGTTAAAGGTCTAAATTCCATCCGGAAGAGATGGCTTGCCCTTAAAGAGTTCAAAGCATCTAATGCTGAGGTGATCATGGTCCAGGAGACACATTTTAGGGCGGGGGGCTCTTTCAAATTTGCTTCTAAGCACTACCCCACAACTTTTGTGGCGTCTTCTCCCTCTGGAAAAGCTGGAGTGGCGATTCTCCTTAAACGCTCATCCACCATACAGGTGAAATCCTCATATTTGGACCCCCAAGGTCGCTTTATCCTCCTGGACTGTGGTCACCAAAATACTTCTTTCACTTTAGCGAATGTATATGTTCCCAACACAGGCCAAATTGGTTTTCTTGACACTTTCTTTGACAAACTACACAAATATGCCCAACCCTTTCAGATTATTGGGGGTGATTTTAACTTGTGCATGTCTCCAATTAGGGATAGGGCCGCCCTTTTTCAAGACAAACCTCCACTACAGGCACATAAATCTTCCTCCTCGTTCCGCAAAATAATTAGAACAAATAGACTGTTTGATTCTTGGAGGGTAAAACACCCGACAGCCAAACAGTTCACCTTCTTTTCTCCACCCCACAAGCTGTACACGAGAATTGACTATTTTTTCATCTCTGCACCCCTATTGCCATACCTGGTCGACGCCAACATTCTCCCAATTACATGGTCTGACCATGCTCCCATCACTATAGACCTCTTATTGTCCTCACCCACGCCTAGGAGATGTTACTGGCGCCTTAATGAGTCACTCCTAAACTCATCTAAGACCCATTTACCACTACAAGACAAACTGAATGAATATTTTCAGATAAATAAAAACTCAGTGTCGGAGATCTCTGTTCTGTGGGAGGCACATAAGGCGTTCTTCAGAGGTGAATGCATCGCAACTGGATCTCGCCTTAAAAAAGACCGTGTTTTGCAGAGATCGACTTTACTGACTCAGTTATTAGAAGCTGAACAAAAACTTCTCGGACGCCCCACGATGGAGGGCCTCAGAGCCGTAACAGCACTACGGAATCGTATCAAAACATTAGATTCGGCAAGAATCACTAAATCCATGCTCTGGGCAAAGCAAAAATTTTATGAATTTGCCAAAAGACCCCATAGGATGCTTGTCCAAATTCTGAAACCACGCCCCCATTCATCTTTACCCGACTTCTTAACACAACAAGACGGTAAGCCCACATATTGCCCTAGAATTATGGCTAATGTATTCGGAGACTTCTATAAGAAACTTTATAATTGCCTATCCACAGACCCGACCACTCAATTCACACAAGATAAATTTAACAATTTTATGGACTCTTTTAAGCTCCCCACTCTGTCCCCTGACGATCGCTCAAGTCTAAACGCACACGTGTTGGTTGAAGAGATCACTGCAGTTATCAAACAGCTACCGACTAATAAAACCCCAGGGCCGGATGGTCTTCCCTACTCCTACTATAAAAAATTCCTCCCCACCATCTTACCCTACATGGAAAAACTTTATGCCTCTTTAATGAACGGAAAAATCCCCCACGCTCAATTCCTACATGCGTTCGTCACGGTGATCCCCAAACCAGGGAAAGACCCATCCTTACCTGACAACTACCGCCCCATTGCTCTCCTAAATTCTGACTATAAAATTTTTACAAAAATACTTGCCAACAGACTGTCCCTGCTCCTCCCCAAACTAATCCACAGAGACCAGGTTGGTTTTGTGCCATCCAGACATGCTGGGGACAATACTAGACGAACCATAGATTTGATAGACCTCCTGACCAAAACCAAGCGTCCGGCTATAATTCTCAGTTTAGACGCACAAAAAGCGTTTGATCGCCTGAATTGGTCATTTTTGTTCGCTACACTTTCAAGATTTGGTTTCTCGGGTCCATTTATACAAGCATTAAAGGCACTATACTCTACTCCTACGTCTCAGGTACAGTTGGCCTCCCACGCCTCGGCGTCATTCCCCCTTAGCAACGGTACTAGGCAAGGTTGCCCACTATCGCCCCTGCTCTTTATTTTAAGCCTTGAGCCCTTGGCAGCAGCCATACGCGTCCACCCGGACATTAGGGGAGTGACGTTGAGGCGTCTGGAATACAAATTATCTCTTTTTGCAGATGATGTGCTGCTGACAATTACCCACCCACACATTTCTCTCCCCTCTCTCCATTCAACCTTACAAACCTTTGGCCATATCTCCGGATTTAAAATTAACCCGACTAAAACCGAAGCTTTACCCATTAATATTCCGGCTGACCTTCTTCTAACCCTGCAAACCAACTTCAAGTATAGATGGTGCATGCAGTCCCTTCAGTATCTCGGTGTACATCTATCTCGATCGTACTCCACTCTCTACCAAGAAAATTCCCCCCCCCTCTTCTCAGACATCAACAAGCTACTTAAAAAATGGACAACACTCCCTGTCTCTCTCATTGGTAGAATCAACGTTTTGAAGATGTCTATTCTCCCCAAGCTGCTGTATATTTTCGAAACAATCCCAGTAGCAATCCCATTGACCCAACTTAAATCACTTCATAGGAACTTTCTGAATTTTATATGGAATAACAAGTCCCACAGGATTGCCAGTTCGGTTCTCCTGGCTCCCCGCTCACGTGGGGGGCTGGGGGCACCGGATGTAATCAAATATTACTATGCTACTCACCTCAGAGTCATTTCCTCGTGGACATCTCGCTATGCATCAAACAGATGGTCAGAAATCGAGATAAATATTACTTCCCCTGCACATCCATGTAGTCTACTTTGGCCCTCTTCAGATAGATTTACATCTCAAATACGGAAGATCTGCCTGAGCCCTATGATATTCACACTCTCAATCTGGAAACGCTGCTCAAGTAAATATGCTCTATCTTCCCAATGCCCCCCACTGATAAACATTTTATTTAACCCAGAAATTCCCGACAGCTTATCCTATGACTCCATGATGCCGTGGACCCAGGCAGGCATATTTCAATTGCGACATCTGGTGCATCCAGTAACACGCACTTTACTCCCTTTTTCGTAACTGCAAGCCAAACATAACTTACCGAACACACTACTCTTTTCTTACTTGCAGGTAAAACATTATTTTGTATCTAGATCACCCCAATTGACCCTGGTGGTTCCTACAGAATTTGAAAAGCTATGCTCGTATGGCCCACATGAACCTCAACAAATTTCTTGCATCTACAAGATCCTCCAGAGCACTGATCACATTTCTGAACAGACCCACTCATATATGAGGAAATGGGCCCAGGTCCTTCATAGTCCTATCTCTATAGCTCAGTGGGGGGCGATATGGGATGCTACCTCTAAAGTCTCCAGATGCGTGGCCCAGAGGGAAACGGCGTACAAAATCTTAATGTTTTGGTACAGGACCCCTGAATTTCTAGCAACTCATAAACTAGCTCCATTTAGTCACTGTTGGAGGTGTGGCTCCTCTGTGGGCTCGCACTTCCACATATTTTGGGAATGCCCTGTTTTGTCCCCCTTTTGGACCAATGTTCATGCCTTGCTGGAAAAGATATTGGAGATCCAGATCCCTTTCCAACCCATACACCTGCTATTAGGCTTACCTCTTCGGAATACCACCAAAACTATTAACAAACTACTGACATTCATCTTACTAGCAGCTAAACGAGTGATCCCGCAACATTGGCGTTCCACCTACCTTTGCGCAATTCCTTTCTGCGGTCACTGATATTCGTAAAATGGAACATATCACGGCAATCATAGAGGATGCACTACCAAAATTTGAGGTCATTTGGGAAAAATGGGATACATCGGAATATAATAATTCGGAATACTAGACCCTCACACCGAGATGAGGAAATGATCTTTCTAGGATCACACTGTATGTTCAGGAAATTTTAGCTCCAGTTCCCATCACTGATTGCCTTCGTGTTAACATGATACCTTGATATGCTATTAAATACCACATTACCTCCCCTTTACGTGACCCTTACACTGTCTAATGGTTCACTCGAACGACTTGTTTTCTACCCTTGTTATGTAACTTTATGTCTGCACATGCAAGTTGTACAATGTTCATATTTGCTGATTGTGATATATGCTTGTAATGCCTCATAAAATTTACATAAATAAACAATTAAAAAAAAAAAAAAAAAAAATAGTCGGTTTCTTTGTAGATATCCAATTTCTTGGGATTAACCCTTTTGCTGCGTTAAGTAATGGTGGGACTAGTGTTTTCTGGTATTGCTTTTTTGTTTTATTTGTACCATGGAATAGGCATGTCCAAACATTTTGTGTTATTTTTTCTCCCGTGACTACTTCAATGTATTCCAGAATCTCTGTCCAGTACTCCTCTATTATTGGGCATTCCCACCACATATGCATCGTTGTTTCCACTTGCTTACAACCCCTCACACAAAGTGGGGAGTTGTTAGGATGTATTTTATTCATTCTTTCTGGCGTCAAGTGCCAGCGTATCATACATTTGTAATTTGCTTCTATTGTGGTTACATCCGATGCATAGCTATATACTGCCTCAATAATTTGCCTCTTATCTATTTCTCTACCCAGGTCTTGCTTCCATTTTTCTATAAAGGGTAGTGGTCCTACTGTTTCTAGTTCTGTTAGTATTTTATACACCAGCGAGATACCATGTCTCAGAGGCTTTTTGCTACATAACTTTTCCAGTGGGGTTAGTGCTTTTTCATTTCTAATTGGTTGTGGAATAGTGCTTACTAAGTGCGTTAGTTGGAGATATTCCCAATCGCTTAACTGACTCCATCCCTGACTCGTGATTAAATCTTGTTTTGTTTTTATTTTACCTAATGTAATTATATCTTTTAGTTGTGCGGTTCCCATTAGTTTTCCTAATCGTGTCCCGTTACCTGGTATAAAAAACATTGTGCCTCCTAACGCAATTAATGGTGAATTATATTTCCATTTTTCGTGTCGGTGTAATGTGTCCCAGGTTTTGAATACCTTCTTTGTTATACTATGTGAATCTGTGCCTAATACTCTACATTTTGGTGGTATCCATATATTATTTTGTAAATGTGTCATACTTAGCGTGTTTTCTATTTGTGCCCACTTCTTTTTTGTTTGTGGATTTGCTCATTCTACTAATCTTGCCAAGATTATTGCATTATGGTATCTTTTTATATCTGGTACAGCCATGCCCCCTTCTTTTTTTCCACGAGTTAATAATGTGTATTTTATTCTAGCCTTTTTGCCCTGCCATATATATTTCAAGATCATAGATCTAATCGCCTTAAAGAATGGTTGGGGTATATCTATTGGCAACATCTGCAACCTATATGTTATTTTTGGGAGGATCATCATTTTTAAGATGCTGATCCTTCCTGTCCATCCCACGGGTTTCCTTGCAATATCCTTTAATTCTGCTTTAATTTCATTTAGTAATGGGATAAAGTTAACCGGGTATAATTCTTCTAAGGTTGTAGTTATTTTAATACCTAGATATAGTAAAGTTTTTGTCTCCCAAGTGAACGGAAATTCTTTCTGTAACAGTTTTTCTTCCTTTTTATCTATTCCTAAGTTCAGCATTACTGTCTTTACTGGGTTGATCTTGAAATTAGCGAGTTCCCCGTATTTTTTTATTTCCTTTACTACGTTAGGGAGTGATAGCCTTGGTTTCGTCAGATATAAAAGTATGTCGTCAGCGTATGCCGCCACTTTATGTTCCTCGCTGCCCACCCTCACCCCTCCTATATCTTGATTGTTCCGTATGTTCTGCAACAGTGGTTCCATTGCCAACACATACAGGAGGGGTGAAAGCGGACACCCCTGTCTCGTTCCGTTACGCATCTCAAACACCGACGACATACTCCCATTTATTTTACCCTGGCTGTCGGGTAGGTGTATACATTTTTAACCCATTTCATATATTTGGGTCCAACCCCTACATACCGGAGTGTGTCCATCATAAACCCCCAGTCGACTCGGTCGAATGCTTTTTCTGCGTCTATCGACATGAGTACAACTGGGGGGTTTCTTCTCCTTCCTTTTCTGGATTAATAAAAGAGTTCTTATGGTATTATCTCTTCCTTCTCTCCCCATCACAAAGCCAGCTTGATCAGCGTTTATTAATTCCGGCATTAAAGTTTTTAATCTCGTTGCCAATATTTTTGCATATAACTTAATGTCTGTATTCAATAACGCTATGGGACGATAGTTAGAACATATTGTTCCGTCTTTTCCTGTTTTGGGTATGATGGTAATATTGGCAAGGAGAGATTATTTTCTTATCTCTAAGTCTCTCCCCAGTCTATTGAAATACTTACATAGTTCTGGGACTAACTGGTCTTTAAACTTCTTATAGTATTTAATCTGAAACCCGTCCAGTCCTGGACTTTTCCCCCCTGATGTTTCTTGGAGAGCTTTGTTTATTTCGTCCGGCGTAATTGGTTTTTCTAGGAGCTCTGCACTTTCCGGTGTTATCCTTGGTAGGATCGTTTTTTCTAAGTATTCCTGTATTTTGCCTTTCCTATTTTCTCCTTCCTGTACTGTCTCATTTCCTCTAATATCGTACAGTGCACTGTAATATGTCTTAAATGCTTCTGCGATTTCCGATGTTTTAAATTTCATCTCTCCTCTCTGATTCTTTATTTTTTCTATGTAATTTAAAGTTTTTTTCCTTTTTGCTATTCTTGCAAGATACTTCCCAGGTTTATTCCCCCATTTATATCTTTCTTTTGCTACGTTCTTAAATACTTTTCTAGTTTCTTGTTCCATCAGATCTCTGAGTTGGCCCCTCTTAATTATTATTTGTTGGTGTGTTTCTTTATCTTGTTGTCTTTTGTCTTTTTGTTCTAGGTCATATAATTCTTTTAACAGGTTTTCCCTCTTTTGGTCTCTCTCCTTCTTTTTTCGCGCCCCTATGGCGATCAATTTACCCCTTATACATGCCTTATGTGCTTCCCAGATTGTTGCCACACTCACTTCTGGTGTATTATTTATTCTAAAGTATTCTTCGATTTCTCTCGATATTATCTCTCCTACTTCTTTATTATCTAATAGGTCTTCATTTAAGCTCCACGTACCCTTTCTTTGTTCTACATTATTAAATCTTATTTTTACTATAACTGGGGCATAGTCTGAGATTGATTTTACTCCTATCGAGGTGTCTACTACATCTTCCAGGAGCCCATGGTCCACCAGAATGTAATCCAATCTTGAATACGTGTCGTGCACCGCTGAGTAGTACGTATAGTCCTTTTTACTTGGATGTGCCGCTCTCCAAGGATCTATTAGTTGATGGAAAGGGAAAAAAACTGCGCTAGCTCATATAAGTGATGAAAAACTATGAATAAACCCTTTTAACAGCAGCAATAATAGTGGGATAAACACAAAGTAAACATGAAAAAGAAAAAATTGCGCTATGGGTGAATAATTAGAGTCCAAAGATGTGAAGTCCTTTTGAAAAAATAATAATAATGATGATGGAGTCAACACAAACAACAAAGGGCACAATGCTTGTCATGAATATCTGGGCAGATCTTATCAAGGTGTATGCTTACCAAATGATAAGCCAAAATAGACAAATGGCTATAACCCAGCCCAGGCCTTTGTTTGGCACAACAGTGTCAATTCCTCCGATAAGAGAATAGCAGCAATAGGGTGATGACTCCACAGAATGCGTTGGTGCGTGTATCCAAGGAACAGATTTAAAAAGGAAGAAACAAAAAAAAAAACACATAGCGTAATCCTGCTACATGAAATATCTCTATGTTATAAAAATGAGATAGAGAAAGCAAAACAGCACCCAGTGTATGATTTCTATCTATAGTGAACCACCACCGCATATAGGGTCTCCTCACCAGATATCAATGTGGGAAAAAAGACCTTGTCAACAAACAACCATCATGGGAGACACATCCACCAATGTGTGAAACCGCCACCTTACATAGAGTCTGCTTACCAGAATGATCTAGACTGTATGCAATACATTCAACCGTAAGCTAGTGGATGGCTGGAGGGGTGTGAGTGTCACTCATACGGATCTGGTTCTTGCAGTGGATCAATCAATATTCCTCACTGTTATAGTAGCTCCGTGGGGCCCATTGACAATGTCTATGATGACGAAACGCGTCTAAGGGGGTACGTGCTGACGTCACCACGCTCGTTAGGACGGGAGTTTGCTTCTAGCCGGCCGGCTTTTATATGATTGTTTTACCGCTTACTGCGTAAGTGTAATTTTAATTCTTTTAAATAAATGTTGTGGCGATATCACACTATTGGTCCCCATTTATTTTTCTTGGGTACATAACCCCTGTATGGGCCCCACGGAGCTACTATAACAGTGAGGAATATTGATTGATCCACTGCAAGAACCAGATCCGTATGAGTGACACTCACACCCCTCCAGCCATCCACTAGCTTACGGTTGAATGTATTGCATACAGTCTAGATCATTCTGGTAAGCAGACTCTATGTAAGGTGGCGGTTTCACACATTGGTGGATGTGTCTCCCATGATGGTTGTTTGTTGACAAGGTCTTTTTTCCCACATTGATATCTGGTGAGGAGACCCTATATGCGGTGGTGGTTCACTATAGATAGAAAGCATACACTGGGTGCTGTTTTGCTTTCTCTATCTCATTTTTATAACATAGAGATATTTCATGTAGCAGGATTACGCTATGTGTTTTTTTTTTCTTTGTTTCTTCATTTTTAAATCTGTTCCTTGGATACACGCACCAACGCATTCTGTGGAGTCATCACCCTATTGCTGCTATTCTCTTATCGGAGGAATTGGCACTGTTGTGCCAAACAAAGGCCTGGGCTGGGTTATAGCCATTTGTCTATTTTGGCTTATCATTTGGTAAGCATACACCTTGATAAGATCTGCCCAGATATTCATGACAAGCATTGTGCCCTTTGTTGTTTGTGTTGACTCCATCATCATTATTATTATTTTTTCAAAAGGACTTCACATCTTTGGACTCTAATTATTCACCCATAGCGCAATTTTTTCTTTTTCATCTATTAGTTGATGATTGAAAATTTCTTTTTTGACCAATTTTAATTGTTTACTATCTCGTGTCGGTGCACCAGACGTATTGTCTAACTTTGGGTCCATTGAGAAATTAAAATCTCCGGCGAGAATTACATAACCCTGTTTGAAGCTCATCAAAATATTTAAGATTCTATTTAGATATCTTTTGGGGTGGGTATTTGGGCAATAGACGTTCGCTAATGTACATTTTTTCCCCTGAAGGTTCCCTTTTAGGAACAAATATCGGCCCTCTGGGTCAACTCTTCTATCCTCTACTATAAAGTTTATGTTCTTTCCAATCCCTATAGCTACTCCTTTAGCTCTCTTGTTTGGGGAATCTCCATAGTACCATGTGGGAATCGCACGTGAATAGATTTTTGTGTTAAAGTCTAGTGCTAGATGTGTCTCCTGAAGGAATACAATTTCTGCGGAATACCTTTCAAGCTCCCTTAATGTCATATGCCTTTTTTCTGGGGAATTCAGCCCTCTTATATTATATGTGATAAGATTTATGTCAGTCATATGTTTCCCTTTTTTTTTTCCTCCTTCTCCCTTCCTTTTCCTTGCTTCACCCTCTCTTTTCGTTCTTCTCTCTCTCTCTTCCTTGGATGGACAGATCCTAATTCCCCCTCCCTCCCGCCCCTTCCCCCCACACCCCCCCTCCCCCTCCTTCCCTTCCTCCCCATCCCCTCCCCCCCCAATAGAATTTTGACCTCATGGTCTTAGTGCAGGATTTCTCTTTCCCTTTTCTTTCTTCTCCTTCCCTTCTTTCCGCTCTTTGCACCCCTTTAGGCACCTCTGCACTCTTTGGCCCGAGGTGGAGTTCTGTTTGGCACCGTCGGTCCCCTCTCCCCTTCTACTTGGGAGCTGGTGCCGGAGCGTCCAGATGAGTCCCGGGCTCCCCTTTCGCCCCCTGTCTTCCTATATCTGTTTCATTCACACCCTTAACCCCCACCCCCCGTCGCCTCCGTGTGCCAGAAAAGAGTGTGAAAAAAAAAAGAAAAAACCACACCGGCCATACAAAGCGAACAATAAACAGACCTAGGCAACGCCCTGAACATAGGAAGTGGGGGGAAGGAGAAGGGGAAGGGGGAGGAGAGAAGAGAGGAAAAAAAAATCTGCTTCCTTCCTACCCCCTCCCCACTCCCCCATCTCCCCCGCCCAAACCCACGTCCGGCGTTGGAATTTCCAGTTTTTTGCAGAATTCCGGAATTTCCTCTATGAATCTCAGTCTAGCCGTGATACCACTTTTCCTTCCTATCAGGCAGGCTGGGAAACCCCAATTATACTGGATCTCGTGTTCCTGGAGTGTCTTCGATAATGGTCTTAAATTTCTTCTTCTTTGTAGCGTTTCTTGGGATAAGTCTTGAAAAATTTGAATTTGATTCTCTTCCCATTTTATTGGTGACTTCCCTCTCAGGTTTCTCCATAGTTGATTTTTTTCCTCCCAACTTTCAAATCGAACAATGATGTCTCTCGGTTTATCCTGAGCTATTTCTCTTGGTCTTCTTATTCTGTGTGCTCTCTCTATTTTTAGTGGGGATGTTATTTCTCTGTCCAGAAGTGGGTTACAAATTTTCATTATTAGTTCTGATAGATTCTCTAGTTGGGGTGTCTCCGGTACCCCCCGGATTCTTATGTTCTTTCTTCTGTCTCTATTTTCCTTGTCCTCCCGCTTGTATGCCAGTTCCTGTTGTTCTTTCCTTATTGACTTTATCTCTCCCTGTAGTCTTCCTATGGCTGTTTCATTATGGTCTAATTTCCTTTCCACTTCCTCCACTCTTTCGCGCAAATACCGCATATTTTCTTGTATCACCTCCATTTGTGTCTTTAACGATTTTTCCAGGGCGGCGAACATCCCCTCGATTTCTATTTTTGTTGGTAATAGCGCCCTGTTTTGTTGTTCCTCTTCTCTTCTCTGTTCCATTTCTACTTCAGTCTCCTGTTCTATTCAAGACTCTGATAGTGAGTCTGACTCTGCCTGGTTTTTATTTTGCCCTTTTTTCTTATCCTTTTTTTTCTTTTCCTCCTTACTTTCCGTCTGACTGCTCCTAGCTCCCTGCTGCTTCTCCACCGCCTGTTTGTCACTATTTCCAGCATGGGTTACATATTTATTCATTGGACCCGGGCTCAGGGTCAAACTTAAGCGTGGTGATTTTGGAATTGCTCCCCCTCTTGCTCCCCGTGCTCTTGAGCTCATATTATTTATTTTGGGTACTCTACTTGGGGCTTTATCCCCTTTGCAATGTTCCGCCCCACGGTTTGTTACCAAATGGTCAGATATACCCGTCCTGCACACCCTATAGTACCTCTATGATTCAATCGAGGTCAGGACTGCCTCGTTTGATGCGGCGGGGGGCAATATCTCAGGAAGATAGATGCCTGCAAAAGCAGACAATTTTCTGTATTTATTGCACTCCCCGCTCCAACACGGTATCACTTCTGTCTGACCCCGTAATGTAAAGGTTAACAGCAGTCATAGTAACAGTTTATCGATGTTTTTCCTGCCGCCCGCACTCCTATACACCTATACACCTTTTATGCAACTCAAAAAAGAGAAAGGCACTCACTACTAGTGCCGTATCGCATCAGAGGGTATCAGAGGGTATAGGTAGGTAATGAGTGACCTGTTTTCAGCGTTTCTGAGTTTTAGACACCTTTTACCCGTTTATGGTTTCTTTTGAGCACATCGCAGAGGGGGTGCTTTGGCAGGGCAGGGCAGCACAAAGGAGGCCAGCAAAAAAAAAAAAATTGACACATTTGAATGTTTATCACTACACGTCCTCTTTCCAATTCCTCCGTTCAGGTGAGAACAAGGCAAGCAATAATAGGCATTAGTAACAATTTCCTATATTTCCAGTGTTTCTGTACTGTTCATAACTAACCCAACAGGTGCGGGCAATTTTAGTCAGTTTTCCTGTATCTTTAATGTGATGCACTCACCACTTCCAAAGAGGCTAAGAGGGGTCAGCGCTAATGAGTAAAGGCACAGTGAGGGCACAGTGTTTTACAAAGACAAAATTCCTATATCGTAAGGGGGGATCCGTGACTTCCGCGTGCGTGGCGGGTTTATCGAATCTTCCTACGGCATGGAAAAATGTATCTCCAGCAGTTACAAATAAATTTAATCCAAATTAGTCCAGAATAATAAGAAAAAACTGAAATAGGAACAACCATCTGGTATAATGACACGTACTCTTGGTTCTGTTCAAACTCCCCACGTGCCATCTGAGTCTATTAAAGTCTATTAAAAAAAACTTTCAAGTGGCTGTATGCAAACCCTTTCGGCATGAAAGTATTGGTTAGTTTTCCCAATGCTCACTGTTTTATTTTCCATCCCCCACTTCATCTGCCGTTTTTTTTTTTTTTTGCACAGGTAATCGATACAGTCAGTTTATTTGATTTCAAGCTGCTTTTTAAAGGACTAGCACTTTCACAGTTCTCACACTTTTTTTTTTCAAAAAAAATCCCTGGTGGGGGTTACTCACGTTGCTTCAGTGCTTAGTGCTTATCAGTGCTTCCATTTCTTCATTTGGTGCAGCGGGGGGGCCATCATACTGAAAAATGCAGGGAGCAGGACCCATGGAGCTGTTTGGGAAGCAGGCAGGCGCGTAACCATGGGGGGGGGTCCCGTGCAAGGTCTGAGCTGCGACTCAGCTCCGGTCTCTCACTCCTCCTCTCTCACTCCTCCTTTCTGTCCACCATCCCCACCACTCTTCCCTAATCAGGGTCACTGCTCTGTCCAGCTTCCTCGGATCTCTCACACCTGTTCACTGCTGGCTGTATCTCCGCACGACGGGCTGCTCCTCCCGGGTCTCATACAGAGCCACCGCACTGTCCGGCTCAGCCTCCTGTTCTCTGGATCTCTCACGCTGGCTGTATCTCCGCACAACGGACTGTTCACTCGGAGCATGTAAGGGGACAATCGTACTTCCAGGCGGGGGGGGAGAGCGAGCGTGTTACAGGGTCATTAGGCTTATCTCCTCATTTCTCGGGGGGGGGGGTCAGGAGACCGGGCATCTCACCTACACGCTCCTGCAAGCCGTCGGCGCCATAACTAGGCTCCTCCCTCCACTCTCCATGTGTTTTAATGCTCACAGATCTTATACAGTATGTGTGCTAAAGTTAATAAATACTGTACCAATATGCTGTTTTAATAAACATGTCCTTAAAGAGGACCTAAACTCTGAGAGTTGTGCTTAAAGGGGTTGTAAAGGTTCATGTTTTTTCACCTTAATGCATCCTATGCATTAAGGTGAAAAAACATCTGATGGTTACCAGCCCCCCAGCCCCCCGTTTTACTTACCTGAGCCTGGAAATTCCTGCGTCGCGAACGTGCTCTTCCTTTGCCCGGGCTTCTCGGCTCTTCATTGGATAGATTGATAACAGCGCAGCCATTGGCTTGCGCTGCTGTCAATCTAATCCAATGACGCGGGCGCTGGGGGGCAGGGCCGAGGCCTGTACTCGGCAGCTATGTACTCGGATACAGGACTCGGGAGCACGCCTGCAAGGTAACCCCCTTGGGGGAGCGCTTCCCAGAGGGGGTTATCTGAGGCAGGGAGGAGCCAAGAGAGCTGGGACCCCAGAAGACAGCGATCGGGGCCACTCTGTGCAAAACGAGCTGCACAGTGGAGGTAATTATGACATGTTTGTAATAAATAAAAAAATACCTTTACAACCACTTTAAGAAAGACAAGCAAGTCTAAGGACTAGTCACCAGTATTGCCTGTGGACTCCTGACAGCTGTTCTGTGTCTCTGTACGGAGGTGACCATCATGACAGAGAAATAAGGGGATCTGCTTTCCCATGTCAGAGCTGCTTCAGGTGATCACTGGCAATCTGATGACTGGTGGGGTAAGGCTCAAAGTGTAGCAGGGAAGGTGAAAAAAGCACTGATACACAGAGTGAATGAAGCAGAAGCGAGAAGATGCCTGAGGTGCAGATTCCTTTCCAGCAAGCAGCACAGCAGTGATATTATCAAATCTCACTTCAATCCTCCTGAGACTAGCAGAGAAACATTTTGTCTTAACCAGCGGATATACAGCTATATATGAGACTGTAAGCATGGGACTGCCTAGGCCTACTCACATAGGAGAAACGGCACTGGTATTTTTCAGGAGGAATTCAAGACAAAGGGTGATATTTTAGGGTACTACACGGGGACCTAACATTTCTAGATGTCCCCCATAATACTGTATATGAAAATAATGAGTGTTCTGTGTCAGGAATGGCTTTTGAAAGGTAGATTAGAGAGATAGGGAACCCCTTTAATGGCTTTGCAATAGGGTCCAATCACACCTAACAGGGTTGTCCACTATCTCCTTTATTTTATATACTAGTGATGGAACTTATGGTGATGGATCTTATACAAGCAATAAGGAAAAACAAAAGACATACAGTACAAGGGATTAGTATTAAAGATAAAGAATATAAATCATCAGTCTATGCAGATGATTTATTAATATATGCGACTAACCCCATTATAACAATACCTAATTTAATAAAATAATTTAAACGATTTGGGGAATTGAGTAACTTTAAAGTTAATTATGATGAATCTGAAATGTTAAATATATCACTATCAGAAAAAACACAATTATTATTGCAAAAGGATTTCTTGTTTAAATGGCAGCAAGTAGCAATTAAGTACCTGGGAATTTTTATTCCGAGAGACTTGAACAAGTTACAAGAATTGAATTACGATGTGACAATCCGAAAAGCAATAAAACTACTACAAGAATATGAAAAGGTAACACACTCATGGGTGGGAAGAATTAACATAATAAAAATGGATATATTACCAAAATTATTATATATTTTTCAAACTATTCCCCTAGCTATCCCCAAAAAAGAAAGAATGAACTAAGAAAAGCAATAGGAAGCTTCATATGGGCCCACAAAACACCAAGAATTAGAAGATAAATTTTAATTAGAACTAAGCAAAAGGGAGGGTTAGCACTACCAGATTACTCAAAATATCTACAAGCAGCCTCTCTGACTAGGATTATAGACTGGTACCATAATAGGGAGGAAAAACAATGGGTTAAACTAGAAGAAGATATTATAGGAATTCAACTTAAAGCCCTCTCTTGGATAAAACCCCACCTAAGACCCGGAAATAAAAAACTAACAATCTTTACAAGAGTCACATTAAAAATATGGGATGCAGAAGTAGAAAAGGGGAACCTATCCACTATGATGGGACCTATGACCCCATTGTTCTCCAATCCAGAATTTCCACCAGCTTTAGCAACCACAAAATACTTAAAATTGAATATATTGGAGAATACGAAGGTGGCCCAGATCCTAGTGGATGGGAAAATGCCAAAATTACAAGATCTGGGACATGAAAATAAACATAAGTGGCTACAATACCATCAATTAAACACATATATTGCAAAAAATATAGAATTACAATTAATAAATAGATCAAAAACGAAATTAGAAGAAATATTGATAGATGAACAAAAGCCAACTAAAAAGTTATCTACGATATATCTACTCCCCTCAGGACCCCTTAGAGAGCTAACAGGAATGAAAAAATGGGAAAAAGAGATAGGGAGATCAATATCAGAAACAGAATGGGAGAAAATATTTGAAATAATTCACAAAACATCTATAGCGAATAAATATCACAAAATAAATGACAAAATAGCATAGTATTGGAGCCCCGTAGCGTTAAATAAAATAAATAGTGGACAAACAGATATTTGTTGGAGATGTATGATGGAAAAGGGTACTATGGAACACATTTGGTTTGAATGTCATATGGTGAGAAAACTCTGGAAAACTGTTTATGAGATATATCAAAAAATATCAGGAATAGAGAGGAATCTAAATATAGATACCTCATTATTATCTCTGATGTCAGAATCAATAAAGAGCATTAAGAAGGATATTTTTCATCATATGACATCAGCAATTAGAACAATAATAGCTCGCAAATGGAAAGAAAATAAAAGTCCAAACATAGCAGAATGGATATGTGAAATGAACGAAATACAATATATGGAAAGACAGATAAGAGAAGAAGAATACATAAATAGTTTAATGCCAGAAATATGGCAAAAATTGGATAAATTTTGGCTCTCAAAGGGAATGAAAGAATACATATAAATAATAAAGAAGAAATTATGAAGGGGAAATATATATTGATTACATGGAAAGGGAGAAAACAGAAGGGTTATGTTTTTTTTTTGTTTTTTTTAATGGATGTGAGGATGAAAGAGAATGGAAGATAGTGAGTAAATGTAGGCATATGTTGTAGGAAATCTTGTTTTTAAAGGTAATGCGATTTATAGATATTGAACAAGATTCGGTATATTGAATAGGAATGGATGAACAATGCGATGGAGTCTTGTTTTAATGTATATTTTTTGTATTTGAGAAAAAAGATCAATAAAAATAAATTGAAAACAATCACACCTAATTATGGTCCTGCCTAAGAAGCTCTTATGGGCAGCTAGTAGCCGTTTTAATTACATCATTTTTTTAAAATATTTTTTAATAACATTTGTAATGCAGATTTTTCATATCTAAGTTTACTAAGAGATTTTACAATCTATTTTTGGAAAAGCAAGTTCAGAAAACAGCAGAAGCTATCGCTGAGTGAGCAGATAAAAAGAAATATACTGTATCACAAATACTGTAGCTCCATTGATTCTACCAACTTTGATTTCCCTTGGACAAAAGCCATTGCCTCATTTCTATCAGCATTGGTGCTAAATTGTCAGCAAGCAATGCAATGATAAATTCCAGAAGCCAAAACTGCACACATGGCTTGATGAAATAGTACATTCTGTTTATGAATTGTAATATGCCCTAATGCACAACAGACCCTTTTGCATGGTATTTATAATATTTAGCATGTTTCTTGCTTTTGTTCAAACATGCTTATATTATTTATAATTGACAATTGAGGCAGCTGGTCTGTATTTCTGAAATGAGCAAGGTCGAGATTTATAGATGTAGATAAATCTATAGCAGAAACGTTTTGTGTAACCATTTCATTTAGCTATATTATTATGTAGCCTTTATTCATACAAAGTATGAAGAATGTAACATGCCAAGGAATTTGAACAATTAATTGGATAATGTGAACCACTCTAGATATGAGCAATATTACTGTGTCATTTGAGGTGAATTTCTAAGATCTAGATGAATTTGTCCACCACAGTTGGGTACAAATGAATTGATAATGCATCAGTATATAATTCATGAAGGTTGTTATTGAACCAAGATCCACCACGTTTAACCACTTCAATACCAGGCACTCCCCCCCCCTTCCTGCCCAGGCCAATTTTCAGCTTTCAGTGCTGTCACTTTTTAAATGACAATTGTGCAGTCATGCTACACTGTACCCTAACCAATTTTTGATAATTTTCTTCCCACAAATAGAGCTTTCTTTTGGTGGTATTTGATCACCTCTGCGTTTTTTGTTTTTTTTTTGCTAAACAAATAAAAAAAGACCAAAAACTTTGAAAAAAAAAAAGTTTTTCTTTGTTTCTGTTATAAAATTTTGTAAATAAGTATGTTTTCTCCTTCACTGACGGGTGCTGATGAGGCGGCACTGACGGGCACTAATAAGGCGGCACTTATGGGCACTGATGAGGTGGCACCAATGAGGTGGCACTGATGATTTGCACTGATATGCAGCACTGATGGACATTGATAGGCAGCACTGATGGGCACTCATAGGTGGCACTAATGGGCAATGATAGGTGGCACTGATGGGTGGCACTGATGGACACTGACAGATGGCACTGATGTGCATCACTGATGGCACTGGAACTGGCAGGCATTGCTAATGTGGATTGATTGGCATCTGTCTGGACACAGATTGGCATCTGTCTGGGCACTGAATGGCATCTGTATGGGTACTGACCGTCATCCCTGGTGGTCCAGGGTGGCATACCTGGTGGCCATCCATTGTGGGAATCCCTGGTGGTCCAGTGTTGGCATCCATGGGGGGGGCTGTGCTGATATCCAATCAGCACAGACCCTCCCTGTCAGGAGAGCCGCCAGTAAATTATGTAGTGCATTCATTTTGGTGCTGAAGTCTGATGGCTGTAAAAGCCAGAATGTGTTGGTCATTTCCCCACATAGTGTAAACTGATCACAGTGTAAACAGGAAGAGACGTTTATTGGCTTTTCCTCACTTGCGTCTGACAGGTATGGCCTATATTTCCACCTTCCTACTTCTTTCTATGGCTAACATGGGACATCAATTTACAGTTTCATGTAAAACAAATTCACCTTTCTAATTATTTTAGAAGTCAAATAATGGAGAATATAACAAGTCCCTTATTTTACAGGGAACAGATTTCAGCACCAGAATCAGTGCACTACACAATACACTGAGTTTACAAATGAAGGGTATTGCCTATATTTCAATATTATAATTGTGACCTGATGCATGAACTTTTGTACCTCCATCCCGAATGTGGGAAATAACTAACACATTCTAGCTTTTACAGCCATCAGATTTCAGCACCAAAATCAACTCACTACACAATATACTGGGTTATTCAATGAAGGGTATTGGCTAAATTTCCACTTTCCTGCTACTATCTATGGTTAATAAAGTACGTCACTCTACTGATTTATGCAGATCAGCTTCTCCTTTCTAGTTACTTAGAAGCAAATTAATGAAGAATATGTGTGAAATTACTAACAAGTTCTGTTTTTTACAGCCATCAGATGCCAGCACCAAAAACAATGCAAAGAACAGAACACTGAAGCTCAATATTCATCATATACCGTATTTTTCGCACCATAAGACGCACCTGACCATAAGACGCACCTAGGTTTTAGAGGAGGAAAACAAGAAAAAAAATATTCTGAACCAAATGGTGTACTAAAATATTTTCCAGTGCCCATGAAATGCAGCCTGACCATTGCCATAGTAAACGCAGCCTGACCATTGCCATAGTAAACGCAGAGTGACCATGCCATAGTAAACGCAGAGTGACCATGCCACAGTAAACGCAGAGTGACCATGCCATAGTAAACGCAGAGTGACCATGCCATAGTAAAGGCAGAGTGACCATGCCACAGTAAACGCAGAGTGACCATGCCACAGTAAATGCAGAGTGACCATGCCACAGTAAACGCAGAGTGACCATTGCCATAGTAAACGCAGAGTGACCATGCCATCAGTGGTGTATTTAGGTTTTTTGCTGCCCTGGGCCTGACTAAACTTGCGCACCCCCTAATTTAAATATGACCCACCCCTTCCTGTCAAGGCCCGCCCTGTCATCTTCATGGGAAGAGGACAGAGGGGACGCTGTGGGAAGAGGACAGAGGGTTGCCGTGGGTGAAGGACAGAGGGACACCCTAGGAAGAGGACAGAGTAACGCCCTGGGAAGAGGACAGAGTAACGCCCTGGGAGAAGGACGCCGTGGGAAGAGGACAGAGGGGACGCCGTGGGAAGAGGACAGAGGGGACACCGTGGGAAGAGGACAGAGAGGGACGTTGTGGCGGTCAATAAGGCCTAGAGGATATCAGGTTAGGCACTTCCTAATGGCTCAGTCCCTGGGAACAGTAATGGATAATGGCCAACAGGCCCTCTTACTAGACCCAGCGAAATCGCAACAGTGATCCCTCTGGCTGGATGTTCGCTCACTCTGGGTTGCCCGGGGTGACTCTAGTCAGTAGTGTAGCATGTCTGCATCCTGGCAGTGACTCAGTCTTTCTCCCTCTCTGGTGGTGCGGGTACAATGAGGCTCCCTCTCTGGTGGTGCGGGTACAGCGGTTACAGTGTGGCTCCCTCTCTGTTGGTGCGGGAACAGTGTGGCTCAATCTCTGGTGGTGTGGGTACTGCGTGGCTCCCTGGTGGTGCGGGGTACAGCGTGGCTCTCTGGTGGTGCGGGGTACAGCGTGGCTCGCTGGTGGTGCGGGGTACAGCGTGACTCTCTGGTGGTGCGGGGTACAGCGTGGCTCTCTGGTGGTGCGGGGTACAGCGTGGCTCTCTGGTGGTGTGGGGTACAGCGTGGCTCTCTGGTGGTGTCCCCCAGCAGAGTATTCTCTTTTGCTCCTCTTCTAACACCCCCTCCCTCCCCTCCAGCAGAGTGCTTGCATGCTGGGGGAACTGGTGCCAGAACTCTGCAGTGACTTAATTTCCCATGATGCCCCCAGTGTCTTCTGATTGGCCCTCTGCTGTGGCCAATCATGGGGAGGGAAACAGTGGGCAGGAAGCTGGGTGGCGGCCCAGCAAATCCAATTAGAGCCGCTCTCTCTTTCTCTTATCGTCCATGGACTGACACAGCTGGATACTGTAAACGTGTGGGTATATGTCCCTGCTCGCAGGAGAAGATCTAGGCAGAATGTTAGATGTTAAAACATTCTAGAACAAACCAGAGCTTAACAGCCCCGCCCAGGGGGGCGGTCCCTCCAGACATTACCCTCCCACCTGCAGCTAGCAGACCCCAGTTTTTTTTCTGCCTAGCAGAAGGGAAAGACGTGGCTCTCTCAGGAGCCAGTCTCCTGGAAGATTTTACTTTTAAATTTTATTCCTTTGGGAATTTTATTATTTTATTTTTGAGACCTTCAATCAACTGTCGGCTGGGCAACAGGTTGGGTACACTGGTATCCTCGTAGTCTTCCCTGTCCGACCATCGAGCGTGCTGATCCTCGCCTTGTGTGCGTGAGACTCAGTTCACGACATACCCCATGACTCCAGGGGTGGCCGGGTTGCTTTCATGCTCCCGCGGTCCTCTCAAGATTGAACAGTACTTGACTGACTGTATCTCTCGCGGTGGACCGGGCCGACAGCTACGCAGTACGACTCTGTGATAGGTCTGTCTGAAACAAGCCAGTGGGTCCCTGAAAGGGACGGGTAAGTAGTCTCTCCTACTGCAGGTGAGTACATGCTGGCTGTGTTTCTGTGTGTGGGGGTTTCTCCCTGTCTCCCCCCTGTTATGCTGCTCTCTGCACCCTGTACTGGTGCTGTGCTGTGGGGTGCTTGGGGGTCACTCTGGCCTGGCTGGGCGCTCATGTCTGCATTTTTTTCTGGTGTGTGAGGTGATTATTGCGTGCGCCATTGGTGCTGTTTGAGGTGGTTATTGTGTGCGCCATTGGCGCGCATTAGGGCTTTGAATTTCGCGCTCGGCGGCCATCTTGGCGTTCAGTGGCGCAGTTATAGCTGCGGCCGGTGGCCATTTTCACAATCTCCTCACAGACTGAGTGGTTCTTAAGGGCTGGTGGGTCCTCCCGGGTATCCCCGCCTCAGCGTAGCCAGTGGGTGGACTGTATATTCACTGTATAGTGTATAAGGTCTCAGAGGGTGGCGTTATGGAGTCTGATACACCTGCTCTCCACACTTGCCTGGGGCAACTGGCAGTGCTGCACAGTTAAACATGTTCATATGTTTCCTGCACCTGCGGTCCTTATGGACCAGTTGTCAGCAGTCCTGGAATCATTCCTGTCAGAATGGAAGTGGTGTGCGAGCAAAAGGAGCTATAAGCCCCCTACCCCCACAAAAATCTTTAGTGAAGGAGTGCTCTGAGTCAGATATGGGCCTAGCTACTATGCTCTGGACCCTACCTCTGAATATTTAATGTTTATGAACAGGACATTCCCTTGTGAGGAAGACTCCAGTTCTGTGTCAGTAAATGACCGGGCGCTTGTAAGTGATCTCATTGATGATGTGAGAAACACTCTCAGGCTAGAATTGCTGTGACAAGCCTTTCTTTTACACAGTTTCCTCACTGTTTTCCTCACGCTGCCTCAAGAGCAACATGGATGAGGGAGGACTTTATTCATTTATGTATCTAGTCCCTGTGAGCCTTCTGTGTGATACCTGAGGTAACATTTCCCGCCATTTCCTGGGGAATGATTTGAGCTCTGACAGACACACGGTCTGAGGATCAGAGGTTGCCTGTTACCTGCATGCTGCTTCAGCAGCACAGTCAAGCAGGTTGGAATGCTACTGAGAAGATTATGCGCCTCTGCGCCATAATTTAAACTCATCCTATACCTCTACACTGCATACATTCACAGTGTATGTATGTGTTATTGGTCTCTGTGTCTGCGTGGCTGTCCCCACGTTCCAATGCTGTGTTTCAGTACCATACATGATATAAACGTACAAAATATGTTTATGCACGACTCCAGATACATTCACAGTATATGTATGTATTATACTCTCTGGGTTGGCGGGGGCTCCGGTGTCCTCCCGCACTCTCATGGTATGTGCGCTTCGGCTCTCTGCACAGTATAGACATGTTCAATATGTTTATTGCACATATTATACATGTTTACAGTATGGAAATACTGTTTGCGTGGGGTTCCTCCGGGTACTCCGGTTTCCCCCCATGCTCCAATGGAAATCCACAGCATAAACATGTGCAATATGTTGATTCACATGCTATCATTCCTACACGGTATCTGTGTGCTGTCTGCGTGGAGTTCTTCCGAGTATTCTGGTTTCCTCCCACGCGCTGACGGTATGTGCGCCTTTGGCCTTCTGCACAGTTAAACATGTTCAATGTTTATCACGCATGCTATAATACCTACACGGTATGTGTAGGCAGTCTGTGTGGTTTTCCTCCGAGTACTCCGGTTCCCTCCCACACTCCACTGGTATGGGCGCTTCGGCGCTATGCACAGTCTAAATTTGTGCGATTGGATATCCACATACTAACATACCTACCCAGTATGTCTTTGCAGTCTGCGTGGGTTTCCGCCCACGCTACATGACATGCATGCCTTTGGTGCAATACACGATGTAAACATACACATTATGTTTATACACTACACTAAATACATTCACAGTAGTTGTAGGTATTGCATTCTCTGAGTATGTGTGGGGTACTTCGGTTCCTCCCACGCGCCAACGGTGTGTGCGCCTTCGGTGCTATGCACACATGAGCTTGTGCAAAATGTTTAGCACACACACTATAATACCTACACGGTATGCGTATGCAGTCTGCGTGGGTTTCTGCCCATGCTACATGACATGCATGCCTTTGGTGCAATACACGGTGTAAACATACACATTATGTCTATACACTACACTAAATACATTTACAGTAGCTGTAGGTATTGCATTCTCTGAGTATGCGTGGGGTCCCTCGGTTCCTCCCACGTGCCAACAGTGTGCGCGCCTTCGGTGCTATACACACATGGGCTTGTGCAAAATGTTTAGCACACATACTATAATACCATACACGGTATGCGTATGCAGTCTGCATGGGTTTCATCCGGGTGCTCAGGTTTCTCCCCTGCGTTCCAATGGTGTGCGCATTCTCAACGCTATGCACAGTATAAACATGTGCAATTTGTTTATTCACAGGCTAACATACCTACACGGTTGTGTACGCAATCTGCGTGGCTGGTTTACGTCCAGGCCCCGATGATGTGCGCGCCTTCATCGCTGGCACAGTATATACGTGTTTAATAGGTTTATCCACAAATACTAAACTACATACGCTGTATGTGGTGGTATTATGCTCTTTGTGGCTGGGTGGGTTTCCTCCCACACTCTCCATTTGTGCGTTTGACGCAATACCTAGTATAAACTATGTGTTTGCACAATCAGCACCTATCCATGGGTAGCTGCTGGATGGAGCATTGTCACAAGGATCCCTGGTTTCAGGGGTATCACTTTCCACCTGCTTTCAGTGGTGATCAGAAGCGCTGGCTTGGACTGTGTTCGCCAGGCTGGGGTTAGCGTTACACCCATTAGTGGCTGCGTCTCTGGCATTTTTTGTAGCTCAATGACTGGGCAAAAGCCTCTGCTTCATCCATTAGTCGTCTAGCAGGTGCACTACAACTGCTTTAGCCTTTAGGGTCTCTGTGCCCGGGGTGGGTTTGCGCCACCTGTGGAGGCTGAGGTACTAGTCCTCTGACCGAGTTTCTAGGGAAGTTCCGTCAAGTTGCCTTTATTGGCCAACATTTGAGGCACCCTGTACACTGGGGTCTCCCTTCTCCGATACATTGCGGAGTCTCTTTGGGATTTTCATACATCTCGCTGCAAGACGGTCCTGTCGGCCGTGTGCATTGCAGGCGAAGGGTCCTTGCATCCGGAGGTGTTTCCACCTTCTTTACCGGAGGTGGGGCACCGGAAGTGGACCTTGTGGCCTCTCGACTCACTCGCAAGGTGGCAAGATCGTGGTCAGGTCCAGGGACCCCGGGCGGACGCGTCAGCCGCGTTGGAAGCCCGTGGGGGCAGTATCGCCTGATATATGCTTACCCTCCGCTACTGTTGTTGCCTCGCCGGCTTCGCAGATTAGGGGCTGAGGCCATTCCAGTGCTCCGGAACGGCGACATTGGTACGCCGATCTACTTCGGCTAGTCACAGACATTCCTGGCGACGGCCTATTGGGGTGGACCTTCTGTCTCATGATCCCATACTTCATCCTGCTTTACAGTCCTTGGCTTTAATGGCATGGCTGTTTAAAGCCAGGTGCTGAAGGACCGAGTTCTCTCGTATTCGGTCATCTCTTCTATGTTGTTGACACGGGAATCTTCCTCCAGAAAGATATCTCACCGTACCTGGAAGGCTTACATCGCTATGTGCAAGGAACTTGAGTGGCATCCTCGGATGTATTCCGTTCCCAGGATTTTGCTGTTCTTACAGCGTGGTGTGACCCAAAAGCTGGCCTTGCATACCTTTTTTGAGGGTCGGATTTCGGCCCGGGCTGTCTTTTTCAACGACCGCTACCAGGCCATTCCTTGATTAGCACCTTTTGTGCAGGGGGTTCGCCATGTGATCCCCCCTGTCAAGCCTCCTCTCCCTACTTGGGATCTGATTTTGATGCATCTCGGTTCTCCAAAAACATCCCTTTGAGAATATCAGAGAGATTCCTCTCTTGACCTTGTCCCGGAAGTTGGCCTTAGTGGCCATTGCTTCGGTTAGACGGATGTCTGAGTTGGCGGCCTTGTCCGGCAAGTCACCTTACTTGGTCCTCCATAAGGATATGTTGGTGTTGCGCCCACGACCATCCTTCTTTTCTAAGGATGGTCTCGGCCTTTCACCTTAAGAAGGACATTGTTCTTTCGTCCTTGTGTCCTCACCCATCGCATCCCTGAAAGTTTGCGCTTCATACATTAAGATGGGTACAAGCCTTACGAGTGTACCTGTCTGCTACTGTTTCCATTCGGAAATCTGTGTCTGGTCCAAAACAGGGCCGAGCGGTGTCGTCTGCCACCGTCTTTAGGTGGATCAGGCAGACCGTCATACAGGCCTATGCCCTTAAGGGGCGGGCGCCTCCCTTTCCGGTTGCGGCGCATTCCACCAAGGCAATTGGTGCTTCCTGGGCCTTCCGACATCAAGCGTCGGTTGCACAAGTGTGCAAGGCGACGATCTGGTCGTCCGTTCATACCTTTTCAAGATTTTATAAGGTTGATGTGGCTGCATCTTCGGATGCTCCCTTCGGCCGCAAAGCATTGCAGGCCGCTGTTTAATGTCGCAACTCCTCCGTTGAGGAGCTCTGCTTGTTTGGAGTGAAGTTTTGGTTGTTCCTTTACTACTGCTCCCACCCTTCTGATACTGCTTTGGGACGTCCCACACGTTTACAGTATCCAGCTGTGTCAGTCCATGGACGATAAGAGAAAATAGGATTTTTGTACTCACCGTAAAATCCATTTCTCTGACGTCCATGGACTGACACAGCACCCACCCTTCCTTTTAAGGTTTGTACTGCTTTGTTACGAACTGAGGTCTGCTAGCTGCAGGTGGGAGGGTAATGTCCGGAGGGACCGCCCCCTGGGCGGGGCTGTTCAGCTCTGGTTTGTTCTAGAATGTTTTAACATCTAACATTCTGCCTAGATCTTCTCCTGCGAGCAGGGACATATACCCACACGTTTACAGTATCCAGCTGTGTCAGTCCATGGACGTCAGAGAAATGGATTTTACAGTGAGTACAAAAATCCTATTTTCTCTTCTCCCTTCGGTTTACAGAAAGGGAAGGGGGCAGCGGGGGATATACAGACAGCCCGCAGCTCTATTTGCCAGAGAACTCGGCAGCGGCGCTGTGACAGGGAGAGGAGAGCTGCGGGCTGTCTGTGTATCCCCCGCTGCCCCCCTTCCCTTTCTGTAAGCCGAAGAGAAAGAGAGAGCGACTCTAATTGGATTTGCCGCGCCGCAGTGTCAGGGGCTTTGCCAGCGGCGGCAGGGGGGCGGAGCCAGTGGCGGCGGTCGGGGGATTCCAGCGGCTGGGAGCGATGCGAGCGGATGGCATGGGCAGTGCCAGCGACGGCGGGGGGCGGAGCCCCTGTTATGTATTCGCCCTATAAGACGCAGGGACATTTTCCCCCATATTTCTGGGGGAAAAAAGTGTGTCTTATAGTCCGAAAAATACGGTAAGTATACAAAGTTCTAATCTCCCAGCAGTGAGTAAATATAACATTAAATTGGCAAACATTCTATTAAAACAGCATTGACCATTTTCTTAAAGTAGTTGTAAACCCACTTATGCAACTTGCACTTACAGGTAAACCTAGATTAAGGCTTACCTGTAGGTGTTTGCAATATCTCCTAAACCTACACGGTTTAGGAGAAATTTTCCAAAAAAGAATGCACCGTTGTCTACGGCGAATGCTCGCCTTAGACAACGGCGCTGCCGCACTGTTAACGCCGGTTTTATCAATGGATAATGCCAGCTTTGACGGCTCCTGCGCACATGCACGGTGACGTCATCGCCGCTCCGGCCAATCAGAGCGCCGGAGCGGCGATACTTAGAAGTAACCTTCCGGAGCGATGTCTGCAGCTGGAGGAGAAGATGAGGACGGCTTTGGGGGCTTCGATCTAAGGTAAGTAATGCATAATGAGCTAGTATGCTAGTCATACTAGCTCATTATGCCTTTCTCTTGCAGGTTATTCTTTTTTTTTTTTTATAAAAAATTTGAGTTTACAACCACTTTAATCGAGGTGTGTGAATCTGTTGTATCTAAAGCCGGCCATAGATGGATGGTAGAATCTTGGTCAGTTCAGCAGGGCCCAGCTGAGATTTGATCCATCTATGGGAAAGCTGGTTGTACTGAAGTCGATTCATCAATCAACTTCAGTAAAACCAGTCTGTCTGATTTTTTCCATGCAATGCCGGTGGCTATAGCTGCCAGCAGTGATCATTGTGTTCTGCCTGTAGGGAAGACTCCCCTCCAGCAGAGCACAATAGCGCTGCAGGAGGGATTCCCCCATTAACACTGATTGTGTTGATGGGGAAATTGAGCAATTTTCTTTCCTTCCAGCTGTGGTGGAAGGAAAGAAAATTTCATAATCTGTGGGCTACTTAGCAGGTTATAGTGAGAATGGACTAAAGGAACCAAAAAGCCCTCCGACTATATATAATATAGCACAGTAAAGACTTCTTAAAACAGAAGATATTCACATATCCAATTACATCAAATATTGTACAATAAGAGTATTATTCCTCATTGCAAAACAGTGGGTGGAGCAATGCAAATCATTTAATCTAGAATCACTGTTGCATACTGCAGATATAACTTAAAGGAGTTGTAAATGCAGAAGGTTTATTATCTTATTGCATTCTATGCATTAGGATAAAAAGCCTTCTGTGTTTAGCAGCCTCCCCAGCATCCCTAATACTTACCTGAGCCCTTTCTCTGTCCAGCGACAGTGGCTGTCAATCAAAGTCAGTTAGCCAATCGGGATAAAGATGGGGCGGGGCCAAATGGCAGCTCTATGTCTAAATGGACACATAGAGCAGCAGCTGGGCTCGGGTGCCCCCATAACAAGCTGCTTTCTGTGGGGGCACACAACAGGAGGGAGGGGCCATGAGTAGCGAAGAGGGACTTGAGAAGAGGAGGATCTGGGCTGCTCTGTGCAAATCCACTGCAGCAGAGCAGGTAAGTATAACATCTTTGTTATTTAAACAAAAAAAATGAGACTTTACAATCACTTTAATAGTACGCTACGTGCAGCATTTAGAAGCCAAAATTTCCATATGATGCACTAATGAGGGGAAAAAAGCCTGAAATATCTGTATGTGGCTTGTAATAAATTACTCCATAATATTAGGCATTTGCTTTTGCACTACTTACCAGTGGTTCAGGCTTTGCATTTTGTTTTTGGGGCATAAAGAAATGATTTGCATTGCTTTGAAATATGGAATAATCCTCTTACTTTTGGGATATGTGATGGAATGAGACATTTTAACAACTTTTTTGAGCTGCTAAAGTATAAAAGGCTCTCTCTCACTGGTGAAAGTACCTTGCAGATTGGTCTTTTAATACTCATGGCATTTCTAAAAAGCATGGCATGGGGGAAACTGCAATGCTACAATCCATACATGCGTGAGCTCATCTATGGCAATCGGAGGCTACATGCCACAGCAGCCATGCTGTGAAAGATCTTACATAACCTTAGAATGGTGCAGCACTTCAATCCCATCCATATGTGTACTCCCCCAGTGCATTATTTGCAAGGGAAAATAAACAGGATTTGTTGGTTGATTAAAGTGAACCCAGCTTTATTTGCGAACATTTACTTTGCTAAATAAACAGTCTCTTGTATCACTAAATGCACTAAAGGATTAAATATGTTCTACTTCAGGAAAATATGCACATTAGAGATACAAAGCTACCCCTACTGCTTTGCAAAAATTCTGTGTTTTTTTTTTGTGTCATCTTGCAACAGTCTCAATATATGCCAGAACGTTGAACTCTAGCTTTTGAAGCTTTGATTGCAATGATGTCAAACATTTACTTTACAGCTATAATTACAGTATTATTTCAATTTTTTAAGTTTTAGGTTTTTAAAGCTATACAGATTTTAACTTTTCACGAAGAAATGGGTCATCTTCCTGTAGTCCTAGAAATAACCAAATTTTACACTTTGGTGAGCTCTGAAAGGTAACGTAATAGAATTTCTGTAGAAAACAACATGCAGAAATATTTTTCACACACTTATCTTTCAATATTTTATTACACATTTAAATACAATTATCTACTAACTGAGCCCAGTGCTTACTACTACCTCAATATTGCATATTAGCAGGTTACAGAAAATAACATCTTACTGAACTCATATGCCGCGTACACACGATCGGTTTTTCTGATGAAAAAAGACCAATGGACTTTTTCATCGGACAAACCGATCGTGTGTGGGCCCCATCGGGGCTATGGAAAAAAAAAACATAGCAAGTTCTGATCGTCTGTGGGGAACTCCATCGGTGAAAAAACCCACACATGCTCAGAATCAAGTTGACGCATGCTCAGAAGCATTGAACTTCATTTTTCTCGGCTCGTCTGAGTGTTTTACGTCACTGCGTAGGCAAGACTGATGAAAGTCAGCTTCATCGGAATTCCGTTGGTAAAATCCATCGGATTTTATTCCATCGGAAATCCGATCGTGTGTACAGGGCAATAGGGGTTCATTTACTAAAACCAAATAGACTGCTCCCTTTGCAGGTGAAGTTGCACTTTGCAAGGGAATGTTCTCCTGAGTTTAGTGAATGAGGTGAAGCCATGATTATTTTCATCACCCAATCCTGTACAACCAAAAATGCTGTTTCAGTGCCTTAACTTTACCTTTTAATACATTTTTGGTGCCCTTACTCAATTGTCTGCTCCTTGCACTTGTTTCTGATCTCCTTAAACTCTCCTGGATATTTATCCTACTGTTATTCCAGTAGAAAACTGGTATAACAATTTGCCTGCCTATGCCAACTTATCCCCCAGCCTTGGCTTTTGACCTCTTTTGAGTTCACTGCATATTCAGATCCCAGTTTTCTGGATCACTGGATTCAACCTATCCTTTACTTTAGTTTTAAAAGTTTGAAATGGACAATGCAGTTTCAACTAATGTTAAATAATGTAATTTTATTAACACTGTAAATATAGCAAATTAAGTGAAATAAAAATGTTTATTTAACTATTCCATTATGGAGCAGTGTTTATAATCCTTAGTGTTTTCTAACTGAATGTTGTGTACTATACAATTACTGTACAGTCTAATTTACTGTATAAAACGTCTTGCTATAAACTCACAACTTGCCTTTCAGTAAAATTAAAAGCTTCTAATGTCTTTTTTTTTGTGTCCTGCCAAACGTTAAAATAATTCTGGCAACATCTGTAAATAGTTGGCTTGTTTACTTTGACATCTGTGTATAGACCATTATGAAAGAGAGAACCGGATTCTATCTCTGTTATTTCCATGGAACCCTTGTTTCTGCCAGGAATCACAAATTCTGCCATCCTTTGTAGGCAAGGCTGGAGTTTGAGTTATCTTGCTTACAACAAAAATACATGAGCACACGCAATTCAGCTCAGCTAAGACAGTTGACACAAGAATAAACTTGGAAATGAATTCAGAAAGCAAATATAAAATTGTAAAGTTTCATATTATCTCCCTTTGTTTTTTATTAAATGGCATCTGAACATTTTACATTTTCACAGAACAGCCAAGAAATATTTTCTTGAAAATTGCAATTTGGTACTGTAATTCTGATCTTAAAGTGGAACTGAACTCAACGAATTAAGATTTACTGCATTATAGGAAACAATTAATAATGTTCAATATACCTGAGCGGTACTGGGAAATTATATGTTTTGTCCTAAATTCCTCCTGAAAAATAGCAGTGCACTTACTAGTGTGTGAGTGTGCCTAGGCACACCTGTGCTAAAACACTAATGGCTGCACATCTGTATTTGAGATCTAAGGCGCTACTGCCTTGACTGGGAGATTTGGAATAAGATATGGTAATGTTGCCTCTGTACTGCTCACTGTTCTCTTTGATGAAGACTTTAACGTAAAGAAGCAAAAATCCTGCCTCTACTAAGCTAGCCACCATGCTTCATGCCTAGCAAAGTCAGTTTGAAATAGAAAAGCACTGCCCCAGTCGATCGTAAGCCTAAAACTACATGGTGGTATGTCGCTCCCGGATGTCGGTCCTACAAAGCCACTTGCCATTAAAGCTGAGTCATTGATTGGTGCCACCATGGCTCCTTCAAACAGTGGGTAGCTACCAAGCAAGCTGCCTCAGACATCCCACTATCACTCTCCCCTGGTGCCTGTCTGGGATTCACTCCAGCCTCAGATCACATCCTACCATTATGAATTCCTGGTGATTTTTTTCTGAGCCCAGTGCTTACTACTACCTCAATATTGCATATTAGCAGGTTACAGAAAATAACATCTTACTGAACTCATATGCCGCGAACACACGAAGTGTTCCAGAGTAAACGTATCTTTCTGAACCCCTTCCAGTTCTTCTTCAGAACTGGAAGGTTTGAACCAAGCCTTATTGAAGTAAGGTGTTGATGCTTGTTCTAAGCTAGACATTTTGTGCATTCCAGCTAAAACTGGAATAAACTGCAATTGTTCCACTTCTTGGCCTCCCTACCGTCAGCATTATCTTTCACTCGTAATCTCACAGAATTTGATTGACTTTGTGATGACCGGACATCCCTGAGTCACATAGTATCTCTGACATACCATTTACTTACCTCTCCCATGGTGGATTTTAAACCATCGTATATTTCCAAATACTTTCACATCACCCTTTCCAGTAAACAGATTGATAGGATAAACATTAGGACTAGGAGCGTGCTGACGTCACCGCGTTATCGTGTCTGGACGGGGGTTTATCTAAGAGCCGGCCAGCTTTATTTTTATCGCTTCATATTTTCTACATAACTGTAAATGTGTTTCTATTTATTTTTAATAAATACTTAAACGGATTCACACTATGGTCCCCTATCTTTCCTCCTTTGGGTGATTCCGCAAACATCGAATACGACACTACGGACGGCTGCTAGGCGTCTAAGGATTAGAGCAGTCTTTTAATTTTAGTGGACGTTTCTCCCCAAAGGCCCTGGCTGGGTTTGGCCATATGCACAATACCTAAAGGCATCTGGTAAGCAGGCTTTCCCTGTGGTGGTGGTGCACTGGTTGTCTTTCAGTCACGGTTGTTATCTATGCATTTGGTGCCCATTGCTTCAAGATATAGGCACCTGGTGTGATCCATAACAATATTACGCTATTGTTGTTTTCTTTCTGTTTAATCCACTAGTGTGCCACGAAATTTATGCCACTATACGAAGCCCGTGGGATCTAGGAATGGATCACTTAATGTTGTGGGAGCCACCATCATCCACAGAGGATTTCGTGATCCCCCACTGGGATAAAGGCCCTGGCTGGGTATAAGCCATCTGTGCTAAAGGCTAATGCGGCGTACACACGATCGTTTTTCATGCCATTTTTTTAACCGACATTTTTCTCGGCGTTTTTTTATCATGTTTCCTCTCAAGCCTGTCTTGCATCCACACGATCATTAAAAAAAATGCTCAAGCAAAGCGCAGTGACGTACAACACGTACGACGGCACAATAAAGGGGAAGTTCCGTTCGGATGGTGCCACCCTTCATGTCAGTAAAGTTTGTTGAGCGTCGATTCGCGCTTTTCAGCCTCCTGCTTTTCAGTCCGTTACAGCGTGATGAATGTGCTATCTCCATTACAAACGCTAGTTTTACCAAAACGTGCGCTCCCGTCTCATACTGATTCTGAGCATGCACGTTTTTTTTCACCTCGTCAAAGCATACACACTATCGTTTTTCACGTCGTTAAAAAAAACAACATGAAAAACGACGTGAAAAAATAGAGCATGTTCGAAATTTTTAATGCCCGTTTTTCACGCCGTTAAAAATGCTCTGGAGCATACACACGATCAGTTTTAATGGCCATTTTTAAAAATGCCATTTTTAACAGCATGAAAAACGATCGTGTGTACGCGGCATTATAGTCTGGTAAGCATTCATTGCACCTGTTAGTTGGTACTGTTTGAGATTCAAGTTTCTCTTTGAAGGAATATATGAACTTTCGCTGGGATTATTGAATTGATCTCTACAAATTGGACTTTTTAAGCGCAAATTTTTACTTTTACTTGTGCTAATCCCACTTATTTTTGCTGCTTTTTGGACTGGTCCATCCCCCTTTTTTTCTTTAAGCGCAGAGTTTTTTACCCTTTAGATTGATAGGATACTCCTCTTATAAAATAGAATGGCAGTCTGTTACAAATATCAAGAATCAGGATTTAAAATTTTGACCAGATGGTACTATACTCTCAGTAGAATTAATAAAATATTTCCACAATGTATGGAGACATGCTGGAGAAGTGGGGACATGTTGAAGACATACTACACCTTTTCTGGTCATGTAACAAGCTTCAAAACATCTAAATGGATGTTGCATTACCTAGAAATTAAAGGACTATGATCCCACAGGAAGGACCCTCCCTTTTTTCATTTACTTTATCATTAGATTCCAAGTAAGGCACTTTATTGTCCCACTTCTGGTGAGTGCAGCAAAAAGTTGCATCCCTATTTTCTGCAAACTGAACTTTTCATCACTGTTTGGTTAGCAAAAATCATGGAAATCAACCAAATGGAGGGCCTGATTGCAACAGAGAAAGGCACTCATGAGAGATTCCTAAAGAAATGGTTTTACTAACATGAATTTATGCACTCCACTGTTTGAAATAAGACCTAACCCCAGCAGTGCTGCCTGCCCTGTGAGAATTGAAGTGGAGAGTACTACGTTTTTCTCCCTCCCCTCCTGTTGTATTTATTGTCTACCCATTCAGGGTACACCCTTTACACCCTCTCCCCCCTTTTTTTCCTATAGCCAGCCTTATTTTTTGTTTGTTTGTGCTGAGAGTTGTGCATGATATGTTGTATGTGGTAGTGTAGCTTGTACAACACCAATGGGCCTGTCGAACAGAATATTTTTCTCCAAGTTAAATACTTGTCTGTTATTGTGCTGTATGTCCTGATATTCCAACTAAAATGTATCTGTTTGATTCTAAACAATTTTTTTATCATGTATATCCTTTGTACTTTGGTACTTTGGTATATTGAGAAAAAAAAAGGAAAAATAAGGAATTGAGAAAAAAAATAGGAACGCAGGGGGACTGTCAAGATCACCAGGCATTTCACACAAAAGGAAACAATGCAAAGACAACGGGATACGTTAATATAAGTACATGGTACAAGAGACACATATCAGGAATATGAAATGTTGGGATGACATAAATTTTAATGTTCTAGTAAGGTAACCCTACAGGACTACTAAATTTAGGACAATTGTATTAAAGTATTTAAAAAAAATTACCACTTGGTATGCATATATTACATCTATTACCAACACCCAATAATTGTATGTAAATGTTTTTTTGAGGCAATCATATACTTTGTAATAGTTTTAGTTTCTGAAATATTCTTGAAAACTCTTAACTGTTATGATTAATTTGCTTTAAGAAATTGAAAAACCCCCAATCGGTGTCATGCCTTTGGCATACACTTTCCACTGGTAAATAACCTTTAATCTAGAAGTCTGTGAAAAAAAATCCTTTAAGAAATCACATTAATTGAATAGTAGTATTTGCAATGGACCTTCAAGCAAATGTATTTTAGCCAAAATGACCAAAAGCTAAAATCAAATTTCCTCTAAAGGATTATTTCTATTTTACATTTCAGAGAAGCCGCAAACCGTAACATTATTACACAATCTATATTTTAAAAATGAGGTAGATTAACTTGGTAAATCTTTACCATATCCCTTGATAACTGTGCTTAATGCCGGAAGAATTAAACATTTTTTCCTAAGGTTAGGTACTGTTCCATTTACATTGATGTGCTACAAAATTATTCCACACATCTTTTCAGAAATGTTTCATAATATTCTTTGTGCACCACCCTTTCTCTGTTTTAAGCTTTCCAATTAACAAGGAAGACATCTGGCAGATTTATTTTAAATAATCTTAGTACTGTGTTAAAGTATATGTAAACCAAAACAATGAACTTATGAATTATTCACTCCATTTTTGTCTGTTAAACACACAATAAAAAGCATTTCTTTATATCTATTTTATGAGTGCAAAATACCTGTTGATCATATCAAAAATTCAGAGCTGTCCTGTTTCCTTTGCCCACGTCCTGTGTTTTCTTAAGGAGCCTATTAATCCTTCCTGTGGCGTAGCGTGGGGGGTGCAGCACCGGGCAGAAAAATTTAGGGGGCGCAGCATCCATTGCCAGTGTCACTCCTTCCTATGGACGGTGTCACTCGCTGCGCTCCAGTTGCCATGTTGCGGCTCAGGGATGGGCAGCGGCTGCCCGGTGATTGGCCGCTTCAGTTCCACTTCCTCCTGCTTTTTAGTGACATGATCGAAACTGTCAGCGGCTGTCCCTGCCCACCACCAGCAAGGCTTAGATCTGCTAGAGTCCTGCATATTCTGTCTGCTTTCCTCCCCGCCTGTCAGCATGCCCACTAGGCGTCTGTCTAGTTTGAGTCCCGGCATTTTCGGCATCTTCTGTCCCCGTCCACTGGCCCTCTTACCTTCTATCAGACCTGTAGAATTTAGTCTAGGGAAGTGCTACAGGTTGTGGGCGGGCCAGTGGGATAGAAGCCGGCAGAAGATGCAAAAAATGTTGGGACTGCATCCCTGACAGAGCTAAGAATACTAAAGCACTGCATGTGATGGACGGGCTGACAGACTGGGACAGAAGCAGGCTGAAGATGGAGAGACTAATCCCAAGAACACAGAAGAACTACAGGTAGAAGGCAACTATGTTCTGCTCTTTTCAGCTGAGCACTTTGGATAAGTTTGCTAAATAGGAGAGTACTCAGTGAAAATATTTGTAAAGTGACTTTGTGTGGTTAGGTGAATTATGTTGGAGGCACAGTGCTGCAGTAAATGCATTTCCTTTTAGCTGACTATTATGTCAATGTGTTTGCATTTGTGTGGGCACAGGGGGCCATTCATTTAAATGGGCTGCTGTACCTGCAGGAAACACAGGAAAAAGGTCCTTGCACGTCAATGAAAACATAGCCGCAGTGAAATCGCATGGCGCTTTTGCACCATGCAATTTCCCACATCTGAAAATGTGCTGTATCTTCAGAGGCATGGGGGTGCCAATAAGAACAAATGGCAGCCTTGCGTGTCTGTAAAAAACAGGGAATTTTGCCTACAGGTGGCTGTGGGTGTGGGAACAAGTGTCATTTACACGCTGCCCCGCACATGCAACCACCCGCAACAGTGTGAACCTAGCCTTGGGTCAATTGCACTTGCGGTTGGGGGCAATATAACATGCTGCTGAGCCTCATTTTACCGCTCCCTATCACTCCCCCATTTAAGCTGAAGAAGCAGCAACTGGAGGTGTACAGATGGTACTGCTGAAATATATGTATTTGCAGTTGTGGCAGGAATTATACCCCCCCCCCGTCACTTTCAGCATGCACAACCGTGTGAATGGGGCCACACTGAAACCTCCCCGCAACTGCATGCAATGCACACAGTTGTAGTGCAGCTTGGGGGGTTTAAAACAGGTGATTAGGAGGCAACATATTGCCTACATATACCTACTGTGGGCAGAAGAAAGAGGACGCCTACTGAAAACACACCTCAGTCTCAGCGCAGTGCCACTGGGGAGTAAGGCCAGACTGCCTTCTTGTCATGTGACATATATGACTGGAGAGGGGAAGACAGAGAAGCTGCCTTCATTCCCAGCGGGAGCCACACTGACACTGAGATGTGAACTGTGGGCGCATGTTTCTCATCTTTGCCCAGTGCGCTGGATGACTTTGACCTGGCACTGCCGTCAGGTATCTGTCCTGGGGATAGAGCCAGTGCGGGAACTCAGTGGGGGGGTATGCTTGAATTCAGTAAATATTCCTGCTGGCTGCAGCTTCGTCTGCTGTGCACTCTCTCCCTCTGCCTTCTCCCCCATGGGGTGACTGTCGCCCCCCGTCAGCCTGTGAATGCTTTGTCCACAGGTTAAGGGGCACAAATTACTTGCCTTGTCCCTGGTGCTGACAACCCACGCTACGCCACTGATCCCTCCCAATTCTTATTTTGGGACTACAAGTTGATTAGTGCCTATGCTTAGGAGACTAAGGCAGTGGGATAGATTAAGTAGTTTAGCAAAAGAAAAGTGGACAGGGCTGACATCGTTCAGGCTATGTCCCGTGCTGTCAGTCCATAATAGGAATTTAAGAGCTGAATGCATGTCTGATAGACGAGCAGGTATTTTTCTAAACTTGCAGGGTATTTTATGAAAAAAAAACAAAGGTATGTGTGTATTGCAGAGCTGTACGTTGTATGATTTTTTTTTTTTTTTAGTATTCTTTATTTTGTCTTGACATTTGAATGCAATTAATTTGAAATGATGCTGTAAAATATTTTAGCTCAAATAACTTTTTACAAAACTAGTTCGGAATTAATACCCACTTGGATAAAACAACTACCTGACCCAAAATGTAAAGTACACCAAACACAACTCTTATGACTATATTATGCTAAGTCTATGCCCATGTTATTTAAAACTATTATATATGAGATATTAAGATTACATCTCTCCTTTAAACTGCCCAGTGTCCAATGCTTGCCATTTTCACATACATGAATACAATTTATGACAAATCTACTGTCCATGATACTTTTTTTTTTTTAAACTAATGCCCCGTACACACGATCGTTTTTAATGTCATTTTTTAAACCGACGTTTTTCTCCTCGTTTTTTTTCATGTTTCCTTTCAAGCCTGCCTTGCGTACACACCATCATTAAAAAAAACGATCAAGCAAAGCGCAGTGACGTTCAACACGTACGACGGCACTATAAAGGGGAAGTTCCGTTCGAATGGCGCCACCCTTCATGTTAGTAAAGTTTGTTGAGCGACGATTCGCGCTTTTCAGTCCGTTACTGTGTAATGAATGTGCTATCTCCATTACGAACGCTAGTTTTACCAGAACAAGCGCTCCCGTCTCATACTTGATTCTGAGCATGCGCGTTTTTTTTCACGTCGTGAAAGCATACACACTATCGTTTTTCACGTCGTTAAAAAAAACGACATGAAAAACGACGTGAAAAAAGAGAGCATGTCCGGAATTTTTAATGGCCGTTTTTCACGTCGTTAAAAATGCTCTGGAGCCTACACATGATCATTTTTAATGGCCATTTTTTAAAATGGCATTTTTAACGGCATGAAAAACGATCGTGTGTATGGGGCATAACATCCAAGTTTTAGGACAATCTTTTGGGGTGTATCCCTTCTTCAAGGTCCAAGCAGAAAGCTAAAGAAGAATTCCCAGATTTTCCTCTCCAAAACAATGGATGCATTGTAATGAATCACGAATACACTGCCAGTTTGTGTGTAACTTACCTCCTTTAGCTGTATAAAGCAGATTTCTGTCTGTGATGTCACTCCTCCTCCTGGCTGAATTTCAGAGTTCTCTGACTTCCTGTTTCCTGTCTTTTCCAGTCCTGATACTACATGTCCCATTATCCTTTATGCCTCTGTAGTTTTAGAGCGGGCTATGGGAGTCACTTGTACCAGTTCTGGGAGTTGATGTGGGTGGGTCCAGGGTTACTGTGGGTGTTTCTGGACCTTCATGTGGGTGGTGAAAGGTGTAAATGTGTCATACCTCCTCCTGTGCCATTCCTGTCTTGCAGCATGCTAAAGAATAATGGCTTACTGTAATGTCACGTACACACGATCGGAAATCCTGACAACAAATGCCCGATGTGAGCTTTTTTTCGGAAATTCCGACCGTGTGTAGGCTCCATCGGACATTTGCTGTCGGAACTTCCGACCACAAAAATTTGAGAGCTGCTTCTCAAATTTTCCGACAAGAAAAGTTCTTGCCGGAAATTCCGATCGTCTGTATGCAATTCCGATGCACAAAAAAACACGCTTGCTCAGAATCAAGCAGAAGAGCCGAACTGCTTATTGAACTTCATTGATCTCGGCTCGTCGTACGTCTTGTATGTCACCGCGTTCTTGACGTTCGGAATTTCCGACAAGATTTGTGTGACCATGTGTATGCAACACAAGTTTGAGCCAACATTCCGTCGGAAAAAAATCCACGGATTTGTTGTCGGAATTTCCGATCGTGTGTACGCGGCATAAGACTACAGAGGAAGGGTTAAGGAAGGTTATTATGAAGGTGTTTAATCATATGAAAATTAATCACTTCAGAGAGAGCTGGGCTCTGGGAGGATGGGATCCGAGGGGTGGGACTCTCCCTATGCAAACTGGTCAGCATATTTAACTGGGCAGGATAGAGTTATAATTGTGATCTATTCAATCCTGCCCAGCAGCAGCAGCAGCACAGGTAGCTGACTGTGTATGTGTGTATATGAAAGGGTTTCCTTCTTGAATAATGCTGTGATCTCTGAATTGGGTCTTGGGAGGTTTGGACTCTTAGGATGTATTCCATTCTACCCCCCATCAGAGCTGTGAAGGAAGTTACATAATTTGCAGAGTTTGAAAGACTACAAAGGGGAGTGTTACAGACTCTAGCTGCTGCAGGAGGTGGCTGTGGAAGGGACAGAGTCTATCAGCAGTATATACAAGGTGTCACATGATACAAAGCCACAACTAAACCCAGCATATCAGAGGATCTGCAGACAACTATGCGGCATGGTACAGAGGTATGATCTATGCTGGGATTGATCATTTCATTCAGTTCTAGTGAAAAAGGGATTTTTATAACAGCTTACCTGTAAAATCCTTTTCTTGGAGTACATCACGGGACACAGAGCGACTTAGTCATTACTAATGGGTTATATAGATTACCTTCAGGTGCTGGCACTGGCCACTTCCAAACCGGAAGTACCCTCCCCTATATAAGCCCCTCCCATCCGGGAGCACCTCAGTTTTGTAGCAAAGCAATAAGTGTCCCAAAAAGAGGGGTGGGAGCTCTGTGTCCCGTGATGTACTCCAAGAAAAGGATTTTACAGGTAAGCTGTTATAAAAATCCCTTTTTCTTTTTCGTACATCACGGGACACAGAGCGACTTAGTCATTACTAATGGGACGTCCCAAAGCAATGCCAAATGAGGGGAGGGATACATAAGCTGGGCGCCATCAGGCATGAGGATCTTTTGCGGCCTGCAACACACTGCGCCCAAAGGCGACATCCTCCTGACTTCTAACGTCTACCTGGTAGAATCTAGTAAACGTGTGTACCGAAGACCATGTTGCGGCCTTACATACTTGAGCCAGGGAGGCCTGGTGATGCACTGCCCATGAAGTTCCAACTGCTCTTGTGGAGTGCGCCCTAACTTTGAACGGAGGCGGCCTGTTTCTCAAGCCATAGGCTTGTATTATGACCTGTCGAATCCACTTGGCTAAAGTAGATTTTGATGCTGCCTGACCCTTTCTGGGGCCTTCCGGCAGAATAAACAAAGTATCCATTCTGCGAATCTGAGCAGTGGCTTTAAGATAAGCTTTAACTGCTCTTACTACATCCAAAGAATGTAATAACTTTTCCTCTACCGAGCTAGGTTTGGGGAAAAAAGAAGGAAGAACCACATCTTGGTTCAAATGAAACCTCGATACCACCTTAGGAAGAAAGGCTGGATGAGGACGTAATACTATTCTGTCCTTATGGACAACCAGATATGGCTCCTTACAGGACAAGGCGGCTAATTCCGATACTCTTTTAGCCGAACAAATGGCTACTAAGAAAATCAATTTCCTGGTGAGAAGAACCAAGGAAATGTGTTCCAATGGTTCAAACGGTTGTTTTTGTAGAACCGACAGAACCAGGTTTAAGTCCCATGGACATATGGGAATACTAACCGGAGGGCTAATACGCATCACTCCTTGTATGAAAGCTTTGACTAGTGAATGCGAAGCCAAGGGCCTTTGAAAAAATATTGACAAGGCTGAAATCTGACCCTTGACAGTACTCAAGGCCAGCTTCCTATCTACAGCCCACTGTAGGAAGTCCAAAATCCTACCTATCACGTACTTACGTGGATGCCATTTCTTGGCCTCACACCACGTAATGTACGCCTTCCAGATCCTATAATAGATCTGCCTGGATACCGGCTTCCTGGCATTGATCATGGTAGATACCACAGAATTAGAGAGCCCTCTCTTTTTCAGAATGTGGGCTTCAATAGCCAGGCCGTCAAACCTAGGGCTGGTAAGGAAGGGTGGTATATCGGTCCTTGCGACAGCAGGTCCGGACGATGTGGGAGGGTCCAAGGACTCCTCACTGACATTTTTACAATCTCCGCGTACCATGCCCTTCGGGGCCACGCTGGAGCCACCAGAATCACTGGTTTCTTTTCTACCCTGATTCTGCGGAGGGAATGCATATATCAGCTTGAACTGATCCCAAGGGAACACTAGGGCATCCGAGCCGCAAGCTAGGGGATCCCTTGTGCGAGACACAAATCTGTCCACCTTTGCGTTGAATCTGGATGCTAGCAGATCTACATCCGTTGTTCCCCACCGCTGGCATATTGCCTGGAAAACCTCGGGGTGAAGAGACCATTCCCCCGGGCATAATTGTTGGCGACTTAGAAAGTCCGCTCTCCAATTTTCCACTCCTGGGATGAAAACCGCGGATATGGCTGGGACATATCTTTCTGCCCACTCCAGGATGCAATTTGCTTCCCTCTGGGCTGCACGACTCCTGGTGCCACCCTGGTGATTGATATATGCCACTGCCGTGGCATTGTCTGATTGAATTCTGACAGGGTACCCTTGGAGTTTTTGGATGTCCATGCTACTAGGGCATACCGGGCTGCTCGTATCTCTAAGAGATTGATGGGCAGGGCCTTTTCTGCTTCTGACCACTTGCCCTGGAGAGACCATTGCTCCACTACTGCCCCCCAGCCTATGAGGCTGGCATCTGTAGTGACCACCTTCCAAGAAACCGGACTGAAGGGTTTCCCTCTTTCCAGATTCTGGGGCACCAACCACCAATGGAGGCTCTTGCGAACGGAAGGGGACAGGGACATTGGTAAGTCTAAAGCCTGAACTTTTTTGTTCCAGGCTGACAGTATGGCCCTTTGCAAATTCCTTGAATGGAATTGACCGTAGGGCACCGCTTCGAATGAAGCCACCATTTTTCCCAGCAGCCTCATGCACAGGCGTATGGATGGTTTTCTTTTTGTACCCACTAAGTGGGTCAAATCTTTTAAAGACGACACCTTCTCTGGAGGTAAGAAAATCTTTCTCTGATTTGAATCCAGCCTTAGCCCTAAGTATTCCAGCCTTTTGACTGGTCTTAGAGCTGACTTGTCCCGGTTGATAATCCAACCGTGATATTCCAGATACTTGATTGTCTTGTGAATAGCTACTTCCAGTTTTTCCACTGAGTGGTCTATTAGTAGCAGGTCGTCTAGATATGCCATTATCGTTACACCTTGTGTTCTTAGATTGGCCAATAGTGGGGCCAGAACCTTTGTGAACACTCGTGGTGCCGTGGCCAGACCGAAAGGTAAGGCTCTGAACTGAAAATGGCGCCCTTCTACTGCAAAGCGTAGAAATTTCTGGTGGGCCGGAAAGATGGGAATATGCAGATAAGCATCCCTTATGTCGATCGAGGCTAACCATTCCTGCCCTTGTAGGGCGGTGGCCACCGATCGGATCGACTCCATCCGAAAAGTCCTGATATTTAGGAACTTGTTTAGCCCTTTTAGATTTAATATGGGCCTCACGTCCCCATTTGGTTTGGGGACCGTGAAAAGGTTTGAGTAAAACCCGAATCCGCTTTCTTCCAGGGGAACCTTCATGATTACACCTTGGAGCAATAGTTGTTCTAGTGCCAGAAGGAGGGATCCTCTCTTCTGGGGATCTCTTGGCACGTTTGACCTCATAAATTGGGCAGGAGGAGTGCCTTTTAACTCCAGCTTGTATCCCAGACTTACTGCGGAGAGCACCCATCTGTCTCTGATGGTGTCCCGCCAGGTCTCTGTGAACAACTGAAGCCTTCCCCCCACCCAATTGAGTGGGGGCAACGCTTCATGACTTGGGGGGAAGTTTTGTACCGCTCTTAATCCAGGGCTTCTTGTTACCCTGTGATTGTCCCTGATTTCTGCCCCCTGAATTTGACCGCGGAGGCCGTCGGAACTGCTTCACAGCCGATGTGCCCGGGACTGGAGAAGTAGGCCTCTTAAAAGAAGGACTTCTACTCTTGTTCTTAACCGGTAAGAGTGAACTTTTACCGGCAGAAATTTTCTGGATATATTTGTCCAGATCTTCTCCAAATAAGCGTTCTCCATGAAATGGGAAGCTAACCAGCAGTTTCTTACAGGGAGCTTCAGCAGACCAGTTTTTGAGCCACAGAAGCCTACGCATATGTACTACAGACAGCGTAAAGCGGGAGGCCTGTTGGATTGTATCCTTTATGGCGTCCACCGCAAAACACAAGGCTCTAGGCAGGTCAGCTAGGGCAAGAGCCTGCTGATCTGGTAAGTCCCTTAAGACTTGTTTCAACTGATCTTTCACTGCTTGACAGACTCCAATCGCTGCTACCGCAGGTTGTGTCACCATGCTTGCTGTAGAGAAAGCAGATTTTAGTAAAGACTCCAATTTTTTATCTATTGGGTCTTTGAACATTGGAACATTATCTACTGGACATGTCAGTGATTTGTTCACAGAAGAGATGGCTGCGTCCACTGTAGGGACCCTCCATTTTTTTATGAACTTATCCTCCATGGGATAGATCATCGGAAATCTCTTGGGGGGAGCAAATATTTTATCAGGATGCTCCCAATCCTGGTAAATAAGCCCTTCTAATAAAGGGTGGATTGGGAAGGAACAGACAGCCTGGGGAGCTTTTAGCGACCCCAGCGAGGAAACCGTAGTGGATGGTGGTTCCGCCAGAGGCATTTTAAATGCTGATCGGACCATGTTAGTCAGAGACTGAACCCATAATCTTTCAGCCTGAGATGCTGAGAAAGGTTCTTCCACTGTTGATTCCTCCATAACTGAATCAACCTCATCCTGATCCCCTTCAGGTAGGTCGATCCCTGTGTGGGGCTGTTCCTCCACTAACAGGCACTCTGAAGGAGGAGACGGAGATCGGACGCGCTTTCCCTCTGACAAGGAAGCAGCGATCAATGCTGTTAATCTCTCTTCCAATCCTCCCAGAGTTGAGGATAAAACCTCCTGTGTTATATATACAGGAGCAGGTGGACTGGGGACAACCGCAGCACCAGGCACTCCTGCGGGGTTTCTACGGCTACTGACCTCTGAACTCTCAGGGGAGATTGGTGCAGTACAAGCATGCCCAATATCCTCAGAGCCCGATGGAGACCCCTTTGGCTTCCTGGAAGACTTATTTCCGGAGCGTCTGGACGACATATCCTTTAAGCACAAAGCTGAGGTATTCCCGTCGTCATACACCAATTTTGCTGGTAATAGTCTAACACAGTTGC
The DNA here is from genome assembly GCA_029206835.1 of Rana muscosa. Lineage (NCBI taxonomy): Eukaryota > Metazoa > Chordata > Amphibia > Anura > Ranidae > Rana > Rana muscosa. The sequence continues at coordinate 605,548,383 of CM055122.1, read as the reverse complement.
TGCTATATACCAGCTGGTGTCCACTAAAATGCCTTTCTATGGGGATGCCTGCATCAACCGCCTCTGTGTGCCACTGTTTGTTGCTAGCTCTGTTTGCATCCAGCTGACACTTGTACTGTGTCTTTATACAAGCTGGGACGCCTGCACATGCGCAGAAGCGCCGTGGCGCGCATCGAGCGTCATCCACTCGCCCCGCCCCTTTTTTTCATAGGAGGCGCGTGCACGCGCCCGCGCGCACGCCCGTGCGCCATTGGCGCCCTTTTCGAAACCAAACAGGGACTAGGAGCCAGGGCCCTTTTTGCCGGAGGGCCTGTGCGGTGGATGAGCGCAGCAACAGGGCAGAGGAAGTGGATTCCCACAGAGAAACTTACCAACTGCCTGGATCTTTTGACTTGAGAAAAAACCAAAGATCCACATGACAAGAAAAATGGACCACAGCGGCCTCTAGTGGTTTAACACAGGTACCACGGTCCTCTTTTTTTTTTTTTTCTTGACTACTATTAAAATTTTACATTTTCAGTAGTTACAGGCATACACAGATATTAGCGGGAATACCGTTAGGTAACAGACAGAAAGACAAATTAGGCTTGGGGGTCCCCCAATAGAACCAAGTTCCTGGGGGCCCCCACTTACCTGATCCCCGCCGCAGGACTCTGTTTGGCCCACAGAAGCCCAAACTTCACCTATCACGGCAGGCATTGTAATTAAACCTTCAGGGACCGGGTTCCCAAGGATTCCACTCCCCTGGACCTGTATAGCACCCTGCACAGACAACATCTTGGTCGTGGGTATGACCAGAGCTCTGGATCCCAGGGTCCAGCCCTAGTAAGAGAGGCATTACAGGCAAAACCTTGCTCTTCTGCTGCAAGGCCCGGGTACCGACCGTTTAGCTATGAAGCTTTTTTGGTGGGATCCGGAACAGCTTACTAAGGCCCAAAAGAACCTGTACGCAAGCCCAGTGAAAACACATGTTACTCTTTGGCCAACACCTTAGACACTGGCAAAAAATTGAGGTGCTCCCGGATGGGAGGGGCTTATATAGGGGAGGGTACTTCCGGTTTGGAAGTGGCCAGTGCCAGCACCTGAAGGTAATCTATATAACCCATTAGTAATGACTAAGTCGCTCTGTGTCCCGTGATGTACGAAAAAGAAAAGAAAGGTGGCATTCAGCTTCAAAGAGGAAGAAAACCCTGATGGGTTTTACTTCCTTTTTTTTTCCCCTGCAAAGTAAAAGCATAGCCCATTATGTGGCACTTCCCTGCAAACGAAGCCCGCGATGTCCGCGATGTCCTGGCTGGTGGAAGCATCCATCTTTGCCCCTCTTCCTTCCAGGGCCGCGGACTCGGGTCTGTGACAGGCTGGAACCACGTGACGTCACTCCCGCGTATTCGCACGGGAGGCGGCAGTCACGACACACGCTGGGGAAAAAACACCACTGAGGACCATTTCTTGCCTGCTCATGCGCCAATGACATCATCGTCACACTACAAGGTAAATACCTCCTAAACAGCGCACGTTTAGGAGATATTTTCAGTACATATAGGTAAGCCTTATTATGGGCTTACCTATATGTAAAAATGTCTCAGGGGGGTTCACAACCACTTTAAGTAAGAGAATCTCTGAGAAAAAAGAAAAAAAAAAACACAAACCAAACTTCACAACAATGGCAATTGAATTCGGAAAGTTGGTGAGATAAGGAGAGGAGAGGGTTATGGACTTGGAGGGGAAAAAAGTCACAGCGATAAGTGTCTTACATAGAGTGTTCTGGTTGTGAAAAATTATCCACTTTAAGACCAAGCCGTTATTGGCACTTTTTGTATAGATTTAAAAATTTGGATTTTTTGCTAGAAAATTACTTAGAAACCAAAACATTATATATTTTTTTAAAGCAGAGACCTAGAGACAAACATGGTGGGTGGCTGCAATTTTTTATGTCACATGGTATATGCGCAGTGGTTTTCTAACACAATTTTTTTGAAAAATATACACTTTCTTAAAAAAAAACACAATATAATGCCCAATTGTTTGGTAAAATATAAAATATAATGTTACGCTGAGTAAATAGATACCAAACATGTCACGCTTTGAAGGTGCATACACCCAGTCCAACAGTGACAAAAAGCATCCATTTTTTCTATCCATAGGTGACGCTTTAAAAGCCTTTACAGGTTTCCACTTTATATTTGCACAGCAGGTCTGATGCTAGAATTACTGCCCACGATCTGACATTCATGGTGATACCTCACATGTGTGGGGTGATCGCTGTATGCACGCATGTGGGACTGATGTGTGTGTTTGCCTTTGCGTGTGAGCTTGGGGGGACAGGTTTTTTTTACTGTCTCTTTAATGTTTTTATATATATATATATATATATATATATTATATAAATATCCCCTGTGGTAGCAATGGGCAGTGACAGATACTCTTTATGGAGAGATCTGGGGTCTATTAGACTCCAGATGTCTCCTCTGCATCGGTGTGATCAAATGATTTCCCTATTTAAAAATGGCACTGTATACATCCGGGAAAACCAGAAGTGATGTATGCTCATCGTTTCTGGTTTCCTATATTATAGAGGCAGTAAGATCAATCTTTGATTGCCTCTATGATCAGACAGTGGAAGCACTGGCTGGTTGCTTGGGTCTCCCGGTATTACAGAAGAGCCTGAGAAAGCCACTAGGATTGCTTTTACGAGACAATCGAGCATCAGCTCTAAAAAACATTACTGGGATGATGCTTGCAGCTACAGACATCATCCCTGTATAACCACTGGAGCTAAAGTGGTTATGTTTGACTATTTTATTTTTTTTGTATATTTTAGGAGATTTTCTGTTTGGGTTTTCATGGCCATGTTTATGCTTGTGTTGATGGTTTTGTTCTTACAACCTTTCTTATGGAAGGATTCTGTTAGTATTCTGAGATGTTTATATCTGTCTTCTGGTGGTGGTGGTATTTGGTGGTATATGGTGGCCTGGCTGTGTACGATGGCCCAATTGGTGTGTTGGGGGTGGAAGTTGAAACTTTGAAGATAGTTACATTGTCAGTGGGTTTCCTGTATATTGAGGTGTACAGCTTGTCATCCCTGATGACTACTTTGGTGACAAAGTAGTTAACATGTGTAGTCCATTTTTTGTTTGAATTATGGGTGAAATATATTGATCAATGAGTAAAATATGTCTATATGGCTTTTAACCGCTTGCCGACTGCCGCACAAACTTATACGTCGACAGAATGGCACGGCTGGGCAAATGGGTGTATATATACATCCCGTTTAATTTGCAGCCGTGTGGTCACGTATGCGCCGCCGGCGGCGCTCTCGTGACCCCATGCCGCGAGCTCTGTGACTGTGCCCACAGGACCCGTGGACTCGGTGTCCGCCGGTGTCCCGCGATCGTGTCACGGAGATGAAGAACGGGGAGATGTCAGTGTAAACACAACATCTCCCCGTTCTTCCTAGTGACATGTCACTGATCGTCTGTTCCCTCTCATCGGGAACAGCGATCAGTGATGTGTCACTCGTAGCTAGGGATGAGCTCGGTGTTCGAGTCGAACATACGTTCGACTCGAACATCGGCTGTTCGATCGTTCGACGAAGATTGAACGATTTGGGCCGTTCGCGCCTAATTCGAGTGACGCGAACGGCCCACAATGCACTACGCCATCGCAGTGTCATCCAGGCGCTGTGATTGGCCAAGCATGCACTGTGACCCCGCATGCTTGGCCAATCACAGCGCCGGCAGCGAGGAGAGCAATGATTGGCCACAGGCAGGATGCCTGTGGCCAATTATTGCTGAGGGTGTTTAGTACACGCCCCACACTATAAAAGGCCGCCAGCACGGTGGCCAAGTGTAGTGTGTTCCGGAGCAGGGAAAGAGAAGCATAGGCAGGGACAGTGACATTTATTTTTTCTTGCTTAACCTGGATTCCTTTAGTTTAGGGAAAGAGAAGGATAGGTAGGGAGAGTGTCAGTGTGTTTTACTGTGCGAATCCTTGTTTCTAGGGACAGGGAAGGACAGTGAGGGAAATTCTCCTTGTGCTATAGTGTGCTAAAGCATTGATCATCAATCAGCTTTAAAAAAACATTTTTTCTAGGGACAGAAAACTATAGGTAGGAAGAGTGTCAGTTTCTTTCACTGCGATAATCCTTGTTTCTAGGGACAGGGAAGGACAGTGAGGGAAATTGTACTTGTGCTATAGTGTGCTAAAGCATTGATCATCAATCAGCTTTAAAAAAACATTTTTTCTAGGGACAGAAAACTATAGGTAGGAAGAGTGTCAGTTTCTTTCACTGTGATAATCCTTGTTTCTAGGGACAGGGAAGGACAGTGAGGGAAATTCTCCTTGTGCTATAGTGTGCTAAAGCATTGATCATCAATCAGCTTTAAAAAAACATTTTTTCTAGGGACAGAAAACTATAGGTAGGAAGAGTGTCAGTTTCTTTCACTGTGATAATCCTTGTTTCTAGGGACAGGGAAGGACAGTGAGGGAAATTCTACTTGTGCTATAGTGTACTAAAGCATTGATCATCAATCAGCTTTAAAAAAACTTTTTTTCTAGGGACAGAAAACTATAGGTAGGAAGAGTGTCAGTTTCTTTCACTGTGATAATCCTTGTTTCTAGGGACAGGGAAGGACAGTGAGGGAAATTCTACTTGTGCTATAGTGTGCTAAAGCATTGATCATCAATCAGCTTTAAAAAAACATTTTTTCTAGGGACAGAAAACTATAGGTAGGAAGAGTGTCAGTTTCTTTCACTGTGATAATCCTTGTTTCTAGGGACAGGGAAGGACAGTGAGGGAAATTCTCCTTGTGCTATAGTGTGCTAAAGCATTGATCATCAATCAGCTTTAAAAAAAACATTTTTTCTAGGGACAGAAAACTATAGGTAGGAAGAGTGTCAGTTTCTTTCACTGTGATAATCCTTGTTTCTAGGGACAGGGAAGGACAGTGAGGGAAATTCTACTTGTGCTATAGTGTGCTAAAGCATTGATCATCAATCAGCTTTAAAAAAACATTTTTTCTAGGGACAGAAAACTATAGGTAGGAAGAGTGTCAGTTTCTTTCACTGTGATAATCCTTGTTTCTAGGGACAGGGAAGGACAGTGAGGGAAATTCTCCTTGTGCTATAGTGTGCTAAAGCATTGATCATCAATCAGCTTTAAAAAAACATTTTTTCTAGGGACAGAAAACTATAGGTAGGAAGAGTGTCAGTTTCTTTCACTGTGATAATCCTTGTTTCTAGGGACAGGGAAGGACAGTGAGGGAAATTCTCCTTGTGCTATAGTGTGTTAAAGCATTCCTCATCAACCATCTTTGAAATCCTTGTTTTTTGGACAGTCAGGGAAATTGTCGTTGTGCTATTCTGTGCAAAAGCAATCATCCTCAACCATATTTAGAAATCCTTAAGTAAAGGGACAGAGAAGGACACCTGAAGGTAGCCCTTATTGCTTTTTTCCCATCTCCCTGCAGGCCATCTATTAGAATGTCTGGAAGGCAAACAAGGAGAGGCAGACAGTCAGGAGGCAATAAAAGAGGGCAAGCAGGCTCTGTGTCTGGGGGCAACAGTGCTGGTCGTGGACGCGGTGCATTGTCATCAGCACATGGCCATGGGACACGCTTGTCCTTCTTTTCGGCAGCTGGACATGTTGAGCCACATCATGCCGAAGACTTGGTAGAGTGGATGACCAAGCCCTCCTCCTCCTCCTCATCCTCTCTCACCCAGGCTCAGGGTACTGGCAAAGCAGCTGCCAAAGCGTCCTCTTCCCTGGTATCAATGTCAGACTCATCATCAGTCACTCCTTCCCTAGACCCACCATGTCCTCCTCCTGAGGAGTCCCCCGAACTGTTTGAGCACAGTGTTGGGTACATGCTCCAGGAGGATGCCCAGCGTTTCGAAGGGTCTGATGATGAAACCCAGCTACAGGAAGGCAGTAGCGTGAGAGCAGACAGAGGGGATGCTCAAGAAGGACACCAATCTGGCAGTCATGTTCCAGCAGCTGCAGCATACTGCCAGATTGGCTCCAGTGATGAGGAGGGAGGGGATGATGAGGTCAATGACTCCACGTGGGTGCCTAATAGGAGAGAGGAGGAGGAGGAGGATGAGGAGGAGGCACATCTCCAACGAGGCAGGATGCCCTTTGGTGGCCAGCGTAAGGGCAGTACACCGACGGAATCACACCGCAGAGCTCCGCCTGTGCAGGGCGCTGCCTCTGCCCGTCATTCAAAAAGTTCTTTGGTGTGGGCCTTTTTTGAGGCTAGTGCATCAGATCGCACAGCTGCTGTTTGCAACATATGTCTCAAGCGTATATCGCGTGGCCAAAACATCAGCCGCTTGGGTACCACATGCCTGACCAGACATATGTTGACCTGCCATGCAGCTCGTTGGCAAGCCTACCTCAAAGACCCACACCAAAGAACAAAGCGGACCTCTCCTTGCACCGCATCAGCTGGGATCTCCAACCCCACTATAACTTCAGTCCTCTCTGAAACATGCACTGAGAGGAATGAAGGTGTAGAATTAGGTGTGTCACAGCCAAGTACTTGCGGCCACTCTGCTAGCAGTACACCGACGTCCGATTCTAGCAGGCAAATTTCCCTGCCCCAGCTGCTGGACCGTCGAAAGAAGTTCACTCCCAGCCATCCACATGCCCAGCGGTTGAATGCTAGCTTGGCTAAATTGCTAGCGCTTCAACTGCTGCCTTTTCAGTTGGTAGACTCGGCCCCCTTCCGTGAGTTTGTGCAATGTGCGGTTCCTCAGTGGCAGGTTCCCAAACGCCACTTTTTCTCACGGAAGGCTATTCCGGCTCTCTACCGGCATGTGGAAGGCAATGTCTTGGCCTCGCTGGACAGGGCGGTCAGCGGTAAGGTGCATATTACCGCTGACTCATGGTCCAGCAGGCATGGACAGGGACGTTACCTTTCTTTCACGGCCCATTGGGTCACTCTTTTGGCAGCTGGGAAGGATGCAGGACAAGGTGCAGTAGTGTTGGAGGTTGTTCCACCGCCACGCCTCCAAAATGCTACTACTGGTTGTGACACACCTCTCTCCTCCACCCCCTCCTCTTCTTCTTCCTCCATGGCCTCTTCCTGTGGTTTGTCCTCTGAACCAGCGGTGCTCCGTAGCCGTTCAAGGGGCTACGCAAGTACACAGGCAAAAAGATGCCATGCCGTGCTTGCGCTGGTGTGTTTGGGGGACAGAAGCCACACTGGGGCAGAGGTCCTGTCTGCTCTGCAGGGCCAGGCCGAGAGGTGGTTGACGCCACGCCAGCTTAAGCCAGGAATGGTGGTTTGCGACAATGGCACCAACCTCCTCTCCGCCCTCCGACAGGGACAACTGACCCATGTGCCCTGTGTGGCTCACGTCCTTAACCTGGTGGTGCAGCGGTTCTTGGGCAGGTACCCGGGCTTACAGGATGTCCTGAGGCAGGCCAGGAAAGTCTGTGTGCATTTCCGCAGATCTTATAATGCCAGTGCTCGCCTGGCTGAGCTGCAAAAGGAGTTGAACCTGCCCAAGAACCGCCTTATATGTGACATGCCCACCAGGTGGAACTCAACGTTGGCCATGCTGCAGCGGCTGCACACGCAGCAGAGGGCCATCAATGAGTACCTGTGCGACTACGGCACCAGGACAGGGTCAGGGGAGCTTGGTTTTTTTTCTCCACGCCAGTGGGGCATGATCAGGGATGCATGCACTGTCCTGGCACCATTTGAGGAGGCCACGAGGATGGTGAGCAGTGACAGTGCATGCATCAGTGACACTGTACCTCTTGTCCACCTGTTGGAGCACACGCTGCGTGGAATAATGGACAGGGCACTTGAGGCAGAACAGAGGCAGGAAGAGGAGGACTTCCTTGCCTCTCAAGGCCCCCTTTACCCAGACAGTGTTCCTTCTGTCCCACCCATCACACAGGAAGAGGAGGAGGAGGAGGAGGAGGAGGAGGAGGAGGATTGTGTCAGCATGGAGGTGGAGGCTGGCACTCAGCATCATCAGCAGCAGTCTTTTAGGGATGATTTACAGTCCCAAGAAACCAGTGGACTTGTACGTGGCTGGGAGGAGGTGGCTGCGGATCATGTTGTCCTTAGTGACCCAGAGGACTCCGGAGCGAATGCCTCAGCAAACCTACGCTGCATGGCCTCCCTGATCCTGCAAAGTCTGCGGAAGGATCCTCGTATTCTTCGGATCAAGGAGAGGGACCATTACTGGCTGGCCACTCTCCTTGATCCACGGTACAAGGGTAAGGTTGCGGACCTTATGTTACCGTCGCAGAGGGAGCAGAGGATGAGACAACTCCGGGAGGCCTTGCAGAAAGGTCTGTGCAACGCGTTCCCAGAGACTGGGAGGATACAAACTCCTGGTCCTGGACAACGAGTTGCTGAGGCTTCGGCCAGTCAAAGAAGGAGCTGTGGGGATGGTGGCCGTCTGACCGATGCGTTCAGACAATTCTTTAGTCCGCAGCCCCAAAGTGTGATCGGTTCCAGCAACCATCGCCAGCGTCTGATAAACATGGTGCAGGAATATCTAGGGGCAAGGTCAGACTTGGACACCTTCCCCACTGAAAATCCTCTGGCTTACTGGGTCTTGAGGATGGATCACTGGCCAGAGCTTTCACAGTATGCAATTGAGCTACTGGCCTGTCCTGCATCCAGCGTTCTTTCGGAACGCACATTCAGTGCTACTGGAGGATTTGTCACGGATCACAGGGTGCGCCTGTCCACCGACTCGGTTGATCGACTGACTTTCATCAAGATGAACCAGTCTTGGATCACCACCAGCTACCACACACCTGATGCTGATATAACAGACTAATTGATTTTAACATGTCACATCCCTTCAAGACTGATGCTGATGCTGAGTGCCTGTGCTGTTATGTTGACTGGCTATCCTCCTCCTCCGAGTCCTCAATGATACGATTGATGATGATAGCTTGGAAGATCATTTTTGTTTATGGGTGCCGCCACCAGTGGCTAAGGCCCAATTTTTCAGCCCCTGTTTTACAGGGGCATGTAATTACAATTTTTTTAGCAATAATTTGCCATAGGGCTCATTGCTGTGCTCCAAGTACAGTATCTGTGAGGGGTTGGAGTGTTGTGGCACCAGTGCCTAAGGCCCAATTTTTCAGCCCCTGTTTAACAGGGGCGTGTCATTACAATTTTTGAAGCAATACTTTGCAACAGGGCTCATTGCTGTGCTCCAAGTACAGTATCTGTGAGGGGTTGTAGTGTTGTGCCACCAGTGCCTAAGGCCCAATTTTTCAGCCCCTGTTCAACAGGGGCATGTAATTACAATTCTTGATCTAATAATTCACAGCAGGGCCCATTGCTGCACCCACCAAGAGTAACTCTGAGGGCTTACAGTGTTGTGGCAACGCCACCACCACCACGAAAGGCCCAATTTTTCAGCCCCTGTTCAAAAGGGGCATGTAATTACAATTCTTGATCTAATAATTCACAGCAGGGCCCATTCCTGCACCCACCAAGAGTAACTCTGAGGGCTTACAGTGTTGTGGCAACACCACCACCACCACCACCACCACCACCACGAAAGGCCCAATTTTTCAGCCCCTGTTCAACAGGGGCATGCAATTACAATTCTTGATCTAATAATTCACAGCAGGGCCCATTCCTGCACCCACCAAGAGTAACTCTGAGGGCTTACAGTGTTGTGGCAACAACACCACCACCACCACCACCACGAAAGGCCCAATTTTTCAGCCCCTGTTCAACAGGGGCATGCAATTACAATTCTTGATCTAATAATTCACAGCAGGGCCCATTCCTGCACCCACCAAGAGTAACTCTGAGGGCTTACAGTGTTGTGGCAACACCACCACCACCACCACGAAAGGCCCAATTTTTCAGCCCCTGTTCAACAGGGGCATGCAATTACAATTCTTGATCTAATAATTCACAGCAGGGCCCATTGCTGCACCCACCAAGAGTAACTGTCAGGGCTTACAGTGTTGTGGCACCAGCACCACCATCAAAGGCCCTATTTTTACTACCACTGTTCAACAATTATATGTAATTAAAATTCCTGATATAATAGTTGACAGCAGGGCGTTCCAGCACCAACCAAGAGTAACTGTGAGTGCTTACAGTGTTGTGCCAACACCAACAACTAAGGGGCCTATTTCTGCAGAGTATATACGGCAGGTCCCTACTTTCAAACATCCAACTTACAAACGACTCCTACTTGCAAACGCAAGAAGACAACAGGAAGTGAGAGGAAATCTACCCCTTGGAAGGAAAATTCTCTCCTGTAAGAATTAATATGGGAGAAAGGTGTCTCCTCTGTACTGATGCTTTATCAGCAATCCTTGTTTCAAGAAAAACACCACATTTCAAAAACAGTTGTCATTGGGACGGAAAGTGAGGTGAAATGTTCTGAACAGGGGCACAGACAGCAAAACAAATGTTACAGGGGTGATAACCCTTACCTATGTTTTCCAAAAAGTTTAAAAATAGATTTTTGGGCTGGAGCTACACTTAAACAATGTACCTGTTCAAAATTACAAACAGATTCTACATAAGAACAAACCTACAGTCCCTGTCTTGTATGCACCGCCTGTATACGGCTGTTCAGAGTATATAGGGCCTTTTTTATTTTATGTGCGGGGTTCCCCTTAATATCCATACAAGACCCAAAGGGGCTGGTAATGGGCTGGGGTAGGGGGGGGGGGGGGTCATGGGGTAGCTATGCCATTTTTCTTAAAGATTTTCATCCATATTACCGGGACCAGACATTACATTAAAGCCGCAAGCAGTTTTAAATGGCTTTTTTTTCCTTTAGAAGTGTCATTTTGTGCAGGGACAGTTCTAAACACGGGAAACACGTGGCACTTCACAGGCATACTTTAGACACCCCCCAGGTACGATATTTAAAGGAATATTTGACTTTTTTTTTTTTACTTTATGCATCATTAAAATGACTGCTCCCGAAAAACGACCGTTTTTAAAACTTCTTTTTGCATTGATACATGTCCCCTGGTGCACAACCCGGGTTCCCAAACCCTTTTTAGGACAATAACATGCATAATAGTTGTTATAATTAGCACTTTAGAATTCGAACGTTCGCATCCATTGTATTTAATAGGGTTCTAATGTTCGTACGAACTTTCGGTCCGTTCGCGGGTTCTGGTGCGAACCGAACCCGGGGGTGTTCGGCTCATCACTACTCGTAGCCATGCCCCCTAACAGTTAGAATCACTCCCTAGGACACAACCCCTTCATCGCCCCCTACAGGTTAACACCTTCACTGCCAGTGTCATTTTTATAGTAATCAGTGCATTTTTATAGCACTGATCGCTGTAAAAATGACAATGGTCCCAAAATGGTGTCAAAAGTGTACGATGTGTCCGCCATAATGTCGCAGTCACGATAAAAATCGCTGATTGCCGCCATTACTAGTAAAAAAAAAAAATATTAATAAAAAATGCCATAAAACTATCCCCTATTTTGTAGACGCTATAACTTTTGCACAAACCAATCAATAAACGCTTATTTTTTTTACCAAAAATATGTAGAAGAATATGTATCGGCCTAAACTGAGGAAAAAAACATTTTTTTAATATATTTTTTGGGGATATTTATTATAGCAAAAAGTAAATAATATTGAATTTTTTTCAAAAATCTATATTTGTTTATAGCGCAAAAAATAAAAACCGCAGAGGTGATCAAATGCCACCAAAAGAAAGCTCTATTTGTGGGAAAAAAAGGATGTCAATTTTGTTTGGGAGCCACGTCGCATGACCGCGCAATTGTCAGTTAAAGCGACGCAGTGCCGAATCGCAAAAAGTGGCCTGGTCTTTGTCCAGCCAAATGGTCGGGGGCTTAAGTGGTTAAACACTGCCTTGAAAACCCAAACAGAAACTCTCCTACAATACAAAGAGAAAAAAATAATAATAACCATATACCTCTAGTAACCATATATTATTCAGCACTAAAAGGAATAAGAAAGATAATGAAGGAGTTTCAACCCATCATAAAAGAGGATATTACCACTATCCCAACAAAAATATATAAAAAAATCTGTCCTATGTCATTTACTAAATGCAGCTAAATCCTGTATACCTTTGATGTGGAAATAGCAGAATCCACCGACCACAGCATTATGGCTGAGGAAGGTGGAAGACATTAGAAAGATGGAGGACCTGATATTAACAGCAACTGATAGACAGGAGAAATATAAAAAGACATGGACTTCCTGGAATTTGTTTATCAATTCAGAAGAGGGTAGCTCCCTCTTAGGGCTGTGAAACATGGATATGAGTCTGAGTTAAGAGATGTGATGGATGTGCGATCAAAGAGACATCACATGCAATACTAAGCGCCATTTTCCGAATTTGTCCACTATTTATTTCCCTTTCCCCTTTCCTCTCCTCCAAAACTTCCCCACACTATAAAAGGCCGCCTGCACGTCGGCCTTGTGTAGTGTGTTGCGGCGTTGAGAGAGAGATAGAGAGAGACAGAGTGTCATTTAATTTCATTTAGATAGATTGAGCAGGCAGGCGATTCAGTTAGCTAGATTCAGCAGGCAGTTGATTCTGTTAGCTCCTGTATATTTAGTATATATATACATTCCAGGCTTTGTATATATATATATATATATATATATATATATATATATATATATATATACTGTATACAGTTTAGCTAGATCTCACTGCAGAGCATTCCTGTTCTCTTCCTAAAATACTACAGGCAGGCAGTTGATTCAGTTAGCTGCAGTATATTCAGTCAGTATACTGTATCCTGTGCAGGTAGATCTCACTGCAGACCATTCTTGTTGTGCTCTTCCTAATGTACTACAGGCAGGCAGTTGATTCAGTTATCTGCAGTATATTCAGTCAGTATACTGTATCCTGTGCAGGTAGATCTCACTGCAGACCATTCCTGTTGTGCTCTTCCTAATATACTACAGGCAGGCAGTTCATTCAGTTAGCTGCAGTATATTCAGTCAGTCTACTGTATCCTGTGCAGGTAGATCTCACTGCAGACCATGCCTGTTGTGCTCTTCCTAATATACTACAGGCAGGCAGTTGATTCAGTTAGCTGTATTATATTCAGTATACTGTATCCTGTGCACAGTGTGCAGCTAGATCTCACTGCAGACCGTTCCTGTTGTTCTGTTCCTAATATACTACAGGCAGGCAGTTGATTCAGTTAGCTTCAGTATATTCAGTATACTGTATCCTGTGCACAGTGTGCAGCTAGATCTCACTGCAGACCGTTCCTGTTGTTCTGTTCCTAATATACTACAGGCAGGCAGTTCATTCAATTAGCTGCAGTATATTCAGTATACTGTATCCTGTGCACAGTGTGCAGCTAGATCTCACTGCAGACAATTCCTGTTGTTCTGTTCCTAATATACTACAGGCAGGCAGTTGATTCAGTTAGCTGAAGTATATTCAGTATACTGTATCCTGTGCACAGTGTGCAGCTAGATCTCACTGCAGACCGTTCCTTTTGATCTGTTCCTAATATACTACAGGCTGGCAGTTGATTCAGTTAGCTGCAGTATATTCAGTATACTGTATCCTGTGCACAGTGTGCAGCTAGATCTCACTGCAGACCGTTACTGTTGTTCTTTTCCTAATATACTAAAGGCAGGCAGTTGATTCAGTTAGCTGCCGTATATTCAGTCAGTATACTGTATTCTGTGCAGCTAGATCTCACTGCAGACCATTCCTGTTGTTCTCTTCCTAATATACTACAGGCAGGCAGTTGATTCAGTTAGCTGCAGTATATTCAGTCAGTATACTGTATCCTGTGCAGCTAGATCTCACTGCAGAGCGTTCCTGTTGTTCTCTTCCTAATATACTACAGGCAGGCAGTTCATTCAGTTAGCTGCAGTATATTCAGTATATATATACATCCCAGATTTGTATATATATATATATATATATATATATATATATATATATATTGTGAGGGGGTTAGCTCGGCAGCGGGTGTGTGTGACCCCCGGGATGGGCTCCCCACACAAAACAGGCCCAGCAAACGGAGGTTGTGGTTTTCAAAATCAAAAAGGTGCGGTTTATTTTCTATTTACAGTGACAAAACACAGCAAAGCAAAAGAAACATAACCAAAATAAATCCTGGTCAAGTTGACCTCTGACTAAACATACAGGTTTCCTAACTAACGACTGGGATCAGCCTAGTGCTGTCCTAGTCCCTAAGTCCCTGGTTTTAAATGTCCAAGCAAATAGCCACACAGGCTTTGTCTCACCGCACAGGGGTTCACTCTCCCTAGACAGTCCACACAGGTCTGGTTCCAGGCATGAGCTAACATCTAATGAAGCTGGGAGTTCTTATAGAGGCCTAAATGAGCTGACAAGCTTCAGCTGGTCTCATCAACTCCCTGTCTGCACGACGCCCAGCCCTCTCCCTAGAGGTATGAGTCATCCATGAGCCCACTAGCCTTATACAACTCTCCACCTAGTTGTATAAGTCGGCGTAAAGCCTGAATCTGGGCGAAATATATCTACCCCCCTGGATGCAACCAGGTGACTTTACCTTCCTGCTGTCACATACCCCCCCCCCTCTTGTTTTAACCTCGGGGTTGGAACACCAGCAATCAGGCATTCATGTACTCGAGACAAAGCATCCACATTCCCCATTTGAACGCCAGGGCGATGCTTTACTGTGAAGTTGAATTCCTGGAGGGCCAGGAACCACCTATTCACTCTTCTATTTGTTTCCTTGTTTTGAGCCATCCACTTTAACGGAGCGTGATCCGTAACCATGTCAAAGTGCCTACCTAGCAGGTAGTACCGAAGGGAATCTAGAGCCCACTTCACCGCTAAACACTCCTTTTCAACGGTGGCGTAATTTACCTCATGGGACTTCAACTTCCTGCTGAGGTAAATGACTGGGTGCTCTTCCCCGTTCCAGACCTGGGACAATACTGCTCCTAACCCCACATCTGACGCATCACTTTGTACGACAAAGTCTTTAGAGAAGTCGGGTGAGTACAACACTGGCTGGCTACATAAGGCTTGTTTCAAGAATTGGAATGCTGCCTCAGCCTCGGGGGTCCATTTAATCATGACCGACCCTTTCCCCTTCGTCAGGTTGGTTAGGGGCACAGCCTTAGAAGCAAAGTGGGGAATGAATCGCCGATAATACCCAGCGATTCCCAGAAAGGCTCGTACCTGCTTCTTGCTGTTGGGACGTGGCCAACTCTGGATGGCCTCGACTTTGTTGAGTTGGGGTTTTATTACTCCCCTCCCAATGGTGTACCCAAGATATTTGGCCTCCTCCTGCCCAATGGTACACTTCTTGGGGTTAGCCGTAAACCCCGCTTCCCGAACAGAGTCCAGGACTGCTTGCACTTTTGGCAGATGTGAGGCCCAATCTGTGCTATGGACAATTACGTCATCCAGGTAAGCCGCAGCATACTTCCGATGGGGCCTCAGCATCTGGTCCATTTTCCGCTGGAATGTGGCCGGCGCATTCTGTAACCCGAACGGCATTCTTTTATATTGGAACGCCCCGTCTGGGGTTACAAATGCGGTTTTCTCTTTGGCCGACTTGGCCAGGGGGATTTGCCAATACCCTTTTGTGAGGTCAAGAGTCGTCATGTATCGGGCTGTTCCCAGCCGGTCGATCAACTCATCTATACGTGGCATGGGGTAGGTGTCAAATTTTGTAACTTTGTTCAACTGACGAAAATCGTTACAAAATCGCCAGCTCCCATCCGGTTTAGGCACCAACACGATGGGACTAGACCAATCACTTTGGGACTCCTCTATCACCCCTAAGTTCAGCATTTTCTGTACTTCCTCCCGTATTGCCTCCCGTCGAGCCTCTGGGATCCGATAGGGTTTTAACTTCACCCTTTCACCGGGCGGGGTAATGATGTCATGCTCTACCCCAGATGTTTGTCCCGGCAGCTCAGAGAATACCTCCTTGTTGCGAAGCACAAACTCCTTAACCTCCTGTTGTTGGGGTTGTGACAAGGTGGCTGCTATTCCAACCTCAGGAATCACGCAACCAGTTTGAGCTGGTGACCAAGTGTCTGCGACTAGGGACTCTCTATCCCTCCAGGCTTTCAACAGATTAACGTGATAGATCTGTTCGGGCTTTCGCCTTCCTGGTTGTCTGACCTTGTAATTCACTTCGCTCACTTTTTCCATTATCTCGTAGGGGCCTTGCCATTTGGCAAGGAATTTACTTTCAACCGTAGGGACAAGTACCAATATCCTATCCCCCGGGGAAAAGGTACGGGTCTTGGCTCCACGGTTGTACACTCTCTGCTGTGCCAACTGCGCTTGGGCCAAATGTTCCTTCACGATGGGCATTACCTGTGCAATTCGATCTTGCATCAGGGCGACATGCTCAATCACACTCCTGTGGGGAGAACTCTCACTTTCCCAAGTTTCCTTGGCAATATCCAACAGCCCTCTTGGGTGTCTCCCATACAGTAACTCAAAGGGGGAGAATCCCGTAGAGGATTGGGGCACCTCCCTAATAGCAAACATCAAATAAGGAAGTAAACAGTCCCAATCCTTTCCATCTCTATCCACCACTTTCTTCAACATTTGTTTTAGGGTTTTGTTGAATCTTTCAACCAGCCCATCGGTTTGGGGGTGATACACAGACGTACGCAATTGCGTCACTTTGAACAATTTACACAGCTCTTTCATAACCCGGGACATAAAGGGTGTACCTTGGTCCGTAAGCAGTTCTTTACAAATACCCACCCGGCTAAAAACAAGAGATAGCTCTTTGGCTATGGTTTTGGCCGAGGTATTTCGGAGAGGGATCGCTTCTGGATAACGGGTGGCATAGTCCATTATAACTAATATGTACTGGTGCCCCCTAGCGGACTTGATTATAGGACCTACCAAATCCATGGCGATCCTCTCAAACGGGACCTCAATGATGGGTAGAGGGACCAGCGGGCTACGGAAATGTGGCATCGGGGCCAACCTCTGACACACAGTGCAGGAGGAACAATAATTTTCTACGTCCTTCATCACCCCCGGCCAATAGAATCTCTGTAATACCCTCTCTCGGGTTTTCTCTGTCCCCAGATGACCTCCAAGAATGTGCCCATGGGCCAACTCCAACACCAACTTCCTGTAAGGTTTGGGCACCACAAGCTGCTCAACGGTTTCTTCTGCCCTTTTTGCCACCCGATACAGTAGGTCCTTCTCTACGCTGAAGTATGGGTAAGTGCAGGTATTATCTGGGTTCACTAACTCGCCATCTATTTTCACTACGTTTTCCCGTGCCTTTATTAGGGCGGGGTCTTTCAACTGTTCTGTGGCAAAGTTTTCCCTGTGAACCTCAAGATCAGAAAACTCCACAGACGGTAGGTTTTCGTCTGAGGAGGTGGGCTCCTCTCCAGTTTCTTGAGTCTCCCCTGCCAATACTGATAAGGGAAATTCCGGAGAGTCCTCACCACTCTCAGGGGAGTTCTGGCTATCACATTCCTGGTACCTAGGGGCACCAGTGAGGGGCTCAGGATCATCCCACAGTTCCCAGAACTTCGGAAAATCCCTTCCCACAATGGCGTCATGCGGTAACTGAGATACTAAGCCCACTGGATGAGAGAGGGTACCTTTGGGGGTCTCGAAACACACTGTAGTCACTGGATACTCTCGGGTGTCCCCATGCACACAAATAACAGCTACCTTGCTATTCCCAGAGACCTCTGTTTTAACTAACTCAGCCTTTATCAGGGTCACAAGGCTACCTGAATCCAGCAATACCACAACATTTCTACCATTAACACACATTTTGCATAAATGTTTCTCAGTTCCTCGAATGGCAGTGCATGCGACTGTCGCACACAGCGACTGACGTCTGCCCGTCAGAAAGTCACACTGCATGGGTTCCTCCACAACCGGGCAATTGGCTGCAATATGTCCCGCTTGCCGGCAGCGGTAGCAAACGATCCTTCTTGCCGCCTCTTGAGCCGCTGATTTCCCAGGCTGTTCTCGCCAAACTTGGGGTAGAGCTCCCACCCTCTCACTCTCTCCACCCTCACCCCTTGGAATCCTCTTATCCGCCCCTGGGGATGGTCTGGTCTTAGGGTGGAAAGTCCGAGTGTCTCTGGAAGAGGCCGTCAGGTTCTCTGTAGCCAAGTATTTCTCCACACGATCCACAAGACCATCGGCCGTCTCTGGGTCTCCATGGCTTACCCACTTTTGGATGGCAGTAGGAAGAGCTCTCAAAAACCGATCCATTACAACACGTTCCACAATCTTTGGTGCGGACAAAGTCTCTGGCTGTAGCCACTTTCTGCTCAGGTGAATGAGATCATACATTTGAGACCTGGGGGGTTTTCCAAGCTGGAAAGTCCAGTTATGCACACGCTGAGCCCGGACAGCCTGGGTGACACCCAGCCTTGCCAATATTTCAGCTTTTAGCATCACATAGTCTTTTGCTTGGTTAGGCTCTAGGTCATAGTAAGCTTTCTGCGATTCACCAGTTAACAGAGGAGCCACCAGTCCAGCCCACTGCTCCTCAGGCCACTTTTCTCTTTCAGCGGTCCTTTCAAATGTGGTCAAAAATACCTCTGGATCATCCTCTCCAGTCATTTTTGTCAATAAACGACTCACCCCAAAGGACGCGGTATTAGTGGGACGGCTTTCCTCACTGGTCTGCGGACGTTGCTGCATTACTGCTTCCATCTGTTGTTGTAGTCTCTGCTCTTGCTTCTGCAACAGGTCTATGAAGCGGGCCTCAGATTGCTGCTGGGCTCGTTGCTGAGCCTCCAGACTCTGTTGCAAAGTTGCGTTTGTCTGCTGCTGGGCTGCAAGGCTCTGTTGATGAGCTTGCTGCTGGGCTGCGAAGTTCTGTTGTTGAGCTGCAAGGCTCTGTTGATGAGCTGCAAGGCTCTTTTGCAAACCTGCATTTGTCTGCTGTTGATTGGCATTTGCTAGAGCCAGCTGCTTCAGTATCTCCTCCATGCTGGCTTAAAAAAAACTGCCACTGGTTCTCCACCAACTGTGAGGGGGTTAGCTCGGCAGCGGGTGTGTGTGACCCCCGGGATGGGCTCCCCACACAAAACAGGCCCAGCAAACGGAGGTTGTGGTTTTCAAAATCAAAAAGGTGCGGTTTATTTTCTATTTACAGTGACAAAACACAGCAAAGCAAAAGAAACATAACCAAAATAAATCCTGGTCAAGTTGACCTCTGACTAAACATACAGGTTTCCTAACTAACGACTGGGATCAGCCTAGTGCTGTCCTAGTCCCTAAGTCCCTGGTTTTAAATGTCCAAGCAAATAGCCACACAGGCTTTGTCTCACCGCACAGGGGTTCACTCTCCCTAGACAGTCCACACAGGTCTGGTTCCAGGCATGAGCTAACATCTAATGAAGCTGGGAGTTCTTATAGAGGCCTAAATGAGCTGACAAGCTTCAGCTGGTCTCATCAACTCCCTGTCTGCACGACGCCCAGCCCTCTCCCTAGAGGTATGAGTCATCCATGAGCCCACTAGCCTTATACAACTCTCCACCTAGTTGTATAAGTCGGCGTAAAGCCTGAATCTGGGCGAAATATATCTACCCCCCTGGATGCAACCAGGTGACTTTACCTTCCTGCTGTCACAATATATATATACATCCTGTGCAGCTAGATCTCACTGCAGGCCATTCCTGGTGTACCTATTCAAATACATTACAAATACATCAAATACAGTAGGTCTGGAAGGCCAACAAGGAGAGGCAGACACACACAGGCCACTAAAAGAGGGCAAGCAGGCTCTGTGTCTAGAGCCACAGTAAAAATAGAACAAACGTATGGACAGCCGCACTCCAAAAAAAAACGTTTAGGTTGCCTTTATTTGGTAAAAGAATGTAGAGCACTATAAGTCACAACAGACAATGGGGTACAGCTGAGGCGTTTCGCACTGGGGTTCAGTGCTTAGTCATAGGTCATGGACACGGTGCATCCTCAGCCTGTGGCCGTGGGGCACGCCTGTCCTTTTTTTCGGCAGCTGGCCGTGTTGAGCCAAGGGTGACCACTTTTCCAAACTGCCATTCAGGGACACCCCCCCACACACACACACACACACCCGCCCAAAAAAGATGCTTTTTGAAAAAAAAAAATTACCAACTTTTGGGGGAAAAAAAGCAAATAGTGGTAACCAGTTTAGATAGGTGGTATGCAATGTGCACCTGCTTTAACTAAGTCACTTAGTGACAACGGCGACACGGAAGAAGAACGGAGGGGGACAGCAGCAGAACTGAGGGATACAGCAGAACGGAGGGGGACAGCAGAATGGAGGGGGACACAGAGGAAGAATGGAGGGGGACAGCAGCAGAACTGAGGGATACAGCAGAACAGAGGGGGACAGCAGTACGGAGGGGGACACGGAGGAAGAATGGAGGGGGACAGCAGCAGAACAGAGGGGGACATAGAGGAAGAACGGAGGTGGACAGCAGAACAGTGGGGGACAGCAGAACAGAGGGGGACACGGAGGAAGAACGGAGGGGGACAGCAGCAGAACAGAGGGGGACACAGAGGAAGAACGGAGGGGGACTGCAGAACAGAGGGGGACACGGAGGAAGAACAGAGGGGGACAGCAGAACAGAGGGGGGAACGGAGGAAGAACGGAGGGGGACAGCAGCAGAACAGAGGGGGACACGGAGGAAGAACAGAGGGGGACAGCAGAACGGAGGGGGACACGGAGGAAGAACAGAGGGGGACAGCAGCAGAACAGAGGGGGACAAGGAGGAAGAATGGAGGGGGACAGCAAAACAGAGGGGGACACGGAGGAAGAACGGAGGGGGACAGCAGAACAGAGGGGGACACGGAGGAAGAATGGAGGGGGACAGCAGCAGAACAGAGGGAGACATGGAGGAAGAACGGAGGGGGACAGCAGAACGGAGGGGGACACGGAGGAAAACTGGAGGGGGACAGCAGCAAAATGGAGAGGGAGTGGGGGACAGCAGCAGAACGGAGGGGGAGCATGCTCACTGTAACAAAGTGTAACACTAACCTGGAAGTTTGTCAATGTCTGGCGGGCGGCAAACTCGCGGACCTCGTGGGCGGGAGGACTCGGACGAGGCTCCGCTCAGGAGAGAAGTTGAACTGTCACTGGAGAAGTTGGCTGCGGGAGTAGTCGGCGGCGGCCCCCGGGACTGGCACTGACTGGGCACAGGCTGGATCCTTACCGGCAGTAAGTGTGGCTCTGTCTGGTGGGGATTAAAAACACATTTTATTTATATGATAATGGCGTTTTCTGTAAGAATTTTTAAATATGGACAAAATAAAGTATGAGGGCAACAGCAGAACAGAGGGGGACACGGAGGAAGAACGGAGGGGGACAGTAGCAGAACAGAGGGGGACACGGAGGAAGAACGGAGGGGGACAGCAGAATGGAGGGGGACACGGAGGAAGAACGGAGGGGGACAGCAGCAGAACAGAGGGGGACACAGAGGAAGAATGGAGGGGGACAGCAGAACAGAGGGGGTCAGCAGAACGGAGGGGGACACGGAGGAAGAACAGAGGGGGACACGGAGGAAGAACGGAGGGGGACATGGAGGAAGAACGGAGGGGGACAGCAGAACGGAGGGGGACACGGGGGAAGAACGGAGGGGGACAGCAGCAGAACAGAGGGGGAAACGGAGGAAGAACGGAGGGGGACAGCAGAACGGAGGGGGACACGGAGGAAGAACGAAGGGGGACAGCAGAATGGAGGGGGACACAGAGGAAGAACGGAGGGGGACAGCAGCAAACAGAGGGGGACACAGAGGAAGAACAGAGGCAGACACGGAGGAAGAATGGTGGGGGACAGCAGAACGCAGGGGGACACGGAGGAAGAACGGAGGGGGACAGCAGCAGAACAGAGGGGGACACGGAGGAAGAACGGAGGGGGACAGCAGAATGGAGGGGGATACGAAGGAAGAACGGAGGGGGACAGCAGAACAGAGGGGGACACGGAGGAAAACTGGAGGGGGACAGCAGCAGAACGGAGGGGGACAGCAGCAGAATGGAGGGGGACACAGCAGAATGGAGGGGGACACAGCAGAATGGAGGGGGACACAGAGGAAAACTGGAGGGGGACAGCAGCAGAATGGAGGGGGTGGAGGGGGACAGCAGCAGAACGGAGGGGGGCAAAGTGTGAGTGTAACACAGACAGTATAGTACACTTACCTGTCCTGGTCCTGGAAGTTTGTCAATGTCTGGCAGACGCACTGACTGCACGGCCGCGGCAAACTTGTGGACCTCGTAGGCGGGAGGAGCCTGGAGGAGGACTCGGACGACTAGGCTCAGGCTGGCTGGCTGCACAGGAGAGTGGCTCTGTCTGAGTGGTCACTGGCGTCACTGGAGGAGGACTCGGACAACGAGGCTCAGGCTGGCTGGCTGCACAGGAGAGTGGCTCTGTCTGAGTGGTCACTGGCGTCACTGGAGGAGGACTCGGATGACGAGGCTCAGGCTGGCTGGCTGCACAGGAGAGTGGCTCTGTCTGAGTGGTCACTGGTGTCACGGTCACTCACTCTGTGCTGTGCTGGCTATGGCTGGTGGCTGCGGAGGCGCGCGCGCTGCTCTCAAACTCAGTCGTAGTGTGCGCCGTGCGGGCGCCGGGCGGGTGCACTCACTGCCCACACTGACTGAGTGACAGGCATCAGCTGACGTCACTGGTTGCTAGACGCGGAGCGGCCCTAGCCTAGCAACCAGACTGGCAGTGGCACTGCAGCCTATGTGTAATCATCAGTGTGAGAGTGATAAAGTGGCGACGGCGGACAGGCGGAGTCGGTGGAGCGGACTGGTGTGGTCTGATCACAGTTTTTTTCATTCCGGGACGTCTGTATTGTCCCGGAATGAGCTGCCCGGGACACGGGACAAAAATCTCTTATCAGGGACAATCCCGGGCAATCCGGGACATGTGGGCACCCTAGTTGAGCCACAACATACAGAAGAGTTGGTAGAGTGGATGACCAAGCCGTCCTCATCCTCCTCATCCTCTGTCACCCAAGCTCAGAGTACCTTGGCTGCCAATGCAGGTGCAAAAGCGGCCTATTCCATTGGCTCAAGGTCATCAGTTACTCCTTCCCTAGCCACACCATCGTGCACGGAGGAGTCCCCCGAACTGTTCGATCACAGTGTTGGGTACATGCTGCAGGAGGATGCGCAGCGTTTTGAAGGCTCCGATGATGGTACCCAGCTTGAGGAAGGCAGTAACGTGAGCCCAGAGAGAGGGGGTGCCAAAGAAGGACAACAAACATATGAGGTCACTGACTCTACGTGGGTGCCTGATAGGAGAGATGAGGAGGAGGCACATCTCCAACGAGGCAGGATGCCCTCCAGGGGCCAGCTTAAGGTCAGCCAACCGACTGTATCACACCGCAGAGCTCTGCATGTGCAGGGAGCTGCTGACTCTGCGCGTTTTTCCAAAAGTTCTTTGGTGTGGGCCTTTTTTGACACATGTGCAGCAGATCGCACCGTTGCTGTTTGCAAAATATAGCTGAAGTGTATCAAGCGTGGGCAAAACAGCAGCCGCTTGGGCACCACATGCTTGACCAGACATATGTCGAACTCCCATGCAGTCTGTTGGCAAGCGTACTTAAAAGACCCACACCAAAGAACAAAGCGGACCTCTTCTTGTTCCTCATCAGCTGGGATCTCCAACCAAGGTGCATATTACCGCTGACTCATGGTCCAGCAGGCATGGACAGGGACGTTACCTATATTTCACGGCGCACTGGGTGACTCTGCTGGCAGCTGGGAAGGATGCAGGACAGGGTGCAGTATTGTTGGAGCTTGTTCTGCCACCACGCCTCCAAAATGCTACTAGTGGTGATTCTGACACACCTCTCTCCTCCACCCCCTCCTCTTCTTCTTCCTCCATGGCCTCCTCTCTATAGATTTGTCCTCGGAACCAGCGGTGCTCTGTAGGTGTTCAAGGGGCTATGCAAGCACTCAGGCAAAAAGATGTCATGTGGTGCTTGAGCTGGTGTGCTTAGGGGACAGGAGTCACACTGGGGCAGAGATTCTGTCAGCTCTGCAGGGGCAGTCTCAGAGGTGGTTGACGCCACGCCAGCTTCAGCCAGGAATGGTGGTTTGCGACAATGGCACCAACCTCCTTTCCGCCCTCTGACAGGGACACCTGACCCATGTGCCCTGTTTGGCTCACATCCTTTAATTTGGTGGTGCAGCGGTTCTTGTGCAGGTACCCGGGCTTACAGGATCTCCTGAGGCAGGCCAGGAAAGTCTGTGTGCATTTCTGCCAGTCATAAAATGCCAGTGCTCGGCTGGCTGACCTCCAAAAGGAATACAACCTGCCCAAGAACCGCCTAATCTGTGACATGCCTACCACCTGGAACTCAACTTTGGCCATGCTGCAGCGGCTGCACACGCAGCAGAGGGCCATCAATGAGTACCTGTGTGACTATGGCACCAGGACAGGGTCAGGGGAGCTTTGCCTTTTTTCAACACGCCAGTGACTCATGATCAAGAATGCATGCACTGTTCTGTCACCATTTGAGGAGGCCACAAGGATGGTGAGTGTGACGGGAGGGCCTGTTAAACCCAGAATCCCTTGGAAAGTATGGAATACCCTTGTTTCAGCTCACCATGCACCTTTTATGTCTAAGTCACCCTGTGTCTATTGGGGCACAGGGTGAGCAAGAAAATAATGAACCCAGAGAATATGATTGGATTACTTCAAATGGGACAGTAATATTCATTAACAATATCTCTCAAGCCATATTAGAAAGACTGACTGATTCATAGTGTTAGGAGGTGCTGATGTCAACTCCAGCCACCTGTCTGTCTGTTGTCTGTTATAATGTAAATGAGTCTAGGATAACTTATAAGGGTCTTTCATTGTGGTTTGTGCTAATTGACCCTGTAATTGTATGAAGGAGACAGCCGGGCTAGGAAACTCAAAGGTCATGAATATGAGTCATCTAGGCTGTCTAAAGGATTGGATAATTAGCTCATGTTAATTTATGTCTCTGTGTATTGCTAGAATAATATGAGCAGAATGTAGGAACCTCCTCGTTTGGTGTATATAAGAGCCTGTATTCCTCAAAATAAAGTTTCTGTGAGGGCTTACAGTGTTGTGGCAACACCACCACACCACCACCAAAGGCCCAATTTTTCTGACCCTGTTCAACAGGGGCATGTAGTTACAATTCTTGATATAATATTTCACAGCAGGGCCCGTTCCAGCACCCACCAAGAGTAACTGCGAGGGCTTACAGTGTTCTGGTACCACCAACACCTAAGGCCCAAATTTCTGCAGAGTATATAGGGCAGGCCCCTACTTTCAAACATCCAACTTACAAATGACTCCTACTTACAAACGGAGGGAGACAACAGGAAGTGAGAGGAAATCTACCCATAGGAAGGGAAATTCTCTTCTGTAAGAGTTAATATGGGAAAAACGTGTCTCCTCTCCACTGATGCTTTATCACCAATCCTTGTTTCCCTAAAAAACCCAAATTTTCTAAATCCAATTGTCATTGGGACAGAAAGTGAGGTGATACCTTCTGAACAGGTGCACAGACAGCAAAACAAATGTTACAGGGATGATAACCCTTCCCTATGTTTTCCAAAAAGCTTAAAAATCGATTTTTGGGCTGGAGCTACACTTAAAAA
Organism: Rana muscosa; assembly: GCA_029206835.1. Classification (NCBI taxonomy): domain Eukaryota; kingdom Metazoa; phylum Chordata; class Amphibia; order Anura; family Ranidae; genus Rana; species Rana muscosa. The sequence continues at coordinate 605,522,822 of CM055122.1, read as the reverse complement.
ATGTACCTGTTCCAAATTACAAACAGATTCTACTTAAGAACAAACGTACAGTCCCTGTCTTGTTTGCACTGCCTGTATACTGCTGTTCAGAGTATATAGGGCCTGGGGGCCCCGCGCCTTTTCTTTTCTTATTTGGGTGCGGGGTTCCCCTTAATATCCATACAAGACCCAAAGGGCCTGGTAATGGGCTGGGGGGGGGGGCCATGCCGTTTTTCTAAATGATTTTCATCCATATTGCCGGGACCAGACATTACATTAAAGCCGCAAGCAATTTTAAATTACTTTTATTTCTTTAGAAATGTCATTTTGTGCAGGGACTGTTCTAAACACGGGAAACACGTGCCACTTTATAGGCATACTATAGACACCCCCCAGGTACGATATTTAAAGGAATATTTCATTTTTATTTTTTCACTTTAAGCATCATTATAATCACTGCTCCCAAAAAAACTGACGTTTTTAAAACTTTTTTTTGCATTGATACATGTCCCCTGGGGCAGGACCCAGGTCCCTAAACCCTTTTTAGGACAATAACTTGCATATTAGACTTTAAAATTCACACTTTGGATTTCTCACGTTCGAGTCCCATAGACTTTAACGGTGTTCCAAAGTTTGCGCAAACTTTCGGTCTGTTCGCATGTTCTGGATGCGAACCGAACCGGGAGGTGTTCGGCTCAACCCTACTGGACGGCTATTCAACCATGTTCACTGGATAGGTGGCATACAGACATTCTGAACACCCCTTACTGCACATAGAGCAAGAAGAAAGGTTCAGGGCCGCACGGAGCAGGTAAGAATAACATGTTTATTATTTTAAGAAACAAAATAAATATATAATTATAACCGCTTTGATGACATAACTGCCCACATGCAGTAAGGGTACATACCCTTACTGCATGTTCTTGGAGGAAAAAGCTCAAAAGATTTGAGGCTGGGTAAAGGATACATTAAATAAGACTCAGCAAAATCTCTTTACTCTCAGGAGGGAGTTTTATGACATCCATCCACTGGGAGTTGTGGATAGGGTGCTTCTTCAAATTTCTGGGGCTTACTCCCACTTAATATGGAGCAATAAAAAGTTGTAGAAAAGCCAGTGCATGCTACGCCCAGAGGAAATAAGCTTGGAAATACCACAAGCTTTGGGATTTATGTTGGAGCCCTTCAATTATGTATCCTAACAATATTGGATACAACACTTCCCTTTTTCCAGGACTAAAAACTTTACTTGTCATAAAACTTCATAAGGACCTACAGTGCTTCAGTGCAGTGGAAATTAAAGCCTTGTTTTTTTTTTCTTTAAAATAATAAACACATCATACTTACCTGCTCTGTGCAATGGTTATTCACAGAGCAGCCCCAATCCTCTTCTTTTTGGGTCTCCTGTCAGGGTTTCTGGTCCCTCCCCCTTGCTGAGTTCCCCCAGAGCAAGCTTCTTGCTCTGGGGGCACACGTGCCTGTTCGCTCCTGAACTGCCCCTGTGTGTCTGTGGGACACACAGAGCATGATTCAGTCAAACCTTGCGCTCCTGCCTCACTGGCTGCCAATGGCTCCCGCTGCTTTCTCTCAGCCAGAGAGAGCCACGAGAGAGCCTTGGTTCTTGTGCACATCGCCAAATTGGATTGGGCTCAGGTAAGTATTAGGGGAAGTGAGGGAGGCGCTGCACCCTGAAGGTTAAAAAGCTTTTAGCCTTTACAACCACTTTAAGATGTAAAGACTTCCATATTGTAGACTACCCACTTCTCTGAAATAGTTTATATTTAGACGAGTCCCTTTGAGTACTCCTGAGTTTTCTTAATTACTTTGAAGTTCAAGAATATGCTTGTGTTTGTTCTTCATGTTGGATCAGCAATGTTTCTTTACCTTTTTTCATGTCTCCAGTTTGTTATTATAGGTTAGTGTTTTCAAGAAGGTTGAATACAGAGAACCCTTCACTAGGGATGAGCCGAACACCCCCCGATTCGGTTCGCACCAGAACCTTCGAACGGACCGAAAGTTTGCGCGAACGTTAGAACCCTATTAAATACAATGGACGCGAACGTTCAAAATCTAAAGTGCTAATTATAACGACTAATATGCATGTTATTGTCCTAAAAAGGGTTTGGGGTCCCGGGTTCTGCCCCAGGGGACATGTATCAATGCAAAACGAAGTTTTAAAAACTGACGTTTTTCGGAAGCAGTCATTTTAATGATGCATAAAGTGAAAAAAAAAGGGAAATATTCCTTTAAATATCGTACCTGGGGGGGTGTCTAAAGTATGCCTGTGAAGTGGCATGTGTTTCCCGTGTATAAAACTGTCCCTGCACAAAATTACATTTGTAAAGGAAAAAAAGCCATTTAAAACTGCTTGCGGCTTTAATGTAATGTCTGGTCCCGATAATATGGATGAAAATCTTTGAGAAAAAAGGCATGGCTACCCCATCACCCCCCCACCCCAGCCTTTACCAGCCCCTTTGGGTCTTGTATGGATATTAAGGGAACCCCGCACCCAAAATAAAAAAAGGCCCTCTATACTCTGAACAGCAGTATACAGGCGGTGCAAACAAGACAGGGACTTTAGGTTTGTTTTTAAGTAGAATCTGTTTGTAATTTTGAACAGGTACATTGTTTAAGTGTAGCTCCAGCCAAAAAATCTATTTTTAAGCTTTTTGGAAAACATAGGGAAGGGTTATCACCCCTGTAACATTTGCTTTGCTGTCTGTGCACCTGTTCAGAACATTTCATCTCACTTTCCGTCCAAATGACAAATGTTTTTTGAAAATTTGGGTTTTTTAGTGAAACAAGGATTGGTGATAAAGCATCAGTGGAGAGGAGACACCTTTTTCCCATATTAACTCTTACAGGAGAGAATTTCCCTTCCTAGGGGTAGATTTCCTCTCACTTCCTGTTGTCTCACTCCGTTTGCAAGTAGCAGTCGTTTGTAAGTTGGATGTTTGAAAGTAGGGGCTTGCCGTATATACTCTGCTGAAATTTGCCCCTTACATGTTGGTGTTGCCACAACACTGTGAGCCCTCACAGTTACTCTTGGTGGGCGCTGGAACGCCCTGCCGTGAACTATTATATCAGGAATTGTAATTACATGCCAATGTTGAACAGTGGTAGGAAAAATTGGGCCTTTGGTGATGGTGCTGGTGCTACAACAATGCAACCCCTCACAGATACTGTACTTGGAGCACAGCAATGAGCCCTGTTGCAAAGTATTGCATCAAAAATTGTAACTAAACGCCCCTGTTAAACTGGGGCTGAAAAATTGGGCCTTAGGCACTGGTGCCCCAACACTGCAACCCCTCACAGATACTGTACTTGGAGCACAGCAATGAGCCCTGTTGCAAAGTATTGCATCAAAAATTGTAATTACACGCCCCTGTTAAACAGGGGCTGAAGAATTGGGCCTTAGGCACTGGCACTGGTGCCACGACACTGCAACCTCTCCCAGATACTCTAGTTGGAGTGCAGGAATGAGCCCTGCTACAAAGCATTGCATAAAAAATTGTAATTACATGCCCCTGTTAAACAGGGGCTGAAAAATTGGGCCTTAGCCACTGGTGGCGGCACCCAGAAACAAAAATGTTCTTCCAAGCTATCATCAGGAATCGGATCATTGAGAAGGAGGAGGAGGATAGTCAGTCAACATAACAGGACAGTCACTCAGCATCAGCATAGGCAGTCTTGAAGGGATGTGACATTTCAAAATAAATTATTCTGTTATATCAGCTTCAGGTGCTTGGTAGCTGGTGGTGATCCAAGACTGGTTCATCTTTATGAAGGTCAGTCGATCAACCGTGTCGGTGGACAGGCGCACCCTGTGATCCGTGACAAAGCCTCCAGCAGCACTGAATGTGCGTTCCGAAAGAACGCTGGAAGCAGTACAGGCCAGTAGCTCAATTGCATACTGTGCAAGCTCTGGCCAGTGATCCATCCTCAAGACCCAGTAAGCCAGAGGATTTTCGGTGGGAAAGGTGTCCAAGTCTGACCTTGCCCCTAGGTATTCCTGCACCATGTTTATCAGACGCTGGCGATGGTTGCTGGAACAGATCATACCTTGGGGCTGCGGACTAAAAAATTGTCTGAACGCATCGGTCAGGCGGCCACCTTCTCCACTGCTCCTTCTGCAACACGTTGTCCAGGACCAGGAGTTTGTAACCTCCCAGTCTCTGGGAACGCGTTGCACAGACCTTGCTGCAAGGCCTCCCGGAGTTGTCTCATCCTCTGCTCCCTCTGCGACGGTAACATAAGGTCCGCAACCTTACCCTTGTACCGTGGATCAAGGAGAGTGGCCAGCCAGTAATGGTCCCTCTCCTTGATCAGAAGAATACGAGGATCCTTCCGCAGACTTTGCAGGATCAGGGAGGCCATGCATCGTAGGTTAGCCGAGGCATTCGGTCCGGAGTCCTCTGGGTCACTAAAGATGACATGATCTGCAGTCACCTCCTCCCAGCCACGTACAAGTCCACGGGTTTGTTGGGACTGTAAATCATCCCTAAAAGACTGCTGCTGTTGATGCTGAGTGCCATGCTCCACCTCCATACTGACACAATCCTCCTCCTCTTCCTGTGTGATGGCTGGGACAGAAGGAACACTGTCTGGGTAAAGGGGGCCTTGAGAGGCAAGGAAGTCCTCCTCTTCCTGCCTCTGTTCTGCCTCAAGTGCCCTTTCCATTATTCCACGCAGAGTATGCTCCAACAGGTGGACAAGAGGTACAATGTCGCTGATGCATGCACTGTCACTGCTCACCATCCTCGTGGCCTCCTCAAATGGTGCCAGGACAGTGCATGCATCCCTGATCATGCCCCACTGGCGTGGTGAAAAAAAACAGAGTTCCCCTGACCCTGTCCTGGTGCCGTAGTCGCACAGGTACTCATTGATGGCCCTCTGCTGCGTGTGCAGCCGCTGCAGCATGGCCAACGTTGAGTTCCACCTGGTGGGCATGTCACATATAAGGCGGTTCTTGGGCAGGTTCAACTCCTTTTGCAGCTCAGCCAGCCGAGCACTGGCATTATATGATCTGCGGAAATGCACACAGACTTTCCTGGCCTGCCTCAGGACATCCTGTAAGCCCGGGTACCTGCCCAAGAACCGCTGCACCACCAGGTTAAAGAAGGGAGCCACACAGGGCACATGGGTCAGTTGTCCCTGTCGGAGGGCGGAGAGGAGGTTGGTGCCATTGTCGCAAACCACCATTCCTGTCTTAAGCTGGCATGGCGTCAACCACCTCTCGGCCTGCCCCTGCAGAGCTGACAAAACCTCTGCCCCAGTGTGGCTCCTGTCCCCCAAACACACCAGCGCAAGCACGGCATGGCATCTTTTTGCCTGCGTACTTGCGTAGCCCCTTGAACGCCTACGGAGCACCACTGGTTCCTAGGACAAAGCACAGGAAGAGGCCATGGAGGAAGAAGAAGAGGAGGGGGTGGAGGAGAGAGGTGTGTCACAACCAGTAGTAGCATTTTGGAGACGTGGCGGCGGAACAACCTCCAACACTACTGCACCTTGTCCTGCATCCTTCCCAGCTGCCAAAAGAGTGACCCAATGGGCCGTAAAAGAAAGGTAACGTCCCTGTCCATGCCTGCTGGACCATGAGTCAGCGGTAATATGCACCTTACCACTGACCGCCCTGTCCAGCGAGGCATGGACATTGCCTTCCACATGCCGGTAGAGAGCCGGAATCGCCTTCCGTGAGAAAAAGTCTAGTTTGGGAACCTGCCACTGAGGAACCGCACATTCTCACGGAAGGGGGCCGAGTCTACCAACTGAAAAGGCAGCGGTTGAAGTGCTAGCAATTTAGCCAAGCTAGCATTCAACCGCTGGGCATGTGGATGGCTGGGAGTGAACTTCTTTTGACGGTCCAGCAGCCGGGGCAGGGAAATTTGCCTGCTATAATCGGACGTCGGTGTACTGCTAGCAGAGTGCCCGCAAGTACTTGGCTGTGACACACCTAATTCCACACCTTCATTCCTCTCAGTGCAGGTTTCAGAAAGGACTGAAGGTACAGTGGGGTTGGAGATCCCAGCTGATGAGGAGCAAGGAGAGTTCCGCTTTGTTCTTTGGTGTGGGTCTTTAAGGTACACTTGCCAACGAGCTGCATGGCAGGTCAACATATGTCTGGTCAAGCATGTGGTGCCCAAGCGGCTGATGTTTTGGCCATGCGAGATACGCTTGAGACATATGTTGCAAACAGCAGTGGTGCGATCTGATTCACTCGACTCAAAAAAGGCCCACACCAAAGAACTTTTGTAATAAACGGCAGAGGCAGCGCCCTGCACAGGCGGAGCTCTGCGGTGTGATTCAGTCGGTGTGCTGCCCTTACGCTGGCCCCCGGAGTGCATCCTGCCTCGTTGGAGATGTGCCTCCTCCTCATCCTCCTCTTCCTCCTCTCTCCTATCAGGCACCCACGTGGAGTCAGTGACCTCATCATCCCCTCCCTCCTCATCACTGGAGCCAATCTGGCAGTATTCTGCAGCTGCTGGAATATGACTGCCAGATTGCTGTCCTTCTTGAGCATCCCCTCTCTCTGCTCTCACGCTACGGCCTTCCTCTAGCTGGGTATCATCTTCGGACCCTCCGAAACGCTGGGCATCCTCCTGGAGCATGTACCCAACACTGTGCTCAAACAGTTCGGGGGACTCCTCAGGAGGACACGGTGGGTCTAGGGAAGGAGTGACTGATGATGACATTGATACGAGGGAAGATGACGCTTTGGCAGCTGCTTTGCCAGTACCCTGAGCCTGGGTGAGAGAGGATGAGAAGGATGAGGAGGGCTTGGTCATCCACTCTACCAAGTCTTCGGTATGATGTGGCTCAACACGTCCAGCTGCCGAAAATAAGGACAAGCGTGTCCCATGGCCACGTGCTGATGACGATGCACCGCGTCCACGACCAGCACTGTTGTCTCTAGACACAGAGCCTGCTTGCCCTCTTTTTTTGGCTCCTGACTGCCTGCCTCAATTTGTTGGTCTTCCAGACATAGTAATGGCCTGCAGGGAGATGGGAAAACAAGCAATTGGGTAGTGTATATTGTGCTGGAGGCACACAACACCCACTAACTCCTGCAGATGCATGTATTAGAGAACAGAAATGACGGGTATATACAGGTGTATACTGTACTAGGGCACACAACACCCACTAACTCCAGCAGATGCCTTTATTAGAGAACAGCAATGATGGGTATATACAGGTGTATACTGTACTAGGGCACACAACACCCACTAACTCCTGCAGATGCCTGTATTAGAGAACAGCAATGACGGGTATATACAGGTGTATACTGTACTAGGGCACACAACACCCACTAACTCCAGAAGATGCCTTTATTAGAGAACAGCAATGATGGGTATATACAGGTGTATACTGTACTAGGGCACACAACACCCACAAACTCCTGCAAATGCCTGTATTAGAGAACAGCAATGACAGGTATATACAGGTGTATACTGTGCTGGGGCACTCAACACCCACTAACTGGTGCAGACGCCTGAGAAAAGAACACACTGTCCCTGCCTGCCTATCTAGCTTAGAGAACAGCAATGACGGGTATATACAGGTGTATACTGTGCTGGGGCACACAACACCCACTAACTGCTGCAGATGCCTGAGAAAAGAACACACTGTCCCTGCCTGCCTATCTAGCTTAGAGAACAGCAATGACGGGTATATACAGGTGTATACTTTGCTGGGGCACACAACACCCACTAACTGCTGCAGATGCCTGAGAAAAGAACACACTGTCCCTGCCTGCCTATCTAGCTTAGAGAACAGCAATGAACAGCAACTCCTGCAGATGCCTGAGAAAAGAACACACTGTCCCTGCCTGCCTATCTAGCTTAGAGAACAGCAATTAACAGCAACTCCTGCAGATGCCTGAGAAAAGAACACACTGTCCCTGCCTACCTATCTAGCTTAGAGAACAGCAATGAACAGCAACTCCTGCAGATGCCTGAGAAAAGAATACACTGTCCCTGCCTGCCTATCTAGCTTATAGAACAGCAGATGCAGATGCCTGAAAAAATAACAGAACATAGAACACACTGTCCCTGCCTATGTAACTCTTTCCCTGCATGCCAGAACACACTGCACAAGGCCGCCGCGCTGGTGGCCTTTTATAGTGTGGGGCATGTACTAAACCCCCCTGAGCTATGATTGGCCACAGGCATCCTGCCTGTGGCCAATTATGGCTCTCCTCGCTGCCGGCGCTGTGATTGGCCAAGCATGCGGGGTTACAGTGAATGCATGGCCAATCACAGCGCCGGGATTGCACTGCAATGGCGCAGTGTATTGTGGGCCGTTCGCGTCACTCTAATTTGGCGCGAATGGCCCATAACGTTCGATCTTCGTCGAACGATCGAACAACCGATGTTCGAGTCGACCGTGTGTTCGACTCGAACACGAAGCTCATCCCTACCCTTCACCCATCTCTGTATTCCCTTTCTCCAAGGTTCTGCAAAATGGAGTCAGTGCAGAGTCAGTAATATACTGTATAAAAGTGTCTAACAGCCTTGTTGGCATTGTTTCTGACAGATGGGGCCACCCTTCCGTGGAATCATAAAGCGAGTGTGGAGGATGTGGTGTGCAGTCTGTGAGCACTTTCCCTGAACTGTAGGTAAAGTTGACACTTGTGTAAAACTACTTTAACTTGAAATATAGTGATCCAAGCTGTTAAATGAAGATTTCCACTATTCCAACTTGTGTGATTTGTGTACACCATGTTACTGATATACAGTATGTAGAATCAATACAATAACTATGTCAACTTGGTAGCAGATTCTGTCATGTGACTGTGCTCCAATACATACATGACTATGCCCCAATACAGTTAAATTTTCCAGGTATTACGCATACTCATGTAAACATGGTATCTGCCAGCTGAACAATCTTCAGTGAACAGTCTATTTTTATATCCAATAGTAACTCTGAAACCATGCATGTGGAATCTTGCTGCAAATACAACTCATATCTGGTCTTTATTTGGATTGCAACTTCACCTGACAAAAAGGATAGAATCCCCAAAAAAGATCAAGATAACGTCCTCTATTGGGCCAGGTAAGAAAGTGACCCCTCATTGAAAAGCTGAGTACTTTGTGAGCATGGTAGCAAAGTTTCCTCAACATCAGACTCTACAAGAGGGATAGAATCCTCAAAAATTATCACATTGCTCTCCTCTAGTGGGCCAGGTAAGAAAGTGACCCCTCATTTGGAAAGCTGTGGACTTGCGAGCATGGTAGCAAAGTTTTCTCAACATCAGACTCTACAAAAGAAAGCATGGATGGTAACAAATTAATGTAGCAACTGCTTTTGGAATTTAATTATCAACCTAGCATATTTGTATTTCTAAAGACTACCTAATAATGTACTGAAATCTATTCTTGGAGGAGAAAATTATTTCTTTACGGGAACATTTTACATAAAAAAAAAATAGTTTTTCTCCTAGTTCTACCAGTTTCCTGGTAACCATTTCAAAACTGGCCCAATTCTGAAATTTTTCACATAAATGTAAAAATCTGCTTTTTTTTTGCTTGAAAAATACATAGAACATTATATTTTTTTAAGCAGAGACCCTGAAAAATAAAATGGTTGCTGTTGCAATTTTTTTTGTGAAACACAACCTTAATGAATTTTAATGAACACAAACACAATATTATATCCAATTTTTTGGTAAAATATAAAATATGATTATATGTTCAGTAAAAAGATACCTAACATGTCAAGCCTTAAAATTGTGCACGCTAGTGGAATGGCAACAAACATTAAATTGTCCATATGCAACGCGTTAAAGTGGCATTAACCCTTTTGTGCCAGAGCCGTTTTTGCATTTTTTGCACATAAGTTTAAAAGATCGTTTTCAGCCTGAAGATTACACAAAACCCCCAAACATTATATATTTTCTAAAGGCGGACACCCTAGAGAATAAAAAAGTGGTATTTCCAATTTTTTACATCACACGTTATTACTATAGAGGTCTAGGGAAGGCAAAATCTCAGTAAAAAACACACTAAAGTGAATTTTGGGGCAATCAAATGCAAAATTTGGTAAAATATAAAAGATGAGGTTGGACAACATGTCCAACCTTAAATTTGCATGCGCAAAAAAACTTCAGTACCCTACATTTTTTATATGTGACACTTCATTGCTCTCTTTCTGGTGTGCATGGCAATATGTGTATCGCAATCAATGTTTTCATGAGTAGGCGCCCCTGCATATGTGTTTACGTTCCTATGTACATATACGTGGGGAAAGGTGGGCCTTAACATTTTTTTGGGGGTTGGGGATTTTATGTGCTTGGGTGTAACTTTATTTTTTTTTAATTAACTTATTTTTTAATTACATGAACTGTGATGATGTTTAGGTGACAGGTTCTCTACTGAGGCATCTAGGGTCTAAAAGACCCTGCACATCTCCCCTGTGCTCCACTGAATGTTTTGCAATGCAGATCGCATTGCAAAACATCCTTTCCTGGCTAAGCAAGCCAGGGACACAGAGAGCTTGACCCGGAAAGTGATGTCAGAGATGTCACTTTCTGGGTCACACAAAGAAGGGGAGGAGAGAAGACGTGTGTCCGCTCTTCTCCTTCCCCTCCACCCGCCGGCACCCGCCATGGAGCTCCCGGGATCACGGATGGGCAAGCGGGGCCCGGAAAGCATGGCGGGGGCGGGGCGCTGATACGGGGGGTGTGCAAGCGATTGGGCGGCAGCAGAGCCGCCCGAATGCTCTCGCCTGACAGGCAGGAGTCAGTGTATCAAAATCTGCTAGTACATCTACCACTCCCATCCCCCTGACTGACAATGCTGCTGTCTAAGAGTTACACGGGAGGCCTGGTGCTAGAATTATCGCTCTCATTTTGACATTCCTGTGATACCTCACATGTGTGGTTTGAAAGCCGTTTACATATGCATGTGGGACCAAAATGCGTGTTCACATTTGCACGTAAACACGGGGGAACAGGACACTTAAAAAAAAATAATCTATCATATATTTTATTTCAATTTATTTTTATTACACTGTTAGTCCAAATTTTTTTTTATCAGCTTTATTGCTTACAAAAGGGATAAACACTTGTGATAGCGTGGGCTGCCTGTGACAAGCAATATTTATGGAGACATCTCAGGTCTGTTAGACCCCATGTCTCTCCTCTGGCCTCCAAAGCATCTGATCAAACCAAGATCAGTTTGATCAAATGATATTCAAGCTGGTAACGGCTTGTAAACAAATGACCCGAAACCGGAAGGGACAAAATCCTCATCACTTCCAGTTTCCAATGTCATAGAGGGGGAGGAACAACAGAAGTTCCTCTGACTCTGTATACATATTCTGATGCAACCAGTAGCATTGGTACTGGGCTCCCCAGTGGGACAGGAGAGCACGGTAAAGGCGGTGGCAGTGGCGGGAGGGGGAGGACACCCTTCTGCCATCTATAAAATGGATTGAGCGCCTTTAGGTAATAACCGGCTGAAAAAAAACAGTACTAGGATCATAGATGTATTGATTTTTTTTTTTTCATAAATTCTTTTTATTTTGTTTTTATACAATACAAATAAAACATAAACACACAAACATACATATCCCGGGCAGGCAACATACCCGCCCGGCAGCGGCCATGTTAGGCCCAACCTACTAGACTAACAGAGTCCATCTACATCTACAAACCCCCTTTTCCCACCCTCCCCCCCATCTCGACCAAAGCCCGGTAGTTGACAATCAAACCAAAAGATATATGCACCAAACACCAATCAGAGTAACAATTATTGTAATAGTTATGCTCTATCCCCCCTCGATATCAGATACATACTTTCAGAGGACATTTTCATTAACTAGGATACCCTGTGAAAGATGTATGGCAGATGACCAGTAATAGAACTACCGATATGTAAACGTAGGTAATCAACCCACTGTTGCCGATGAATCCAGCCACGCCCGCCAAACCTTCATAATTTTTTTTGCACAACCCCTAGTCCTGTAGATGGCCTTATACAAATGGATAACTGAATTGACCAAGCCCTTCCAGAAAGAGAGTGTGGGGGCGCTAGAGTTCTTCCATCTTAACAAAATAGCCTTCCTGCCATAAAATAGCCCAATATTTAGCAGCGTACGGTGTGCCAAGGACGGAACCACCTCCTCCACCAATCCTATGAGGCAAACCCTGGGTGACAGAGGGACCGGAGCACCGAGCACCTCCGACAGGCAACCCACCACTCCAGACCAGAAAGCTTGAATTTGGGGGCAGGTCCAAAAAATATGTTTCGAATCTGCCGGGGTGTGTGAACACCTCCAGCATTGACCGCTAGATGATGGATATATACGAGAAAGCCTGGCAGGGGTGAGGTAGACGTGGTGTAAAAATTTGAACCGAATCAAACGGTCACTAGCCAAAACAAAATGTTTGAAGGGGTGATCCCACATATCCTCCCAATCCTCCCCCTGAATCTCTGGGATTTCTCTTTCCCACCTCTCTCTACACCTAGAGACCCACAGGGGCGTCTTTTTAAATAGGGATTTATAAACCGTGGATAGGGGTTTGGCCAGGTCCTCATCCTTCAAGAGGGTCTCCAGTGCTGATGGAAGGAACTCAACTCTTCGGCCACTGAACTGCGCCTGAAAAGCATGGCGCAGTTGCAGATAGCGGAAGAAGAAGGAATTCGGCAGGTCATATCTAGCTTTCAATTGATCAAACGAAATAAGCTCCCCTTCCCTAGTGACATCCTCCAATAGTTTAACCCCCCTACATGCCCATATCATGGGATCAGGGAGAGGGCAAAAGTCCGGTAGGCTTGGGTTCAGGCACAAGTGGGCCGAGGGCGATACTCCTGTATAAGATGGTGACATCAGGGAGGTGGTGACCTCCCATGCCTTAATGGTGGCTTTTATTGATACAGTTAAGGGCAGACTAGATTTAGAGCCCCTGTTGAGGGCCAACCTCAGGCTTTCGTACGAACCTAAGTGTGCCGCTTCCAGGACTGTGGCAGAATCTCCTTCATCAGCCAGCAGCCAGCGCCTGGCAAACACCATCTGGCCGGCCAGATAATACTTTTGCCAGTCCGGAAGTGCCAACCCTCCCTGCCCCCAAGGCTCCTGCAGGACCGTAATACTGATACGAGGTGATTGTGGGGACCAGAGAAAGGATCCCACTATACCATTTAGTGTGTTAAAGAAATTCTTGGGGACCCACATTGGGGAGTGACGCAAGTAATATAGAAGTACAGGCAGGAATTTCATTTTAATGAGACTGATTCTCCCCAGTAAGGAGAGAGGCAGTTTCCGATAAACCTGGGTTCTCTGTTTATCTCTAATATCGGCAGTTACCTTGACACCCAGATAGGTAATAGAGGACACCCACTGTAATGGCAACTCGCTATCTCTTAGTGTCTGAGCTTCTGGACCCAGCGGCAAAATAGAGGACTTGCCCCAGTTCACACACAGGCCCGAAAAGGAGGCAAACTGGTCCATGATTCGTAAGGCAGCTCTGAGAGAAGGACCCGGATCCCTAAGGAACAGGAGCAAATCATCAGCGTACAGCGCCACACATTCTTTAATGGAGCCAACCTGTATACCCCCTGTAACAAGCCCCTTGTTCGCTCGGTTCCACTCTCCCGACACTCCTCTGCTACTATTGGATCATATTGCAGATCGCAACGTCTGATGGTTCGGTCATCCGATGCTCCAGGATTCAAACTACAGCTATGTGACATTCTAATACATTTGTGATAGCTCAGAACAAACACCAGGCAGGCTGTATGTAAGTTCAAACAGGAATCTCATTTTATTGGATGCTAACACACATACAGCAGTTTTGAACACCCTGCCCCCAACAACCACTTTCCTATTGGTCAATTGTAAAGTACATTGTAGTTTTCAATTAGGTTCTCTTGGCCATGCAAATGAGGACTTGAAACAGGGTCAGCAGGGATTGGTCCGATAGCATGAATAGGAGAACTGAGATGTGTATTGACACAGAAGCCCCAGGGGGTAATTAAAGTACATAAACAAACAGTCAAACACAGAACAATGCTTTTCTTCCAGACCATGGAGCCGTCTGGAGGGGGGGTTAGCCTTAAGACAGGGCAGAAGACCCCCCACTGTGTAATAGATTCAAAGGAGAAATACTTCAGTATTCAAAGGTTCATGACAATACTCCCTCCTGGGAAATAGTCCAACAGCCACAGTGGGACCCCGAACAGGTCAACTCAAGGATGTTGGAAAAGTCGTCTTAAGGTTTCAGGTCTGTCTGCCGGGATAACCCATCCGCATTACTGTCTTGAGGCCCTGGCCCATAATCGAAAGGCAGGAGGCTAGCATTCAGTCCTCACCAAAAGCCTCTGTCCCGGCTAGATCTGTCACACATCTCCCCTTTCGGCAGGAGACTAACACAGGAGGTGACCCCAGACGGGTTGACTCCGAAGTTAGTCCATAGTTCTATTCCTCTAATGCCGGTATCCACACAGTATCCCAAATAAATTGCTCCAAACAGAGCATTACTTACCCAACCAACCTCTGCCTCTCTTAGAGAACATACCTGCCGCTGGGGAGAGGCCTGGACTGGCCCTTCTCCCTGGAGTCCTTTCAGCCGCTGGAGAGAAGACAGGGTGACCGGGCTCAGCCCGTCATGCTGTTGGGAATCTGGGCCAACTGCCCAGCATTCCTGGGGTATACAAGTGAAGACTGAATTCCCATCCCCTTGTGGTAGGTGAAAAGCCCCTAGTGCTTGCAAAGCAAGGTTGACATCCTCCTGTCTCAGTGTCACACCATTTTCTGGGGTTGTGTCAGTGAAGACCGAAGTCCCATCCACTACCACAGGAACTCCCTCTTCTGTTAGTTGAGAGCAGAGGCCAGCGGCACTCTGCTCTGTTGCCAGCTCTTCTGCTGGGTTGCTGTGAGTGGAGACCGCAGTCCCATCCACCGATATCCGCTCAAGTGGCAGTTGTGTGCAGCGGCCAGTAGCATTCTGCCCTGCTGCCAGTGATTCAGCTGAGGGTAAAAGCTTTACCACCTCAGCTTGTTGCTGGAGAGATGAGCCAACTGCCCCGGCTCCCTGAAACTCCACAGTTGTTTCCGGTGCTGGACAGAGGTTGCTATCACTCTGCCCTGTTGCCAGCACTTCTGCTGGGGACTCCACACCATCTGCTCTGGCTAACTGTTGGGGAGGGAAAAGGGCTGATTCTCCCCCCTGCATCTCTGAAATCCACTGGGAAAGAGGAACCATCACCTTCTCATCTCGGGCCTCCAAAACTGCCACGGGTGTAGAGCAGGGGTCTGCAGTACTCTGTCCTGCTGCCAGTACTTGAGCAGGCGATGCATAATCCCTAACATACTCTGAACAGTCCCTTAAGTCCATACCTTCTGAAATCTGTGGCTGGGGAGATGAGCCAACTGCCCTAGCTCCCTGGAACTCCATATCATCCACTTCGGCTTTAGGGATGGCAATCTTCAGATTTTCCACTGCCGATTCTTTAGCCAGGCTAGCTCCCTGGAACTCCATATCATCCACTTCGGCTTTAGGGATGGCAATCTTCAGATTTTCCACTGCCGATTCTTCAGCCAGGCTAGCTCCCTGGAACTCCATATCATCCACTTCGGCTTTAGGGATGGCAATCTCCAGATTTTCCACTGCCGATTCTTCAGCCAGGATTTCATAGTTGTCAACTGGTATTTCCTGATAGTCCCAGGCAAAGGGAGCCCCACCCTGCTGCTGAGCAGAGTCTAGCAGCTGTTTGTAGGCAATCTCCAGCTCCCATTCCTGAACGGCCAGAAACTCCAAATCTTCCTGTGCCCAGTGCCCTTCCGAGACATTCAGTCTTTGCTCTCTGTGCTCCATTATTTCCTCCAAACGCCACTCCCGATCACTCCCAAAATCAGGGTCCTCGGACAGCCTCCAATACAACAATCCCCGGCCATTATAGTCAAAGCCTTCCATGGGGCTGTCATCCGCTGACCACGGGCACTCTTGGGCTACATACCACCGGAGGGCTCTGTAGCTCTCGTCCAACCGCATCTCTGCCCGGATCAGCCTGCTTAACTCAGCTGTCCACTCCTGCTTCGGTTGTTCCCCCAATAACAGCATTCGTACTTCATACTGCGACCAGTACCTTACATGGATGGAGGGGAGAACTTTTCCCTGGTGTTGCTGCTCGAGAGCTAGCGCTTTCTTCCAGAGTTCGCAGCGGATTGAATCAGACCATCCCAGCAGGACCTCCTCTGATACTGGTCCTCTATGCTGTATCTGCATCTCTCGCAACCTCCTTCTGAATTCCTTTTCCATGTCGGCTGGTATCTGTATCTCTCCTCTCCTTTCAGTTGGTGCTGCTTCTTTAGGTGTTGTCTCCGATTGCCGTATTTTCGCCATTCTCCACTCATGTTGCCGCTCTAGCTCTCTCTTTTGTCGCTCTTGTTCTCTCTTTTGTCGCTCTAGTTCTCTCTTTTGTCGCTCTAGTTCTCTCTTTTGTCGCTGTAGTTTTTTCTCTTGTCGCTCATCCTGCAGCTGGATGCCTCTAATGGCTTCCTGTATGGCGGTCTCTGATGGGTTAGCACCATATAATGCCAAGCGCTCTCAAACTCGTTGCTGAAACAAATCTTCAACTGACCGGGGTCCTGCATCACCGTCCCTCTGGTCCATCTCGGCTCTCAAATTAAGCCCCGTACACACGATCGGTTTGACTGATGAAAACCGTCCGATGGACGGTTTTCATCAGACCAACCGATCGTGTATGGTACCCATTGGTCTTTTTTCCATCGGTTGTAAAAAATAGAACTTGTTTTAAATTTTTCCGATGGATAAAAAACCGATGGGAATTTCCGATCGTCTATGGGCAAGTCCATCGGTTAAAAAACCCACGCATGCTCAGAATCAAGTCGACGCATGCTCAGAAGCATTAAACTTCATTTTCTCAGCTCATCGGAGTGTTTTACGTCACCGCGTTTGGAACGGTCGGTTTTTTGACTGATGGTGTGTGACCAAGACTGATGAAAAACAGTTTCATCGGATTTCCGATGGACAAATCCATCGGACGAAAATCCATAGGTTATCCGATCGTGTGTATGGGGCTTAAGTCTTTCAGCGTGGCTTTCCTGCAGGCTGCATAGCTGGTCATTCACTGTGGTGGTTTGGAGTGTCCCAGTAACTGGAGAGCAAATCCCACCGCTGCCAACCAATGTAACGAGCCTCTTGCTCGCTCGGTTTCACTCTCCCGACACTCCTCTGCTACTATTGGATCATATTGCAGATCGCAACGTCTGATGGTTCGGTCATCCGATGCTCCAGGATTCAAACTACAGCTATGTGACATTCTAATCCATTTGTGATAGCTCAGAACAAAAACCAGGCAGGCTGTATGTAAGTTCAAACAGGAATCTCATTTTATTGGATGCACACAAACACTCTTATACAGCAGTTTTGAACACCCTGCCCCCAACAACCACTTTCCTATTGGTCAATTGTAAAGTACATTGTAGTTTACAATTAGGTTCTCTTGGCCATGCAAATGAGGACTTGAAACAGGGTCAGCAGGGATTGGTCCGATACCATGAATAGGAGAACTGAGATGTGTATTGACACAGAAGCCCCAGGGGGTAATTAAAGTACATAAACAAACAGTTAAACACAGAACAATGCTTTTCTTCCAGACCATGGAGCCGTCTGGAGGGGGGGTTAGCCTTAAGACAGGGCAGAAGACCCCCCACTGTGTAATAGATTCAAAGGAGAAATACTTCAGTATTCAAAGGTTCATGACAATACTCCCTCCTGGGAAATAGTCCAACAGCCACAGTGGGACCCGGAACGGGTCAACTCAAGGATGTTGGAAAAGTAGTCTTAAGGTTTCAGGTCTGTCTGCCGGGTACTATTTCTGCTGCACGAAAGTGCAGCTGATGGTAATTATTTTTTTGGGGGGGGTAAACAAGTCTGGAACACTTACTGCATCTATGGCGGGCAGTGCTTCACCAGCGGCTTTCCCTGCTCTCCGCGGTCATCATGGTGGTGGTGGCTTCCCCTGCTCTCTGTGGGCATCACGGCAGCGGTGTCTTTCCCTGCTCTCTGCTTTTATGACGGCAGCGACTTCCCCTGCTATCTGCGGTCAGAGGCAGCAACGGCTTTCGTTTTGTACCTCCTCCTCAATGGCCAATCGAGACGCTTCTCCTTTCGGACAATCGGGGAACGGGTCTCAGACCCGCTTCCTGATTGTCTGGGAGGAGGATCAGTGTTTCAATAGTGAATATTCATGTAGTGCAATGCTCTGCAGCCCAAGTCCACCCTATTTTGAAGTCTATTAGAGCCTCTGGCTCTAATCGGGTGCTTCGAAAAAAACAACCACCCTGTTGGAATTTATTTGTACGGCATCCTGTAAGGGGCCGGATGCATGGTTAGGGGGGCCGTGCCCACGCTTGTGTAACAAGATGTCTGCTGCCGCCTTCTGACTGCAGGTGTTCTGATGGAATGTCACTTCCGTTACCAAATGTGACGGCCGGGTTGCCAGTTCTGACAGAACACCCTAGCGGCTGCGCTCGCGCCCCTGCTCCAGCCAGCTTACCTGACACTGCTGACAGCCTGTTGACTCCATCTCCGCCCACTGTTTGTTCCGACGTTCCGAGGTATCGGATTAAGCATCGGGAGCAACAAGTACTCGTGAAAATGTTCAGTATTGGCACCCATATCGATACTAATATATCAGTTCAACCCTAGTTGGTATTTAATCCAATGAACACATATATCTCCACTGACACCAATGACCTCTCCCTCCCCCCAACCTCACCAAGCACCAATGCCCCCCTCATGCAGAGCATTAATGTCCCCCTCTCTGCCCACAGAGTTTTTGTGAAGCCAAAAGCCCCATCAAAGCTCCACCAAAGCCTTATCAAAGCCCCACAAAGCCTCATCGAAGCCTCATCAAAGCACCAAGCAAAAGCAAGGTGTAAACAGGACCGTAAGCTAACCATTTTATTTAGTGACAAGGGCTTTGACTAGTATTCAGAGAGCTTTAACAAAGCCTGTCCAAAGCCTTGTTTTGAAGCAAGTGTAAACTAGCAGGTTAATGTGTGTTGAAGCCGAAGCAAGTGTAAATGAGCCCTTAGTGTCTCACTTCATCTTTATATAACTTTTGCAGTACCATTAGTGAACTATACCAGTATTCATCTTTATGCATATGCCTCGTTGCTTCTCCCTCCAATGTTCCACCTGGTTGGTCTCAGTGTCGCCCTGCAGACATTTAGTGGCAATACTTTCCAACATTCCAGCTTACCTATATTCTATGTATGCATATTCTTAAGACGGACCCCCTACCTACCTATATACTGTATAGATGGGCTTATGAGATCTGCCCAAGAGAAATTCATGGAATGACCATACTATATAAATCAAAATGGCTGTTATATTTTATTGTAAGTTGTAATATATTTTTTGCTTTATCTTAAATTATTCATCCCATCTGCACTCCTGAAGAAATCTATTTCTGGGAAACGTGTTGAGCCAAGGGCTGACCTCATTCCCAGTTTGATATATTACAATGTCTGGATATTCTTATGTTAACAATTATTATGGTTAACTTTCTATATACATTTCCACATAAACACACAATGCCATGTTTTAGATCCAAATCTCATATAGCATTATAGATCACCATATATGTGTACCTCCAGCCGAAATGTTTTTCTACGCTTTGATAGAGAAGGGAAGGGTTAGAATAGCTGTCACATTTGGGAGATTACAGTTACAACTGTGAAGTAAATAAAAGATTCCCCTCACTTTCTGTGTGTCAGTGATAGTTACTAACCGTGGTCACCATAACACAAGTTAGATTGAAAACCCCAAACGGGCACATGGGAGCTAATACGAACCAGGCAGGGTTCCTTTTCTATTATATTTAAAACTAGAAAAAAGTTTGGTGTGGATATCTATTTGGATTCAATTTGGAAGCCCTGGTTCACACCATAACCTGCATTCCTGTGCAATTCACATGCGATTCGGTGTGATGCCATTTGAGCCTATTCATTTAGAATGGGTTCAAATTGCACTGCATCGCACCAAAGAAGTGCAGACACCTTTTTGGGAGCTGCAGAGCCACTGCATTGCATGGTCATTTTGTACCATGCGATCCAGTGTGGGCAAACCGCACCGCATTTGTGATCCTTTTGGAGTGTCGCTAACTTTTTATTGACACACCAAATGGATCGCAAACACAGTACAATTTCAATGTGGAGGGATCACTACATTTCTAGCACAGCATATGTGTGAACCTTGGCTTAAAAATAAAGATCATTATTTGTTGCAATCAATAATACTAAATCATATACAGTTTTACTTCTTCAGCTTTTAGCATAATCAGTAATGTTGCAAACAGTCTAAGTTTGGTTACATGATAAATACTTCCTTGCCTAAAAGTAATGGCAAGCAGACCGTACAGTACAGTCAGAGTGGTCCCATATTTTTCACACAGCTTTTGGCACAAATTGTAAGAACTACACATTGTGGTCTATGCAAAAACAAGACCAATTGTCTCACTTACCATACAAAAAAAGCCAACCGCCACCATTTTTGAACTGAAATAAGTTTGAAGAGCACTTCTATAACAGTTTTTCTGTAATATACCATAGATGTGTGGTCTAATCTAGGTTCCTTCTGCATAAAAATGAGTAATAATGATTTTATACACCTAAGGTTACTGTCCAATAAAGGTGTTCTTAGTCTTGGAAGAGTGGTGGGATATGCATTCACAACCTGCCTTCTATAATATGCACTACCACGGCCTGATGGTCCATAAAAATGAACATTCTACTTAGCCAAGCTAAGCTGAAAGATGCTGCCATGATCATTATATTTCAGAGGAACAATATTGACCATGATAAGTTTTCTGTCCTGTCAGGTTTTTCCCCAGACAGTGGTTAGAAAACGGTGGCAGGAACCTCCAACACACATAAGGGCATCATGTGAAAGGATGGGCAGTAATGGGCACTGGGCAGAGACTACGTTTCCCAATTCTATTCCAGAAAATGCTTGATCTGGAGTTCTACTTTAATTACCTTTTTCTAAATATAAAGATCATTATTTGCAATAGTTAATGCTAATGCTTATACATTTTTTACCTTCTCATCTATTAGCATAATCAAAAAAGATGCAAACAGTCTAAGTTTGGTAACACGAATCATAATTGCTATCCTAAAAGTAATGGCAAACCGACAGTACAGTACAGTCAGAGGGATCCTATATCATCCACAATTCTGTCACAGAATGTAAGAATTACAGCTTGTGGTCTATGCAAAAGCAACCCAATTAACTCACTTACCATTCAAAAACACCACAATGTTATTTTTACATTTACAGCAAACACTGTACAAAACTTACTGAAAATGTTATATCTGGTAGCAAAAAGGTTTCCGGAAACGCAAAAAGGTTTCCGGAAACGTCTTTTCATCAGGTGGTTCCAGAAAGGAAACGGAACTCAATCCCCAGTAATAAACTCCTTCTATTATCATCATCTCATTCATTTCTAAACGCTCCTGCTCGCTGTAGGCATTGAATGACAAGTAGCAATTACATACATGTAGTCCTAGAAAGTTTTAAATATTGCACCTGTCCAAGAAAATTGTAATTGAGAAATGTGTAAGGGATGTATTAATAAACCTATAGTCTTCAAAGCTTAGTCCTATGGTATGCACAGTCCATTACTGGTTACAAGTATTAACTATTTTGGACATACCACCTACTAAAGTGTCTTTAGTGCTTCCAAAAGAATCATCACATGTTCACTGTATTAGACAGACATGTTCACATACAATACTGCCATGCAACCTAGAATTAGTTTACTACCAGCAATTGATTTAACTTCTATTTAAATTTCCCCAAAAAATACTTACTTGATTTATAGGCAGAATAGGAGTTGTTTTTTCAGGCAGGGCTGCCAGCTGTTCTCTTTGAAAGTGAAGAAGTTTTATACCCAACAAATGTCATGAGCTTGTCTTTCCCTAGGTTTTCCTCTGCTTGCTCTGCAAAGTTTTCTCTTCCTCTACTTCTTTTAAGTATTACAGTTGGATAGCCATATACTTCTAGTTATACATGTGACTCGTGTGCGCCATCTACTGGACTCACAGAATTATTCCGCCTCTTAAGCAGTCTTAAAATGATTTTGCAGACTGGATCATTTTTTGCTTTCCATTATTTTATGAATCCCATGGCACCGTCAACTATGATTTGCATATTTTCATTTGTGAAGCCTAAAATTAGTTTGTAATTAAAACAACTGCTTCTCTTCTTTTGTTTTAAAGAACGCCTTAAAACAATGATGCATACTGCCACTTTCTCCTTTGTAATGATTTGTTGCTTTTGAAAAAATGTTGTGTTCATCTTTTTAGTAACTGAAATTCCATCTTTCCTGAAAAGAAAAATAGGAACCCTTGATGTAGCCCAACATTTGTCAGCTCCACATACAACTGTATGGGACCCAGTAGGTCAATACATAGGTGTGCGTACAGGGTGTGCCAGGTGTTCCTAGGCACACCCTAATCACCCTGTGCAGCACAGATTTCCCCTACTTTCCTCCTCCCACACCCCTTCCGGCTTCCCTCCTCTCCTTTCCCGCTGGCTGTTGCTGCAGAGATGTTTTAGGATGAGTGGGGGAAGGGGCCGGTAAATATGTAATTTACTGGCCCCTTCTCTTTCTGAATGAACATTGTGAGTTATCAGTAATACGTGTGTAGCGCACCAACCCCAGACTTTACCTGCTTTTCTCTTCTTGGCTCCTCCGCAGGAAAGACTGAGGCACACCGCACCACAAGCCCGTACCCTCCTGGATGGGGAGGCTGAGCGGTGTTAGATTTCTCCGGCCTGCCTGCAGTTGGTGTTAGACTCCTCCCGAGCTGATCTCGCTCCTGCGGTAGCTAGAAACAAGTCCTTTAGTTCTCCCCAGTAAAACGACTGTCCACACCAACTGAGAGTCCATCTCAATATTTATTTATGAGAACAATAAATAGTCTCTGTGAGAGCAGACAGGTTGGGACAAGAACAGTTCAGATAAGGTGGGAAGAGGTCCAGGCACAAACTTAGCGTTGATTAGGGGAGCACTGTTCCGATTAGCATGAACAGCTTGGTGCACAGTCACTGCCACTGACTTGATGAATATTTGTAGTCACTGCCACTGACTTGATGAATATTTGTAGTCACTGCCACTGACTTGATGAATATTTGTAGTCACTGCCACTGACTTGGTGAATAGTTGTAGTCACTGCCACTGACCTGGTGTGCATAGAGTCACTGCCACTATGACCTACAGAACATGCACTTGTCCTTCCTTGAATAGTTAGGCCTCTGTAGGGAGAAAACATCCCTCCGGAGAGTTACCAGAGGCCCCTTCTGTCACCATGACTCTGCGCTGGGTCTTCAGAAAGGGTCACCTCCCTGGCCTCCTCGATCCTTGATACGGGTCCCCTCGCGAGGCGGATCCCTGGGAGCCCTCGATCCCTCGCGGAACCCAGCCGAAAGTTGCTGGGTCCCTGGCCTTCTCAAAAGTACCTCACCCCCAGACCTAAGGTGTCTGGTGATGGAACAGCAGTTCAGTCTCCGTGCCTAGGAGCACCCGGAGACCATCCTCACACACACCCAGGCAAAGGGCACCTGGGTGTCACGAACAGCAGCCCCCAGGCTGAAGGTGCCTGGGGCTCGGACCTCGACCGGAAGATGTCTGCCCCTTTTATACCCTCTCCCGGCAGGCACGACAGGTTCCCCGCACCACCGTACTACTGCCGCGAGGGGACACGCAAAGGCACAGCCCTCCAATGGTGGTTTAACCATGGCCTATGGCGACAGCGCCACCTATAGGCCTCAGGGAACTGGACACCATTGATATCCTCCACGAGCCAAATTGGTCCACAAACCCTAACAATTAGCGTACCTGAGCCTTTTTACCACTCAGGTACTTCCCCTAAATGTAACCACCCACTACACGTGTTTGAGCTTTGGGGTGCACACCCTAATGCAATAGGCTGCGCACACCTATGGGTCAATGGCTGCTTGTCTCTTGTAATGACAAATAGAGCGGTTGCACAGTGCTGTGATGCGGTTTGGCAACGCCGGTGCATCCGTGACATATTTGTTTAAAGCACACAATGGATGCAGCATGCAGGACTTTTGGTGTGCTTTCAAAAATCACGACAAAAATGTGGGACATAATTGAAAGTCTTTGAGAAACCATGGGTAACCCACACAAAAACTATGTGTACACCCACGCTGCAGCCAAACCATAGTGCAGCAGTGTGAAATGACATGTAGACTCATTGGCTGGTCTGTCTGTGAGCAGTATGTGTTAATTTTGTCTAAAGCTACGTTCACATCTATGTATGTGAGGTTGATGCGTTTTGTGGCATGTATTCCAGTGCATTTTGTGTTTGATCATGTGCTTTTTTGATGTGAATTTAATACATTTTAATGCATTTTAAATTTTGTGGGATTTTTTTTGGTTTTGTACACCACTCACATTTTTGAAAATATTTTATTATAGCTTTTCATGTGACAACACTGAAGAAATTACACTTTGCTATAATGTAAAGTAGTGAGTGTACAGCTTGTATAACAGTGTAAATTTGCGGTCCTCTCAAAATTACTCAACACAGCCATTAATGCCTAAACCATTGGCAACAAAAGTGAGTACACCCCTAAGTGAAAATTTCCAAATTGGGCCCAATTAGCCATTTTCCCTCCCCGGTGTCATGTGACTCATTAGTGTTACAAGGTCTCAGGTGTGAATGGGGAGCAGGTGTGTTAAATTTGGTGTTATCGCTCTCACTCTCTCATACTGGTCACTGGAAGTTCAACATGGCACCTCATGGCAAAGAACTCTCTTAGGATCTGAAAAAAATAATTGTTGCTCTACATAAAGATGGCCTGGGCTATAGGAAGATTGCCAAGACCCTGAAACTGAGCTGCAGCATGGTGGCAAATACCATAAAGAAGTTGAGGGTAAAGGTGATGGGCTGGCCAAGCATGTCTCCAGACCTAAACCCTATTGGGCATCTGTGGGGCATCCTCAAACGGAAGGTGGAGGAGTGCAAGGTCTTTAACATCCACCATCTCTGTGATGTCGTCATGGAGGAGTGGAAGAGGATGCCAGTGGCAACTTGTGAAGCTCTGGTGAACTCCATGCCCAAGAGGGCAGTGCTGAAAAATAATGGTGGCCACACAAAATATTGACACATTGTGCCCATTTTTTACATTTTCACTAAGGGGTATATTCACTTTTTTGCCAGCGGTTTAGACATTAATGGCTGTGTGTTGGGTTATTTTGAGGGGACAGCAAATTTACACTTACATTTTTACACTTACATTACAATTTACATTTACACAAATTTACAAGATGTACACTTACTACTTTACATAGTAGAAAAGTGTCATTTATTCAGTGCTGGGACATGAAAAGATATAATAAAATGTTTACAAAAATGTGAGGGGTGTACTCACTTTTGTGCCATACTGTATGTGTTGATGTTGCTGGGAGGAGGTGTTTGTTGTAATGCAGGAAAATGCAGCAAAAAGATACAAAAAATCTATATGCATTTTTGTTGAAGCCAATGGAGCCAAAAACCTACCATGCTGTGTGTAAAAAATCCCTGCATCTTTCCCAAAGACACATAGCAGGAAACTGCATATGTGTGAACGGGACCCAAAGGGAAATACAGTTAAATGGATTGTAGTGTGTTTCTGCAAATCTGTAAATGTACTAAAAATGCATAGATGTGAACCTAGCCTAAAAAGCCAACCTAGTAGTGGGGAATTCACTTACACGTACTGCAGTCAGTCATAATCTATGGAGTCCACAGAGAGAAAGTTTATAGCTTTGGGATAAGCCATTGTTGACCTTTAAAAATTATAGTTGCCCTGTTGTCATTATTTCAGACCGCCACTAAAGCCGGTGCTCCATAGATTAGGGTGACCAGACGTCCCCGGGGACAGTCCCTGGACTGAGGGCACTGTCCCCGGACCAAGACTGTCCCTGGTTTTGTCCCTGGCTGGGCCGCTGATAAGCCAGTACAGCTGGTTCTAAGCTCAGCAGAGGGGGCCCAGCAAGCCTCACAGGTGATCGTGTCTTCCTCCAGTCCCCCACCTCCTCTTGCGGCTCCCCGTGCCTTCTTTCTGCTCCCTGTGTCTTCCTTCAGCTCCCCACCTCCTCCTGCAGCTCCCCGTGCCTTCCTCTGGCTCCCCACCTCCTCCTGCAGTTCCCGGTATCCTCCTATGGCTCCCCGTGCCTTCCTCTGGCTCCCCACCTCCTCCTTCGGCTCCCCGGGACCTCATCTGGTTCCCCACCTCCTCCTCCGGCTCCCCGGTCCTTCTCCGGCTCCCCACCTCCTCCTCCAGCTTCCCGGCTCCTCCTCCGGCTCCCCACCTCCTCCTGCGGCTCCCCAGTTCCTCCTCCAGCTCCCCAACTCCTCCTCCGTCTCCCGGGTCCTCTTCTGGTCCCCCCGCTGTGCTCCTCTGGTCCCCCCTTGTCCCAGATCTGTCAGGGTGGAGCGTGGAGGAAGGGGCCTGTAAATCTGTAATTTACTGGCTTCTTTCTTTTCTGAATGAACAGAGTCAGTGATCACTGACTGTCCATTCATAACTGAGCATCGTAAGCTGTGTTTACGATGCTTCAGTTTATTAATGAACAGGAGCCTCTGTCTCCTGTCCATTTATTTTCAGTGCAGCTGAGGCTGCTAAAAAAGGGACCTCAGTCCCTTTCCCTGTCTCAAAGGGGACATGTCAGGGGTCTATTTAGACCTCTGACATCTCACCAAAGCCCCCCCCCCCCAACAGGGCTGATAAATAAAAAAAAGAAAGAATTGTAATAAATAAGTATTTAAAAATGTAATTGTGAAATTAATAAATAATAATAAAAAATGAGTGTGAGGAGATCTATTCTGAGAACTATTCTGAGAACTATTCTGTGTTACCAATAGTTAAGTACAATACCGTTAGTGACTGTTACAAGATTTGTTGCAATAGGAGAAAGCGGTCCTACCTATACAGAAGTAGTATCCGGCTGGAGGCCTTCCACTGTATAGCTGTCTACCTATAGAAGTCTAGGAGTCTGACAATTATCATTGCATCTACTTAAGTGTGTCCTGGCCCTAACTCGCTCTCCCACTGTTCTTTTAAGAGACAATAAATCTCTTTTGCATTTAAAAAGTGTCTGGCGCCCATCACTCCATCTTGCATCACACCCACCATGCCTTGTAACCCACTCTACAAAGACGGATGTAAGTTATCCCTGACTCTTGAGGTCACCATTAGGCCTTTGGAGGTCTGGGACCTTGCTACACAATAAAAAATAAATAAATATGTCCCCGGATTATATTTTAAAAATCTGGTCACCTTACCATAGATGAAGTGATTTTCTTTCCTGAAACCACAGAGGGAGGGGGGGTGTCCCAGCCGGGAGAGCACAAAGTGATTATTGCCAGCGGCTATAGCCACTGGCAATAATCACATGAAAAATCCAACAGGCTGGTTTCACCTAAGTTGATCGATCAATCAACTTGGGTACAATCAGCATGCCCATACATGGTTGGAATCTAGGCCAGTCCCCGCTGAACCAGCCCAGATGTGAACCATCTATGGCCAGCTTTAGAGGAATTTAATCCTAATGTCAAGAGAGAGCTAAAATTGCAGCTCAAGCATTTTAATGAGCAAATGTTTGTTTTAATAAGTGTAGAAAGTAATGACTTCAAAAAGTACAAAACATACTGCAATCAGAGATTACATTTCATCAGTTTGAATAGTCAGACCAATTCAAGTTGATTGCAAATTTTAAAAGAGGAGCATGGGATTTCCGCTTTGAGTTAACTTGAAGAAAGTAAGATCAGAAAAAGTTGAAAGATGTAGGGGAGGGTTCAGGCACGCAACACTTAAATCCAGTATATACACTCGTTACCACTCAAGCCTGAGTGGGTATTGCTCACCTGGATACTCCCTATGAGAGCAGTCCTAGCAGCCGGGATGGAGCACGGATGTCAGGGATGATGGATCCCCCTCTAGGCATGTCTCCAGGCCTCTCCCCGAGACAGCAGTACCGTCGCTAGTCTCCACCGGGACTGTTCTTCCCCTGGAACTCCTTTCCTAAAGATGGGCCCCCTAACAACGGGCAGCCTGGGATCCTTCTCTGAAGCGTAGGCCTTAGTCAGCGGAGCTGGGCCTGCAATGCAGCAACAGGGCCTCGGGCTGAAGGTGCCCAAGGCCTAAGCACTCCAGCACACCTCGTGCCATGCGGGCCACGAGGCACACCCTGAATGCCTTGGGGTCCCCCTGGAATCGCCTCTCGCCAAATGGCGTCTGCCCCTTTTGTACCCTCACCCAGCATGCACAGCGGGTAGACCACGCCCACTGCATGGCTGCTGAGAGAGGACACCCAAGGTGCTGTGATACCTCCGTAATCCAGCCCATGCCGGCGGTGACAGCGCCACCTGCAGGCAAAGGAGAACAAAACTGCCGGGCAGTATCACACCCAGAGCAGAACAATAATTGAACATAATTGGTCTGAGCCCAACTACTGGCTCAGACCACCCTTAAATTTCTACATAGCGCCCCCAAATATTAGGGGGGGCGCTACACTGGTTAGCTGCCAAAAGTAAACACAGTAATCTTATGATCTGTGGTTACCTGTTTTGCTTGGAGAACATGGCAGAAGGTTCTAATCCTCAATCTCCAAGGTTCACTTGTCACCTTGCTTGCTATTGACAATATGGTCCTAATGGGGTCGATAGGGTATGTAGTTCTCACCATTGTGTTGTAACTCATTGACAATGTTTAATTATAGATTGGATTGATAACACTTTTGTTTATTTATCCTGTTTATATGTATTTTTCCTTTCTGTATCTATACGTAAATGTACAAAGTAGCATTTGTAATGTATCTGAGAAACTAATAAAAATTGAAAGATTAAAAAAAATGTAAACAAATAGTAATGGAAGTTAATCCTATGAATCACCAAGATCTTAACACCAAATTCTCCCATCCAAGTACTAACCAGGCACAAACAACCATGCTTAGTTTCCAAGAACAGAAAAGATTGTCTAAATTCAGGTTGCCTTTTCCCCCCAATGTCTATTGTTATCAATAGACATTGCTCTTTTTATTCCTCTCCTAGTTTATTTTTAGCTGCATATGCCTTTATATGAATTCCTGTATTAAAGGATAAGTTCACCTTTTAGTTTTTTTTAGAAATGGACATCTTTTTGCGGCCAAGCAGTTACACACTAGCAGGAAGCATCAACCACAGTGCTCAACAGTGCCATGATAGTTTATTGAGAACTATAAAGCCGACAGTCGCAAAGGTTGCCTGGATCTTGTAGTTTTCAATTTACAGAATTCTGTGAATGAGTGACATGGCCAGGTGGTTCTGGCAGATTCTGGCACAGAGTGGGGGGAGAAGATCCCCCACCACCTGTGACATGGGGAAGTGCGGGTGCCAGTGGATTTTTAATATGTTACACCCTGAATATGGGTGTAACATGTTACAAAAGGTGAACCTGTCCTTTAGGCACATTGTTGATTTATTTTTTGGTATATTACCACCATATCATGGCTTATGCAAAGCATTTTGATTACACATATTGCTGGTAACAATAGACATTGGGGGAAAGGCCAATGACCCCAATGCCCAGTTGTGTCTGTTTTTGGAAGTTAAGCAGGGTTGTGCCTGGTTACTACATGGATTGGAGACATAGAGGGTACGCTCTTGGTGATTCATAGAATTATTTTGCATTACTTTTTTTTTTATAATTTTAGCTTTGGGTTTGTGTTTCCTTATACTGTATATCTATTCCCTTATATAATGTACATTTCAACCATATTGGTGTTTAATATAGCCATAGGAAGGCTTTGCCCTCATGAAAACAAGTAGGTTCTTGGTAACAGGTTAAAATGATTTCATTGTAAAGTTTCTAACTGTTTTTATGTATCTTCTATAATTTTGTATAGCTTTGTTATGAGATAAGAAAGAAACCTATTCTTTGAATATTAAAGCTGAGTATCAGCCTTATCTTCAGTCTTGCACAATTGTACAGGGTTTTATACTATACTAATGTAGCGGCCTCACCCCTCTCTCCCCTTCTCATGCTCAGCTTGTCTTTCTTCGGCAAGGGCTTTCAGTGCTGGGGAGAGGGATGAGAAACACCACGGCCCATGTCCTCCATAGCTGAGAGGTGAAGGCCAGAATATTGGGTTTTGTGTAGGTGTCCTAGAGTCAAGTCCAGTACTTCGTCCCTGACTCCTTTGCTCCTAGTAACCAGAGTTCCACACAGTGAATAGGTCCAACTCAGTTTTATTCTTCTTGGCGTACAAACATACAGTTTCTTCTACTGAGTAGTGATGGGGAATAGATCGAGGCACAATCACTTCCCTTCTCCTGCTAACCACTGTGGTATCACCAGTGGCGGGTAGTCACTACCACTGACTATATTGAGTAGAATGTGAATTACCTTCGCTAGCATGGCCCCTGTCAGGGGAAGGAAATCCGTCCAAGGGAGATACTGGAGGCCTCTCTGTCACCAGCAATGCTGCACCGGACTCTTCAGAGAAGTTCCGCACACCAGATCTCACGAACTCAGACACGGGCACCCAAGGAGTTAGGGCCCCATCGGATTCCTCCACCCTCGCGGAACTCAGTCGAAGGTACTGAGCCCCAGGCCTCCGCCATAGTACCTCACCCCAGGCTAAAGGTGCCTGAGATGGACTCCATCTCTCGCTCCGGCTAGGTCAAGGGCACCTAGGCCTGGAACACTGGAACGCCAGCACCCAAGCTGAAGGTGCCTGGGTGCGGCCGAGTCCTCCGACTCCCACTCCGGACTCTGAACTCTGAACCCTGTGGTCAAGGCGTCCGCCCCTTTTATCCCCTCTTCCTTCGCGCCACAGCGGGTTCCCCATCCCGCTGCACCAGCTCCAGGGGAGGACAAAAAGGCACAGTCTTGCGGTGTGAGTTCAGCCCCGGCCCAGGGCAACAGCACCACCTGTGGACCACAAGGAACCTCACACCACCAGAGTCCTCCAAGAACCAGAAAAAGGTCCCGGATCCCCTAGCAATTAGTGCATTTGGGCCACACTACCACCCAGATTCCTCCCCTAAATTCAAATACCCGCTACACTAAAATTGCTTATTTTAATGTCACTGCACACTGTCAGTTTCTCATATTGTGCATTCGTAGCTGCTACAAGTTATATAAGGCACACCTCATTTCCTGGCTGGAAGACATCCAGCATCTTCAATCCCTTTCCTCCACAGACTGACTGTCATTTATCCACCCTTTTGATTCATTGGATTTCAGTTCTTTCAATCGTGGAGGCTCAGCATTACTTGTACAGTCTGCATGCAAATGCATCCTGTACAGAAATCTCCACTCATCCAAACAGACAGACAAACGTGTACCTTTCAATGCATTTCAATATTTGCATACAGTAACTCCTCTTAAAGTGATATTATCATATTGAGGGGGAAAGAGGAATAAGGTAAGGCAAACGATAAGCAGAATAAACTTCAGCTTTAAATGTGATTTTTCAGCAAGTTTTATTCTGAATATCTGGTAGTTACCGTAATATAAATCTGTGAAGTTTGGACATGAGTACAAGTCATAAACAGAACATTATTAATTTTTATTTTTACTGAGGCTATTAGGTTTCAAGATATTTTATGACATGCAAAAGAAGAAGAAATTATTTGATCCTATGTGTTATAATCCAGAAGTCACTTACAACTGCTCCCAATGCAAGTGTAAACTTGTGGAAATGTATTGTTAAATACAGCAGATAATAGGGCCAGTGACCTGGTGGTCTGCCTAATAATATGTATCCAGCTTATACTGCTGCCTAAAAATAAAGCATACCACACACTAAGTGACTGCCCACACTAAGCAATAATAATAGAATCTGCAATTTATTATACATCTGTGAAAGTGCTTTGAAGAAAAAAAAAACTTAATGAGTACTAAAATAGAAAGTACACATTGTGTTCTAGGATTTTTTTGGTGAAGTATTTGTCCCATGCCAGAAAAAAAAACGCCCATCTGTCCCTCAATTGGTATAACTATATGTAGCGGCATCCACTCTCTCTCCCTGATATCACATCATCTGTCTCTGGCTTTTGTCTAGGGGTACCTTGGTTGAGAGAGTGCGGGGTCACCACGCCAAGTTCCCACCACAGATGTGTGTGTGGTGTGAGAATATCCTCTTTACCTTTGGGTCGGTGTTCTGCATCAGAGCCTCCTCCTCCTTTTGAAGTGTCTGCCAGAAAATGAGCCCCACACCATTAAAGTCCAACACTCCTTTATTCTTCCAATATCAGAGTAAAACATAGTCAGTTGGACTCCCTCAACGAGTAGAACAGACAGGGGGGTGTGGATACGAGTAGGCCCAGACACAATGAACTCTTCTTCTCTCCTTCTGAAAGTGTATTGCGGTCCCTTGGCGAGGGATATATCCCTCCGGGCGGTCTCCGGAGGCTCACCCATCACTGGCAATATGCTGCACCAGGTCTTCAGGCAAGTACCGCCTCCGGTCCCTTACGCCACTGGATTCAGGGAGCCCGCTCCCGGGGTCCCCCTAGGAAATCCATCCCTCGCGGAACCCAGTGAAGGACACTGGGCCCCAGACCTCCATCCGAGTACCTCACCCCAGGCCAAAGGTGCCTGGGATGGAACACGACCTCCGAACGTCCTCTAGGCCTAGGCCGCCTAGACTCCCGACACGAACCACTGCCCTCAGGCTGAAGGTGCCTGGGACTCGACCCCGTGACAAAGATGGCCGGCCCCTTTATACCCTCTCCCAGCAAGCACGGCGCCCCACCATACAACCGCTGAGAGAGGACAAAAAGGGGTACAGTGCACAGCAATGGTTCAACCCCAGCCCAAGACGACAGCGCCACCCGCTAGGCTGCAGGGAACTGCACATTACTGGTGTCTCTGCCAGTTTTAAATACACTGGGAAAGTGCATGCCCGCTACACTCTCCCCCTGGTGGTTTGACACTGGTCCCCAGTGTCTGGAATAAACTATGTCCTCAATGGCTGACATGACCCAGTCCAGAAACCAACTATAAATTTTACAAAAATAAAACCTTTGGAACGAATTAACTGGAGCAGTTGTATCTGAGCCTCACATGAAAGGAGGGGGAAGGGAAACAACAACACTTAACCATAACACTGAAAATCACATTTTCACATAACACTTCTCCCCACCCATCCTGGCTAAGACCCACCCCATTCTCAGTGGTCTTGATGGGATGCTCTCCTGCAGAAGGGAAAAGAAAGGTTAAACACACAAATCCCTGACACATATGTTTGTGTGAGAACGAAAAAAACTTCTCCGCAGAGAAATCTTTTCCTTCTAAAAGTGTATGTGTGAAAAGTGAATGTCGATGTACGACACTGCCACCTAGGGACAACGTCGCGGTAACTGCACTTGTGGAACTTTCCTTCTTCTTTGGGCCCTATCTACCCCAGAGTCCATGATTGCTTGCTGGAAAATTGAAGAACAAACAGGAACAGTCCTTCAACTCCTCTGGGTAACAAGAACAACAACCCCGGAAAGTTCAGCAGTGTAAAGACAACAAGAACGGAGTCTCTTTTCTCCTACAGATAGAAACGAGGGTGCGGAAGGACAAGGGGTTTCAGATGCTGATCCAGAGTCTCTATTTGGTATTCGGCATCTACCCCTTCCTTGCGTCGAATCAGCACTTTGTTCGCGTGAATATGCCGCCCCAACATCCACTCTGCCTTGCAATCTTTGAAACGCTGAGATGCCTTAGGGGAGCACGCAAGGTACCTGCGGGCGTGTGGGACCTGAATGTGAGTCCACACAAAGTCATTGTACCAGCGCTCCC
Source organism: Rana muscosa (assembly GCA_029206835.1). Lineage (NCBI taxonomy): Eukaryota > Metazoa > Chordata > Amphibia > Anura > Ranidae > Rana > Rana muscosa. The sequence goes on along the minus strand of CM055122.1, from coordinate 605,489,026 downwards.
GGCAAACTTCCACTTTGTATAACAGTTCTTTGGACAAGTATGGGTACTGCCACCCATACTCAGCAGCAACCTTCTGGCAAAATAGGCATTGTAGTCTCGCCAGCGGAGGCATAGTGGCTTTGTTCCCTTCGCCTGGCAAGACTATAGCATCTGGGTGACGAGGGACCTTGGCCACATCCAATCTGGGCATAGGTGCCCGCAACAACAGTCTCTTCTCCCCGGCACTGGCTGCAGGTGGCACCGGGGATGTGAGAGTAGGCTGGGGACGGGACCCCTCCTCAGGCGTTGGTGCCTCCACCCGGGGTGTACTGTCCCCTGTAGACATGGGTAGGTCTCTGGTTCTGCGGGACGAAGCAAGAGGTACTTTGTCCCAGCCCTTTTGAGTAAACAGCTCATCTATGGCCACATCGTCTCCCAAATCGGAGAGCGACTCCAGGACGGAGGTGTCACACTCCTCCGTGGGCAGGTAGCCTGCAGTAGAGACTGAGCTGCCACCTCCGCCCACACACCAAGTCCCTCCACCCGGTTTACCTTGGCCTTTTCTTGAGAAGGGATGTCCGGAACTTCTCTCAACGGATCCATCCGGGCCGGGCGTAGGCGGGCGGAATGGTCCACCGCAACCGCTGGACGGGGCTACCATGCCGGTCTTTCTCTTCGGCGGTGGACGCTGTGAGGCCGTGGTGACCGAGTCAGCATCCTCGGATTTCTCCCGTATTTGAGTGATCACGACCTCCCCCGCGGTCGCTGCAGTGCGCACAGGGATGGCTGTCAAAGCGGTGATTCCTCCAACTTGAGTGGTGTTGCCTGTAGTGTGGCCGGGGTAGATGGTTCTTGGATTTTCGATGACCGAATCCACCTCGAATAGAAACTCCACGCAGGCCTCGCATCGCCCGAACGGCTTTAGCTGACACACCAGTCTCGAGCAGCCGGGACAAATCACACCCAGGGCCTCAACGTCCATGCAGGAATACAAGGCGAATCGTCCCCGAGGCTTTAGCCGAATCCCCGTATCGGTCACCAGAGCAGCAGCAGTCAAAGTTGTGGTAGAAGGGTGAAGTGGAACCCACGATGTATGTCCGAACTGTTGCAAAGTACGATTGATAGGTGCAACAGAGTCAGTTCAGATCAGACATTGTGTAGTAACAGAAACTGGCTTCTTTATTGGAACATAACCACACTAGCAAAGATGTCACTTCACAATGTAAGAAGAATCACAGACAGGAAAAAGAAAACCAACAAGTACATCACAGTATACAGAAAATACAACACATCATAGAGAAATACATAGCATAGCATATCACTGAGCATTAGCGACATCTTGTGTCCTTTTTCTAAACTGCAGTCAAATACAGTAAGCTAAGCTGAAAGTTTGTTGTATCTCCAACACCCCTTCTCAACAACTAAGGCTTAGTCTGTTAAACCCATCTTCTTTGTAAGCCTTGAATGTCTTTCAGCAGTCAGGGGCTTTGTAAGGATATCTGCTGTCATATCCTTGGTTGGGCAATAAAGTAACTCAAGAAGAAGACCTTGCTCTTGAAGATCCCTAAGAAAGTGGAACTTCACATCAATGTGCTTGGTTCTTGAATTAACTCCTTCCATGTGTGCAAGTACAATGCATCCTTGATTGTCCTCATAGATTTCAGTTGGTCCCAACTGTGGTTGACCTAAGTCTGTTAATAGCTGTCTCAGCCATATAACTTCTTGGCTTGCCTGCGCTGCAGCAACGTATTCTGCTTCAGTAGACGACAGTGAAACAGAGAGTTGCTTTTTACTAGTCCAACTGATGGCACCTCCTGACAGAAAAAATAAGTAGCCACTGGTAGATTTTCTGTCACTGGTGTATCCTGCCCAGTCAGCATCCACATATCCTGTTAAGGTGCTTTCATCACTTGGTGGTAACTTTAGCTTGTAGTGCGAAGTCCCTTTAAGATAGCGAATGATTCGCTTTACAGCATTCCAGTCCTTTTGACTTGGCATCGAAACCTTTCTGCATAGGATTCCGACAGTTGCTGCAATGTCCGGCCTTGTAGCTGTGGTAAGGTACAGCAATTTCCCTATTGCTTTCCTGTATTGAGTATTAGTAGGTAATGGGTTATCTTGACAATTCATCTCCTTTAGGTAGTTGGTTTTCATGGGAGATTTTACTGGTTTGGCGTCTTCCATTCAAAATGTTTCAATTATTTCTTGTATTTTGTGTCTTTGGTTCAGAAGAAAGCTGTCATCTTCCTCTCTCTCGATCTGGATGCCAAGGTAATTCTTTATGTTGCCAAGATCTTTGGTGTCAAAGTGCTGATTTAGTTTTTCCAGTATTTCTGCTTCATCCCCTTCTAGCTCAAAGCAAATCAGGATATCATCCACATAGATAAGCATATAGACCCATCTGTTTGCCAATTTCTTTGTGTATAAGCAGGGGTCTGCTTTACTCCTTTGAAAGTTTTGATGTGTAAGCACTTCATTTATTTTTATATTCCACGCTCTGGCTGCTTGCTTTAGACCAAATATACTCCTGTGAAGTTTGCACACTAGGTCTGAACTTTGTTCCTATTTGAATTCTGGCGGTTGTTCCATGTAAATTTCTTCTGTTAAATCGCCATGTACAAACGCGGTTTTCACATCAAAATGTTTCACTTGCATTTTCCTTGTGATGGCTACTGTCAGTAAAGTCTGTATTGTAGTGTGCTTGACTACTGGTGCAAACGTCTCATCATAGTCCTCTCCGTATTTTTGAGAATAGCCCTTGGCTACTAGTCTTGCTTTGTACCGTTCAACTGTGCCATCTGCATTGTATTTCACTTTAAAAGTCCATTTACAGCCTATGGCTTTCCTTCCGGGTGGTAGTTCTGTAAGTGTCCATGTTTTAGTGTCATGCATGGATTTTATCTCTTCCTCAGCAGCCTTTATCCATTTAGTTGCTTCTTGTTCTGAAAGTTGAGATATGTCTTCTTAGTTTGCAGGTTCGTTGATACTGGCAGTACTTGCTTTGTATGAGAGACGTATAGGTGGTTTACCTTTGTTTTCTCGTTCTTGTTGAACGTCTCGTTTTTGTGTCTGAGCCTTCTTGTGTCTGCTCTTCAGTACTGGTTGAGTCTACACTCACTTCAACTGTTTGTTCGGAAGTTACAGAGATGGGCTGGTCAATGTCAGTTTTCTCTTTTATTCTTGCTTCTACTGTTGTCATTACATTGTCTCTTAAATCTTCAACAAAAGTTATGCTGTTGCTAATGGTAACCTTGTCTGTTTTGGGATTAAGGATTCTGTAATCCTTGACATTGTCACTGTATCCAACAAAGATACCTTCAAACGCTCTGTTTTGGAGTTTAGTGTGTTTTTCTTCAGGTATGTAGATGAATGCTTTGCATCCAAAAACTCTTAGGTGTTTTACACTTGGCTTCTCATTGTGCCATAGTTCATATGGGGTTTTCTCCACTGTTCTGGAAAGAAGTCTGTTCTGCAAATATGTAGCTGTCATAGCTGCCTCACCCCAGTATTTTTGTGGTAGTCCAGAGTCTGTCAGCATACATCTGATCATTTCAGTCAGAGTTCTATTCTTTCTTTCAGCTACTCCATTTTGTTCTGGTGTATACGGGACTGTCTTTTGATGTTCTATTCCATTCTGTTTTAAGTACTCTTGTATCTTACCTCCTGTGAATTCACCTCCATTATCGCTCCAAAGTATGAGAGGCTTCCTCTGAAACTTGTCTTTATTATATAGTCTTTTAATTTGTCAAAAACGTCACTCTTGTGTTGCATTAGGTAGGTGACTGTGTATCTTGAATAGTCGTCTATGAAAGTCACTATGTACCTGTTGCCTCCAGGTGTTGGTGGGTTTAGGGGACCACACACGTCACTGTGAACTAAGTCAAGTGGTCTTGAAGCTCTCTTCTGACTGACTTTGGGAAGTGTTGCTCTTGTAGCTTTGGATTTAATGCAACATTTACATTTAACAGTAATTGGACAAGGGGATACTATCAGATCCCTTGTCAGCTTCCTCCTCTGTAGTTCCTGTATGCATTCTGGGTGTCTGTGACCTAAACGTCTGTGCCATATATGTATACAGTCATTGTGCTTGTGTGTACATAGTCTCACCTTTTCCTTCACTGTGTCGAGGGGATATAGATGATCATCCAGCTTGGCACTTGCTATTGTCTGTTTGCCGTTTAGAATGGAACACTTGTCACCTTGGAATTTTACAGTGAGTCCTCTGGCTGTTAGACGCTTCACAGATAAGCGTCCTCCTTCTAGATTAGAAACATAAAGCACATCTTTCACTGGTATGGCTAAATTGTGTCCCGCATCATCGGGGCATACAAGGGTTCCATGCCCATATCCTTCTGCATGTATTTTGCTTCCATCTGCAAGATAAATAGTTTCTTTGTTGCTCAGATCAAGTTCTGTGAAGAAACTTCTATCACTCGTCATGTGACTGGTTGCCCCCGAATCGATGCACCAGCCTTGGCATTTATTGTTGCCTGTCGCTTTAAATGTGGCATTCCAGTTACCTTCCCTTGGATCATTGATTGTGGTTTTGACCTTTTGTTTAGTATAAGAGGGACGCCGTCTCATTTGTGTGTCCCTGTTTGTGGCATCTGAAACACACTCTGGTCTCTTTCCTGTGTAATCTTGCGTCTGTAGCTTTAAGAGCAGTGCTGGTGTCGGTTTCTGTGGAGTCATGCACTAATTCCTTTCTTCTCTGATACTCATCTATGAGCCTGGTTTTTACAAATGCTAGCGTCAGATCTGTCTCAGGTCGTGTCTCCAGTGCATTGATTAGTGCAGTATATGTATCGGGCAAACTGCATAACAACATGGCTGCAATGTGACTGTCTGTTATATTCTCCCCGATCGATCTGATTTGCGCAATCACTTCCAGTATTGCGTTTATATGCTCCTGCATGTCCTGTTCTCTGCCAAGTCTCGTTTTGTAAAGTTTCCGCAGCAGAAAGAGCTTGCTGTTTAAACTGGATCTTTCATGCAGTCTTTTCAGTACATCCCACATGCCTTTCGCTGTGTCCTCATTGCGTATATGAATGAGCTGATCATCCTCCACTAGTAGGCTTATGGTGGCCCGTGCCTGTCTGTTTTTCTTGTCCCTGTCCTGATTATTATCCTGTGGCCTCTCTGTAGTGGTAACCTCCCACAAGTCATCTTTGGATAATAGCATTTAAACTTTAAACTTCCATAGCTGATAATTGTCATTGTTCAGCTTGGCCACTGAGAGTTTAAGCTCAGAGTTTCCGGCCATTTTATCCCTCCTTTATATATAAACAGTCTTACTTGTCTATAGGAGATGTCGCTGGAAAGCTTCCTTATGTCGATCTCCGCATCAGCCACACTGTCTTCCATTCGAGGCTTTGTTCTGCCTGGGCCGCACCTGGTCATAAGTCTTTATCCGGATACTGGGCCCATAACCTGTTGCAAAGTACGATTGATAGGTGCAGCGGAGTCAGTTCAGATCAGACATTGTGTAGTAACAGGAACTGGCTTCTTTATTGGAACATAACCACACTAGCAAAGATGTCACTTCACATTGTAAGAAGAATCACAGACAGGAAAAAGAACCAACAAGTACATCACAGTATACAGGAAATACAACACATCATAGAGAAATACATAGCATAGCATATCACTGAGAATTAGCGACATCTTGTGTCGTTTTTCTAAACTGCAGTCAAATACAGTAAGCTAAGCTGAAAGTTTGTTGTATCTCCAACACGAACATGGTGACTTGCTGCTGATCCATTGCGCACTGCAAGTTTTGCGCCAAAGTCCCACGTGTAGTCCTTCACACGTATTGGACTCCTCCTCCCCACTTGCACTCTAGTTCGCGGGCTTTCTCCTTTCCTGAGTCGCGCCCACGAACTGAGCAGGGAGGGTGTGCCTGATGGCGCAGTGCAAATAGAAGCCCCCACGTGTAGTCCCTCACACGGCTGGGCTCCCCCCTCTTCTCGCTCTTCTGCGCGGGCCTTTCCCTTCACAGGGTCATGTCCACGACTTCGAGCAGGGATGCACTTTGGCCAATGATATGGCCGACCTACTCGGAACTCCTCCGGGCAGAGAAGTCCAAACTCTGTAATAGCACGAACACCATCCCGGACCCGAGCCCCCACGTGTAGTGGCCTCCACTCTCTCTCCCTGATATCACATCATCTGTCTCTGGCTTTTGTCTAGGGGTACCTTGGTTGAGAGAGTGCGGGGTCACCACACCAAGTTCCCACCACAGATGTGTGTGTGGTGTGAGAATATCCTCTTTACCTTCGGGTCGGTGTTCTGCATCAGAGCCTCCTCCTCCTTTTGAAGTGTCTGCCAGAAAATGAGCCCCACACCATTAAAGTCCAACACTCCTTTATTCTTCCAATATCAGAGTAAAACACAGTCAATTGGACTCCCTCAACGAGTAGAACAGACAGGAGGGTGTGGATACGAGTAGGCCCAGACACAATGAACTCTTCTTCTCTCCTTCTGAAAGTGTATTGCGGTCCCTTGGCGAGGGATATATCCCTCCGGGCGGTCTCCGGAGGCTCACCCGTCACTGGCAATATGCTGCACCAGGTCTTCAGGCGAGTACCCCCTCCGGTCCCTTACGCCACTGGATTCGGGGAGCCCACTCCCGGGGTCCCTCTAGGAAATCCATCCCTCGCGGAACCCAGTGAAGGACACTGGGCCCCAGACCTCCATCCGAGTTCCTCACCCCAGACCAAAGGTGCCTGGGATGGAACACGACCTCCGAACTTCCTCTAGGCCTAGGCCGCCTAGACTCCCGACATGAACCACCGCCCTAAGGCTGAAGGTGCCTGGGACTCGACCCCGTGACAAAGATGGCCGGCCCCTTTATACCCTCTTCCATCAAGCACGGCGGGTTCCCCGCCCCACCATACAACCGCTGAGAGAGCACAAAAAGGGTTACGGCACACAGCAATGGTTCAACCCCAGCCAAAGGCGACAGCGCCACCCACTGGGCTGCAGGGAACTGCACATTACTGGTATCTCTGCCAGTTTTAAATACACTGGGAAAGTGCATGCCCGCTACATATATATATATATATATATATATACATATATTACCTCTTGAAGAGTCTCTGGTTTATTGGCTTTCACTTCCTGGGGTGATGAGCCACTTGGGTAGTACCATAACTCACCAACACACCTGGGGTTCACAATGGTTTTATTTTGCAAAGATGCCCTGCAAAAGTTAGTAGACACAATATGCCGTCAGTAATTCTCTGCAGTATAATACAATTATGTTAAAGTGTTAAAGTGGTAAAGACAGAAGGTTTTTTTTATCTTAATGCATTCTATCAGCTGATTGGACTGTAAGATTTACTCTGAGTTGTTTTCATTAGACCTTTAAAGAATGAGCGAATCATTAGTTATTTTAGATATAATTTCTTTTGTATTAGTTGAAATTCATTATTTTTTTCTTCGGACATTCGGATGCATCCGAATGCCCGAAAGATGCAAAATTCGGCTGAATTTTGATTCGTTACGAAACAAATTGCACATGTCTACCTCCAAGTTTGTTAAATAAGAAAGGGACCTATATATATGAATAATTGTCTAATACTTTGAAGTATTTGACCCAAAAGGTCAAACAGATATACCTATTCAAAAAGGGGTGCCATTGTCAATTAACTCATAAAAGGAAAAACTACAGGAGATTCAAGAGACTGCACCCATGGGGTCCAGACCTCTCTAAACTGAGAATCGTTTTCGTAGACTGAAGCTACCAGCTATTCCATGCGCATGAAGTTCACTTCTGCGACCCATTCCCGCATTGTTGGGATTACTGCCGATTTCCAATATCTGGGTATTAAAGCTCTACCTGCCATCGATAAAAATCTAAATATTTCCTTTTTATTGGATGTGATTGAACCTGGGATCAGAGATAGGAGGGCAACCTCCAGGTTTCTGGCCAGATCTTGCCTGTGATCAACTGACTTAAGCAGAATATAGCAGACCAGTATGGTTTTATTGCTGGGCAAGACCACTGTATGTGTGGATGTGTACCACTGGGCCCACAACATCTCCAGCATCGGTTTGGTAAAGCCTGGTTGATTTTATTTAATATGGCCGGACAGTGATACTATCTACATATGATTTTATAGTTTCTCTCTTGCGAATTGGAGGCTAAGGTTGATTTAAATGTAAAAAAAAAAAAAAACATGGAAACCGTTAGTCTACCTGGTTGGGCAGTCTTGGGTTTGTTGTAAAATGTTTCTGCATTACTTCAATACAAGTTTTCTTTGCACCTGACTGTGTGAATTATTGCTGCCACAGCACACTGCACCCCAACTACACACTGGCCAGTGAATCATGAACATAGTTACCTGGCATTGGAGCCCAGTATCTTCGGTTGGAGTGCTTACTCACAACTGGTATTTGTATTTCCCAGGGAACAAATGGCTGGAGGTCTCTCACCACTTCAGATGACACAGTAACATCCTTCACATCCCACCACACTGTGACCGACGTGCATCAGTCCCTTGCGTGTGCAATGCAAAACTTCCCTTGCAGTAGAATATCCTCTAACCCAGGGTTTCCGACACAGGGCTCCATGGATCCTTAGGGTTTCTCCAGACTTTGCTAGGGCTTCCTTGAGCAATGAGCTTGCAACTTGCATTTTGTTAATCTTTTATATATTTTTTTTTACAGTCATTTAAATACAAAACATAATTATCTACATTTAAAACAGAAGATTCACTGCTCATTTCACCCCTCATGCTAGCAGATTTTGTATATAAAAGCTTTTCATTTCCCCCTGCAATTTGTCCTCCTCCCCTCCTGCTTCCCTCCCAACTGACATCAGCGGGGAATCTCGCCCCTCCCGCTGCATCTCTCAGAGGAGGAAAGGAGAGATCCGGACAGTCATGTGATTGCGATCTCAGCAGTGAAATTCGGTATTTTCAGCATTTATTTTTATAAATCACACACAGGAAGGGGAGACTACAAGAGGAGGCAGTGCTGATGGTGCAAACAGGTTAGAGTGGCTTAACAACCACTTTAAAAAGTAAATGCTTAAAAAGTTTTAGCTGGAGTTATTTTGTTTTAGTTTGTTAGTCACTTTAAAACTACAGGGTGACAATGCTGTTGGACAACAACACGGTTAGGGTATTTCAGGGCAAAATAAACAGTGCTACCACCCCATTAAAATAAGTAAAACAAAACGGATTTACTGCCAGGACCAACAGGTAATACAACAGGAGAACTCAGAAAATTCTGTGTTAATTCTATTATTGATCTATTATTTTACTCTTCATATCTCAATAAGATTGTAAGACATGTGAGAACACTTAAAGAGGGTATTGTGTTCCAAATCTTCACATCAGGCATTGAGAAATATTCATAGAATCATCCCAAGATTTTCTTCCTTATTCTGTGAAGTCCAGGCTCTTTCCAATGTTTACATATCTATCCACTTTAAAACAAGAAGGAATATTTGTTTCAGTTCCCTCACCACCAGGACCATAACTTCAACTCCTGGACATGGGCGTCTGCTGAACTTTTTTCAGGGGGGGCATCATTTTAAGGTCATCCATGCATCTTTGGGGCAGTGGAGCAGCGCTATATACACCACTCCTCCACCACCCCTGCCCATTGAAATAAATGGACACCGCTGCCGAAGCGCCTGCGAATTGCTTCGGCAGCGGCGATACACAGTTGCATTTAACCCTGTCTTCAACTGCTAGCTGGGGTTAAAAGCGGCCCACTAGCGGACGAATAGCGACACTAAAACGATGGTAAAGCGCCGCTAAAACTAGCGGTGCTTTACCGATAACGCGGCCAGCTGGCAGTGTGAAATAGCTCTTGAGGATAATTCAGCTTCACTCAACCATGTCCATATAAATATATCCTAGAGAATGTACATCTTTCTATATTGCAATGTATTGCAATACATCTGTTGCTGCCATATTTTGATCTTTATGAAAATAGCCTATACTGTATAGGTTGTTTTCATCAAGATCAAAATATGGCCGCCCACAACAGATGTATTGCAATACATTGCAATACAAAAAGATGTACACAGTGGTGTCGTGGCACAGGCACTGCTGTTACTTGTAGTTCTTCAGCGATAGGCCCAGGGCAGGCACTGGCAGCGTATTCAGTCTCTTGTCTCGGCCACTGCACGCCACGCACCTGTGGGAGGAGCCAGCGCTGCGCCGGCCGGATTGGCATAGGCACATTTTCACAGGCAGAGGCAGGCTGAGGCAGCAGCCAAACACGGAACAGCCGGGTCACGGTGTTTAAGCAGAGGCCCGAGCAGTAGAGTCAATCCGATGCTTGGGCCGGGGGTGAGGAGGGAGGGACGGATAGTCGGAAAAGACTGAGAGCAACCCCAGACTCCAGGCCAGCAGCAGAAAAAAAGTCTACGGCTGCCGCGGAGGCGGCCGCGGCGGCCATTGCAACACAGGGGGCAAGTCCATATGTGATATATGAAAACCAAGTGTTAATTCGCATATAGTCCATAAACATTAAATTGGTCTCCACTGTGCAAATAAACCCACAGCATCCAGAAGAAGTGGTGATAGGAAAGTGCTTCCACCTTAATGACACACTGCCGCTTACCAGAAGTACATAATCTCTTATTACAGGAGATCAGTTAGCGCATAGACAGATAATCCCAATTAAAAGGTGTCCTCAGCAGGCAGCGCTACTTGCTCGGATGACTCATGAACAATAGCTATTCAGGATGTGCCTCATAAATGAAAAGAAGGCTCGCATAGTGTAAAATCCTTTAGACTTTTAATTATAAATAATAAAATGCACACTTACAGAAGTAAGATGAAACAAAGCATGTAAAACGATCGAGCCGGCCGGCTCCTCGATCTGGCTGCCCGTATCTTCCGGTTCTAGCATATGACGCGGTGACGTCAGAACGTCGCTTACCCAACGTTTCGTCTCAACAGGGATGTGGTCACGGGATACGGGCGGCGTCCTGATTCACTGCATATATACACAAAAGGGGATAGCTTGGCCTCGCTGTGAGTCCCGGAAAGGCCGCTCAAGCGCCATTTTACTTAATGGAAAAGAGAGGAACAAACCTATCCATTCCAATAGGACAAAAGGGGGAAAAAACTGTACTTTCTCAAACTGAGATGGGGACCCGATAAGCCTAGAGGCACATGGGCAATTATATTTTCCATGAAAAAATTACATTTAAATTTACATTGTAGGTAAATAAGCTGGAAATAATCTAGTGGACTTGCTAGCACAGAAACTTACTAAAAACAGAACTGGAGGGGTAGCTGCTTAGTTAGAAGCATTTCAAAATTAGAAATGGCGTGGGTACATAAACTCAAATGTTACACACCCTTTGGGCTCAACATTGATGTTGACATTACTTGTTTTATCGATAATTCATAGAGATAATTTTTTCCGAGTAGTACTAATTAATTTAACTTTTTATTTTAATTTTTATTGTATTTTTGTGGTTTATTTTTTAATTCAATTATTATACTCACTTCGGTTCAGGAATTTGAACATCAATTTTAGCACACATATGATTACAAGCTTCCTGGATGTTACCCACAAAAATTGGTGGAGTTTACATAATTTGGTGCATGTGCCATGTGAACTTGATGTGAGTCCTGAGTGGCCGGACAATAGGTGTCCATTTATTAAATTACATGTATATTGAGATTTTGATGCTTAGTGGGTGAAAATCTCTCTATCCTATATTGCCACTATTATGGCTGTCCCAGTTATTAACCTATTGATTAATTACTTATTCATAATGAATTTTTTGAATTAGACATCTTGGGATGACCAACAGGCTACCGTTATTTGCCTTTAGATTGGTAGTGTCCGTGTGTGCGCTTTCATCTATGCGGACACGATCCAGTTCTGTTTTAGTGAGTTTCTGTGCTAGCAAGTCCACTAGAATATTTCCAGCTTATTTACCTACAATGTCAATTTAAATGGAATTTTTTCATGGAAAATATAATTGCCCATGTCCACGTAGGCTTATCGGGTCTCCATCTCAGTTTGAGAGAGTACCATTTTTTTCCCCTTTTGTCCTATTGGAATGGATAGGTTTGTTCCTCTCTTTTCGGTTAAGAAAAAAGGGAACTTGAGCGACCTTTCCGGGACTCACAGCGAGGCCAAGCCATCCCCTTTTGTGTATATATGCGGTAAATCAGGATGCCGCCCGTATCCCGTACGTCCCTGTTGAGACGAAACGTTGGGTAAGCGACGTTCTGACGTCACCGCGTCATACGCTAGACCCGGAAGATACGGGCAGCCAGATCGAGGAGCCGGCCGGCTCAATCGTTTTACATGCTTTGTTTCATCTTACTTCTGTAAGTGTGCATTGTATTATTTATAATTAAAAGTCTAAAGGATTTTACGCTATGCAAGCCTTCTTTTCATTTATGAGGCACATCCTGAATAGCTATTGTTCATGAGTCATCCGAGCAAGTAGCACTGCCTGCTGAGGACACCTTTTAATTGGGATTATCTGTCTATGCGCTAACTGATCTCCTGTAATAAGAGATCATGTACTTCTGGTAAGCGGCAGTGTGTCATTAAGGTGGAAGAATATTCCTATCACCACTTCTTCTGGATGCTGTGGGTTTATTTGCACAGTGAAGACCCATTTAATGTTTATGGACTATATGCAAATTAACAATTGGTTTTCATATATCACATATGGACTGCAAGTTTGCTTCTTTTTTGCACCTCAGGTCTAATTTGACCTCCTACATTAAGTTTTTGTGTCAGTTTATTGTTTTTTCACTTTCACATGTATATTAGCGCAGCTTTTTTCCTTTTTCATTTTGTTTAGTGTTTGTATAACATTTATAGTTGCTGCTTTTCTTCCCTTTTTTCACCCCCCCCCCCCACTTTGAACAAGCGCAGTAATTTTTTATTCATATTGAGCATTACATACTTGTTAGAGCTCCTATACCAATTACTTAATTGAAATAAATCTGGGATGGTTTTGGATTCCCCATGTGTATTATAAATATGTATTAACTTATCTATTGTTTTAATTAGCTAGTCTATCAAAACTCTGATAAAGTTAATGGTGATGGTATGACAACAATGCTAGCTATAAAATAAACACACTGCTTAACCAGTTGTCCACCGCCCACCGTCAAATGACGGTGGGCGGAAGACACTCTCGTTCTGACCGGACGTCATATGACGTCGGCCCTTTAAACAGGGATTGCGTGCGATCACGAGCGCGCATCCCTGTACTGTCGGTGGTGGCGTGTCACTGAGACACCGCTCGTCACCAACAGGGGTGAACAGCCGCCGGCAAGTGCGGTTTACCACGTGATCGGCCGTGATGAAGTCACAGCTGATCGCGGATAGTAATGCCCCCATTTAACACGCTGCATGCGCGCGAACACTGCTCGTCACCGACGATAGTACACAGCCGTTGGCCAGGGTGTACCATGTGATCGGCTGTGATCCATTCACAGCCTGATCACTAAGTGTAAACAAAGATTTGTAACTAACTGTTGCCAGCTCTTCTCTCCTCACACACAGTTTCCAGTGTGAGGAGAGAAGAGCCAGGAGCAGTGAGTTACAGATCTATGTTTAGTAGTGTCTGCACCAACACCACACCTGTCCCATCGCCCCCCCAATTGTCATCTGTCCCCCAACAGTCACCCCATAAGAGACTGCCATCAGTGACCATCAGCGGTGCAACCGTCACCCATCAGTGACCGTGCCCTGTCACCCATCACCCATCAGTGACCGTGCCCTGTCACCCGTCACCCATCAGTGACCGTACCCTGTCACACATCACCTGTCACATAAGAGACTGCCATCAGTGACCATCAGTGGTGCAACCGTCACCCATCAGTGACCGTGCCCTGTCACCCATCACCCATCAGTGACCGTACCCTGTCACCCGTCAACCATCAGTGACCGTACCCTGTCACCCGTCACCCATCAGTGACCGTACCCTGTCACACATCACCTGTCACATAAGAGACTGCCATCAGTGACCATCAGCGGTGCAACCGTCCCCCATCAGTGACTGTGCCCTGTCACCCATCACCCGTCACCCATCAGTGACCGTGCCCTGTCACCCATCAGTGACCATCAGCGGTGCACCCATCATCCATCAGTGACCGTGGCCTGTCACCCATCTGTGACAATCACCCGTCACGGTCCGTGGCCTGTCACCCATCAGTGACCATCGCCTGTCACCCATCAGTGACCATCTCCCGTCACACCATCATAACCTATCAGTGAACGGCACCTGCCACCCATCAGACAGCCCATCAGTGACCGTCACCTGCCACCCATCTGTCACCTGTCGCACAGCTACCCGCCACACAACCATGTCCAAAAGAGTATATACCAGTGAGGAGTTGTTCCAGATCCTCTCCATGACTGATGAGAGCACCGGGGAGTTCTCATCAGATTCCAATTCTGATTCCGAATCAAATTCTGAATTTGAACCGATCGAATACAGTAACAATTCGGATGAAGAATGGGTCCCTCCTAAAAGGGCACGACACTCTGGAAACCAGGCAGCCGCCAGCAACCAGGATTATATTCCCAGGCCCAGTACCAGCGCTGCCATCAACAATAGGCCCCGGGAACAAAGGCCCAGTACCAGCGCTGCCGCCAGCAATAGGCCCCAGGAACAAAGGCCCAGTACCAGTGCTGCCGCCAGCCAAAGGCCCCAGGAACAAAGGCCCACTACCAGTGCTGCCGCCAGCGAAAGGCCCCACGAACAAATGCCCAGGGCCAGTACCGGTGCTGCCACATCACACCCGAGTACCAGCACAGGAAATTTAACTCCCCCAACTACTGGAGTGTCACGTCCCCCAAGAACCAGGGCTACATACATACCAGATGGTCTTGCCAACCCAACATGGCTGCCTTCCAACTCGGGATCACCAATTATTCCCCCTTTCACAGCACAGCCAGGTGTGCAGGCCAACACCCAAAATTTCAGAGAGATTGATTATTTTCAACTTTTTTTGCCCGACACTATTCTGCAGTTCATTGTGGACCAGACAAACTTATATGCCCAGCAGTATATTGCCAACAACCCCCAGTCCTCTTATGCCCGTCCATTTGAGTGGAGAGATTTGAATTTGGAGGAGTTAAAATTGTTTATGGGCCTCACCATAAACATGGGTCTTACAAAAAAAATCAAGGACATGCCTATTGGTCCATAAAACCCATCTACCACATGCCCATGTATTCTTACGTAATGCCCAGGACCCGATATGAGATGATAATGAGATTCTTTCATTTTAATGACAACACCCAGTGCCCTCCCCGCAATCATCCAGATTCCGATAAGCTGTATAAACTTTTCTCACTTATAAATTTTCTTTTCGATCGATTTACAGAACTCTATGTCCCCGAGAAACATATATGTGTGGATGAGTCCCTGGTACCTTTTTCAGGCCGGCTAGGAATAAAACAATATATTCCTAGCAAAAAGGCCAAATATGGAGTAAAATTTTACAAACTATGTGAGAGAGCCACGGGATATCTTTATGCGTTCCGCATATATGAAGGAAGAGATTCCCAGCTCCAGCCCCCTGAGTGCCCGGCCTACATGGGCACAACTGGAAAAATTGTATGGGACCTGGCTTACCCACTTCTAAAAAAAGGATATCATATATACCTTGACAAATTTTATACCAGCCTGCCCCTTTTCAGACACTTGTACCTCAAAAAACCCTGGCCTGCGGAACCTCCAGGAAAAATAGGAAGGGCTTCCCACAATCAATTGTGAACAAAAAGCTGCGAAGGGGGGAAAGAGCAACACTGAGGTGCAACGAAGTGCTGGCCTTGAGGTGGAAGGATAACAGGGACGTGCACATGATGTCCACCATTCATGATGACACTGCAGTTGTAATTCAGCGAAGACGACGAGGTCCCATTGAAAAGCTGACATGTGTCCAGGACTATAATCTCTACATGAGGGGGGGTGGATTTCAATGACCAAATGATTCAGCCCTATTTGCCCATTAGGAGGTCCCGATTCTGGTACAAGAAGGTAGCAATTTATCTCATCCATTTGGCCATTTATAATTCCTACATAGTCTACACCAAATACACAGACAACCCAGCCCCCTTCCTACTATTCTCAGAAGAATTAGTCACGTCCCTCATCTATCAACAAAGAACCCCCCAGAAAACCTTCGCTCTGATGCTGTTAGCAGACTTCATGAACGGCACTTCCCATCCGAAACAGGCCTAAGACAGCAAAAAAGATGTCGCATGTGCAGCAAAGGAGGACTTAGAAAAGATACCAGCTACCATTGTCCCCGGTGTCCCTCCCAACCTGGCCTTTGCATTGGTGAATGCTTCGAATTTTCTCACACATCCCTAAAATATTAGCCCATATTTTTAACCATTTCCCCCACATTTTCATAATCTGTGCTGACCATTTTCCATGCTTCCCCAAATAACCATGCCACTGCCTTCCACGTGAACTGACCTCGGCTTCCTTTTTGACTATGCCTCTGCCTACTGTTTGGACTGCTTTCACGTAAACTGACCCTGGCCTGTTTTGTGACTATGCCTCTGCCTACCGTTTGGACTGCTTCCCCATGAACTGACCCTGGCCTGTTTTGTGATTATGCCTCTGCCTACCGTCTGGACTGCTTCCACGTGAACTGACCCTGGCCTGGTTTGTGACTATGCTTCTGCCTACCGATTGGACTGCTTGCACGTGAACTGACCCTGGCCTGTTTTATGGACTATGCTTTTGCCTACCGCTTGGACTGATCTGTTGTCCTGCTACTGTAGTACACAGGGGTCTCACATATGTGAGGGGCTCCAGAATAGTTTTTCCAGATGGAGAAAATGATTTTTTTGTTTTCTCCGGGTTTAATTTGCGGATTAGGGTCTGGAGTCCGGAGGCTTCATAGAGATTTGGGTGGGTCGAAGCCTCTACCCCTGTGCCCCTGTGCACAGGTCTTACCCGATTGCCGCCTTCAGCCTGCTGCTGACTTACTGCCATCATGCCTTTGCCTGCCACATGAACGGACCACACCACTGCCTGCTACCTGGACTATGCAAATAATTAGCTGTAGCAAGAGGCAGTATGTTTTTTGAAGGGCTGGAGAGCAGTACAATAATGAGTGTCTGCAGGTAACAGTGAACCAGGACCAATAATATGGCTGTACTGGCTGTCTGTGCCTGGACAATTTCTATGGACAAATGCTTTGGCTGTGCTGACAATATCCTTGTGCTGACCATAGACAATATTCCTGTCTGCTGCCTGGATAATTACTTTTGCTGTCGCTAAGCACATCCCTGACTGCTGCCTGGACCAGTGCTCTCTTCTGTGGATACTACTAAAAGCACAGGTAATACTTTTTTTTTTACCCTTTCCGCAATAGAATTTATTTTGGTTTGTAATTCTTGGAATGAACATGCTATGTGTTAGAAATATAAAGGGCCTTCAAAAATGATAGGTTGCCAGGAAATTATATATGTAATGTATGCTCCTAGAACGCCTGATGGTGCTACTTGAATGTTGGGCCTCTGTATGTGGCCAAGCTGTGTAAAAGTCTCACACATGTGGTATCCCCATACTCAGGAGGAGTAGCAGAATGTATTTTGGGGTGTCATTTTTGCTATGTATTTTCTATGTGTTGGAAATATCTTATAAATGGACAACTTTGTGCAAATAAAATGCGTTTTCATATTTTTTCCACATTTTCCAAAAACTTCTGAAATAAAAATAACAATTCAAAAGACTCATGATGCCTCATAGATTATACGTTGGGGTGTTAGCTTTTCAAAATGGGGTCATTTTGTGAGCAATTCCATTGTCCTGATGCTCCAGGGCCTTCAAAAATGTAATAGGTGGTTGAGAAATGAGATGTGCAATTTATGCTCGTAGATTGCCTGATGGTGCTACTTCAATGTTGGGCCTTTGTATGTGGCCAGGCTGTGTAAAAGTCCCACACATGTGGTATCCCCATACTCAGGAGGAGTAGCAGAATGTATTTTGGGGTGTAATTTTTGCTATGTATTTGCTATGTGTTGGAAATATCTTATAAGTTGACAACTTTGTGTAAATAAAATGTGTTTTCATATTTTTTCCACATTTTCCAAAAACTTCTGGAAAAAAAATAACCGTTCAAAAGACTCATTATGCCTCATAGATTATACGTTGGGGTGTTAGCTTTCCAAAATGGGGTCATTTTGTGGGCAATTCCATTGTCCTGGTGCTCCAGGGCCTTCAAAAGTGTAATAGGTGGTTGAGAAATGAGATGTGCAA
Organism: Rana muscosa; assembly: GCA_029206835.1. Classification (NCBI taxonomy): domain Eukaryota; kingdom Metazoa; phylum Chordata; class Amphibia; order Anura; family Ranidae; genus Rana; species Rana muscosa. Next base: position 605,470,815 of record CM055122.1, on the reverse strand, counting down.
TTTATGCTCGTAGATCGCGTGATGGTGCTACTTCAATGATGGGCCTTTGTATGTGGCCAGGATGTGTAAAAGTTCCACACATGTGGTATCCCCATACTCAGGAGGAGTAGCAGAATGTATTTTGGGTGCAATTTGTTGTATGCATATGCTCTGTGAGAGAAATAACCAGTTAATATGAAAATTTTGTAAAAAAAAACTTTAAAAAAAAACTATTCTTCATTTTGCAAAGAATTGTGGGAAAAAAATACAACTTAAAAACACTCACCATGCTACTTACTTAATACCTTGGAATGTCTACTTTCTAAAAAGGGGTCATTTGGGGGGTATTTGTACTTTTATGACTTGTTAATATCTCAAGAAATTAGATAGGCCGTCAGTACTTCAGGTGTGATCAGATTGATAAATTTTCAGGGATTGGCACCATAGTTAGTAGACTCTATAACTTTCACAAAGACCAAAAAATATACACTAATTTGGGTTATTTTTACCAAAGATATGTAACAGTATAAATTTTGGCCAAAATTTATGAAGAAAAATTACAAATTTGCTAGCTTTTATGACAGAAACAAAGAAAAAGGCAAATTTTCACAAAATTTACGGTCTTTTTTTATTTATAGCACAAAAAAAAAAAACACTAGTGATTAAATACCACCAAAAGAAAGCTCTATTTGTGTGAAAAAAAGACCGCAAATTTTATTTAGGTACAGTGTTGCATGACTGAGTAATTGTCATTCAAATTGTGAGAGCACCGAAAGCTGAAAATTGGTCTGGGTAAGAAGGGGGTTTAAGTGCACAGTATTGAAGTGGTTAAATAAGCAAGGGTCTCATTTATTTAAAATAAGAAGTAGAAATGCTTAAAACACTAAAAAGAATATTACAGAGCATATAAAACAAAAGAACATAAATTATATTTTATGTAAGGTCATCCTCTGTATTCAGCAGCTTTCAGCTGGGCTCAATGGGCAAGTCCCTATAGCTGGCCAGTACTTTTAAAGCTCACTCAGACACCATCCACATAACCACCCACTGCCACTGCCAGCCTATCTAGCATTCTGACAAATGAAAATTGATCAGAGGCCGTCCTCTTCTTCTCTTGCGGTCCTCCAGGAAGCATGCTGTAATCTCCACTAGGGGCAGAAAATAGTCAACGAATCACTGATTCTGACCCGGGTCATCTTTCAGTAACAGCTGGCTTTTGATGTTCTGTAACTCAGGAAATAAGTAACAGCAGCTAATCTTTGATGCTTTGTTTGCAGTCATGGTAATCAGGCACTTCAATCTTCATTACACCAGGTGATTTGAAGCCAAGCTCAACTCCCCCGCCGGGGGTATGCGTGATTCCTTTCTTCCAGATGAAGTTTCTGATATGCAGTTTTCAGTTGCATAGCCCTACTGGGTAAACCTGCTGTACTGGCATTCCAAGATGACAAATTCCAACTTTGGCCAAAGGGCTGCATCAACCAGGCAGTAAAACTCCAGAAATATGATATTAAACCATGTTGCCTTCCAACATCCATAAACTTAATACACACTTCTTGAAACTGTGGCTTTTTTCAGAACTACAGTAAAACCTTGGATCCAAAACACTTGTATATCAAACCAAATTTCCCCATAACAAATAATGGAAACTCAAATGATTTGTTCCACAACCATTTATTCATAAGTCCTTCAGTTTATAGTCCATATAAAAAGATTATAGCAATGTGATAGGTTGTGTAACCATAAAATGTCCATCCACAAATGGCAGCCTCCACAAGGGAATTAGAAGCAAAATCCAGCAGGAGCTACAAAGTATAAAAGAGAAAAGAGGTGCCTCTAAGAGCCCATTCACACAGGGGCAACTTTGGATCCGACTTCAAGTCGCTCCAGGTCGCCCCTAGTTGCCTCAAGTCGCGCTGCATGAGAAAATCAATGTTAGTGAATGGAGCCGTCTTAATGCACACTACTGCAGTCACTCCGACTTCAAAAAAGGTTCCTGTACTACTTCAATCCGACTTCTAGGCAACTGCTAGGCGACCTGTACCCATTGATTTCAATGGAAGTCACTCAGAAGTCGGATCCCCTGTCTTAATAGAAGCAACTTTCCAGGAAGAAAACATACATTTCTCAGGCAAACCTCTCCCTCCCCCTCCCTCCCACAGAGCTGATTCTTGTTTGATTGGCCACTGGAATGTCTCCTGTCCTGGAGGCAACTTGAAGTTGCCTTGTAAGTAGCTCCAGGTCGCGCTGTGATTCATACTCAAGTCGTGTCCAAGTTGCCTCCCAAAGGCGCGCTGGAAGTCGTATTGCCCCTGTGTGAATGGAGTCTAATTGTAGCAATATGTTGCTAAATGTTGTACCTTCATTAAATGTAACCATATGGCTACACTTAGAGGCGCCTCTCTTCTCTTTTACACTCTGTTGTGACATGACGCTACTTTTATATCAAGACATCGCTTGTATATCAAGTCAAAATTTATACAAAATAAATTTTTCTTGTCTTGAAAAACGCTCTCAAACCAAGTTACTCTCAAACCAAGGTCTTACTGTACAAGCCTCAAATATCTTAACACGTTTTAGCTGAGAAGGTGCTTTTCAGCCTCAGGAATCCTATGTTAGGCATTCAAGTGTAGTGCTAGGACACAAAAAGACAATTTCCCGTGGGACTTTAAAGCAGCAAAGTGGGATCAATGGTAGATAAAATGTAAATTTTATTGGAAAGATTGCAATGACGCATATAGCTAAGTGTAGTGCTCACCTGTGAGATGACCCAGGTCCCCCTTGCTAGCACAGAGGCCATCAGACCCAGACACAGTTCCAAGAACACCAAGAAATGTAGGCTCAATCTTGGGGATGTCTTTTTTTTATTTATTGAAGAAAATTTGAACAGGAGAGGGGTAGGGATACAGGCGCAGGATAGTTCAAAACATCAGGAAAAATTTGTGGGAGGACAAACTTTAGAAAAAACCCTCTTGTAACAGCCTTTGGTGGGAGTAGGAAGGATTATATAATCAATATAAAAATGGTGGCAAAGATGACCAAGAGCTCTGAAGGAAATAAATCTAATCACCAATAATGGTGACACAAAGGAGATCTGTGACTATCAACAATATCATTTCAAAGCATGATCCCATGCATTTGACACTAATTTTTCTGAAACGGAAACATCAAAAACCTTCCTAATGGGGCCGCCTTGCCACCTTTGACACCATAGCAGCCTTGTGGACTGCTACTGCTATATTTATGAGACTGAATGCCACACAAATCATGTGCTTTGCTGTTTTAAAAGACACTTAATCATGCAAACCCATCCACACAATAATCCAATCGCATATTGCTCTTTATTTCGTAACTTTTAAAACTGAAAAATCTGATGAAGAATTTCAACTTGTGTGATATACAGGGCTGGCTTTTATACATTTAAGCGGATTTGCAAAACATGGCTTTAGGTGTATTTTTAACGCTGCTTATCTCCTGCCAGAAGAAAAATACATTCAGAAAGGCTAGTCAATTGCCCAGTGTGCATGAGGCCTTATGTCAAACAGATTCTCAGCCTTATTGGAAATTGTTGGCCAATCCATTCTAATCCTATACTAATGTAAAGATATCAACAGCTATAAATAGCGTCTAATGCTTGGAGATATATGTACGTACAAGAACCAAGGACTTGTGTTTGCATGCTCTGGCCATGTACATCTGGAGCTGCATAATGTAAAAAAGTTGTATAATAAATGTTGTCTACATTGTTTATATAAAAGATTTGTAATAATCTGCATAACAACAATCCTATTTGTATAATGTAGACAACAATCAGAGATTTAATACACTGAATAGATAATAAGGACAAGTGTAAGAGGTCAGATATTTATAAGTTATGTAGAACCCAGAGGAACTGATTACAAACTAATAAAGAATTCATCTTTATCCATCTGGTTTTTCAAGGTCTAAGCAGATGTTTTATTTCACTCTAAAGAATAATTCCTTTTCATCAGTATTTCTACGTAGCAATATACTGATGCTGAAATCTTCAAAACTTTTTTGCTGATCCCCTGCCAAAGGATCCTGTGGGACTACAACAGCAATAAGCCAATCTAAGCCTCCACCTCTTCTGACACCATTTTCATCTTCTACATTAGGATACACTGACTAAGCAGGCAACAGACCATTGTGGTATTTCCCTTCTTGCAGTGAAAAAGAATTAGGAGTCCCCAAACTTTTTAAACAAAGGCCCAGTTCACCATTTGTTTTTAGGCCTGACTGCGGTCAGTAGTAAAAATGCACTTGGTTTGATGGCTTTGTGCATTGGTAGTTATTAGGGGTAATAAATGCCTCTACATCAGTGATTAATGGGAGTAAAAAAATACCCTTGTATCAGTGTTGAGTGGAAAATAAAACATGCCTCTTCATTATGTAATAGTGGGAATAAAAATGCCCTGACATAAGTAGGAATTATAAATATTAACCTTTAATGTTTCTTATAAGCTATCTCGTGCTGCAACCTTCACTTAACCCTAACATTCATATTGTGTTCATACTACATACAATAAAAAGGTTTATGCTGAAATCCTAGTAGACAATATACAGCAGGAGATTTATAGTCACAATGTACACTTTCATTTTATGACATCAGCATTGTAATAACAATACAAACAATAGTTATTTTTGACAATCCAATATAATCTTACTAGAAAAAAACACCTTTAGTGACGTAAGTTGTGCCTGTCTGCTGGTCATCTCTTTCCACAACTTTCTGACTTCCCTGCATGATTTGTAGCTTCTCCCCTGCTGTTGTAATTTCTAAGGACTACATACCCCATGGTACCCTGCTACAAGCAGTGATTCCTGTGCTGACTCCGCCTCCTGAAACTCCTCCTCTCAGCACCTCGCAGTTTAGAAGACAGACTCTGTGATATGTGTAACACAGCAGTGACTACTCACAGGGCATAGTCAATATGTGTCACATAATTTAAAGCGGATCTTCACTGCATCAGAGCACCACAAAACAAAAACACTATTTAACCAGGCACTTTCGCCCCTTCCTGCCCCAGCCAATTTTTAGCTTTCAGCGCTGTCGCACTTTGAATGACAATTGCGCCGTCATGCTACACTGTACCCAAACACTTTTTTTTTTAAATTTTGTTCCTACAAATAGAGCTTTCTTTTGGTGGTATTTGATCACTGCTGGGGTTTTTATTTTTTGCGGAAAAAAATAAAAAAAGACTGGAAATTTTGAAAAAAAAAGTCTATCTTGGTTTCTGTCATAAAATTTTGTAAATAAGTACATTTTCTCCTTCACTGATGGGCACTGATGAGGCTGCTCTGATGGGTACTGATAAGGCGGCACCGATGGCCACTGATGAGGTGGCACTGATAGGGGGCACTGGTATTCAGCTCTGATGGGCATTGATAGGCAGCACTGATGGACACTCATAGGCGGCACTGAAAGGCTGCACTGATGGGTGGCACAGATGGGCAGTGATGGGCACTGGTAGGTGGCACTGATGGGTGGCACTAATGGGTGGCACTGCTGGGCATCACTGATGAGGAGACATCTGGCAGGCATTCATACTGGGCACTGACTGGCACCATTTGTGGGCACTAATTGGCATCTTTTAGGGCACTGTGTGGCATCCCGGTGGCCATGGGGGGCATACCTGCTCATCAATGTGTGGTGGGTGCCCTGGTGGTCCTGGCAGCATCCCTGGTTGTCCAGTGTGGGCATCCGCTGGGGGGGCTGCACTGATAAAGAATCAGCACAGACCCCCCTGTGAGGAGAGCCGCCGATCAGCTCTCCTCTACTCGCATCTGTCAGAAGCGAGTGAGGAAAAGCCGATAAACGGCTCTTCCTGTTTACACTGTGATCAGCCATGAGGCTTTTACCGAGATTATACTGCTGGTCGTCATATGACACCCAGTCAGGATAACGGAACCTATAGCAAAATGACGGCCGGTGGGAAATGGTTAAATTATTGTTAATATTCACAGCAAACTCCCCCATCCATCCATGTCTCTATGCTTTATTTTACTGAGAAATCACTTTGAAAAACACCCCCCTAGCAATTCTGTCTGTGGCCATCTTGAGTAAGAGCAAATGATTCACGTAGTATTTACTTCCTGGAATCCATCTGCCTTTAGCTCAGGCATGCATGCAGGAGAGTGTGCTTAACTGAGAAAACCCCTCCTCCTCTCCTCCCCCCCTGAAGACTCCTTGGGTGTATGACATCATTTGCCTAAGCAATAAACCAGAAAGTAACTGTAAAAAAGAAATGTAAAAAAAAAAAGCAGCATGAGGAAAAAAAATAACCAATGTTGATTGTGAGAGTTAAGAACTTTAAGGCTTCTTGTACACGGACGTTGTTCAACCTCTCCTGAACGATTTAACTTGACAGCTAGAAACCAGTGTCTAAAAACGGCCGTTTAGCCGCATTTACATGACGCGATTAGCTGCGTTTGGCGTCTGAAACGTCGGAAACTTTGGCGTCTGAACTAATTTTTTTGCCTTCAAAAAAAGGCCTATAAACAACAGTAAACTAACCTGTGTACATGTACACATAGGATAACATTGAATGAGTTCAGGGGCAGTTGAAAAAAGTGTCCAACTGCCTCTGAACGTTTGTTTAGCAGCAGCAGCAGCGTACATGGGGCCTAAGGAAGTTAATGTGTTGGGATCTTTACAAAGGAAGTTTACAAACGTCAAGATCGTTCAGATAAAAAGGAGTAGGAAATATTTGAAATACAATGTGGAAATTAATACATGATTTTACATTTTGACCACAGATACACTTTAAAGCGGAGCTCCCCTGAAAAAAAAATATTAAAAGCAAATACTGCAGCTGCTGACTTTTAATATATGGACACTTACCTGTCCTGGAGTCCAGCGACATGAGCAGCAGAAGACGAGCAATCGCTCATCACTCTGCTGCCCCCACCGCCATCCTCGGTGAGGGAACCAAGAAGTGAAGCCTTGCGGCTTCACTGCCCGGTTCCCTACGGCGTGAGTCGCGCTGCGCCGTTCTCACTGGTCCCTGTTGTGTTCTGGGAGCCGAGTGTTTCCCAGAACACAACGGGTATTCTGCGGGAAGTGATGTACTACCCGCAGAGAGGACTCCCGGAAGTGGGTGAAAATACCTGTCTTAGACAGGTATCTGCACCCCCCTCCCCCCTGAAAGGTGCCAAATGTGACACCGGAGGGGGGGAGGGTTCCGATGAGCGGAAGTTCCACTTTAGGGTGGAGCTCTGCTTTAAGCTAGCCAGCTTTGAGAAACGAATGACTTGGCTAGACAGAAAAATTATTTTCATCTTCTGTTACAGATTATCTTAAACTTGCTCATCCTTGACAACATCCTTAAAACTGCACAATGAGTGCTACATTGAAGAGGAAAGATTATACATGAACATTCTTCAGCAAAATGTACATGTACATAGCTACATGCTTCATGCTTATTCCTGATGGACACCTGCCCTGATTGTTTAGCAATATTTGCAAAATTTTATAATAATATGTAATAAAGACAGAATTTTGTTGCTTTTTTTTCAGAATTACAAGCCTCAAATATCTATCAGGCCTCATGCCCACGGACGTTTTTACAGCCGCGTTTTTGAGCGTTTTTTACAGCCTAAAAACGCCTGTCCATGTTAGTCTATAGCTTCATGCCCACCTAGACGTTTTTGAGCTGCAAATAGCATAGACGTTTTTAAGCTGTAAAAAAAACCCAGGACCAGTGCGTTCCTCAGCGTCGGAGTTAGGCAGAAAAAAACGCGAAGCGTCAAAAAACGCGCAAAAACGCGCACTAACGCGCGGTCGCGTTTTTTAGCTCCGAGGTTTTTTTTTTTCTTTTTTTCTCAAATTTTTTTTTTTTAATTTACAATAACATGGACAGGCGTTTTTAAGCTGTAAAAAACGCCGCTGTAAAAACGTCAGTGGGCATGAAGCCTAAAAGAGCAGTGAAGAGTAATATTCTGAGTCAACTGTTTTATTGGTGCTTATTGCTGTCTGCAACATCTCTAACCCCGTTTTGTCCTTGAATACTTTCACTGGGACAGGAAGTTATAGAGAACCTACATTGTTTACACAAAGCTCAATAAAAGGTTGATGAACGGTAAATCCTCTCCCTATAAATCTGTGTGTATTGCTTTTGTGTACTTATTGGCAGTGTCGGCTGGTGCTCCATTGGTCGGGGGGCGGCAGACGGACCTGACCACGGACCATCCCCCGTTGCTCCAGCTCGCACCACCCCCCCCTCCCCATTGCCAACGCACCCGGTGCTGCCCCCAGACTGACAGATGGGGTGGCGGCAGCTGCTTCCCCCCTCAGTCTCCTCCGTGTCCCGGCTCCATCGATAGGGCTTCCCATGCATCTTCTCGGCATCACGGCTGCCGTATGTCTCCTCCTTATAGGCCAATAGGATGGCTTCTCCTTTCGGCCAATTGGAAAACGGGTCTCAAAACCTGCTTCCTGATTGGCCGGGAAAAGAATCACTGTCACAATAGCGAATATTAATTTGATATTGTCACACAACTGGCCGTGCTCTGCGCCCCGAGCCCATACTTTTTTGAAGCCTATTAGAGACTCTGGCTCTAATCGCGTGCTTCAAAAAGAAAAAAAACTCCATTAGAATCTATGGGTCCAGCGCCCTGCATGTAGATTAGGAGGCCGAATGGATAGGATGGCAGCGCCCCTGTGCCCCTAATGGACAAGCTGCCACTGGTTACTGGAGAAATGTTCCCCCACTTAATATCCCAGTGACAGTGTTGTTGGAATGCCACTTTAAACTTTAGTTACATTTTTTTTTTTTTGGGGGGCAAAAGAAATAATGCAGCAATATATTTGTAACCCAGAAAGCAACTAAAAACAGGGAGTATATGTTTAGCCTAAAAACAACAGAAACAGAGTAATATGCAACTAACACTCCTCTATAAACACAACCAATACAGTATGGCAGGTGCCCTCCAGAGCTAGGTAGGCAAAACAGCTAGGGTGACCATGTGTCCCAGATTGCCCGGGACAGTCCCACATTTTGCAGGTCTGTCCCGGGCACATTCATTCCAGGACAATACAGTGTCCCGGAATAAAACTGACACAGCCACCCCCCGGGCCAATCTGATGCCCCCAAAAAAGACCGCCACATCACCGCTTTACTCACTGACAGCAGTTGTCCTGGCCGGGAATGCCTGGAGGAGCACAATCCCGCCCCCTGCTTGTGATTGGAGAAATCATAAATCCCGCCTCTTGTGTCCAATCACTGTGCTGTGATTCGTTATAGCACAAGCTGATTTTTGGGAAGGGAGGGTGTCCCTGAATGGTAGTTTGGAAATGTGGTCACCCTAAAAACAGCATCACTGCACTAGTGGGTTTTATGTGTTCCCTTTCAGGAATTCTTATTACCAGTATTGCTTTGCTGTGTTAAAGCTCATTGGCAAAATTCTAGACTGTACTCAGCTTCTACATTGTCCACATGTTTTACTATAACTGAAAAGCACAACGCAAACCTGGGCAAACTGACTTATCATGGTGCAATATGCTTGCATGAATACCCCTGTAGAGGTTCTCTAACTTTATTATGTCTGGGATTCAAATTTTAGTATGCCACTTTTTATGACCTCAATGTTAAGTTTTCAACCTGGGATTCAGAAAAGAGAAAGCAATAGTCAGAATGAAAACATGACCACAGAAATGAATTGTTTAACCACTGTATGGGTTCCACCATCAAGTTATATACCTCTGATTTAAAGAATCTTTATATGTAAGCCATACTAAACATATGATGGCAAAGCTTGCAGATTGGATAAGGATGACCTTTACATGAAAACTCCTTTTTTTATTTATTTACACCTGGTTATCTAGCCAGTAAGTTCTGTTGTTTTTCAATAGAAAAAGCAGTCCTTTAGATGTAAGTCAGAGGGTTGAAATAAACCAGTGGTCTCCAAACTGCGACCTGTGGGCCAAATGCGGTCCTTTGCTTGCCTTTATCCAGCCCTTGAGGGACTATTCCTCCCATTGCTGTGAGGCCCCATTCCTCCCACTGACACCAACAGTGGGGCATAAATCCTGCCACTGATGGGGCACTATTCCTTCCCCTAATACCAATGATGGCACACTGTTCCTTCCACTGATACCAGAGATGGGGCACTATTCCTTCCACTAATACCAATGATGGGGCACTATTCCTCCAATAATACCAATAATAGGGTACTATTCCTTCTCCTATTGACCACAGGCACTATACAAAATTGTTTTACTCCCACTGACCACCAAGCTTTGTTTACTTGCACTGATGCCAGAACATTTAACTCCCACTGGTCACAATCCGGCCCCCATAAAGTCTGAAGTCTAAATTGGCCCTTTGTTAAGAAAGTTTGGAGACCCCTGAAATAAACCAGTTAACACTGACAGGCAATACTTACAATGGTCAGCTTGTATTTGTTAATGTAAAACCTTTATCCCAAAAAGAACAAAACTGTTTGCTGTAACTGCCTTTAAAGTGTCAGTTGGAGTTTGGCTTCAATTTGTTTAGTGTATCCAAATCTGCTAGTGCATCTATGGCTAACTTTCCCCCAGATTAACAATGCTGCTGTCCAGAAGTGTCTCTGTTGCTTCTTCATCCAGAGCAGGGGTCTCCAAACCTACTAAACAAGGGGCCAATTTCCTGTCTTTCAGATTTTAGGGGGGCCGGACTGTGGTCAGTGGGAGTAGAAAATGCCATGGAATAAGTGGGAGCAAACAATGACCCATCATTGATGTTAGTGGGAGGAATTGTGCCCCTTTGTTGGTGTCATTGAGAGAATAGTGCCCCATAATTGGTGTGCTTGGGAGGAATAGTGTCCTTTCATTGGTGTCATTGGGAGGAATTATGTCATTACATTGCTGTCATTGAGAGAAAGAGAGCCCCATCATTTGGGAGGAATAGTGTCCCATCATTGGTGTCATTGGGAGGAATAGTGTCCCATCATTGGTGTCATTGGGATGAATAGTGCCCCATCGTTGGAGTAAGTGGAAGGAATTGTGCCCCATTGTTGGTGACAATGGGATTGATTGTGCCCAATGGGCATTGGAGGGAATTATGCTCCATCATTGGTGTCAGTGGGTTGAATAGTCCCCAAGGGCCAGATAAAAAAAGCAAGGGGCTGCATCTGGCCCCTGGGCCGCAGTTCGGAGACCACTGATCCAGAGTGTAGGCACCCTAATATAGGAGGCGTGTTACTGGACAGGTTACCAGGTTAAAACAAAGGGGGAAAAAGTAAAAAATAAATAAAAAATCCAGCCACCACATCTAGTCATCGGTGGTTTTGGGATTAATATCACTTTAAGCTTCTATCTTTTTTACATAATGATTCCAACATACGTACAGTAGTTTTAAATCTAAGACTAAATCAAGTGCTTTTTTTTTTGCTTTACTACATCAAAATGTTTAGTGTGAGAGTCAGAAACAAATGCAGATAGAGAATTTGCCAAAATACTGTATGTTAACTGTATGTTATTAATTAGCAATAAACTTGCAGATTTTATGTATGCATAGCAATGCAAACCACTATTTTTAAAGCATGATAATTTATAAATTTACTGAGGGTAAACATAAGCATGATTAAGGTTTGTCCAGCCCATCTGTGAGTGATTTGCAGAGGGCTGAATTTTTGTACTACCAATATTTAACCTATTTGGCAGTGAGCTTTCAGTTGTGTAGCTAGTTGTTGCATACTTACAGTATCTCACAAAAGTAAGTAAACCTCTCACATTCTTGTAAATATTTTATTATATCTTTTCATGTGACAGCACTGAAGACATGAGACTTTGCTACAATGTAAAGTAGTGGGTGTACAGCTTGAATAACAGTGTAAATTTGCTGTCCCCTCAAAATAAAATAACTCACACAGCCGCTGGCAACAAAAGTGAGTACACTAGTGAAAATGTCCAAATTGGGCTCAAAGTTTTAATGTTTTGTGTGGCCACCATTATTTTCCAGCACTGCCTTAACCCCTATGGGCATGGAGTTCACCAGAGCTTCACAGGTTGCCACTGGAGTCCCCTTCCACTCCTCCATGATGACATCACAGATGTGGTGGATGTTAGAGACCTTGCGCTCCTCCACCTTCCATTATAGGATGCCCCACAGATGCTCAACAGGGTTTAGGTCTGGAGACATGCTTGGCCAGTCCATCACCTTTCCCCTTTAGCTTCTTTAGCAAGGCAGTGGTCGTCTTGGAGGTGTGTTTGGGGTCGTTATCATGTTGGAATACTGCCCTGCGGCCCAGTCTCCGAAGGAAGGGGATAATGCCATGCTTCAGTATTAGACATGTGCGATTAGTTTCGTATGAATTGAAAATTCGTACAAATTTTTTGAAATTCGTACATTTGTACGAATCCGAATTACGAATTTTTTCGAATACGAATTCTGTACATAATACGAAATTTCGAAAAATTTGTACGAAATTTCGTATCCAAATTATCCGAATCCAAACTACCAAATAAGACATGAAAATTCGACAAAGCGATAGGTAAATATTTTTTGGTCGAATGTGACTAACCTTAACTCTATTAGTCCAAGATTATTCTACATAGAGAGAAAAGATTCGACATTATAGGGAGAAAAGATTCGACATAGAGAGAAAAGATTTGACATTATACAGAGAAAAGATTTGACATTATAGAGAGAAAAGATTGCTGCTGGAATTGGGTGGGGGAAGTACATTTGCGGTCGAATCATTCGTTCGTTCCGATTCTACATTATAGAAAGAAAAGATTCGACATTATAGAGAGAAAAGATTCGACATAGAGAGAAAAGATTCGACATTATAGAGAGAAAAGATTTGACATTATAGAGAGAAAAGATTCGACATTATAGAGAGAAAAGATTCGACATAGGAGAGAAAAGATTCGACATTATAGAGAGAAAAGATTTGACATTATAGAGAGAAAAGATTCGACATTATAGAGAGAAAAGATTCGACATTATAGAGAGAAAAGATTGCTGCTGGAATTGGGTGGGGGAAGTACATTTGTGGTCGAATCATTCGTTCGTTCCGATTCTACATTATAGAGAGAAAAGATTTGACATTATAGCGATAGAAGATTCGACATAGAGAGAAAAGATTCGACATTATAGAGAGAAAAGATTCGACATTATAGAGAGAAAAGATTCGACATTATAGAGAGAAAAGATTCGACATTATAGAGAGAAAAGATTGCTGCTGAAATTGGGTGGGGGAAGTACATTTCCGGTCGAATCATTCGTTCGTTCCGGTCGAATCGTTCGTTATACGTGTCGTACGGAATTCGTATTTCGTACAAATTCAAATTGAATTCCGTCCACGAATTACGAATTCCGATTTTTTTTTAATACGGTACGGAACGGAACGGAACGGAACTAAACAAATTTTTCGACGGCTCCCATGTCTATTCAGTATGTCACAGTGCATGTTGGCTTTCATGGTTCCCTCAATGATCTGTAGCTCCCAATTGCTGCAGCACTCATGCAGCCCCAGACCATGACACTCCCACCACCATGCTTGACTGTAGGCAAGACACACTTGTCTTTGTACTCCTCACCTGGTTGCCGCCACACATGCTTGACACCATCAGAACCAAATACGTTTATCTTGGTCTCATCGGACTACAGGGCATGGTTCCAGTAATCCATGTCCTTAGTCTGCTTGTCTTCAGCAAACTGTTTGCAGGCTTTCTTGTGCATCATCTTTAGAAGAGGCTTCCCTCTGGGACGACAGCCATGTAGAACAATTTGATGCAGTGTGTGGCGTATGGTCTGAGCACTGACAGGCTGACCCCCCACCCGTTCAACCTCTGCAGCAATGCTGACAGCACTCATATGTCTATTTCCCAAAGAAAACCTCCGGATATAATGCTGCACATGTGCACTCAACTTCTTTGATTGTCCATGGCGAGGCCTGTTCTGAGTGGAACCTGTCCTGTTTAACCGCTGTATGGTCTTGGCCACCGTGCTGCAGCTCAGTTTCAGGGTCTTGGCAATCTTCTTATAGCCTAGGACATCTTTATGTAGAACAACAATTCTTTTTTTCAGATCCTCAGAGAGTTCTTTGCCATGAGGTGCCATCTTGAACTTCCAGTGACCAGTATGAGAGAGTGAGAGTGATAACACCAAATTTAACACACCTCCTCCCCATTCACACCTGAAACTTTGTAACACTAACGAGTCACACAAGGGAAAATGGCTAATTGGACCCAATTTGGACATTTTCACTTAGGGGTGTACTCACTTTTGTTGCCAGCGGTTTAGACATTAATGGCTGTGTGTTGAGTAAATTTGAGGGGACAGCAAATTTACACTGTTATATAAGCCGTACACTCACTACTTTACATTGTAGCAAAGTGTAATTTCTTCAGTGTTGTCAGGTGAAAAGATATAATAAAATATTTACAAAAATGTGAGGGGTGTACTCACTTTTGTGAGATACTGCATATGTGAATGCAGTCATATGTCAGTGCTCTTCAGTGACCGCTACTGGATGATAATATGTTTCCTTGGATCACAATGATAGACCAATATGACAATATGCTATCTTCTGACAATCTCATTCAACGTCTGGGGTGGTGGGGGGAATTTGGAATAGCAGATTGGTTGCAGGCAGTTTTCAGCTGTAAGTCCCACATGATTGAAAACTGCAATATTTATATCATAAAACATTTATTATCAGTGACCTTGTTAATACAGAATGCAAACTCCTAATTGCAGTAATGCATGTTTCATTTTTATGACGCTCATAGAAACACATTCTTTATTCCCAAGTCACATTCTTCTGCCACACAGTGGACAAGCCAAACATTATTTGTAAAAGGAGAGCATCTTAAAGTAGCAGTCCTTTTCTGATGTGATTCTGCCACCAAGTGGTGTTTCTTAGAAAAACTACCTAAAATTATATTTTCACAAAACTAATGCACAGATAGAAATGTGTATATTTAATCACACTCAGTTTAGAGACAAGATACAGTATGTAAAGTTTATTTTGTAGATTACATTTAAGTCGTAATTTGCAGCTAAACTGTAACTATGCGGACATTTTTTTTTTAATCTGTATGAACAATTTATTTTACATTAAAGAGCATCAACAAATAACCTTAGCCAAAGGTAAGATGTGCTTAAAAGTAAGAGTAAAACATTCATAAACTTTGCTCACAGGTATTTTTATATGGTCAATAGCATATGCTTGCTGAGAAGTCATATAAGGTTTCATATATAACAAAAATGGCTCAAAATGGGCATGATAGCCAAGCCAATGGTTTACAAAGTGATATTATCTGCCATATTTTTGGAGAAGGTAATGTTGTTGTCTCCTTTTACACAGGGCGTGCAAACACTTATACAACTTGCATTTTGTAACTTAATGTCACTATGATTTTGAAGGGGCAGACATAAATATATTTTGTAATCCCTTTAAATATGAACAAATCTTACAGGTGCCTATATGATCTAACCAGGACCAGAACAAGGGGGTGGCAGAAGGCACACGTGGCCCGGGCGCTGGCTATATGCGCAAGGGGGGCACGTGCTGGGAGCTCCCTTCTCCCTGCCTCTCACTGACAGGACTGACTGCAGTGTAACTTCTGTCAGCAGGGCTTTTTACCGTCCAGAGCATGGCGCTACTCTGTACCTTTCACCTCCAGCACTAGCCCTGTGCTCCCTGCTGTTCGCTGTCACTTGGTGTAAAACAGTTTCCTGTACTCAAATGAGGGATGGGAGGAGGAGGAGCTCTGTTCTGGGGGGCTATGGGGTGGGGGTGCTCTATATTGGGAAGTGGAAAGACAGGGTAGCTCTGTTCTGGGGGGGCTAGGAGGTGAGGGGCTCTATACTTTGGGGTGGGAGGGGGGAGCTCTGTACTGGGGTGCTAGGAGATGGAAGCAGCTTTGTACTGGGGGGCTGGAATTGGGGGGAGCTCTGTACTGGGGGTGTGGGATGAGGGGATCTCTGTTCTGGGGACTATAGGGTGAGGGAGCTTTGTACTGGGGGGTTAGTGGTTGGAGGAGCTCTGTACTGGGGGGGGGGGGTGTTTAGAGAAAGGAGCTCTGTACTACGGCGGTCCAAGGGGTGGGGAAGCTCTGTATTGAGGGGTGTTATGGAGTGAGGGGAGCTCTGTACTTGGGGGCTAGAGAGTGGGGTGGGCTCTGTGCTGGGGTGGGGGTTAGGGGGGTTTGGGGGGAACAGTTTTTCTTTTCTGATATTATCAACGTAAGAACAGTTTTTCTTTTTTCCTTTCAAGGACACCACTGATCTAGGGACAAGTCTTTCCTTCCGGTGACACCACTGACTCAGGCATTTTTATTTTCTGGGATACCAATGACACAGGAGCATTTTTTTTTCAGTGACACCACTGACTCAGGGGCATTTTTTCATTCCAGTCACATCATCAACTTAGGGACATTTTTTCATTTCAGTGACACCGCTAACACAGGGAATTTTTTTTCCTTTTAAGTGAGACAACCAACCCAGGGACTTTTTTCCTTTTCCACCTATCTATTCACCTATTTTAAACTTTTTACTGGTACTAATAAACTGCTTAGCACAAACACAACAAACATATTGCAACTTGCCACTATTGGCAACGCCGTCTTCTCCGCCCAATGAGGGGAGGGGGTGCAGTTTCCCATCTTCACCCTGAGCACTGGTTGACCTTGTCTCGGCACTGGATCTGGCCATAAATGCTGACAGTTCAGAACTAATGCTTTGGCTGCTTTTCTATAGAGACATCTGTTTTCCTCCCTTGCATCCCATTTTATATAAAGGGGGACGAGTTATCAATAGGCATCATTATGAAAATAAACTTCCTGGGCTTTTAAGTTTAAAAAAACTTTAATGTATTTCAGTTTTTTTGCTCCAATAACTGACTATAAATTGTCATTTTTATTGACCTGTTCCTAAATGCAAATTCCAAACTCACGTCAACTAACAGAAAAAAAGAAGAACTTCTACTATTAAGGACTTCTTATAATGCAAAACAAAATCACCCATCCCTTTCTTGTGTCATGGGTTTGTATGGTCTCTGTTTTTTATATATAAAAACAAACTGTATTCGTTTTTTTTTTGTTTTTTTTTAATAAATTACTTTAAGTGATAAATCACGTAGGACCTTCTATGCACAGCAGGTAATTCCTTTTCATTGTATTACAAATATTAGCCTTTTCAAACAATTAATGTCGTATATTTACAAACTTAACACGTAATACATGATTTTGCCTTTCGCTCATGATGAAATAAGCAGTACACTCTTGAGTGAGTCAACATTAAAAGTCCATCCCATGGTCATTATGCTATTTATGATTCTAAATTTGTAGGCTCAGTTGTAGGGTCAGCAGCTCCACAGCCAGTGGTTTTACATAATCCCGGTGGTCCTCTCAGTCCTGTATAACCTCTATGTCCAAGCTGTCCTCTGTGTCCACGAGGACCCATCAGACCAGGATCTCCATCAAATGCTAGGCCTGGTATACCCCTTTCACCTGAAATACATTTGTGAAACATAATAAAGACCTGAAAATTTTGCTTTTTTAATCTCGGCATTATATATTTTTTTTATTTAAAGTGATTGTAAAGGAACATTTTTTATTTAAAAAAAATAACAAACATGTCATACTTACCTGCTCTGTGCAGTGGTTTTGCGCAGAGCAGCCCCGATTCTCCTATTCTTTGGTCCCCCGCTGGTGCTCTGGGCCCCTCCCCCTTGCCAAGTGCCCCCATAGTAAGCTACTTGCTACAGAGGCACTTGTGCATGCTCTCCAGAGCCAGTTCCCAGCACTCCCGCCTCCCTGGTTGTGATTGACAGTAGCGGGAGCCAATGGTTTTCGCTACTGCATCTCAGTCATACAGGAGGGTGAGACCCAGGAGAGCCTTGGTCTCGTGCAAATCGCTGGATCGAGATCAGGCTTAGGTAAGTATAAGGGGGGGCTGAGGAGGAAGCTGTACACTGCAGGTTTTTTACCTTCATGCATAAAATGCATAAAGATAAAAAACCTTCAGCCTTTACAACCACTTTAAGAACAACTATGGCTGTACAAGGAAGATCTAACCAGTAGAAGCTAACAGGCAATGCCCAGATCTTACTGGTGAAATTCCCCACAGGTTTAAGCGGTATGAAAATGGATGACTGAATATATACACTTAAAGTATAACTAAAGGCAAAACTTTTATTTAATTTTTTTGGATGCAGTGGGGATAGATTAGAACCCCTGTCAGTTGTTATTGCTGCCTGTGTCCTTGTTAGGGAGAATCCCCCTCTCTATTTGTCCTGTTTACCATTATCATTGAAAGTAAAAGTAAAAGAAAATCCCACATTTTGGGTTGACCCCAGAAAAGTAATAGGTGGAAATCTTCCAATTGGGACACTAGTTCTGGTGACCTGGCGGGTCCCCAAGGAATTACCTTAATTTGCAGAGATTTCCTCCCACTTCCTGTTTGGCTATGGGATAGTAAATTAAGAGAAATCTCTGAAATGGGACACAGAGGACACAGAAAAAAAAACTGACATGGGTTATAACCATCCCTTGCTCTATCCAAAACGGAAAAAAAAAAATTCCCTATAGTTCATATAAAATAATGTGGAAACCAGAGGTTTATATTTTGAAGTGCTTAAATGTTTAGTTGATAACCAATTATTTCCCACCAATACATGCTCAAGGTAAACACAACATTTGAGTATAGGCTTCTCGTCCCTGTTTAGCATCACCACAGAAAACAATTAAACCACTTGGGACTTTTGATGCATCAAAAGTCCCAAGGGGATTCATTTAATTTTGCACATGCTGACACACACAATACAGTATGCAGCAGTAAGTAATGGTGTTGTTTATAACAAAAAATGGAGATTAAAAGCTTTCAAACAGCATATGGTAAAATAGCTATCAGGCATAGTCACAGAACTCAAACACATGAAACTACAATCAGACAAAGTGACAAATACATCTAAGAAATTTAAGGAAAACCAGCTCTGTAAAATCAGTGAAGCAAATGAAAGGCTTGCTCTAAAAGCTTTCAGTACTGAGAACACATAAGCAATATATGCATTATCACAATTCACATAACTGTGTTTCTGAAAAACAGTCATGAAGCATTTCACTACTGACCTCTTTGTCCTGGGTCACCATCAAATCCAACAAGCCCATATCCCTTGGGACCTTTGTCTCCCTGTTCTCCAGGTTCACCTATAACACAAGAGATCTTAAGGTCTTTTTGGTCTTTTTGTAGTCTTTTATAGTCAATAGTCAATAGTAGTCTTTTAGTCTTTTATAGTCAATAGTAAACAATAATGGTGGATTAGTGGGTGTAATGATGTCGATATGAATTATATCTTAAGGCATTATTATTTTTTGGGTTTTATTCATTTATACCTACAATAAACATGGTTAAAATTCAGCGAAATAAATACCCCTTTGTCCTTGTTTCCCTAGATCTCCAGCTTCACCATAAAAGCCTTCTGGACCATCTTCACCATCCAGACCTTTGGTTCCAAGTTTACCCTAAATATATCCATGTGAGATGGATACATATTTACATTAAATAATGTACATACAACTTTACGTTTATTCACACATCGTTAGAGCGAGACCAATAAATCTAGCACAAGATCTCCTCTGTAATGCTAAACATGTAACCTGTAAAAAAAATGTAAAGCGTCACCTATGGAGGTTTATAAGTACTGAAGTTTGGCGCCATTCCAAAACTGTGCACAATTTTAAGTGTGATATGTTAGGTATCTATTTACTCGGTGTTACAATAATCTTTCACATTATACAAAAAAATTGGGCTAACGTTAGTGATTTTGCAAACCTGGTGTGGAAATTGATGGAAAATGTCTTTTGAATGGCTCTGATATTTTAAAGATTGCCCATTCCCCAGAGTGTAGTGGTTAAAAGCTAATGAAAAGCTTGAAAATTGGCAACAAATTTAAAAGTTGCTTTATCCAGCATAAGAGTCTTGTAAGGTGTAGAGGGAATTAGCTGAGGGAGTATACTGTCTAAGGTAAAGTGAAAATGGACAGTGTGATACAGCTGAAAAACAAGAAAGAGAGTAAAGCGAAGATTGTAAAGTTGAGAAAATGAAAATTGGAAAGCATATTGTGTAATAATTTACAGTATGTAATGACATTTTAATTTTCCTTATTGCTGATATACTCACAGGTTCTCCTGGTGGTCCTGGAAGCCCTACAGGTCCTGGAGCTCCCATAGGTACTTCACCATACAAAGGGCAAACACTTGCACATTGTCGTCCTACAGACTGGGCATATGAAGACATTTGTTCAAGAACAAACTTTTGGCAAACCTCAATAACACGGGATGCAGGAAATAATGGACCCTATGAACAGAAAATATTTATATTATTGAATATTCAGTCTATAGCAGGGGTGTCAAGATCAATTTTATCGTGGGCCACAACAGCATTATGGTTGCCCTTGAAGGGCCGGTTGTATCTGCATCAAATAGTGGGTGTGGCCAAATTGCACAGTGGGAGGATCTTAAGGGGGCAATAAATACCATGTGTGGAGTTCAGGGGTGCCCTATGCACAGAGTGAAAAGTTCATGTGTGTACAATTTAGAATATACAGAGTTTAAGCGTGCACTACATGCCAACTGCAGAGTCCAGGGGTGTGTTATGCACAGAGTGCAGCGTTCAGGGGTGTGTTACATACAGAGTACAGAGTTCAGGGGTGCGCTATGCACAGTGTGCAGGGTTCAGCTCTCTTTCACTGGCTATCCACACCTCATTTCTACCCCTTCTCAGCTCTGACTTCTGCACCACTCTCCCTATCCCCCACCTCTGGACACATCTCCCTCCACAGCCCTCACCCCCCCCCAAAAAAAAGCTTGCTTGCATCTCACCTACCTGGCCCAGCTCTAGTACCTCCTGGCAGTGTAGGCGGCTCTGTCTCTCTCTCTTTAACTTGCAGGGAGATCATTGGTTGGAATCTGTGCACCCAGGCACAGGTGGGAGTCACAGTACAGCTTACCACATAATGCCCCATCCCACACTGCTCTTGCATCTCCCTTGTCCCCGCCATGAGTGCAGAGCAGGCAAGGATCTGTGAGAGTTTTTGCCATGTTCTGACTGAAAAAGGCCCAGGGTGTGAGGGTCACATGAAATGGCCTGGAAGGCCAGATTCAGCCCGTGGGCCTTGTGTTTGACACATGTGGTCTATAGATATCAAAGTACATAGAAACCTTTGTAACCAGCTGTAACTTTCATATATAAACTGGTCCATGTGGATAACATCTCAGACTGATTTTAATATGAGTAGCTATACTATTAAAAGCGGGGTTCTATCCGCGATTTTGTTTTTTAAAGTCAGCAGCTACAAACACTGTAGTTCGGGTGAGTAAAAAAAAAAAATGTTTTTATTTTAATTTTTATATTTATTTATTTTTGCAGC
The DNA here is from genome assembly GCA_029206835.1 of Rana muscosa. NCBI lineage: Eukaryota > Metazoa > Chordata > Amphibia > Anura > Ranidae > Rana > Rana muscosa. The sequence continues at coordinate 605,449,455 of CM055122.1, read as the reverse complement.
ATTTTCCTGTAATTTTTTTTTTTTTCAGGGTGGAACTCCACTCTAATACTTATATATTGATGATTCAAGCTTTAAGTATATCTAACACGAAAGATATATTATAATTGCCATAGCTGATTCCTCCAACTGAAAATTTGACTTGACTATCCGATATGCTAACCAACTGGATTAATGCGTACCTGTACTCAATTAAAATATTGAACTAGACATATAGGAACCTGTAGTCTATGTCCAGATTACTGCCCCTGCAACATGTTTGTCTAATCCAGGCATGTCCAAAGTACGGCCCGCGGGCCAATCGCGGCCCACGTTCCGGTGTCCCCTAACAAATCCCTGAGCGCCGGGGGCCACAAAAGATAGTATGCTGGCTGCCTTGGAGGGGACAGGACGAGTGCCGTGCATACAGGAGAGTATTTCCTGTTTACACGGCATCTTGTGTAAAAGGAAGTCCCGTCTCCTGCGCTGCCATTGGACAACTGTTCTGTCCATCACAGGAGGTGGGACTTTCAATTAAAGAGGCCTGTCAAGAAAACAGGAGTTACTCCTGTTTCTCCTGTTTGTCTGTTGGCGCTCGTCCCGCCCCCTCCCTGTCTCCTCTGCAGGCTGCACTAAAGATAATTGTGAGTCTGCATTCATAGCAATACAATGGGTGCTGCATTCATGGCAATACAATGGGTGCTGCATTCATGGCAATACAATGGGTGTTGCATTCATGGCAATACAATGGGTGTTGCATTCATGGCAATTTAGTGGGTGTTGCATTTATGGCAATGTAGTGGGTGCTGCATTTATGGCAATGTAGTGGGTGCTGCATTTATGACAATGTAGTGGGTGCTGCATTTTAGGTCACTGTAGTGGGTGCTGCATTTATGGCAATGTAGTGGGTGCTGCATTTATGGCAATGTAGTGGGTGGTGCATTTATGGCAATGTAGTGGGTTCTGCATTAATGGCAATGTAGTGGGTGCTGCATTTATGGCAATGTAGTGGGTTCTGCATTCATGTCAATACAGAGGGTGCTGCATTCATGGCAATATGGTGGGTGCTGCATTTATGGCAATACAGAGGGTGCTGCATTCATGGCAATACGGAGGGTGCTGCATTCATGGCAATACGGTGGGTGCTGCATTCATGGCAATACGGTGGGTGCTGCATTCATGGCAATACTGTGGGTGCTGCATTCATGGCAATGGTGAGGCTGCAGATGGGCACTGATTAGAGAGGGTGCTGCATTCATGGCAATACGGAGGGTGCTGCATTCATGGCAATACAGTGGGTGCTGCATTCATGGCAATACGGTGGGTGCTGCATTCATGGTAATATGGTGGGTGCTGCATTCATGGCAATATGGTGGGTGCTGCATTCATGGCAATACAGAGGGTGCTGCATTCATGGCAATACGGTGGGTGCTGCATTCATGGCAATACGGTGGGTACTGCATTCATGGCAATACGGTGGGTGCTGCATTCATGGCAATACTGTGGGTGCTGCATTCATGGCAATGGTGAGGCTGCAGATGGGCACTGATTAGGCTGCATTGATGGGCACTGACCCTTATTTTTCTTCATAGTTCTATATTTAAAATTTAGGATTTTTTTTCCTGAAACTTCCTTTTTTAAAGTGAAGGTGCGTGTCATAAGCCAATAAATACGGTATATCCAAATAACACGCCCAAGCTCATCTCTACACCACACACAGCCACAGAGGCAAGAGAATTCTTGTTGGGTAGTGTATTATGCTCGGAGGAACACACTTAGACCAAATTTTAATGGTTTAAAGAATGTCAGGCAAAATGGTCGGCCCTCAAGCCTCAAGCATGTTCACTTCATCAAATCTGACCCTCTTTGAAAAAAGTTTGGACACCCCTGGTCTAATCCATTGCCCTTTCTTTATCACTGGTACATTTTTCTCTCCTGTCATGTTTATTTTAATAGAGAAAACACAGAATCCTGTAACTGATATGCTGCTGTTTGGCAAAAGAAATGTTGTTTAGAGCTTGGGGCCTGTATCAGGAAATTAAGCTTTCTTTGACACAAATGGTGTTACGTTTACTAAAGGCAAATAGGCTGTTGACTTTCCAAAGGAATTTTTTATTTTCAAGAGAATTTTCTCTTAAGTTAGTGAACGAAGTAAAGCACTGTTGACTTCCATCATCTAATCATTTGCAAGAAAAATACAGTATTTTTTTTATCTTGAATGAGATTGAGTATACTTTGCAAAATGAATGTACAGGCATACCTCACTTTTAAGTACACAATGGGGTTGTACATCACATTCACTAAGCTAAGGAAAAATTCCCTTACAAAGTGAACATTCCCTTGCAAAGTGAACAGCCTATTTGTCTTTAGTAAGTCAGCCCGATGGTTTATCACAATTTAACCCTAAACTAGCCAATACAAACAATGAAAAGGACCTATTTTTTCTATCCACAAAAACTTTTGACTAGAGATAAAAACTCATCGATGTGAAATTAATAATAAGCTACTGTAATAAGCACTGTCATATGCTAATGACTAGAGTTATCTTTGAAAGTGAGACTGTTATACCTGTCAAATGTATAAACAAACATCTCTTTTTGTTAGATAAGTGCATGTGTTTTCTGGCACTGCAAGCACTTCTAATAAAGTTGGTTTATACACTTCTGTTAGCATGACAGATTTGCTTATTACTTTAAACTTTTTAGTAGGATTGGCACTCTGTATGTATTCATATTTAAGCAGAAGTTTTAGAAGTTTTACCCTTGATCCCATTGGTCCAATATTTCCAGGAACTCCACGATCTCCTGTAGGACCTTGCTCTCCCTCTCGACCACGAGTACCAACTTCTCCTGGCGGTCCTCTTCTTCCAGCAAGTCCCTCAGGACCTACTGGGCCATTGTCTCCACCCTAAAAATATATACTGTTTAATGAACAACTGTATACTACTCAACTGCAGACTGCATTCATGTGAATCATACTTACTTTGCCTTTGGGTCCTTTTGTTCCCTTTTCACCCTTTAAAAATGCAATGACAGCACTTAAATGAAAAACAATTTTACCAAGATTGTGTAGAATACCGCTTTATTAAACATTAAGGGTATATATGTTTGTAAAATTATGAATATTGTGGTGTATATGGCTTATATTACTATATATATATTAACACAGTATCTCACAAGAGTGAGTACACCCCTCACATTTTTGAAAATATTTTATTATATCTTTTCTTTTCATGTAACAACACTGAAGAAATTACACTTTGCTACAATGTAAAGTATTGAGTATACAGCTTGTATAACTGTATACATTTTCTGTCCCCTCAAAATAACTCAACACACCATTAATGTCTAAACCGCTGGGAAACAAAAGTGAGTACATCCTAGGTGAAAATGTCCAAATTGGACCCAATTAGTAATTTTCCCTCCCCAATGTCATGTGACTCGTTAGTGTTACAAGGTCTCAGGTGTGAATAGGGAGCAGGTGTGTTAAATTTGGTGTTATCGCTCTCACTCTCTCATACTGGTCACTGGAAGTTCAACATGGCACCTCATGGCAAAGAACTCTCTGAGGATCTGAAAATTTATATATTTATACTTTAAACAGCAATATTATCTTCTGACAAAAGAGAGGGAAAAAATTACCTTTTGTCCTTCTGCACCTTTGATCCCTTGAACCCCAGTACTGCCCTGTACACAGAATAAGACATATTAAGACATATTAACAAAGATGTGTAGAAAGCACATTGCAGAATGCAGCAGATGTATTTTCTCTTATACTGGCATATGGGAAGATACCAAGTCCCAGAAGTAATCTACAGAGCAATGTCATAAAACATATACTACAAGTATTCTCTAGTAGATATCACTGAATGCTTGTACCAGTCCAAACAATGTATAATTGTAAACTACAATCAAAATATGCAGCAATATTTCTATTAAATAAACAATATGTGATCATAGTAAAAATGAAAATAAATATGTAATTGTGCCTGAAACTCTAATCACAAATATAAGCAAAGTCATAAGAATTTTTATTTTTTTTTCATAGTTGCATGTACCTCATTTGTAAAAATCATCCTGTAAAAATGACTTACTGAGTAGGGATGATCTTTGAGTTCGAGAATATGGATATATGGGGGGAACCCCACGTTATTTTTTTTTTTAATTTGACGCAGGGTTTCCCTTAATATCCATACCAGACCTGAAGGGCCTGGTAATTGAATTTCGGGGGACTCCCACGCATTTTTTTTTATCAATGATTTTTTTCTGTATTCCAGGGAGCTATTCATTATAGCCGCGAGTGCTTTTAAATGACTTTTTTTCCTTCAGAAATGACATTTTGTGCAGGGACAGTTCTAAGCACGGGAAACAAGCGCTGCTTTACAGGCATACTATACACACCCCCTAGGTATGCAATTTAAAGGAATATTTCACTTTTATTGTCTCACTTTAAGCATTATTAAAATCACTGCTCCCGAAAAACGTCAGTTTTTAAAACTTTTTTTTTGCATTGATACATGTCCCCTGGGGGAAGGACCCGGGTCCCCAAACCCTTTTTAGGACAATAACTTGCATATTAGCCTTGATAATTAGCACTTTTGATTTCGAACGTTCGAGTCCATTGTATTTAATAGGGTTCTAAAGTTTGCGCGAACTTTAGGTCCGTTCGCAGGTTATGGTGCAAACCGAACCGGGGGGTGTTTGTCTCATCCCTATTACTGAGCTAATGACTTCTGTAGCAGCTCAGTATAAATAAGAAATGCTGTGATCTTGCCACACAGGCAGCGTTGTTTTGAGAAAATGCTCCATTTTAACATGATAGAAGCTCAGGTCTGATATTTTTATTAGGGGCACAGTAATAGTTTATTCCAGTTAATATTACCAAAATAAAGTTATGCACTATGTTTATGTGTTTAGAGTTCTGCAAATGGATACATAACTGTAAATGACCAGTACTTTGTAAACACATAGTTTTTGACTCTGTCTTTGCCCATTTGGGTTTGGGTTTCTATTGTTCCCACTCATCTTGGTAAGTTTTCACCCTGTCTTATTATTATCAGTAATACAAAACTTTCAGAATAGCAGTGGCAGGCATGTATACCTCGGAATATATGTGCAGATAACTTACTACAAAACATTGAAACATCAGTTTTCTAGTGCATTGACCCTTTAAAGGGAACATGTAGTGATAAAACTATGGGGACTGAGATTGCTGACCTTCTTCTGTAAATGCCAGTTATCTGGCTGTGTCAGGTGCGGGTTTCTTACAGTAGTTATCTTTTGCAATAAAGTTAACCTCTTCCTGCCTGCTGCATGCCTATGTGCGGGTGGGATTTAACGCAGAGAGGCCTCATATACTGTATGCTTCCCTGTGTGAACACAAAACTGGTGGTGACAGGAAAGCTCCCAATGCATACTTGCGATCGGGACATTTCCGATCATGTAACCGCTGTGACAGTCAATAAAGTACCTTTGTTCCTGGACCACCTGTAAGACCTACATGTCCCTGTGAAGAAAAAAAAATGTTGTTATGAATTTCAGACATGAGAGCATGGATAATTCATTATAAAAAATTAATACAATTACACAAAATATAAGGGTGTGATAGAGACCTGTAAGGCCTAGAGTATAGCTATACTGGGCTCCTTGATGGGAGAAAGAAGTGGTTAATGAGAAAAAGGACATGATTGCTTGCTTAAATTGTGTATAATCCTATGCCCGTCTGATGCCTAGCATGACCGTGAAGTTAGAAGAAGGTGTATCACTGCATGGCTGACACACAGACAGGAGCTGACAGGCAGGGAGGGAGGGGTGAGAGGGGCAGAGGAGAGCAGAGGAGAGCTGCGGATGACGGAGCCACTCAAACTGACCACGGTAGTCAGGTCAGCAGCCATGATTATCATTGTTAGTACAGAGAGGGGGACACAGGAAGTGGCAGAATCAGGCAGGTTTTTTATAGTTTAGAGAAAGGCAGATTAGACAGCACATGCACTGTGTTGTTTAATCTGCTATGAGGGAACAGGATCTCTTTTTTGTTTTAGGATTATAAACACTTTAAATGCAACAATCTAAATGACACATTCCTTTAAATATAGTGTCTGGCGGGTCCCCTTAGTCTGCCTGTGAAGTGGTATTGCTAAAGAAAAAAAAAGAGTCAAATCACATTTAAATTGACTCACAGTTTTAATTGCTGGCACCAGGCTATTTAAAAAAATAAAGAAAAAAAACGCGAAACCCCCCGCCAAACAACATGCAAATTCGGTTGTTCCTCGAATGGGGCAAACAGCCAATGTTCGGGCTGAACTCATGTTTGGGCCAAACCGTTCATCCAACTCTACCGGCTAGTACCGAAAATGCACACTTGCGATCAAGTTTTGTGAAGACAGATCAAAATCTTTGAAAAAGTTAAGGATTGAGAAGGAGCAGGTAGCGATTCTTGATCGTGATGTTGTTCAGTTCCCAATAATCTAAACAAGGTCTGAGTGAATGGTCCTTTTTTCAACAAAGAAAATACTAGCACCAACAGGAGAAGAAGATGGAATAATGAATCCCTTTTCAAGGCTTTCATTGATGTATAGTAAGGCTTCAAGTTCTATTTCGGATAATGGAAAAAATCTGTCTGAAGGGGATTTCTGCACCTGGAAGTAATTCAATAGAGCAGTCATATGGTCGATGAGATGGTAGGGCATCAGCCTTCCTCTTGTCGAATACGTCCATGTACTCATGATAGGCTGGTGGCACTACTTGGCTAAAGGCTGGACTGTACAACCTGAAAAGTCACTGGAATCTGGGGGAAAACAGTGCTGCAAACAGTATTCAGATGAAAAGGAGATCTTTCAAGGGGCCAATCGATCTGAGGGTTATGCGATCGAAGCCACGGAATCCCGAGAATAATAGGGAACATAGGAGAACGTAGTATGTCAAAACAGAGGAATTCTAGAAAGGCATAGTCTCTTGTGTCACAGGTCCTGATCTGGGAATGGTCCCATCAGCTAGATGGACTTTGAGTATCTTATTCTTATCTTTAAGCGGAATTTGGCAATTTCTGGCCAAGGTGATGTCCAGGAAGGAACTGCATGCCCCAGAGTCAATGATTGCTTAGGGCCTGATCTCCTTTTTCACCACGTGTAATGAGATGGGTAAAACAAGTTAAGCTGGAGAAGATCTGGAGACTTGGAAGTAGACAGGACATGGAAAGAGGAACTTACTGGGTCTCACAGGGCAGTTGCATAGGAAGTGTCCAGTACCTCTGCAGAAGAGGCAGGGGTTTGCCTGTCGTCGTTGCATCTTTTCATTCAGGGTCAAGGCAGAACATACCAGTCCAATCTGCATTGGTTCTCCATCAGTATCAGGAGTGGGTGAGGGAGCAGGCAAAGTTGAGGGTGAGGATGGAATTCTGGGCAGCATCCAAGAGGGTCTGTAGATATTAGTCCTTTCTGACTGGCGTTCCCACAGGCGGCGGCCAAGCTGAATGGCCAGTTTGATGAGGCCTTCAAGGGTAGCAGAAGCCTCCACTCTGGCCAATTCATTCTTAAGGGCTTTGGACAGACCGAGCCGATACTGGTATTTGAGGACGGCCTCATTCCATCCCGTATCTGCGGACCATTTAAGGAAGTTTACTGTATGATCCTCCACTGAGTGTCAGCCTTGTTACAAGGTATGAAGGGCAGTCTCTGCAGTTGCCATGCGTTGAGGAATTGTGAATTGTGCCATGGCATCCAGGAATAAAAAAATGGAGTTGAGCACAGGATTCTTCTGCTCCAGCAGGTGGTGGGCCCAAGACTGGGGTTCATCTGAGAGCAGGGAGATAATAAATCCCACTTTTACGGTTTCCAGTGAAAAAGTCCTTGGCTGGAGTGCAAATTATAGAAGACAGGCGTTCTGGAATGCCCTGAACTTTCATTGGTCCCCTTGGAAGCATTTTGGACCTGGTACTCTGGGTTCTGGAGGTGGCACCATCACGGTGGGAGCAGAGACCGAACATTCTTGACCAGGAGCAGCAGAGGATGCAGCAGGAGGGTTCTTTTTAACAGGTGCAGATGACACAGCAAGGTTCTGTAGGCGACCTTCCAACTGAAAGTTACCATCTTGTAGGTTTTTTACCGCTTGGGTAAGGGCGGCAACTTGCTGGCACAGAGTCTCTAATGGGGACGCACCTCTTTCAGCCTCAGACATTATGGCTGGATTATGCTGTCACGTACCTGACTGGAGGCTGAAGTGACAAGAGGACTTCCCTTGCGGCTAAGTGCAGAGTACCCCTAAAGATGATGACAGAGGGTGGTATGCCCAAAGATGCACTGGCTGCCTAAAGGACAAGCTGCCTGATGGTTCCAGATGTGAGGACACCCAAAAGCAGAGAAGTAGTCACAGCAGGTGATTCTCTGGAGGTGCTAGCAGATCTTGACAGATAGGTAAAGCAGGAGCAAGGTCAGAAGCCAGGCTGGGGATAAAACACAGGAAGTCAGGAGTAGAGGCAGAAGTGTGGTTGGGATCAAATCGGGGTCAAACACAGGATGTCTTTTAGGAACAAGGCAGGACCAGGTCCATGGAGCAAGCCTGGGTCAGAGCCAGGAGAGAAGCCAGAGCAGGTCAGGGGTAAGCTGGGTCGATAACGGGTAATTAAACAGAAGCACAAGGCACAGGAACACAGGATACAAGGCTGGCGATAATCCAGCAATTTGTGAGAGGAGCTGCTGTCTTTATATAGGCCAGTGGATGCTGGCAATTAGCACGCTTTGCATACGTCGATGCGCCGTTGCGCACAAGGATTCGTCATTGCGTGCCATTCGTGCCAGTATGCCATAGTGGATATTGGCATATTTTCGAGGTCTTCTTGGAATTCTTCCCTTGCACTTCCTCATGATTGTGTAACCTACTGAACCAGACTGAGAGACCATTTAAAGGCTCAGGAAACCTTTACAGGTGTTTTGAGTTAATTAGCTGATTAGAGTGTGACACCATGAGTCTACAATATTGAATTTTTTCACAATATTCTAATTTTTCTGAGATACTGAATTTTGGGTTTTCACTAAGCCATAATCATCAAAATGAAAAAAAAAATGCTTGAAATATAGCACTCTGTGTGTAATTAATCTTTAACCACTTCCCGACTGCCCTATAACATTTTTACTGTTACAGGGTGGCCACGCTGTGCAGGATTACATATATATTATACGTGATCCTGCACTTCTGGGTATCGGGCATGAGTGCGCACTGCCGGCGGCTCACTCCCGCTGTGATTCTACACAGCAGGAGCCACCACCCACTGATCGTTCTGTACACAGGTAGAACGGCAGTCTGCCTATGTAAACAAGGCAGATTGTCATTCTGTCAGCACAGAAGGCATGGATCTTGTGTTCCTGCCATTGGCTCCCGCTGCTGTCAATCACAGCCAGTGAGCCAATGAGGGGAAAGAGGGGGCGGGAGCGGGCGCACCGCAGTTCTGTGTGTAAATGAACATGCAGAGCCGTGGCTTGAGAGCGAGCCTGCTCGGGTGCCCCATTGCAAGCTGCTTGCCCTGGGGGCACTAGGCAGGAGGGAGGAGCCAGAAGCATTGGCAGGGGACCTGAGAAGAGGAGGAACAGGGCTGCTCTGTGCAAAAACACTGCACAGAGCAGGTAAGTATAACATGGTTGTCATTTTAAAAAAAACACTAGTGTTACTAAACCCAGGACCCTGCACTTAATATATCTGGCCTCTCACAGTACACAAAAAATGGAAATGCAATTAGTTTAGTAAATATAAGCTGCTAAATACCTTTACTCATCAGCAGTATATAGCAGTTTGTGACTTCTACAGTATAAGTGTCCAGTCGAACACTGAATAAAGCTTGTAGGAGGAGATTTAATTCTCCTCTCATTGTCCTATGAGACTGTATGACCCCTGACTTTCTGTCTGGACAGTGCTGATCGGTCCTGTGCTGATCACAACACCCTCCCAAAAAGAATAAAATAAAACTAAGCATGTGTAGCGTGCCTTTTAGGGCTCTGTTCTGTCAGCAGATGGATTGGGGACAGTAAAGAAAGAGGAGGGTCAGAGAAGACAGGATTAAACAGCCTTTTTATACAATGCGCAGGATTAACCCCTTAGGTTTCACAGTGAATATAACAAGTATGCTTTACTACATATACAGACTGATTTTACTGTTTAGGTTTAGTTTAGTAACACTTTAAGAATTTCACTGCAAACTGCAGTGCTAAATATAGGCCTCAATAGCAGATATGATCCTTCCTTCACCAACAGAAATGAGAATATCTTAGTTATACACAGACTATTAACAAATCCACAGGCAATTTTGAGTTTTCTTTGCAGCCCAAAATAAGTGTTATATAGGCACCCTGTACTAAATAAATATTCATTTATAACAATATACATATATACAAATATTTAAAAACAGTACAGAAAATGTCAGTTTATGAACTTGTACATGAGATGTGAGATAAAATTGCTTAAAATTGTAAGCATTTCCCAGAAAAAAAAAAAATCAAACAAAACAAAATGAATAAACTCACAGCGGCTCCAGGTGGACCAATAAATCCAGGACGGCCAGGTATACCAGCTTCTCCTTTTATTCCTGCTAGCCCCTATGTATATAGAAAAAAAATGCAGCACTTTGATAAAGATGATCTAATTGCAACACAACACCAACTTATCAGGAGTGTTTATCACTTTTTAAGGGGAGCAGCTTAGTATATTATTTAATTTATATTTAGGTTGGCGCGGAGTTCACTTTCACAATACCTTTTAATTGCATTGAACATATATTTCTCTTGTGGTTATTCTGCTGCTAGATTCCATCCAGTCCAGGACTATATGAAGAGTAAAAGAAGCAGCTGCCCACTGTTTCTAGGAAACACCAAACAGCTGCCATTGTTTTCTCTCACTAACTCTCACTCAGATGTTCTTCTATGCCGGAATTAGGTATAGTTAATTTGGCGGATATATACAGCACAATAGACCCAGTAGCTGGTGTTGGTGATCCCATATTCTCTGCCTGGAAGGTTCTAGTGTGCCTTAAAGGGCCCTGGTGATCTACCCTTGCGGTTTATTGGAACATTTGGTGTCACCTTAATATACACAGAATACAAAGCGAAGGCACCCCGTTGTACCCTCATTTGTGGTGAGCCCTGTGTCCGTTACCATGTGATCCCATAATTTTCTTTTCCGCTGCGCTATATCTACCCATCTCCAGTAATATACTGGAACTTGTCATGTAATACAGCAATATACACCTTAGATGCATGCCCTAATATGATTGGCTGGCTCCTTTGGATGTCATTAGGGGGTTCCTCCACTCCTGGGGAGTTTTTGTTCTCCTCGCACCTCCTTCCCTTGTTTGATGCCCCACGTGTGTCTCTTCTTTCCTAAACATCACCACCCTCTCCTCTGCATCCGAAGTCATTCAGCACCCACCCAATCAGTCCTGAAGAAGCAAGTATATCTTGCAAAATGCGTTGACGTTTGAGTATGGAGCAACACACTAGCAGCAATTTTGTGAATCTTGTTTAATGTTGACCTATTTGGTGGACTCCAATATACTCCACAAATACATTGTAACCATTTTTGTCTCCTTACTCAGGATTGGGTATCTGTTGACTCTTTGTAGATGGAGAGTGTTTTTTAATTTCCACTTTTTATATGTTGGTTGTATTTTAATGTATATCCAATAACATTTGTTACTTTTTATACATACTGCCTAATGCTGTGCCTACAAAATCCATGTTTTGAGAAGCTAATCTAGCTTCTCCCTTCTTTTCATAGGTATACAGTAGCTAGGAAGAAGCAGTGCTAGAGAGGAAAGCTATACTACTTAATAAAGAGTGCTGATCACACAAAGCCATGGAAAGGTTTATCGCAACATAGAAGGACAGAATGGCAGCTGGGATTCTCATTCACTTTTTTGTCACCCAACATTTTTATTTAGCTCTGTATATTTTTAGTTTTCAATCACACCTTGCTATGAACTCTTGAGCTATTTTACTGGAGGAAAAAAAAAACTATGTGTATTTGCTAGTAGTTACTAGGTAAAAATAAGAATAAAGCAAGAATAAAAGTATGTGGTTTAGCATACATTCCAGATAGTGTAGTATATGTATCTGGATCTTTATCATTTCAATGCTGGATAGATTTTACAGCTCTAGTTTTAAGCCAATCATACTATTTGGGCCTAGAATTAATTATATCTGGGTTACTTATTGGTGTTTGACATCCAAGCACAAAACACTTTTTAACATGTCCACAAAGCTAACCTTGTTAAAGCAATACCATTACCTTGAATATTTGTTTGGGTCAATGGTTTCACCCTACATGATTATGATTTTTTAATGATACCCAAGATAAGTAGAATTTCTAAAATCTTCTACACCTCCAGATCTGCAATCTTGCCAACTAAGGAATCCAGATAATGTCCTCATGTAGCTGCTTTATTCAGTTCAAAGAGATCAGTGAACAATTTTTTTCTGTTCCCTGTACAAGATTGTCGATTAGAGATGTCTGGATTAGTGGTCCAGACCAATTTGTTTATTAGTCATATCATAGAGAGAAGTATGAAAGGTTGTGTAACTTAGAAACAGTAACATGTTGAATATTTGCAAACACTAGAGGGGCCAATAGAAGTTAAACTTGATTTTTAGTAGATCAAGAACTTTAAAAAGTAGACAGATGAAAGATCTGCAAAACTTGAGAAAACATTGACCCCAACAGTTTCCAACTGTCAACCATCTTCTCCATGCATTCCTGAACTCACCTGCTACCGCGAGACCTCTAATACAGGCACCAGCTTTGTCTCATGTAACTAACTCTTTCACAAACATTACATAGCTTACCCGCTTATCCAGTCCCATAATGATATGTTAGCAAACAATGTAAGGGGGTTCATTTACCCAGCACAGATAACGTAGAATGATGTTGGAATGCTGCAGAAGTGACTAATTATGTATACCCAGAATACAAAACTCCAGGACAACAGAAAGACCAAGTATAGATATAATATAACCCAAGTTTCTTTACAGAAAAAGGACTGAATAACCCTATGTAACAAGGTATAATTGTTCAGTTTATGAAAACATAGGTTTGCGACAATAGCTCTGCATTACGTAGAGAGAGAAAATAGAAGGCAATGTTTTTAATTTATGTGTTATTTCACATATCACTTACAGATCTTCCTTGTGGACCTTCAGGGCCTCGCTGCCCCACAATTCCCTTTTCTCCCTTGAAAAAAAAAATACATAAATGTCTAATACTGAAAGCAACTAAACATTAAACTGTGACATTAAGTCTCATTACATATCAAGATGTATAATAATAAAACATACTAAAAATATTTCACTATAGCCATTTCAACAACCAAAACGTTTAAAAAAAGTATCAAATGGTTTTGACTATTGCCCATAATTACACCAATCAATTCTGGCCCATTTTTACAGTCCTTGCTTTTCTTCAATGCATAGGAAATATGCATGTCTTTTAAGTGTTGCAAAAGACGCATTAGTAAAATGAAAATATATTAACCCCATCAGTGTTTTTTTATCACAACAGTACTGAAAATTTGTTAGCCCCTATTTCGTCAAATTAAGAAAAAAAATGATTGCTTAACATTTGTGATCTTTCACAGTTGGTGAAGAGCTCTAAATTAAAAAGAAGGTGAATTCTGAAAATAAAAAAGGGGGGGGGGGTGTTTTTGCGCTGAAAGCCAGCAATAAAACTTCATAAAGTGCAAAAAGCCAAATACTACTATTAAATAAAGTGCTAGAATATTTGGGTCTATATTAATAGTCCTTAATCCAATGATGAATAAAGTGCACAAATATAAATATAGCAGTGCAATACTTATATATAAATAAGTGAATTGTAGTATGAAGACATGAATAATAAAGTGCACCAGTGCTATCTATATATATATGAACCACAACAATGAAAAAAAAAAAAAAAAAAAAAAAAAAAATTAATTAGTCCGTATTCAAAAGTCCTTAAACGTGAGTGTTCAAACAGAATGAACTGATGTGAAATACAAATCCTCTGCTGCATAGAAGGATAGGAATATCTCTAATATGTCCATGCAGTGGTCTCACAAAACTCTCACCTCCATTAGAACATAACATGTATGTTTAGGCAGTAAATCTCCTTAATGGTGGTTCTTCTGATCTGTGTTGTTGCTACTCCCAACCTAGTCTCCTCTGTTAGTGATGTTATTGTAGTTCCTAAGGAGAGAAGGAGGGGGAGGGGAGTGCAGCTCCAAGGGGATAGGATAGGAATAAGGAAGAGAGAAGGGCCTCCAATAGTGTAGTATATTGGTCCAAAACTGGTTTATTAAATGATAATATGTAATGCTCGTACATTAAAACAAAAATCGTGTGGCTAAAGAATAACAACAGCGGCGATATACGCCGTCTTACTCGTCCTCCGGGTACTTCCGGTCTGTGGTACCTCGTGATGTCCCTACGTCGTTACGTCACGCCCCTCGTGACTTCATCAGTCCCCTGACCGGAAGTACCCGGAGGACGAGTAAGACGGCGTATATCGCCGCTGTTGTTATTCTTTAGCCACACGATTTTTGTTTTAATGTACGAGCATTACATATTATCATTTAATAAACCAGTTTTGGACCAATATACTACACTATTGGAGGCCCTTCTCTCTTCCTTATTCCTATCCTATCCCCTTGGAGCTGCACTCCCCTCCCCCTCCTTCTCTCCTTAGGAACTACAATAACATCACTAACAGAGGAGACTAGGTTGGGAGTAGCAACAACACAGATCAGAAGAACCACCATTAACCTCCCTGGCGGTATGATTCTTTCTGGAATTATGTACCAAAAGCGGTACAATTATTTTGCATGAAAATTTGGTGTTATGTATTATAGGCCTGCGATTCTTAGTAATTACTTACTTAAACCTAAGCAAACCAGAGTCTAGTAAACATCCCGGGTATGATAAATATGAAACACAAAATTATAAATTATGATATAATAAATAACTATAAATAATTATAAAAAATAGTAATCTAATTATAATAAAAATTATTCAATAATGTAATCAAATCAAAAACACTGAAATTTGCTCAGTTGCAGAATTGTCGCTGTCATTAGATTTAGTGTTTGATGACGAATTTCCCCACAAATCGCTATCGCTCAATTCTGCGAGTGATTCTAATTTATTATCGCTGCTTTCTAGTTGGTCTAAAACCACTTTTGACATAAAGGGACACTTTTTGGTTGCTATGGACAATCCCCAGTTTACAGGCAGAAAGAACGATTTTTATTATATAAAAGTGCATGCAGGACACTGGGCAGACCACTAGGGACAAAGGGGGTGTGTAATTATTACATACAGTACTGTAATCAGTAAGATTACAGTATACTGTATGTATACTATGTGTTTACCTTTTTGAATTTGCCGCCCAGTTCCGCTCCCATGCGCCGCTGCGGCTCGCAGGGAACGGAACTAGGAAGTCAGATGGGGTCGAAAGTGCCGACACTCGCCGGAGATCTCGCTGGCGATCACAGCAGAGGACATCATCGCTGGATCGCCAGGAGAAGGTAAGGAAACTCCGCTGCGAGCTCTGCAATGTCTACCCCGAGCGTGACTCGGGGTTACCGATCCTAGCATAAAAAAACAACCCCGAGTCACGCTCGGGATTACCGCTAGGGAGGTTAAGGAGATTTACTGCCTAAACATACATGTTATGTTCTAATGGAGGTGAGAGTTTTGTGAGACCACTGCATGGACATATTAGAGATATTCCTATCCTTCTATGCAGCAGAGGATTTGTATTTCACATCAGTTCATTCTGTTTGAACACTCACGTTTAAGGACTTTTGAATACGGACTAATTAATTTTTTTTTTTTTTTTTTCATTGTTGTGGTTCATATATATATAGATAGCACTGGTGCACTTTATTATTCATGTCTTCATACTACAATTCACTTATTTATATATAAGTATTGCACTGCTATATTTATATTTGTGCACTTTATTCATCATTGGATTAAGGACTATTAATATAGACCCAAATATTCTAGCACTTTATTTAATAGTAGTATTTGGCTTTTTGCACTTTATGAAGTTTTATTGCTGGCTTTCAGCGCAAAAACACCCCCCCTTTTTTATTTCTACTAGCGTGTATAGTGAACACAATTCGTTTTTGCAGCTTTAGCACGATACACTTCACCTGCTTTTCATTTACTCTTTAGTAGCGCGAAAGACCATCATCGTTGAATTCTGAAAATAGTTTTCCCTTGAAAGGGGTTTATTTAAATATGATTTTCAATCAGTGATATACAGTAACCCACAACAATTGGTTGGTACACAATTAGACTTTATCTCTTCAATGATGTTGGTGATATAATGCTAGTTAATTATATTATTTCTCTTTGTATATACTCAAGAAAAACAGTTTCAAAATTAGTTCTATAACCCCCAATCTGAAGGCTTTGATTCCAGGAGTTTTAATTCACTTTAATATATTTCAAGTTTATCGGCTTATCCCTATTTGTATTTGCGAAATATCAATATTCAGGTGAAAGAGAAAAAATCAGATGAGAAAGCTGTTACGCTTTTTCTTTCAAATATTTTTTCATTCTACAAAATAATTTTTACCTTAATTCCCAAACCTCCACGGCGTCCTTCTCCACCCTGAGTACCTTGATATGCCTATGGCACAACAAAATAATCACTTAAAAATTTTGCATATGAAATTACTCACTCATTATCATTATTCATACAGATTATAAATGTATGGCAGAGAAAATATAGTAAATACATTAAACAACCTACCTAAACTAGACCCCTTTCAGAAAAAAAGAACAGGTTCTGAATTTGTAAAAGTATTCATCGCCTGTGTTATTTGTTTGGTATTCTTTCCGCAGTCAGGGGGCTCTTACCAATGAGCATAATATACAATACATATATAGTTCATCGTTTTCATTTCAATTTGTGATCTATTATTCCACTGAGTGATGAAAAAATAGAAAGGAACTGCACACGGTAAATAAAGTATTTTTGAATGTAAAATACTTGCGCTATTAGTTTTAAGTCTGTTTCTAGTTTTAATTCACAAAATTTGAGTATGTTTTCAGTTATAAAGCAACAAGATGCATCTCTCTTACAAAAACTAAAATATAAGCATAGATGGCAACTAATATAAAATCTACTTTCACTTAATACAGTCAAATATTAACATTTGCAGCCAATAATGTCTTACTTCAATTCCATCATCACCATCACGCCCAAACAAACCTGGGTCACCAATTATTCCCTGAAAAATACAACTGGAAATTAGAAACTTAAAGTGATTGTAAACACTAGTTTTTTTTTATATAATAACAAATATGTTATGTGGTATACTTGGATTTTTCAAAAGCATTTGACACAGTTCCCGACACACGGGTAATGTGTAAGGTAAAGTCTACAAGCCTGGAAATATCAGTGTGTAAATGGATAGAAAACTGGCTAAAAGACCGAATTCAGAGAGTAGTGGTTAATGATTCTTACTCTGAATGGTCTAAGGTTATCAGTGGTGTACCACAAGTTTCAGTGTTGGGACCGTCATTTTTTTATATATTTATAAATGTTATAGGGTGTGGGATTAAAAGTACAATTTCAGTCTTTGCAGATGACACTAAGCTATGCAGTGGAATAATGTCCTTACAGGATGTCTCCAACTTACAAAACGATCTCAATGCACTGTTTAATTGGGCAAATATGTGGCAAATGAGGTATAATATTAATAAATGTAAAGTTAGGCAATTGGGGCTAAGAATATGCATGCATCATACATACTAGGGTAGTACAACTGGGGAAAATCAATGTTGGAGAAGGATCTTGGTGTTCTGGTAGTTCATAAGCTTAATAATGGCACGCAATGCAAGGCAGCAGTTTCCAAAGTGAGCAAAATCCTTTCTTGTATTGAGAGAGGTATGGACTCCAGAGAGAGAGATATAATTTTACCCCTGTACAAATCATTAGTAAGATCTCATCTGGAATATGCAGTTCAGTTTTGAGCACCAAATCACAAAAAGGATATTGGGGAACAGGAGAAAGTATAGGAAGAGCAACCAAACTGATAAGAGGCATGGAGCAGCTCAGTTATGAGGAATGATTATAGGAACTGAATTTATTCTCTCTTGAGAAGAGGAGAATAATGGGGGATATGATCAACATGTATAAATACATAAGTGGTCCATATAGTAAACTTAATGTTGAGTTATTTACGTTTGGAAGAAGATTTCATCTTTAAATCCATTTTTTTTTTATAATCCTATATACACAATCCCATACCCACAGTTGGTCCAGAGGATACGTACCTGCTCTGCGCTATGGTTTTGCACAGCACAGCCCCAAACCTCCTCTTCTGGGATCTCCCACCAGCGCTCCAGGCTACTCCTCTTCCCTATATGCCCCTTAGCAAGCCACTTGCTATGGGGCACATGTGCAGGCTTGCTCCTGAGCCAGACTGTGTGTGCCTATAGACCCTGCCCTGTGCTCTCTGCTCACAGGATTTAAATGACTACAGCAGGAGCCAATGGCTCCCACTGCTGCCCAAGTTCCTGTGAGAAAATGGAGAGAAGGGAGAGAAAACCTGAAGTCAGGACAGTGCTGCTTCACTGATAGGATCAGATAAGTGTTTTTTTTTTTTTATCTTAATGCAGAGAATACATTAGGTTAAAAAAAAAACACGCTTTAGAACTATTTTAATCTGAAAACGTGTTATAAATAATGATGGAGTAAACACGAACATTAGAGGAAGTTAAAGGCACTAATTTTATTTGGGTTCTTCAACCCTATGGACCCAAATATCCATCAGACACTGACATCTTCTCCACATATAGAAATGTGTGAAAGCTTCCAATGTGCATGAACATGATAATATGTGTTGTCTGTGCATCAACTTTGTTTGTTTCTGAGCACCAAGAAAGTACCCTTATCTATAGGTTATACTTTACCTGAGGTCCTTGTGTACCTTTACCACCTTTTGAGCCTATTATGCCCTACAAAAAATGAATATTGTAAATGAGTTGGCTTAAATGTTATCGCTAAACAGATAGAGTTAGCGTTTAATGCATAGATGATACTGTAGCTAGATAGATAGATAGATAGATAGATAGATAGATAGATAGATAGATAGATAGATAGATAGATAGATAGATAGATAGATAGAGATAGATAGAATAATCGTAAAAATCCATATTTACAGGTTCGCCTTTGCTTCCAACAAATCCAGGTTCTCCTGGGTCACCGACACCTCCCTGAAATTAAGAGAAGAGAATTTTTTATTAACATGACACTGATATGTGTTTATATTCAGTTTAGTTATTTTAGATGTACCGATGGTAAGTGATCCAACAATACCTTTGATCCTTGTTTGCCAGAACGCCCTTCCGCACCAGGGAAACCATCATCACCCTAAATATTTAAATGAATAGTTATATTTAGTTTGATAAACAGTGTGTGTAGAGCTTTATTTCATTTACCCTTTCACCAAATAATTATTTTGATTTTACATAAAGGTTCCTGCTACTTTACATTAATACAAACATGAACCATTATTATATTTCAGTGGCATACTTAGAGGGGTGTGATCTGATGTCACCTTCTTCCTGCTTAAGTTTCACAGTAACAACATACAGCCACACCACACTCTGCCTTCCTCTATCCTGAAGTCTGTGCATAAGTAACAATTGTCTGCAGCCACATTGTGCAGCATTATTACAATATCTTTATACACTGTAGGGCTAAAGGGGAGCCCAGAAAGAGGAGCCTTGCATCAATCATGAAGCCTGGGTATTGCCTCCAAAACTGACACACCACCATTATGGAGGGGTCTGAAATGCTTGTGATTTCTATATATAACATGAAGTTTCACGACTTGTCATTTCTGTGCCATTTACTCCCAGTCACTGACCACCAATGCTAGGGGGAGGGTTTTTTGTTTACAGTGTGCCCTTGGCCACCAATACTTGGGGGTTAATGTTACTTCCAATGACCACAATGAAGAAGTAATTGTTGCAACTGCTTACATCAGTGCTGGGAGTTATTATTGCTGTCAATGAGACCAATTCTGGAGGTTACTAATAATTGCAATAACGCCAATGCTGGGGAATTTTTTTTACTCCCACACTACAAGCCAAATCTCATTAAGTGACACCCACTTTATGGAACACATCTCCAGGTGATTGTTGGATGGCATGCTATGCCCACCACATCTGATTTCTTTATACCTTCAATGCAGCCCTCCTATATATTTCCATGTTTTGGTACTATGCAGATAATAGTGTCTCTGACTTAATTTATATCAAGTGGATTGATATACTAAGTTTATTAGATCTGCATAAAATTTTATAATTTTAATGTGTGAGGTAAGAAGTGTTAAGAAGATGATCAGCCCAAAGTACCAAATTA
Source organism: Rana muscosa (assembly GCA_029206835.1). NCBI lineage: Eukaryota > Metazoa > Chordata > Amphibia > Anura > Ranidae > Rana > Rana muscosa. The sequence goes on along the minus strand of CM055122.1, from coordinate 605,429,083 downwards.
ATTGGGTACACCATTGCTTATAGTAAAACATAATCTAATAACCAACATTTAAAATAAAATCATCTAAGACACATTTTTATTCACTTATTATTTTTTTACTGCTATTTGTCTACTTTTGAATCAACAGTAACCAGACCTACAGTTTATGCAGTTTCTTCTCAAAGACATGGCAAATCCTTGGACCAGAATCTATTCAAACTTACTTGTAACATTAGATGTATGAGAATGTACTTGCCATGTATGACACAAGCAAAATAAGTATAATTTAAGGAACTTATCTATTTCTCAGGAATATTTCTGAAACTTTATTTTGTAATGTTGGAGGTCTAATAATGAGACTTACCTTGACACCTCTGAATCCTGGGATCCCTTCATACCCTCTTTCTCCCTCTTCTCCCTAAAAAAAATGAATACAATAGTTATTTAACAGGACTGGATACATAATTATTGTAATTATCAAAACAGTATGTGTACTGTGAATTATTTCTTGGAAAAATATGATGAACTGTAGCATTGAAATTTTAAATAAGTTGAACTAAAATGTAAATGACATACCATGGTCAGTAGTGGATATTGACATAACAATTCTATCGTGCTAGAAAAGCATTTCATTACCTTGATGCATCTCTGTTCTTTTTGGAGAAGCGTCTCCCTTTTCCTCTAGTTCTGAAGGCATTGGGAGCTTCTAAATGAGGCCCCCAGACCAGTGGTTTTGTGCTGCCCTAGGCCTGACTAAACTTGTGCAACCCCTAATTTAGATATGTTCCACCCCTTCCTGTCAAGGTCACACCCCTTCCTGTTTAAGACCTGCCCTGAAAATTTCCAGTGGGGACACTAGTTCTTAGGGCCTTGTGGGGGGGATTCCATTAATCTGCAGAGATTTCCTCTCACTTCCTGTTTGGCTATGGGGCAGGAAATGAAGGTAAAGGAACGAATGGCAAAAAAAAATTAACAGGGGCTATAACCATCCCTTACTCTATCCAAAATGGAAAAAAAAAGGGTTGCTTATAGTTCTACTTTAAATACAAATTTCTGCAAAATTTATGGAGGACTAAGAGGATATAACCATGCCAGTGGAGCAGCAGAAAACATATAGCACAGTGATGAAGGTATGTGGTCCAGGCATTGAGCAAAGGAAGGATTGGGGGCAGGAACAAATAAATCCATCTGTTTATTTTTTTCATCAGCAATCAACAGAAATAAAATTAAGATTCCTTAATATGTACAACTGACACAAGCAAGGGATTTCAGGAGAGTCCTACTACCTACCTGACAGATATAGGTGACCATGTCAGTGTCCCTTGTGTCTGCACCATCCTTATGATACCGGCAGCAGTGCGGCTGCTTTATGGGGGCGCCAGGCTGATTTGTCTTGCGGCCCAGTCCACCTCATAAGACTGGCGCAACACTAAAAGTGTAGCGCAAGCCGGCAGCGACTCTTTTCATGCTGCCCCCCTGCAAAGTGCTGCCCTAGGCCTGGGCCTTTTTGGCCTAGGCCAAGATACAGCATTGCCCCAGACTAGGTTAGCAGAGGAAATGCAACATATTTAAGCCTTAAAACCCCAGAAAAGTTGTACACTTTGTGTACCCTAAAATTTGGCCCTTTAACACCTTTTCCCACAGATCTCTGGGTTCTTTGGCATGCCCAGGGAAGATACATTTCTTTGGCCACACCTGATGAGGCAGAGATGCCTTAGGCAAGTAATCTGCAATCAAGTTGGACCAGAGCCTAATAGCATTCAGAATCTTCAAAAGACCCGGCTACTGTCGGGAGCCCCTATCTGATTGCTACCAGAGTACTCCAGTTCCAATGGGGTGGCACCTTGTCTTTGGGCCTTGGATTCCTCCAGAAGTTCTCCTGTGTGACCAGAGCTACCTCGAAATTCACGGTGAGGGACAATGTCTATAAGGACAATCACAAGCAGCTGTGGCCTGTACTGTTTTACTAAGGTAGTGATTCTCAGCTAGACTCTCTGTTGTTATAGCCTTTTAGAGAAAATTATATGCAGCCACATGTTACCTGTAAACCTGCACATATAAAAACATGCACCATGTTACTGTAAATATAGACTGTAAAAATACTGCCTGCAAATACTTTTGTGGGCTAACCTAAAGGAAAAAATGCCATCAAATCAAGAATATGGGATTTGGACTGCATCACCAAGTTGTTGGTCAATTACAGGTCTATACAGTACAAACACATCTCAGCAAAAAATAAAGAAACATGTACCAGGTATTGGTGCCTTTTTTTCAATAAGTTTTCTAGTGTATGAGAATTTTTACATCCTAGACTTGATTTGTTATGAATTATATTACCTTAGTTCCTTTTGGCCCTGGGTATCCGAGGATTCCTGGTGGGCCTGAGATTCCCTAAAATATAAGTGCACTTTAATAGGTGTTATCATATAATGAAAAAGTTTACAGCATAAAGAATGGACCTTGCAAAACCTTATTACACTGCCCAAGATAGATAGATAGATAGATAGATAGATAGATAGATAGATAGATAGATAGATAGATAGATGGATAGATAGAGAGATAGATAATTTTGCTTACTTTGAATCCATCTGCTCCTGGAAGTCCTTTGAATCCATGATCTCCACGGTCACCCTATGAAAATGTGTATATTGACTTTTGAAAATAATAGTTTACATGTGCTGTAACACAGGCTTACAGTTAGCTTAGGTAAAATGTCATGAGTTTCTGATGTTGATCAGGAACTGGGGTATGGTTGAGTCTGATGATAGTTGCACAACTAAATGGACTGGACTAGCATTCTGTTTAAAAAAAAAAAATTCTCAGCCAACTAGCCCTAATTAACCAATAATACTAATGTAACCCTTTCAAGTCCCAAGGTACCGTATTTTTCGCTCCATAAGACGCACCTGACCATAAGACGCACCCAGGTTTTAGAGGAGAAAAACAAGAAAAAAAATATTCTGAACCAAATGATGTACTTAAATATTTAATATTATATTACTACTATAGGTGGGTGGTGGACACACAGCAATACCAGCCCCCCTATCAAATCAGCTTAGCTACACTATACCTTGGTGGTGGTGGACACACAGCAACCTCCCCCCCCTTCCCAGATCAGCTCAGGGTGGCAGGGCAGACACAAACACCCCTTTAGCCTCTCATATAACAACAGCTCAGGTGATGAACAGTGGATACCATCCCACACCTCCCACCCCCTTATCACTCACCTCAGGCAGTGGAGGACACTGCCATTACAATCCACAACCCCCTCTGGCTGGCTCTCAGCATCAGATACACCAGGCAGCAGCTAGGATGGATGACTGAGGACATAGTTTGCAGCAACAGCAGCGGCAAGGGGAGAGAGGCAGGAAGTGAGACTGGACCAGACCACGGCGCCGGGGGTGTTCCAGCCGAATAAAAAAAGCCATCCAGGGCTCTTGTCGCTTGCAGGATGGGGTCACATCTGGCGGATGTCAACTTACCTGGGTGCGGAGTGTACCATTATAGCAACACCACTGACAACCCCCATGTTTTGGCACCTGGGGCAGACCGTCTCCCCCCGCTCCCCCTTGGTATGCCCCAGCAAGGATCTGCCTCACATCCTGTCATCTCTCCTCCACAGAGAAGCCGAGTGTCTGTATTCTGACACAGCGGCGGCGATGGGGGGGCAGAGCCTGCTCAGTATTCGCTCCATAAGACGCAGGGACACTTTTCCCTATTTTTTGGGGGGGTAAAAGTGCGTCTTATGGTGCGAAAAATACGGTAATTAAAACCTTTGTGACCCAATCATATTTGATGTCTAAATATGTGCTAGTTTACTCAACAAAAGATTTGAATATCTTTGCATATCAAAATAATTTTCACGTTATTTTAGCACACATAGGGCCTTCATTTGTTATTTTGTTTAAAAAATATCCTGACGATTTTTATTTTAAATAAACAGAGAAATTGACAAAAATTGGAAAACTATTTTGAAAAAAGTTCAAAAAAGTTTTTGCTTAATGTGTAACGTTTTGGATAATTAATATTATCAAAGATCCCAGATATGTATAGGTTTTGATACATATCCTACCGTTGTATGGGTGATTTAAAAGAAAGCCACTTAGGGGCTTTCTTGATAGGCAGAGCGTCAGCTAAAGCCATTTTGCGATCATTTGTTTTGTGATTCACTAATCTGGTGTGCGGTCCTAGGAAATATTGGTTGCTATATGGTCTGGCTTGATGTGCTCTTATCAGTGACCCAACACCCTGCAGCAGTGTCAGGCTGGGTTCCCACTTATGAAAATTGGATGCAGGGTTTCCCCGCATCCAATTCACATGACAGGAGATTGTGATTGGCTCTCACACATCTCCAGGGCGGCTGCAAAGAGGATTGCACAGGGGTCCTGTGCGTCTTTGGCTCCATTTCAGCTCCGAATTCAGGCAAAAATTCAGACCTGATTTGCCCCTGAACAAGGAACAGGGACGCCCTGGACTCCTGATGCGAGCGCATCCGGCATAAGTGTGAACCCAGCCCAAATGTCTGAACTGGTCAGTACATCTGACAGGAGCATGTGTGTGTGGTGCTGCTTTTCATTACCCGTATTTACTCACAAACCTACACCTCTAGATCATATCCCAGCATGTTTTTGCAGGGGCAGCTGCTGGAGGGAGGGGGGTAATCTTCCTACTGGCAGTGGGGGATAGGAAGAATTTTGTATTCCAACAGGCAGGTCTAATGTCTTGTACACACGATCGGATTTTCCGATGAAAAAAGTCAGATGGACTTGTTTCATCGGAAATTTCGATCGTGTGGGGGCCCCATCGGACTTTTTTCCATCGGAGTAAAAAAATAGAACATGTTTAAAATTTGAAAAATTGGACTGACTGACTGACTTCAGTACAACCAGCCTGCCCATAGATGGATTGAATCTTGGCAGGTCCCAGCTTAACCAGCCGGGATTCAATCCACCTATGGCTGGCTTAAGGTGATTCTGTAAATATTATCTAGGCCTTTAGCTGACCCTTGCTAGATAAAACTTTTTTATATTTCAATCTGTTAATTGTTTTTTTTGTCATAGTACAAAGAAAGTACAAAACAATAACACGTATGTAAACAATTAACAAACTGTTATTAAAGTGGATGTAAACCAGATTTTTTATTTACTTTTTGCTGTCACAATGTAGAGTATAAGATTTGCTATCATTTGTGCCAGGTCTTGCCACAAAGAGTTAATCCAGCTCTGAGCAATCCTCTTTTATTGTTCAGTGAGATAAAACGGACAAACAGAGAAAAACCTTTGTCCGTTCCGACCCCTTGCTTTGAGTGACAGGTTATTTACATATCTCGTGCACTAGCTTTAGACAGGCAATATTTTTTAATTCCCACCCCCACTCCTTTTCTGAAGTCATGTGGTTACTTTTCCGGATTTTGACTTGATGTTAGTGATCATAGCAGAAGGAATACACAGGAGAAAATGCATGTTGACAAGGGGATTGTAGAGGTGGGCGGGGAGTCTACTGACATCACGACTCCACCCACCGAGCTCCAGACAACAGATCCACCCACAGAATCTGCAGTTTTTCAGTTCTTATAACAGACAGAGGGGAGACATTTTACAGGTAAGGATACATGCAGGAGGCGTGTATATCCTTATAGATCACCACTATGGCAGTAGTTTAGAAAGGATGAGAGTGGGTTTACATCCACTTTAAGGAACATGAAGAGAGAGAACATGTCAAAGATATGAAACAAACAGGGTCAAATTGCACATTGATATGACTGATAATGGGGGGTATCCCTACATGATGCAGGGACATTAGTAGTATCAAGAGACTTATCTAGACATAAAAATGATGTAGAGAATTCACAAACTTTTTTTCTTGTCCTGGAGACTGAAAGTAAACCATAATAACAAACAGGCACTGTGTAATATATTTATGCTTCTTTAAGCGGTCACAAACCAAGTTCACAAAAACTGGTCAATACAGAAAGTGAACCAGAAAGAAAAGATATAAGAAAAAGAGGGGGGGGAGGTGAGGGCAGTCAGGGTCGCGTCAGATCTCAAGTATCCATAGACAAGTATTAAATCCAGGGTTGTCATGTTTTGTCAAATTTAGCCTGGTTGTTTTGGAGGGTGCAGGTCATCTTATCATTAATCATGATCCAGTTAAAAAAAAAATTTGACATAGTCAAAAGTTACTATTGACTGGTTCCCACAATGTGCAATGGCTATCCCAGTGGCCATGATCATGTATTAAATCAAGCAGAGGTGGCACTAGGCTTTGTGAGGCCTTAGACAAAACTTAGACATAAGGCCCCACTCACACCCATAATGGGAAAAAAATTCAAGCAAGAAAAATGGTGGCAGAAAGATGCACAGATCAAGTACACAGGTGATAAGCACCACTTCCAGGGCACCCTCCTCACCCATCAGACATATGCAGCCAATACAACATTTGGGACCCAGCAAGGTGACAACCCATCTAGGAATTACCCCCATTGCCTTGGAAGAATGAGCAGGGGATGTCCCTGAGTCATTCTACATCCACAGAAGAAAGAGAGAGGGGGGATCCCAGCACAGCGCAGGGAGGGAGAGAAAAATAGGGAGAGGGAAAGAGGGGGAGGGAGAGAGAGAGGGGGGAGAAAGAGGGGGAGGGAAAGAGAGGGGGAGGGAGAGAGGAGGGAGAGGGGGGAGGGAGGGAGAGACAGGAGGAGGGAGGGAGGGAGAGAGGGGGAGGAAGAAGGGGGAGAGAGAAAGGCGGGGTGAGAGAGGGACAGGGAGGGGAGAGCAAGGGGTAGGGTGGAAGAGAGAGAGTGGGGGGAGGGATAGAAAAATGGGGGAGGGAGAGAGAAAGTAGGGGGGGAGTAAGAGGGGGGTGGAGGGAGTGAGAGGGGGAGGGGAGAGAAAGAAAGAGAAAGGAGGGATGGAGAGAGAGGGGGAGAGATGGAGAGAGAGGGGGAGGGAGGGAGGGAGAGAAAGGGGGAAGGAGGGAGAGAAAGGGGAGGGAGTGAGAAGGGGTAAGAGAGAATGGGTGGTGAGGGAGAGAGACAGAGGGTTGGTGATAGAGAGACGAGGGTGAGAGAGAGGGGGAGGGAGAGAGGAGGGGAGGGGGAGGGAGCAAGAAAGAGGTGGAGGGAGAGAGAGAGGGGGAAAGGGGGAGGGAGAGACAAGAGAGAGAGGGGGAGGGAGGGGGGAGAGAAAGAGAGGAGGGGGCGAGAGAGAGAGGGAGATATGAGAAAGAGAGGGGGTGAGAGAGAGAGGGATGTGAGAAAGAGAGAGGGGGTGAGAGAGAGATCCCTTGCCCTGTCTCTCCTGTGCCCCCATGCCACAGTCTGCATAATTTATGTGCAGTCTGAACTAAATGGGAGCTCCAGTCATTGTGATGAGATTACTCACTGTGCCCTGTAGCAGTGTGTTTGGTCCCTTTTCATCCATGTGTGAGGGGCTGAGGCTGGGGGAAAAACATGCCCAGGGCTGAGTATGTTCTCCTCCATGTCACTGCCAGAGATCTCGGAAGGCAGGGGGAAAGATCAATGATAGGGTGTAGTCATCCCCCGGCTGCTGGAAAGCTCCAGGAGCGGCCGGCCACCTTTCTCTCTGTGTTGACAGCCGCATGGCGGCCGTCGCCATCTTGGAAATTGACTAAATAGATGACGCGGGTTGTTGCGGCTTTAGGAAGCAATCCATGCTGAAAACGGTGTGGGCAGATCAGTGGTCTGGTTTCCTGGGCAACCGTGGTACCAGTAGGTACCAGCAATGCGTGGTAAGCTGCAAGGGAGCTGGTGGCCAGAAGCTCTTAGACTAAGCATCCTCATGCTGCTATGCAGAAAGCACGTCCCCGATCACAGGCAAATTAGGTGGCCGCGAGGCCCTAGGCGACCGCCTAATTTGCCTAATTAAAGAGCCGACTCTGAAATCAAGTGTGTGATGTGTTTGAAAGAGAGCAATCTCCGAGGTTCTAACAAGATTTTCATCTGTAACTGAACAGATAAAATGAAACACTGATCCAAAACCTGGTCGCCTTGGGACACAGTCACCTAATATGTGCCATGGTGCTGTCCTGACCACAGTGTCTAAAACACCAGGAGGCTTATGAATTCATCTTGGCAATCCTTGATGGAACCATATATGTACGTAATGGCATTGTATAGGCTGCATTAATCAAAATCTTAGAAAGAATATTGATTGTGTCATGCCATTTTGGGAGTTCACAAGAAATGTTGGGGTCCTTTTCCCAGTGTTCCATGTAGAGGTGCTTGCGTGCAGGGTCAGTCAGATAGCTATGTACAATAGACATACAACCTTTCACTGGATATCTAGTTTTACAAGAGCTTTAGAAAAATGACAATGATAGGGGTTGGTTAGTCTTGTTAAGTTTGTTCTTCAAGCATGAAGTGATTTAGTTATATCAAAATAATTCCGAAGAAGGTAGTTGTAGTGTGGACTATAATAGTCCAACGAGTGTAGTTTCTCCAGATAGGAAGTCTCCTATGCGTAACAAGTCCTTATTCTCCCACCATCGAAAAAGCTGTGGGGATAGTCCCGATATGAACTCAGTATTATTTAACAATGGAGATAAAGGCATATGTTGTGGCCAGAGTTTTTTTCTTTGTCCAATGACTGTCCCATACTGATAGTGAGAAAGAAAGTGTAGGACATAAGATAGGGGAAAACAACCTGCTAGGAATTCATATCATAGCTGCAATGAAATCTCTGTAGCATGACAGGGCTTCTATGTCAACCCAATGTGGAGTTTGGCCTGAAACTGTAGTGAGTGCTAGCTGGGCTATTTGTGCCACTTGGTCATAAGCGGCCAAGTTAGGGACTTCCAGAGTGTAAAAAAATCAGCTAATTAATTTAAGAGTGTCTATTTCCCCAGATAAAACTCAAAACTTTTCACTAAAATGTCAGCAGGTCTCGCTTAGGTATTGTGATAGGGAGGTTCCGAAGGAGGTATAAAATACTGGGCAGTATGTTCTAGATAAAACTTTTTTAAGCCTAATTGTTTATATGTTAATTGTTTTATGCACCATATTTGTAAATATAATGTAATGGGGAACATGCCAGATTTGTTTCCTAAAGTTAACATTTTGAGCATAGTTGTCTGCTTTTATCTTGAATGGATTTTCTTCTGCAGTGACTCTTTCAGATTTTTTTCTAGCTATCCACTCTGCTTTATGATTATCTACCCTACTTTAGGAAATGGCATGACAAAAAAAAAAAAAGAAAAAATAAACACCATTAGCAAGTACAAGTAGAAAATAATGTGCATGTCAACTGACTAAAACCACATTACATAGACTTAAGCCTCATACACACGGCCGGTTTTCTCGGCAAGCAAACTGCTGGGAGCGCTTTTTGCAGAGAAAACCAGCCGTGTGTATGGTTTCTCGTCAGGAAAACTGCCGGGAATCTCGACGAGAAAAATAGAGAACCTGCTCTATTTTCTCGTCTGGATTCTCGACGGCCTGTTTCCCGATGAGAAAACCGCGCGTGTGTTCGAGGCTTGTATGCTTACCTGTCCCCAGGTAAGCCGGCTCATGCTCAATGAGACTTCGACGCATGCGCGGTAGCTTACAAGGGTAGTGTAGGGTGAAGAAAGATGGTGGCGACGGCATCGAATGTGATGAGCGCAAGCTCGTCATAGTCGATTAAGTCACCACATTCTTGCCATTCAAAAGAACGGCGGTTCTTTTGAATGTGCGTGTGTACACAGGGCTTGGCAAGAAAAGCTTGCCAGGAATCCCGTCAGAAAAAACAACGTTTTTTTCCTGACGGGATTCTCGCCCATGTGTACAGGGCTTTCGACTTTTAGCTGTATATCTTCTTATATATCCACTTATTTAACACACATTCTATTGTCTGTAATAAAATATGTCCACAAATGTTAATGAGAATGACTAACAACACAGAATATGCATATCAGGCTCATTACTATGAGACAGGTCCACTTTAGCTGTATTTAAAAATATATGAAAGAAAAATACATAATACTTACTCTTTCACCAGTTATACCTCTTCCTCCCTTTTCCCCCTTTATGCCTGGCTCTCCCTAAATAACATGGTAAAGGAAATTCACTTCTAAAAGATCAGTCACTTTAACATCAAAATTATTGAATCACAATGAACTTTTTGGATTAAAAACAGAAAAATAATTCCAAAATATAATAAACAGCATACCTTGAAGCCCGTGTCACCAATTCTTCCATAAGTGCCAGGATTGCCACGAACCCCCTAATCAAACACATATGTAATAACTTCTTTAGATATTTAATAATTTTATGATTTTAAATATAGTTCCATTACAAACCTTACTAAAATAAAAGTAAATTTATCATTTTATTACCAAATTTCCTGGACGACCAGATCCTCCACGTTCACCTGAATGGCCTTTTTCCCCCTACACATTGAGAAAACATAAATAAATAACTTACCATTTAAAAAAAAAATCATCAGTTTTCATTAGTAGTAACTTATTTTGTTTGTATTACCTTTGTTCCTGCAGATCCCTGAACACCTAAAATTCCATGTGAGCATTTACACCCTTGAGAGTTAGCACCGATGCTTAGTTCAGCAGCACCCCCACACTATGAAGAAAAAAATTCATAACAATATTGAACAAAATGCAACTGAGCATTATAACTCAAAAGTAGCAAAACAATGAAAGCGAATATGTTTGGTATTGGGCCAGTTCATAATAGGCTTTGAAAGTACAGAAATATTAGTAGTCGGTAATAGATAGTTTTTAGTCATTACCCTCAGCATTCACCTACAGGCAGGGGACGGGCTGGGTCGGGATGCAAGGTGGACATTTCCCCCCAGGCCGTCCTGACTTATATCCAAAACGGGTGTGGCCCTCGCTGCCGTTTTTTTTTTTTTTTTTAATGAAGTCGGCCAGATGCACGGCCGCATGCTGTGGCATTCTGGGACTTGGAGTCATGATGCGAGGCTTGCATCATGACAACAAGTCCCAGAATTCCACAGCATGCGGCCGCACATGACCCTGTACGGCCAATCACAGGGCATTTGTGTTGCGCGTGCCCTGCAAATGGATCGGCGGAGCTGGTCACGTGTGGATGTGGCCAAGCGGGGCTGGTCGTGACCACTTGCTGGAGTCTCGCCTCTCTGCCTTGGGCGCTGCGTGATTCTGAGGTCTCTAAGTCTCATCTACCACCGTCTCTGTCAGCGCCCCTCCCCCAGCCCCCTCTCTGTCAACCCACCTCCTCTCTGTCAGCCCACCACCCCTTTGTCAGCCCACCCTCCCTTTGTCAACCCACCTCCTCTCTGTCAGCCCACCCCCCCCCTCTGTCAGCCTACCACCACTCTCAGCCCACCCCTCCTCTGTCAGCCCACCCCCCTCTGTCAGCCCACCCCCCATCTCAGCCCACCCCCCCTCTGTCAGCCCACCCCCGTCAGCCCTGCTCTGTCAGCCCACCCCTCCTCTGTCAGCCCACCCCCCTCTCAGCCCACCCCTCCTCTATCAGCTCCCCTCTGTCAGTTCACCCCCCCTCTGTCAGCTCACCCCCCTCTGTCAGCTCACTCCCCCCTCTGTCAGCCCACCCACCTCTGTCAGCTCACCCCCTCTCTGTCAGCCACAGCAGGGAGCCAGGCCAGCCACCTGCAGCAGAGTGCACTGTGCCAGCCAGCCAGCCACCCACAGCAAGGAGTCAGGCCAGCCACCCACCCCAAGGTAGTACTTTGTACAAATTGAAGGGGCAGGGCCAGGGGTGGGTGATGATAGGGCCAGGAATGGGTCATGGGCAGGGTCTGACAGGGGGCCCTTGCTTTATTTGGTCTGGGGCCCTGGGTGTTGTCAGTCCACCCCTGGGCAGCAAGGCGCGCCAGGGAGTTGGGACCCACATGACTGGCTTGGGCTGCAAGTTTACTTGACCCCAGGACAAGAGCATTACTTCACACCCCCAGGATCGGAGGAGGCCATGCAAGGACCTGCTGAGCTGGTACTGGCAAGGGCAGCTGCCATCACTGAATTGAGAGACCCTGACACCCACAGCTGAACCCCACATCCCATCTACCCCCCCCATACACGCTATTTACCCTGCCCCAGGCAAGTGCCCACCCAGTAACCTAAAAATCGCCCTCAACACTGTGGGTCCTGCTGGTAGCTGGCCATGGCCAGCAGGACCCACAGGCCATGGCCAGCGGCCAGCAGGACCCACAGGTCCGTAGCCAGCAGGACCCCCAGGTGCACAGGCAGCTCCCAGCAGGACCCACATGTGTGGGTCCTGCTGGGAACTGGCCATGGACCTGTGGGTCCTGCTGGCCACTGACCTGTGGGTCCTGCTGGCCACTGACCTGTGGGTCCTGCTGGCCACTAGCCTAGGGTGACCAGACGTCCCCGGACTGAGGACACTGTCCCTGGGCCAAGTCTGGCCAATTGGGAGCGGGTGCACCATGAGATGGGGCAGTGGGAGGGCGCCCAGGGTCTGTGCCCATTGGGCTGCCTCGGAGGGGGAGTGCCACCAGATTTCACAGAGCGGGGATCTCCCACTTACCTGGCGGCCACTGTCATACAAAGTCCCGCCTCCTGCACTGGCTCTTATGATAGACAGCACTCTGATGACGTCCATCATGGGAGCAGCCACGCTGGGTAAGTGGGAGATCTCCGCTCTTTGTAATCCGGCTGCTCTCCTCTCTAATCCCCATGCACTGAACAGACTGCGCTGATGGGCACTAGTGAGGCTGCACTGATGGGCACTGGTGAGGCTGCGCTGATGGGCACTGGTTAGGTTGCGCTGATGGGCACTGGGGATGGTGAGCTTATTCGGTGGTTCAAAGGGCCACTTGACTGGACTTGCCCCCCAGGCCTAAGACTGCCAGCCCTCCCCTGCCTGCAGGTCTATTTATACAATAATTACATAGCAGTTTGTCCAGTAAATCAGCATGTACACGTGTTCTGTGCAAAGTGGGCTAAAATAAATGTACTTTAGGCTATATTCTCCCCTGAATAAATACTGTTTTATTATGGACAGTAGTAAAATACAGCATTATGGCAACTAGAAGGATCTGAGGATCCTAAGAAATACATACATCTTTGTAACAAGAGATGCAAAGTAACATAGCTGTATATACAGTGTATATATATATATATATATATATATATATATATTTATATATATATATATATATCATATGTCTGGTTTGTCTGTTGTCTAGTACAGTAATCTGTTCATTCAATGTAAATTCAATATCCAAGTGTTAAAGTCATCAAGAGTAACTGAGCCCGGTAACCGGAGACAAAATAAAGGTTTGTACAAACCAGGAACAGCAAAGCTGTTTTGGTTGGAGGTCGTGAGAGAATAAGCAGTAGCAGACGTTACCGTTTGAAAACTTCTTTGTGCTTTGTAGCTACATACAGGAATCTACTGCTGTACACAGTGCTTCTCTTCTTTGTCCTTTATCTCATTGGCAGATGAGTGTTACCATTATGAACTACCTGCATGTTCTAACTTTTACTATCATCAATAGCAAGAAGAAATATTTAACTGAGTAAAGCAGGTTGTGAGTGTAACGGGAGAGCCCGTGGAACCCAGAAGTTCTTAGAAAGCATGAGTCAGGAAATAATGGACATTGAGAATATGTCTTGGATTGCTTTAAACAGGACATCTGTAAAGGACTATTTACTGGTTGTTTGATTCTGAACTCAAAAGGTTAATTTAGAGATGCTGATGGGTTCAAATTCAGCCACCTGGCTGCCTGTGTAATGTAAATGAGTCCCGGCTAGCTGCTAAAGATCCTTTCATTGTGAATTGTGATAATTAACTCTGTAATTGTGTGTATTGTAAATTAGCAGACAGACAGTCTGGGGAACGTAAAGGTCATGCATAGTCATTTAAGCTGTAAAGGGATTAGCTAATGAACTCTCCTGTTGTCTGCTAAGAGATGTCAGAATAATGTGTATTGGGGGCTCATTATGTGACCATTGTGTGATGTTGTGGGTGGAGTTGTTCATTTGGACTACAATATTCTTTTAGTGTATATAAGAGCCTGTTCTTTTCTCAATAAAGTGTCAGACCAGTTGGAAACCTAACTACAGAGCGTTTGTCTTGTATCTGGGGGAGAATTATTCCTATGGGTCTCGGTCGCCTGACTGTGGAGTGTCGGTAGCTGATGTGTGTTCGGAAAGGGAATATCCTAAACGGCGTTAACCCCTTTCGTATTGGGATTGCCGTTACAGTGAGCAATGATGACAAATGGGAAGAAAGAAACAATTTTTTTAGACATGTGTTTTTATTATGTTACATAGAACTGAATGTATATTTTGGCATTTGAAAAACTGGAAAATAATCTGATAAGAACACCTAGTATAACCAATACATTTATTCTCTTGTCAACACAGATTCTCTCCTAAAGAGATCTAATATGGATGTCTAGGATGTCTTTGGAAGGGGGTACCTAGGAATGGTAATCCTCCGCTAAACATACACATGTAGCAAAGACAGATTTTCATTAGCAAAGACAGATTTTCATTAACAAAGCCTTTTGTTTTTTTGCTCAGTGCAATGGAAGTATTCTTCCAGCTGCTGATGAAGTTCAGTGATTGACACTTTCATTTCATGAAAATACACACACATAGATAGACATTATAGCTTCTATTATACTGTAAGCCCTGTGTTGGATCCGTAAGAGATATGTAAGGCATAGGACAGCTGTCAGTTTCTAGAAAAGTTAGAATAGCAATAAAACACTTTGATGCAAAAAAAACAGATGGTTTAAATTATGTTTTTTTTTTTTTAGTGATCGCTGTCAACTATTTTAATATGGTACCTCTCTTACCCATTAATCAGTAGCTATGCAATGTCAGTACTGATATTTAGAAGAATAAAAATAAGCCATCAGCATTCTCACTGTACACCCAAAAGCAAATTAAATTTAGCTCTGTGAATGTATGTAGTGAAATTTGCTCCCGAGTAAAGACATGGTTTAACTAAGACCCCTTTCACACTGGGGCGGGCAGGAGCGGTGGCGGTATAGCAGCACGATTTTCAGCGCTGCTATACTGTCGTTCTTACCGCGGTATGCGGTCGCTAGGGGGGTTAATTTAACCCCCGCTAGCGGCCGAAAAAGGGTTAATACCGCCCGCAAACCGCGGCTATTGCCGCGGTTTGCGGGCGGTATTACCGCGCTGTCCCATTGATTTCAATGGGAGACCGCGGTAAAGGAGCGGTGAACACACCGCTCCTTTACCGCTGTAAAGATGCGGCTAGCAGGACTTTTGGAGCGGTCCTGCTAGCGCACCGCTTCAGTGTGAAAGCCTTCGGGCTTTCACATTGAAGACACAGGGCAGGATTTTTTCATGCGGTATAACAGCGCTATTATTAGCGCTAAACCGCATGAAAAACGCCCCAGTGTGAAAGGGGCCTAAAGCTATAAAAACAAACAAAATGGAAGGCGCACGCACCTAGGGCATTACCAAAAAAACATTTATTTTATAATAAAGTCTGTAAAAATGGGTACTCACAAAATGGCAACTATCAATGAGCCATAGAACCACACAATGCTGAGCAGTGCAGACACACATATGCCGTTATACCCCTTGATGTGAAACGGCATATGCACTAGGTGTGTGCGTCTTCCATTTTTTTTGTTTTCCTAGTATCAATCGGATGACTCTTTCTGAAGAGGACTGCACCCGCCCAGTTTTGGACTTACTGCTGTCCTTGCTGCTTCCCACCATGGAAGACCTCATAGCACTGGAAATGATTACTTGCCTTTTTAACTAAAGCTATATTCATCCCAGTGTTGATTATTTTCTACAGAAAGGGACCAGGTGACTATATTCAGAGTAGGGTATGATGTTTTCAGGTGTCAATGACCATATGGCAGATCAAGTAAACAGGGCTGCACACTTACTTGCTCATTAAGCTCACAACATTGCTCCAACAATGCCTTTCCTGGATCACAGTGTATTTCAAGCTTCTGGATGTCAACCTCCAATGGAAACAACATAAAATAAATAAATTGATATAATTATGTCCATGAAGAGATTTCATACTTTGGAGTGGTTCAACAAGCTTGATTAGTAAGATAAAGGAAAGATGTACAGTATATGGTTGTGTTGCATTCCACAAACTAATAGTGCATATTCATTCTAGGAAATATCATTACATGAGCACTTAAAAGATTAAATACAAGTTTTTTATGTTAAAGGTGACATTTTCATTGTACTTATCCTCTACTGAAGACATGTTCGTCTGAAGATTTTAATATAGACAGTGTTTTTCAAACTATGATCCACAGAGCACTGCTGAAATGTGGCATGTGCCAGGTGGCCCCTAGTCATCCCGTCTATACAGGACTTTGTGCGGTTACAATACCATAGAAAGACATTATAGTTTTAGTACAATTCAATACAAAAGGGTTGGTAGAACCCTACTTTTGAGAGCTTAAAAAAATCTAAAATGTAGGGGCAGGTGGTACAAAAAGTAATAACTGTGTGAAGATGAACTGATGTTATTGCATACTGGACATAAAGAAGCACATCACAGGGTCAGAGCAATAAAGAGCATAACATACAAAGACTGCTAATGCAGAAGAAATATGTGAGGCTTCCTATGAAAGTAGCAACAAGGTGTCAAGTCATTGAGAGGTGTGCAGAAAACGTTAATAGTTCATGTCTTTGGGTCATCAATATAGGCAAAGGAGGGACATTGATTTGATTTGGCTTCAAGTAAGGACTTAGGGAGACTTACAATTCATTGTTGTATGCTTCAGGAGTTTTATATCACTTTGCAAAAGAAGTATCACTTTGCAATACAAATTTCCTGACTATGACCAAGAATACATGATCACATGCAAAGAAAATAAAAAAACAGCATTTTTGGTAACTCAGAGCATTATTTAATTCACTAAACTTTGGTGAAAATCCCCTTGCAAAATTAAGAGTCTATTTGCCTTTAGTAATTAATCCCTAGTGCTTCTAAATGTCATGCTAAACAGCCCATACATTCATTATAAAAGTATGACAATAACGAAGGAGAGGAAGCTCTCAAGATAATTATTTTCGTCAAACATGTAAGAAAGCAATTGCAATGAAGAAAATAACTCTCTGCATTAAAAGAGGGTTTGGATAGGAGAATACCTTGAGATGAGCTATCCCCAACTTTCTTTCAGGGAAATTGACATTCTCCACAATAGGGACACTGTGTCTTTAGAGCAGTGGTTCTCAACTCCTGTCCTCAGGACCCACTAACAGGCCAGATTTTATGTATTACCTTGGTGAGATGCAGACTAAAATCCTGCAATCCCTGAGCAGCAAATTATATCACCTGTGATGCATTTCAGTTATCTTGCAAACCTGGCCTGTTAGTGGGTCCTGAGGACTGGAGTTGAGAACCACTGCTTTAGAGTAAGAGAAAGGATTGACAAAATATATTTTACTGACCATATTGAAGTACTTACCATCGAAGTGATCCTATTCTTTCCAGGAAGTTTCTCTTCTACTACAGAGGCATCGCTGACATCAATACAGTCCAGACCCATTTTGGCATTACCATTTGTTACACTCACAGCTAACTTGTGCCATTTGCCATCAAAAAGCTGTTCATGATTGCTATGTTTCTGGAAAAGAAGAGTCTTGTCTGGTGTAGAGTAGAACAGGTTTACAGTCTGTGAATTGTTGTTAAAACTGAGTCCAATTTCTTGTTTTTCATTTCCATCAATAATCTTCCATAAGTTCCAGGTGCTCTGAGGCACAGCCTTTACAATTTTAAAAGTGGCAATAATAGAATAATCGGCAGGCAAACCATTTGGAGGAAAAGCACTACAAGATAATAAAGTTATATTTTGAGATGTAGTTATATATCATATGTATCACACACTAGAGAGCACAAACCGTCAAGATACTACCCAGGCTACCCTTCATAATACTGCAATATATTCCTTTTGCAAATAGATTGATATAGAAGAGATGGGAGCTATCGGTAAAAAAAAACATGGCACAAAAACTGAAATAAAAATCAAATTTCTCTCTACCACCTCTTGTATCAAAAATCAAAAAAGTTGCTTCAATGTGTATCTATGAACAAGGATTTTTTTTTCTTCTCTAGAGCATTCCTTTGGACATTAACCTTTTGAGGATCATTAGATACTGCTGTCCTCTTACACTGGCATTACCATGTCAGGGGGAGTAAAGGAATTCCTTGGTCATAGATACACATGATAATTGAGGTGGATATTTGTGCTTTTTATTAGTACAGTGATTCCTGTGTGATGTGGTACTATTTTAATGTGTGTTTTTCATATATTTGATACAATAAACTTAGTTCATCTATTGAGTTGAAGCAACTTTTTTGATTTTTTGATACAAGAGATGGTAGAGCGGAATTAGGTTTTTATTTTCAGTTTTTGTGTATATATGATGTATACTTTTTATTGTTATTTTACTATCCCTGTAAATAAAAAGTGAAAACAATTTAAAACTATGCGGATTAGGGCTCAGTTCACACTAGCCTGACTCCAAAGTCGTGTGACTTTCAGTGCAACTTTGGAATCTGACATTGATACAACTTTGATGTGACTTTTTACATTCTGTGGCATTGAAGTCGTATCAAAGTCAGACTAAAGTAGTGCAGGAACCTTTTCTAAAGCCAGACAGACTTGTGTAGTATCAGTTAAGACAGCTCTTATAGGGAAACAGTGAATTTCACATGTAATCCAACTTGGGGTCTCACAAGCTGGATCCTATGTTGCATCAGTGTGAACCGAGCCTAAGCCTAGGTACACATTGGAGAGATTTGTCATGTGATTTGAGAGATCAAATCGCATGACAAGTCGCAGCCTATTGGCACTGTTCCAAGCGGTGGGACACCGATTTTGCGGCGCTGCACCGATTTGCAAAAGTAGTTCCTGAACTACTTTTTCAGATTTCAGGTGCGACTTCAATAGACATTTGTGTATGAAGACACACAGATGTCTATCAAGTACCACCTGAAATCACGCTGACCTTGCTACTTTGAAATCGCGCTACTTCAGATTTTGTAAATAAACAGATTCATCTAATACACAGCAGCACAGGTAGACTGCATAAAAACCCTGCATAAGCTTGTTTATCTAAATCAGATGCAAAAAGACTACCTTGTGTCAGTGGGAATATGGAACAGGAATAGATTTGCAGGAAAAAATGTTAAGCTAACATACAATACTATGGTTTGAACCTATTTTAATAGGTATAATGGTTTTACCTATTTTAAATTTCCACTGTATTTCCTAATGTAAATATAGCTGTTTTATCCTCTGTCAACCCAACTTTGACCATACTACAGTATGTACATTATGATAGAGCACTACCCATTATAATAATTTAGTAAGAATGTATTAAATTCTCATTTATGCTTGTTTACATAATCATCTCCCCACTCTATCTCTCCCTGAGACGATCGCGGGTTATTTTGCATGGAAATTTGGCGTTTTATATTGTAGGCCTGTAATTCTTAGGAATAACTCATTTAAATATGTCCAAACAAGAGTCTAGTAGACATCCCGGGTATGATAAAGTTTGAAACACAAAATCATAAATTATAATATAATAAATAACTATAAATAATTATAACAAATAATAATGTAATTATAATAAAAATTATTCAATAATGTAACCAAATCAAACACTGAAATTTGCTCAGTTGCAGAATTGTCGCTGTCATTACTTTCAGTGTTTGATGACGAATTTCCCCACAAATCACTATCGCTCAATTCTGCAAGTGATTCTAATTTATTATCGCTGTTTTCTAGCTGTCTAAAACCACTTTTGACATAAAGGGACACTTTTTGGTTGCTATGGACAATCTCCAGTTTCCAGGCAGAAAGAACAGTATTTATAATATAAAACTGCATGCAGGACACTGGACAAACCACTAGGGACAAAGGGGATGTGTAATTATTTGATACAGTACTGTAATCTGTAAGATTACAGTATACTGTATGTATTGTGTGTTTTTACTTTTTTGAATTTGGCGCCGATCTCCGTCCCCGGGCGTCATAACGCTCGCAGGGAACGGAGCTCGGACTGTGTAAATTGAGCAAGACACGGCGGCTCACAGACACAGCGGGGAGACATCGCAAGATCCAGGGGACAAGGTAAGTAACTTTCCCAGTATCCTGCAATGCAGCCCCGAGTCTGCCTCGGGGTTACCGCTTTTGGTATGAAAAATTCAACCCGAGCCAGACTCTGGAATACCGCCAGGGAGGTTAAAGCTTTTCTGTAACAGTTGTTATTTTCAGCTCTCATTGACTCTCACTGCAAAAAATAATGATCACCATGGCAGTTGACACTTGCATGAAGAGCCAATAGGGTTGATTTACTAAAGGCAAAAAATCTGTTCACTATTCAAGGGAATTGTACCTTAGTTTAGTGAATGTGGTAAAAATTCCCAGTTGCAAAAAATCTTGATTGTGAAAAAAATAAGAATACCCAACCACGTGCAAGAAAAAAAAAACTGCTTGCATATGATTGGATGATGGAAGTCATCAGAGTTTCACCTCATTCACTAATCTAGAGGAAAAACTGACTATTTTTCCTTAGTAAATCAACCAATTTATGCCCATTTTTTCTAAAATCATCTGTTGTTGAATTTTATTATCATCACAAAAAAGATGAGTACAATTTGCACATACCAGACAAACACAGATGCTTATGATATAAATACTTTGTGGTAACTGCAAAAATATCTAATTTATCATACCCATCTTTCTTCAGGGAAACTGGTGTATTTATGCGGACAGCAGATAACATTGGATTAGACCCATTTACTGTTGTTATTTCTGTAACTGTGGAAAGCCTAAGTTCTTCAAAGAGGTCATACACTATAAAAAATTTAAACCAAAGCTTAAAAAAAAAAGCAATAATAAACATTTTCACTGGCACTGAATATCTTTGACAGGCTTGTTCTACAAGAGATTAATGCATATGTGCAGTTACTATCTTATATCAAAACATATAAGCATTATTTAAGATAACATCTACCATGATCATATGTCAGTCTAATATTTAGACACTTCCATCACACACGCTTAACTATACCAGTCAACTAGCTAGTCTTAGGGGTTGATTTGCTTAAAAATTAGGGGCAGCTTAGAATCAGCTTCAAGTTTTTTTGTGGAAGCTTAGCCACTTGTTTACTGGGCACTTATACGCCCTTCCTGCCTAGGCAAATTTTCAGCTTTCAGAGCTCTCACACTTTGAATGACAATTGCGTGGTCATGCAACACTGTACCCAAACACATTGTTTATCTTTTTTCACACAAATAGAGCCTTCTTTTGGTGATATTTAATCACCACAGTTTTTTTTGCTAAACAAACAGGTAATTTTTCTTCTTCGCTGATGGGCACTGATGGGCACTGAGAGGCTGCACTGAGGGGCACTGCTGAGGCGGCACTGTTGGGAAATGATAGGCAGCACTGAAGGGCATTGATGAGGCGGCACTGGTTGGAACTGATCAGAAGGCACTGATGAGACTGCAGTGATAGGTGACACTGATAGGTGGCATTGAGAGGTAGCACTGATAGGCGGCACTGATGGGCACTGATAGGTGGCACTGATGGGTACTGATAGGCAGCACTGGTGGGCACTGATCAGGGGGCACTGATGATGAGGCATTGGTGGGCACTGATTGGCAGCACTGATGGGCACTGATAGGTGACACTGTTGGGCACTGATAGGTGGCACTCATGGGCACTGATTAGCAGTACTGATGGGCACTGAAAGGTGGCACTGATGGGCACTGATAGATGGCACTGGTGGGCACTGATTAGCGGCACCAGAGGGCACTGATCGGCAGCACTGGTGATCACTAAGGGGATCGATGTCCCTCTAACAGAAGCCGGTTAATGGCTTTCTTCTTTTCTTCTCGTTGACAGCGTGTTTACTGTACTTCCGTGATCAGCTGTCATTGGCTGACAGCTGATCACGTGTTAAAGGTCCGCTGTGATTGGCCCTTTACCCTGCCCTTTTATGAGTTGAGTTCCAAGAGCTTGGCAATCACAGAAAGCGACACGCGCGCGCCCCTTGGAACGCGCAAGGTGGTGTGAAAACGAAGGACATACATATACATCCTCCTGGCATTTTAAGCCTGCACTGTAGTCGTCTTATGCCTATAGTGTGGGTACAAAGTGGTTAAATAAACAACCTGAAGTTAGAAGCTGATGGGTTGCCATGCACAGCTGCACCAGATTTTACACTCTCCAGTTTTAGTAAATCTACCACATAGTGTAATACTAAAAACACTATGTTTTCTTGCTCTGTGTAAGTAATAAGTAAACTTTGAACCGACAACTAGAAGAGTAGGGCAAACTGTTCTTCTATTC
This sequence comes from Rana muscosa, assembly GCA_029206835.1. Taxonomy (NCBI): domain Eukaryota; kingdom Metazoa; phylum Chordata; class Amphibia; order Anura; family Ranidae; genus Rana; species Rana muscosa. The sequence goes on along the minus strand of CM055122.1, from coordinate 605,406,802 downwards.
CTTTAGCTTTTGGGTTCCAGATGCAATGATACAGTCAGCAACATGATGTATGGGGGTCTGTATGCCTCCCCAAGCAGTCTTGCCGTCCCATGCCATGGCCTATATTGTATGTGCAGAAAACCTGTCCTGCCTTTCCTTGAGGTTACAAAAGCAGTTACAGATTTGTAAGAAGTTAAGTAAACATACAAAGTTGTCCTACATACCTTAAATTGTGTTTTAAACACCGGCAGCATCAGGATGCAAAGTTCTTTGATGCGAACAAATATTTACTTAATATTTATTTCATTTGTGATATGCAATACATTGAATTTATCCTACTACACCAAGACAGATATTCGACATACTGACTTGTTTAAAAGACTTGAAACATGAAAACAATCGTTTATTTTTGTTGACTAATAGGTTAGTTAAAAATAATTATTCTGGAGTTTGTCATCAAGTTCTTGTCACCAGTACTCAGGAAAGATGTGCTGGTGCTGGAGAGAGTCCAGCGAACGACAACTAAGCTAATAAGGTTTTAAGGAGACTGGAGGACACCAGTTTTGAGGAACAACTACAAGCATTAAACTTATTCTCCCTGGAGAAGAGACACTTAAGAGGAGATACGATAGCAATATACAAATATCTCAATGGTGATTCTAGCATAGGGAGAAAACGTTTCAGTCTCAGATTGCTTAAAGTGTTACAAAACCCAGGGCCCTGCATTCAGTATATCTGGTCTCCCACAGTACACAGAACATGGAAATGCAAATATTTTAGAAAAAATAAAAACTGCTAAATACCTTTTCTCATCAGCAGTATAGAGCAGTCTTGTGACTTTTATCAGTCTTCGGCGGAGCACTGATTAAAACTTGTAGGAGGAGTTTTCATTCTCCATTGACTGTCCTATGAGGCTACATGACCCCTGGCCCTCTTTTTGGACAGTGCTGATTGGCCCTGTTGTGATCACATGCACCCTCCGCAAAAAAAAACCAACTCTCTAGCAATAAACACCAAAATGAGCATGTGCAGAGTGCCCCAAAAGCTCTGTACTATCAGGAGATGGATTGGGGACAGTAAAAGAATGGGAGGATTAGAGAAAATCGCAAACAGCCTTTTTACACAATGCAGTGGATTCACCTCTTAGGTTTCAGAGTGAGTATAACAAGCATGCTTTACTGCATATACAGACTAATTTTACTGTTGTGGGTTTAAGAGACTATGCAGCCACTCAATGAGGTTGGAAGAGAAGCGGTTTAACCTTAAACTGTGCAAGGGGTTCTTTACTCTCAGAGCAGTAAAAATGTGGAATTCTCTTCCACAGTTGGTGGTGTCAATGGAGAGTGTCGATAATTTTTAAAAAGACTCTAAGATGGGCATCTTGTGAATGCCAACTGTGGGCCCAAAACCAAACCTTTTTCTGTTGAAACAGTAAGAATAGCTAGTAGACTTGTGCACAACGGAAAAATTTGTTTAGTTTCGGTTTGTTTCTTGTGCACAACGGAAAAATTTGTTTAGTTTTGGTTCGTTTCTTTTCAGTCCTGTTGATTCGTAATCGTTCGTAATTTTGCTAGACGGGATTTTTCGTGTTCGGACTAATTCGTACTTTCGGTAGAGTACATTGTTTTTCGTTGATTCTGGACACAACTCCTACTTTCGTAACTTTTTTTGGGTTCGTTGATGCATAATTTTCCGTGTCTCTCTCACAACGACGCTGCCTATTCTGCCTAATGTGCTTCGAATGGATTTGTACTTTTCTAAATACATAGCGGTTATTTGTAACGATTCGAAATCTCGTATTTTACTTTCATTTTTTTACATGCGGCTATAGCCTCCGCCCCTGTACACCATTTTGAGAGGGTTCAGCATGGTGAGGGAGAAGCAGAGAGCAGAGCAGAGTGTTATTGTGCTTCGAATGAATTCGTACATTCGTAACTTTTTTCATAACGAATTATGCCGAAGACATTCGGGCATTCGCTATTTGCGATATAATTTATTTCGGATTCGGTTTTATTCGTAATTGCTTTGTTCGGAAATTCGAATGCTTCCGAATGTCCGAAAGTTGCTAAATTCGGATGAATTTCGATTCGTTACGAAACAAATTGCACAAGCCTAATAAGTAGTATAAACTAACTATTGAATGGTAAATCCATCCCAAATTTATATTTCAGTTAAGGCTAAATCCAAAAATAATAAACCATTCATTAGATTCTCAAGGCTTTATGGTTTCAATAAGCAATATCGCTGTGCTGCATTCCCAGCACTACCTACTACCGTCACATTCATTATCAGGTCATCTTGTTTTTGCATTACTTACTAAATTTGATGTAAAGTATGTAGAATATAGCATGGTAAGTAAGGCTTCCTTAGCATTTATTTATAATAGCAAAGGCAGGGGGCAGACCCAAGTAAACTGATTGGGCCAACCTAATGCTTTCCATTCTGAATTAACAAACTTAGGTGGGTAGCCTTTGAAACATTTTATGATGGAGCCTACTGGGCACTAAGAAGACATGATGTGGTAAACTAAGCATGTTTGCATAATTAACAGGGAGGAAATGATCAAGTTCTTTATAAAGTGCATTCATTGATTTTGCTGTTACTACTTCATTTAGTAAAGCTTGCAATGGGTTAACTACATTAGCTGTACTACAATAACCACAATCAGCTGTAAAGAACTCCTTTACCATATTACTAGTAAGGATGAAGAATTATTTCCCTTTAATTTCATGATTTGCAGGTAATCTCTAGATCATCTCCATTATAATTCATCACTGCATTTGGTGTATAATTGCTGTTATATGCATATTTGTCTTTCAAGTTTATTTGCATTTAGCTTTTAATTCTGAAACTATTATGAGTTATTATTTAATAACAAGATCAATGTGTTACAAATTTATTTTTGATTTCATCTAGGCTTACCAGAGACAGCGGATTCTTGGCATTTTATATTGCTCAATAATGTGAAAAAAATAATGAGTTTGGGGAATTTCATCTTCTCTTTTCCAAATGACAAAAATCTAAAAAGACAAATGCACAGAATAAATCATGCTGTTAGCGTAAAAAAAAGTATCAATTAATAATCCATGAACCACATTTTATTACATGAACGATATCTTTTTTTTACAGATAATAGGCTAAGAAATACACTCATTGAAAGGAAATTATAATTATTATTATACCGGATTTATATAGCGCCAACAGTTTGCGCAGCGTTTTACAATCTAATGGGGGACAGTACAATTACAACACAGTTTGATACAAATGGAATAGGAGGGCCTTGCTCGTGGAGCTTACAATCTATGGTTTGTGGAAAATTTTAATTTAGATATTGTAAAATGAATTTATATACTGTATAGTGCAAAAATAGCAAGAAATGGAAACAATATATTTAAAGTCCACTTATGAGAAAATGGTAAACCACTTAGATATTGCACATTAGTGTGAGTCCATTAAAAGCAGAAGGTGAGAGTAAAATAGTCCATCAAAGAAATGAGGATAATTTGATAAACTCCAACACTGGATAAGATCTCCGTCACCACACCGCTTGTGTCACTCCCTCCAGGTAACACACTTACCAGATCAATCTGGATAATACGCTTATCACTCCACAGATGCTGTCAGCAGACCAAACTCTTGTCATCTAGGTATTGCCCATTACAAGCAAATAGAGAAAAAGTATACATAGCATAATCCAGTACAGCTCATATTTATTGTTTAAAAGCGTCTCAAGATAACACACTTACAATGCATTAATAAAATGAGGGCATGTAAAATATACTGAGACAATCGCGCTCTCTTGTCTAACCTCTCACTGCTCCCGCAGTGATCCCGGGTAGGGAAGACGAAGGAAAGCTGATTGCTGCGTAGCGTCGCGTGAGGGCGACGCTACGCAGCAATCCTTTTAACGTCGGCTTTCCTTAGTGAGAGGTTAGACAAGAGAGCACAATTGACACAAGCGGTGTGGTGACGGAGATCTTATCCAGTGTTGGAGTTTATCAAATTATCCTCATTTTTTTGATGGACTATTTTACTCTCACCTTCTGTTTTTTAATGGACTCACACTAATGTGCAATATCTAAGTGGTTTACCATTTTCTCATAAGTGGACTTTAAATATATTGTTTCCATTTCTTGCTAGTTTTGCAATAGCGCTGCTAATGTTTGAGTATTAGTATTTTGACATATTTTTGGATATATTTTGTACTATTATAGTAGCTGCTTATCGTCTCTATTTTTCAGTGTGCGCTGAGATATATTGAACTTGGTTTACTATTTCTAATTTTTTGATATATACTGTATAGGTCTAGGTCTAAAGGTCTAGGTGTTTTTCACCTTAATACATTAAGGTAAGAAACACCCCAATAACTTTTCCCGCCCCAAACATACACCTGAGTCCTCTGCAGCTCTGCCCTTCCCTTTTCCTGCTCCCACAGGATACACTGAGAGCAGCTGGAGCCAGTGGCTCCAGCTGCTCTCAGTAAAATCCTGTGAGAAGGGAGTGAGGGGTGTGACCAAGCCACACTGTGTGTGCTAATGGATGCACATAGCCCAGCTTAGGAGCATGCCTGCACTGGTGCCTCCATTAGCACATGGTTTGCTATGGGGGGCACTTGGAAGAAAAAGGGGGGGGAAAACACCACCTTGGGACCACCAAAGAAGAGATAACGGACTGCTTTCTGCAATGTCATTGCACACAGTAGGTAAGTATAACCTCTTTTTTATATTCATTTTAAAAAAACTGCCTTTAGATCCACCGGTATATATGCTTTTATCAATTGCTTTTGTCTGTCTTACTAAATCGATCTATCTATATACTGTACATACATTGGGTGTGGAATAAAAAAGCTGAATATTAGAGTGGAGGTTGCACACAGAAAGCTTTAGTATATTTGACTATTACACATCTTCAGTGTGGTGGTGTTGAGGTATTGAGAACCCCTTCAAAAACGAAAGATGCTAGTGTGAGGTAGCAGTGAGGATTTCACCGCCTTCCCCTCCTGGCGCCCTCAGGTGGCTGCTTAAGCTGTCTATTGCTTGCGCCAGCAATGAGCAGCAGGGAGCTGCAGCAAAGGAGACAAGCTGACAGAGGTACGAACCTTTTGTTAGACATTCAGGAGGACCAAGGTACTAAGCTTGAGCAGCAGAGCTGCAAAGAGAGCCAGGAGGCTGAATACTATTTTGTTCATTTTGATGGTGGAAAGCCCTGCATGGGCAACTGATGTCTTTTGTTGAAGTTTTCTTTGCCATTTTTAATAAAAGTGGGCAGAAAAGCCCTGAATAGTCATTGCTGGAGTGGAGTAAATGCACTGTTTTGCACTACCATTAAGCTAAGCAACGGCCAAGTTGTCACAGTCAATGTTGGTGTTAGCGATTTACAGTCACTCCTTGCTGGTAAAAATGTTGTAACCAGGACAACAGGGGAGGGGAAATATTTCTAACAGAGCCTGGATAGCAGTTAAAATTCAACAGGGATTATTATCCTGTGCCATTATAACCAAAGCTAAAAATATATATTTGGCCAGACATACACTTTAGGGCTAAAGCAATTAAAATTTCATGTTATTTTCCCTTTTTTAAACACCTGCACAGAAAAGATTAATAATAAAACGCATATGCACAAACATAAAGGTTACCTTAGTTGAAAATGATCACTAGATTCTACGCTATAAACTGCTGAGGTTTTATGCAAATCTTTACTTTAGTTGTAAAAGAGGTGGCTCCACCCCTTCGTGCCTACAAGCCCTCTTTTTAGTGCATAATGCGATGGGCGGCTTCACTGACCAATAAGGAGAGGAATTTATCAAAACTGGAGCAGACAGAATGTGGAGCAGCTGTGCATAGCAATTAATCAGCTTCTATCTTTCATTTTCAAACTGAAGATAGAAGCTGATGGATTGGCCATGCACAGCTGCTCAAAATTCTGTCTGCTCCCGTTTTGAAAAATCTGTACATTACACTTTTTAATCAAAGATTCTTTCTGAGATATAACTGAAAACCTCAGGATTATGGGGCAATATCCTTAAATATTTGTAAATCTTAAAATAATTAAATGCCAGTTAATGCCCCTGTCAATATTAAAAGCAAAATCTATTTAAATGTACCTCTACAAACCATATAAATATGAGCAAGTGAGTGTTTTGGCCAAAAGATTTCCTATTTTTTGTTAACAATGCTCACCTATTCTCTCCTGTTGTGGGACTACAGGTAGCTTCGTTGGCGCACAGTATACCTGTAGGTCTCTCTGTTGTCTACCCATGTCATCCAGCCAATGCCACTCTCTGCCTACTGCAGTGGATGTCTACTGTGAGCTGCTGGGTCTGAAAGTCTATGGCCTCATGAAGATGTCACTGGCAATGACACAACACTGCTCCTTGATGGCCACCCACATCTCTTGCCATGAATTGTGCAAAATAAAGGGGCCACACTGTTAAAGCTACAGAAAAAAGACACTAGATGCCTGGTTTGTATTGCTTCTCTGACAGATTAAGGGCACAGAGTACCCTCTGCATTTCTATACATTTGCCTTCACAGCTACTAACAAATATTCCCCATTGCCTTTCACAGTCCTACTAGCTTGTTTATTTAAATTTTGTGTTGTTTCCAGTGGTTTCCAGTAACCTGTAACAGGCTCAAGCAACAGATTACATAATGCAAAAATGAATAGGAGGGAACAGATGAGGTTTACCAGTTATTCCTGGCCACCTGATTTCAAAGCTGGAGTAGGGGCAGTTTTACCCTTTGAGCCTCCTTTGTTATACCCCATATTTAATACATGTAAATGTAATATTGTGGAGAAAAATATTTCCTATGGAATATAAAACTACCTGTCTACAATCTCCATGAAATGCACCACATGTACATTCCATCCTTCCTTCCTTTTTTACTTTTATAAACTTAAGGGCCCTTTCAGACGTGCGGATCCCGTGAAGATCCGATCTTAAACACCCGCTTTCTCAGCGGGGATCACTCCGTTGATCCCCGCTGAGCCAGCGGATGACTAGCCCGTCTCTGCCCACTGTGCAGAGATGGACCAGTCAGATCTCCTCTCTCCTCTATGGGGGGTCGGATGAACACAGACCGTCTGTCTGTGTTCATCCAATCCGATCCGCAGACGGATGGGAAAATAGGATTTTCCTCCGTCTTCAGAAACGGACCATAGCGGAGACTGATGAGATCGGATGTCAGTGGATGTTCATCCACTGACATCCGCTATCCCATAGGGATACATGTATGTCCGTATTTCATCCGAAAACGGATGGATGAAAGACGGACATACGGTCCGCACGTGTGAAAGGGCCCGAACAGGGCAATTGGCACCAGAAGTGATATACAGTATATGCATAGCTTATGCTACTTAACCTTAATTTTAATTTGTAAGTGACTAAACCAAATTAAATGCTTATGTTAAGCATACTATTACCTTGTTAAAGGTATGAAAACCCCAGAACCCATATCTTCATAAAACCAGCTACATACAGTATTTGTCTATCCTGGAAGGTTCTTATAAGTATTACCCGATTCTTCAGTGCATCAGCCCTAACAAAATTGGACAGCTGTAACAGCACTGAAATAAACATATCCTACAAAGAAAAAACACTTACATATTTAGGTAAATTACCTTATACACAGAGCTTTTAGAGCCATGGATTGAACATCAATAACATCTTAGTAAAACATTATTAATTGCAATCATCAACAGCAAAATGTAGTTTTATTTTTCTAGTTGATCAACCATAAAATGATTAGCCTTCAGAGTAATGCAGCTTTATAATGCTAGAACACTGTGTACAAGACATCAAACTTTGTTTTGGAAAGGTCATTTTGGAACTTAAAAGCCAATTTGTTTAAATTAACCAAATTTATAGTTAACTATTAGCACGTAGGGCATACACAAAGGGTCATTATAGATGTCTGTTCGTTCCAAATGCCATTGTAAATATTGGCCTTCACCCTAACACACTGCTGTGAAATTCTGTATGTATGCATGAAAAGAAGAGACTATTATGTAAATGTTCCCGATGAAAGTAGATATTGTTAACTAATCACTGTAATATGACAAAAGAATCTACTGTCAATAAGTTATAAAAAAAAATTGCAGTTTAAAAAGCTCAATATTTTATTTTCAGAAATGTATTTAATGCCGCATAGCTCCTTGTAAAAGGAAAATATTGGTCAGATATAAAATGCATTATTTCTTTTCCAGTAGTGTTTATTAAGACATTTTTCAAAAGTAAACAGAGAATACAAATGCTATTGCACATAGTATCATACAATACTTTTTTTTTTTCGTAATAAAGTGAGTAACAACGAAAAAGGCGGGTATAACATTCTCAGAAACAATGTACTATTTCTAAATACAATTTTAAGCATTTCTGATTATAAACCTTACAAAATTATGTCAAATATCTGATTGGCGAGTTCTAGAAAAAAATGTAAGAACATTTTTTAAATTCTTAAAGAATGCTAAGATTTTTTTTTTTTTTTTTACCACAAATAAACATTTTAAAATACATGTAAATGAAAGAAATAGGACTACCAAAATTGATTATGTAAGGAGAACATTATGGTATATTATGTATGATATACAAAGTAACCTAATACAGTACCCTACATATAAGTAAGTAAAATAAAAGTTAGGTATTGCTGCAAGACTATTTAGATACTAATCTTACTATGCAATAATATTAAATAAGAAAAGCTCTCACTTTCTAGTAAAGCATATTAGTCACTGAAATTTGTCCAAAAGAATATTTGAACTTACTTTTCATACTTTGTTGTTGAAGTCTCAATCTATATAGGTTTTAAGGAGGTCCTGCAGGTATACTTAGCAGAAGGAAGAGAGAGACTGGGCAGGGTGAGTAAGGGAATACCTCAACTCAGACATTAGCCTAAGTTCACACCTCAAAAGTAACACTGTACCTCTTGTGCCTGGGGGCTCTGCTCATAAGTAGTAGGTGGAGCACTTTGTGAGTTCATTTCTTAAACTTCAAATTCTCCTAAAAAAGAACAACATTTCAGTTATTTTATTAACTGCTTTTGTACAAATAAACATACTGTAGTGTATTGTTTATATCAATACAATCATAGCAAATATATCAGTTTCTTGAAGATTTATTCACTACATTAGTCCTGGTATTCTGTATTCTCTTATTCACTTGATGGTTGGGTAGCTGCTATTCTTGCAATTCTTAACTCTAGACAATTCTATGGTCTGTATAGCCTCATAATTCATTATCTGCAAAGTGTAATCTATATTTTGTCTACCAACAGAAATGTACCATACAAAGTTAAAGGAAATCTAGGGTCGTGGTACACACTTTCGTTTTATAATATCAGCATTGTAATAACAATACAATAAGTAGTTATATTTGACAACCCAATATAAGCTTACTTGAAAAATCTTCTTTTATGTTGTGAGTGCTGACTGCTGGCCATCTCTTTCCACAACTTCCTGGATTCCCTGCAGCTTCTTCTCTTCTGATTACTTTCAATTTCTAAGGACTACATATACCATGGTACATTGCTGCCTACAAACAGTGATTCCTGTACTGACTCCACCTCACGAAACTCCTCCTCCCAAAATCTCTTTAGTTCAGAAGTCAGGTTCTGTGAAATGTGTGACACAGAAGCTCCTACTGACACGGCATAGTGAATACGTGTCACAGAATTCAAGGAAGTAAATGTATGGGGATCTTCACAAAGGAGGTTTACAAACTTCAACATCATTCAGAGTAAAAGGAGTAGGCCAGAAATAATTGAAATACAATGTGGAAATTAAGATATGATTTTACACTTTAACCCCTTAACTACCGCTCACGGCATATATACGTCGGCAGAATGGCTCGTACAGGCACAATCACGTACCTGTATGTCCCCTTTAACTGCCTGCCGTGTGGTCGCGCTCGCGACCCTGCAGTCATCCCCGTGAGTCGGACCGTGTGTCCCGTGGACTCGATCGCCGCGGGGATCCCCGCGATCATCTCACCGAAGGGTGGAGCGGGGAGATATTAGTGTAAACACAACATCTCCCCGCTCGCCTACTGACACTGTCACCGATCTCCGCTCTGTGTAATTAGAGCAGAGATCGGTGACTTGTCACTCGTAGCCACGCCCCCTAACAGTGAGAATCACTCCTTTAGGCATACTTAACCCCTTCAGCGTCCCTAGTAGTTAACCCCTTCACTGCCAGTGTAATTTTTACAGTAACCAGTGCATTTTTATTGCACTGATCACTGTAAAAATGACAATGGTCCCAAAAATGTGTCAAAAATGTCCGATGTGTCCACCATAATGTCGCAGTCATGAAAAAAATCGCTGATCGCCGCCATTACTAGTAAAAAAAAATAATGATAAAAATGCCATAAAACGACCCCCTATTTTGTAAACGCTATAACTTTTGCGCAAACCAATCAATAAACGGCGATTGCGATTTTTTTTTTACCAAAAATATGTAGAAGAATACGTGGTCAGCCTAAACTGAGAAAAAAAATGTTTTTTTATATATTTTTTGGGGATATTTATTATAGCAAAAAGTTAAAAATATAGATTTTTCTTCAAAATTGTCGCTTTATTTTTGTATATAGCGCAAAAAATAAAAACCGCAGAGGTGATTGTGACAGAACCCACTGTCACTGTGTGTTTTGGAAGGGACTGTGGGCTGGCCTTCTACCCACAGATTATGGCCCAGAAGAGACTGAGAGACTTGCAGACAAGCTGGCATTGAGATAATGTAATGTAATGCTACATCCCTTCTCCCCAACCCCCCCTCTTGTTGCTGTGTTTAATTGTGTTGGTTCAGGGCATGTAGACAATGGTCTGGACTGGAGACATCTCTCTACAGGGGATGTGTATTGAGGGGCTGCCTGCTTACCATAATCCCTTTATGTTTAACTGTAGTCTCTGTTTCCATGTACAAGTGTTGAGTTCCCATTGGTTCTTCCTTGTCCCCTACCCCCCTCTATGACAAGGCTAAGGGGAGTGTCCCTAACTGTGTGTAAAAGTGTATGTTTTGTATTTAATAAACAGCATGTTTAACCCTCAACACATGGGTGGATTGTCTCGTGATTGAGGGGTTAAGGGCTAGTTATGGCGAATCTGCAGGCTGCGGGTGCATTTGGAGGACAGGAGACACAGGTCTGGCGGATGTGCCCACCTGGGGTATCCGAGATCCATCACAGTGATCAAATACCACCAAAAGAAAGCTCTATTTGTGGGGAAAAAAGGACGTCAATTTTGTTTGGGAACAACGTTGCATGACCACGCAATTGTCAGTTAAAGCGACGCAGTGCCAAATCGCAAAAAGGGGCCTGGTCTTTATGCTGTATATTGGTCCAGGGCTTAAGTGGTTAACCATAGATGGGCTTTTAAGAAGGCATAAAAAGAAATACAACTTTAAGATATTATGCAGATATGGAGCACTGGATGAAATTTGTCCTGTATGTTTTGAGAAGGCACAATGTTTTATTGCTTTAGCAAATTCAGATACTAAGTTTGATGATTATGTTATGCAGACTCCTTGGAAGCTTGCATCCACTTCTCAACAATATCCTGTTATAAATGGGAAAATTGCGCTTAGTGAGATATTAAGCTGATTATATGACACAACAGCAGCACTCACAAATATGTACATACCATGTAAACAAATACATAAAGAACATTTTGCGCTGTCAAAATTGTAATATAGGGATCAAATCTTTCCTCAATATACTAATATCAGAGGATATAAACCATTAAAGTCCGTCACACAATCCAAAAGATATTATATAAATGTTAGAGTGATAGGAGTGGTCAAACACAAGTCAATCCTTAGGTGAAAAAAGGGTGGTGTCCTTCCAATTAACAACAGCTGTAACACCTCATGCTCCCCAAGGGATAGATAAAACAAAAATACCTTCTTACCAGATATTAGGACCTTTCAAGGCCTGTACATGTGTTAGTGAGTAATCACCCCTCACTTCAGGTATAAGCCGGCTTTACTGTTCAACCTGTTATGGCATGCCAGTGATGCATTTAACGGTTTCATAGTCGCCTCAGACCCGATCATACAATATGCCAAAAAGAAGAGGAAACAAACTCATTGCGCAGCATTCAATTAAAAGCACAAGAGTTTAATAGCAGATCTACTTACAGCAAAGATTAATTACACAGGCATATCAAAAAAAACATTAGTCAAACACTCTCCCTGAGAGTGCTAAGACATCACCGATATTCTTTGACCTGCCTGACGTACAATTCATTCAATAGAACATTTTCTAGATTAGTTCAGATGTCCTATGACACCCGATAAAAAAGATGGAGATTGTCTTACATTAAAAGGCACATTTCAAACCACACAAATCTGACAGTGAAGTTGACTAATCTATAAGAAGAAAAGGACAATATATATATATAAAATGCACCTCTTGACCTCCAAAAAGCAGGATAGATACAACCATCATTACACATCAATAGCAGCACCTCACAGAGAGCCAAAGCCACCATGCTCCACGGCTGTTTTCACATCGAATAACTCATTTGTTATAATTGATTTCCAAATGCATTCACTGCATCACCTGAAGAAGCAAACATCATACTGTTTGCTGTGAAGCACGTGAAGAGTAGAGCATTGCTGATTTTCCACCAGACTATTTAGTGTACATCTGTGAATTAAGCAAAAGTGGTGACTTGTGTGGGAATGAAGTGTTAATTATAAGCCATCAGTATGAGCAGTCAGTTCCAGACACAAGCAAAGTATTATAAGTCAATTGAAACAACTTATGATAAAGCAGGGAGTTATCTAGATCTTGTTTAGTCAGAATCTGCATAGCCTGTTTGTGGAATTATGCCACAATGTGCTGCTTGGTTGTCGTAAATAGCATTTGGCTATCGAATCATAATGAAGCCCTATTGTAAATTGTGGTAAAACATAAATTTTTCTTTGGAGAAAGAAAAATGCAGACTATGACCCTAAGAACACCATCCCTACAGTCAAGCACAGAGGTGGAAACATGATGCTTTGGGGCTTTTTCTCTGCTAAGGATATAGGCCAACTTTGCCGCATTGAAGGGCCAATGGATGGGGCCATGTATTGTAAAATCTTGGATGATAACCTTCTTCCCTCAGCCAGAACACTGAAGATGGGTCGTGGATGGGTCTTCAGGCATGACAATGACCCAAAACATGCCAAGGCAACAACGGAGTGGCTCAAGAATAAGCACATTAAGGTCATGAAGTATCCTAGTCAGTCTCCGGACCTTAATCCTATAAAAAAAATATGGAAAGAGCTGAAACTTTGAGTTGCCAAGAGACAGCCAAGAAACCTTAAGGATTTAGGGAAGATCTGTAAAGAAGAGTGGACCAAAATCCCTCCTGAGAAGTGTGCAAACCTTGTCACCAACTACAAGAAATGTCTTACCTGTGTGTTTGCCAACAACGGTTTCTCCACTAAGTACTAAGTCGTGTTTTGCAAGGGGAGCAAATACTTATTTTACCCACTAAACTGAAACCTAATTTATAGCATTTGTTTTATGTGTTTTTATCTGAATTTTTGGTTGATATTCTGTCTTTATCATTTAAAATACACCTATGATAAACAATTATAGACCCTTAATTTCTTTGTAAGTGGGCAAACTTACAAAATCTGCAGGGGATCAAATAATTACGTTCCCCACTGTATATACACATTCAGCTTAAGAACAAACCTACGGAACCTATTTAGTTTGTAACCCGGGGACTACCTGTATTTATTTTTTAATTACATTTTTAACGATTATATGTTTTATTGTTTGTGATTTTCAAAGGGTTAAGGATAATTAATCAACCAATATATAATTAATAGTTTTATATATATATATATATATATATATATATATATATATATAATTATATAGTTAAATAATCAATATATATATTTTTTGCACTTAAAGGTACGGTACTTCACATATATGGTGCATGATCATATTTGTGTATAAGCTGATATTAAGGATAAAAGGAGTCTCACGCAAAAGTATATACACTTTACATTTTTTACATATCCTATTGAAATGCCATACTGTGGGTTACAGGAATCTGCTAGACTCTAAGTAAACATATAATCAGTGAAAGGAATGAATTCAGAGAGCACAGCTTATTACAGCACGTAAAACAAGCACTGTTTAGCAAATGCAATTTATGTTCTCAAAAGTAAGTTTGCTCCAGTTTGTTACTGGTCCTTTTAATATTATGACTATACACGTGTTTACTAAAATTCAAAATGATTGTGTTTTGAAAAAATCATCCTTTGAAATGAAACACTGAATTTCTCAAAGATCATGCCTTAGTAGAAAAAAATACTTGATATACATAGATTCAAGTGCAAATTAGGTACATTTTGGATGAGAAACTGAGTCCTAGATATTTGTTCTGCTATCTAGCCAACTTTATTACTGACTGACAGATTGTGGAATCTCCCAGCAGAGATTAAACCTGGGACTTTATATCACATAGCACATACTCAGGAACTGCACCATGTAAAAAGGAAACAAACTGGCCTTCATTAGTCCCACCACTGAACCAAATTACAGTATCAAGCAACCAAACTAGAGCTGAATTTTTCAAAGCCAAAAATAGTCAACAATTAGGCTGATCTACAGTGGGGAAAATAATTATTTGATCCCCTGCAGATTTTGTAAGTTCGTCCACTTACAAAGAAATGAAGGGTCTATCATTTTTATCATAGGTGTATTTTGAATAATATTCCAAAACAATAAGCTGCGCACATACCAAAATTAATACCTGTAAAACGTGAGTGCATACAGATGAGGATGTGACCTCTCTGCATACAGTGTTACATAAATGGGAATACACCCTCTCACAGGTGTAGTGCTAAGTGAAATAAAACAAAACGACAACAAACTTAAAAGTTGGAATCTAACAAGCAATAACAGGATCTGATAAGAGCTTATATTTCAAAGTCTCCTTCAGATGCGATAGGTGACTGTTATATATAAGAAACTAATTCAGTTGTTCTCCCATCTGATGTTGTCACCATGTGATTGGTGGGAAAAAATGCAAGAAATGCAAAATAAGTGATAAAGAGTCCTTTCCACCCAGATGTCATACGTGATGATTATAAAACACCCAAGAAGAAGTGATGACAGAAGGATCCTCCACCTGTATTATGCTGCCGCTTACTAGTATTTTGAATAATAGAGACAGAATATCAACCAAAAATCCAGAAAAAAACACATGATACAAATGTTATAAATTGAGTTGCAGTTCAGTGAGTAAAATAAGTATTTGATCCCCAAGCAAAACATAACTTAGTTATACAAAGAAAAAAATGTCGCACTGAGTGGACGATAATTAATGTGGACGATTGTATAATCTTTATTTATTCATTTTTCTTTTTATAATCAATTAACAAAACACATAACCAACAAACATGGAGAGAAAAAAATAAAAAGGAGAACAAGTGTGGGAGGGGGGTATTTAATGTCCTATCCCTTCATGGGAAAGGAAACGATGTACTCCTGCTCACTGTGCTATAATTAACCCATGGTTTCCATTTACTATTAGTACAAACCCATTTCTCACCTTCCATAATTTTGTTAACCTGTCTTGCCCATTGTTCAATAGTAGGTACTTGCTGCTTTTTCCAATAGACCGGAATTAGCCCTTTAGCTGCATCCAACAAATGTGGAATGTCTTTTTATATGCCCTAATGCAACTTTGGGTACCATGAAAGAGGCATTGCACTGGGTCGTCCCTGATCAAAGCCATTATTATTTGTGAGATCACATTCCTGAGCTCGGCCCAGAATGGCCTATTCTTAGGATATTTCCACCAGATGTGAATATGGGATCCTTGGGACGTTACAAAGTAGTTAGCTGGAGAATTAAGGTTAAAAGTGAGTTACTTGCATTTCTGCTCTTCCTTGACAATTTATAATAGTGTACTGACTATTTAACTGCTGCCTGTCCTTGATTTTAGTCATATTTTTTGTTTAGATCATTCAGAATTATGTCGAAAATGCCACAGAGAAAGGTCGCCAGGGGACTCCATCAATGTTTGCTATGAGGCCCCATGATCTGCAGTAACGCTGATAATAACACATCTACTGCTTAAAAAAAGATGTCCCATTCTTATTAGGAAAAAAAACGAGTTTCCACTTAAGTGCTAAGTCTGAAAAATGATGACTATCTCCATTCAGCCACTTGATTGCTGTGTAAAGAGAGCTCCAGTGGGATCCCCAGGCTGGAGCTCATGACATCTGCATGCACACAACACTGAAACAGATGAGTGCTAAAGCTGCAAATGGGCCATTTGTTGGATATAGATAAGAGCAGAAAGATCTTTATATACTTTCATTGGCAAACAAGGCGTCCAAGCTGGACACCAATATGCATCTACAGAAGTCTCTTGACTGCATGCCACAATGAACGAATACTGGATAATATTACAGTTCCTTGTCATTTGTGTCAATTAGAAAAGTTTACAGTAGCACGCATACAGCTATGCACAGTGCCATGTGTTCACGTGAGTTGTGATTGTGGAGGTTCACATTAGTTTGTTTATAAATTATGCATGTTTTGCAATGTGCTTGGTGAAATCAAGCCCATAAAGACAGCATAAACAATGTGGCTAGAGTCGTGAGAAAGTTAGACAGTTTACCCTTTATTCTCAAGACAATGAAGTTGGAAATGTGGATATTATTATTATTATTATTATTATTATTATTATTATTAATAATACTATTAAAACTGCATATATGATTATATTATGGAATATATATTTGTAAAAAATACTGCAAAACAATCCTTTTCAGAAATAGTCTGTGTACTATGTTAATTTTTTTTCTACAAGTCCTAAATCTTATTCATTGTCTCATCTATGAAAAACATCTGCTTTGCAGCTAAGCGTGAACATAGAATATATCAATATCCAGTTGTGCATACAGCCAGCATTTTTATTTTGCCATAGATTTTATGGCCAGATGCTTTTAATCACAGTTTATAAACGGAAATGCATAGTGGGTTCAGGCATTAACACAAACCATGTGAACTTATCACATCAAATTATAGAGATAGGTCTTGACAGGAAAGGCTGTTTGATCTGTCGACACTCCAGAAAGAGAAATATTTTAAGACTGAACCAAGGCCTTTGGAGTTATTAAGTATTTTGTTCTATGAAAATAATTATTTAGAAAAACACTTATAATAAAAATATAATGTTACTGCACCAAAAATATTGTTTTTGGAGTGTAATACAAAGTGTAAAATTACATGCTGTGTTATGCTAAAGGAGAACTCGAGGCAAAAGTAAAAATTTTGATTTGGTTTACGTATATTCTACATTTGTTGAGAAGTTCATTTTAAAACAGACTACCGGTTTATGCTTTTATCTAAATAGTTTATTATAGTAAAACCCATCCTCCCTGCACACAAGTTGTTTTTTTATATATTACAAATACAAAAACTTGCATACACATATTTGTATTACACAGATCTTAAAGGAGAGGTATGGGATGGGTTAAATAACTAGCTAGTACATATCACATTAGTCACATATCAGCTAGTCTTTTTATCCTACCTCTTTTAGTTTTTACAGCATGTGCACATGAACTTTCCTTCAGCTGGCAAAAACGGTTCATTTTGAGTTTGAAAAGTTTCAGGGGGTGTGTACATCTTCACCAACACACCAACACACCTACATCTGTCCCCCCTCCCCTAAGAGACGTGGCTGTGCTGATAGATAGAAATATATAGTGTAGATTCTCATACACAGCACTATCAGTGGCTTCTCTCACATTACACTCACTGAAGTGCTGAAATCTCTGCCGACTCTTCTAATCATTGAAACAGGCTGCAGAGGAGGAGCAAGGGGGAGGAGAGAGGAGTGAAAAGGGAGGGGGAGCACCTATGCTCTGTGAGAGCAGAGGGAGGAGAGAGGACATCAATCAAGCAAAATGACTGGAATGGGGGTGTATCCAGACTTCATGTCCAGACCATTGTCAGGATGATGCTGTATGAAAGACTGTAGAACCTCTCACAGGTATTTATCTCGATTTTAACAGAATGGGGGCACTTCTGAGAGGGCTGGGAGGGTTTATAGATATCAGCAACTCACATAGAATAGATTTAAGCAAAAAAAGGAAACTCATACTTTTCTTTTAATGACATTTTAAGTTAAAATCTTTGAGGTTGGGTTATACAAAGTTCATTTAACACTACCCCAACAAGAACAACTGGCGATGATGAGTCCTCTGTTCTGCCACGATTCTCTAAACTGCTCGTTCCCCACGACACACCCTTTTATAGATTTTGGATAGCTCACACATGTGTAACTTAAGCATTAGTATGCTACCACTCGGTAATAGTGCTCAGAAATAGGCCACACACAATTGGTGATAGATAAAGTAAGTAAATATTGTGGCAAAGTAGAATAAAAACCTTACACATACAACTAAACAGGTCAAAAATACAGTGCATCCGGAAAGTATTCACAGCGCTTCACTTTTTCCACATTTTATGTTACAGCTAGGGTTATCCCGATACCGATACTAGTATTGGTATCGGGACCGATACCGAGCATTTGCGCGAGTACTCGTATTTGCACAAATGCTAAATATGCCTAATCCGATACTTGGGAAGGGAGAGAGAGGCGGCGTTCAACAGGGGATGAGTCAGCGGGTGGAGTCAGCGGGCGGAGAGCGAGTCCTCAAGCAGGTAAGCTGGCACTGGCAGGGGTGCAGGGTGCAGTCGCATCATCCATCGGGATCGGTGACCGGAGCCATCACATTCAGTAAGTGAAGTGACGCTCTATGTTGCCGTCAGTGCTTGGACATCCCGACGCCCATCTTGGTACACCCTGCACTCTGCCACATTAAGCCAGCAGTGGACATCTTGTTACACCCATCCCAAACTATATGGGCTGGGTGTAACAAGATGTCCGCTGCTTTTATGCGGCTGAGTGCAGGGTGTACCAAGATGGGCGTAGCAGGCAGCATAGCAAAATAGTTTAGTTCTTTTCCTCTCATGTCATTTATTTCAGTGCCTTCCCATCAGTGCCCATACGTGCCAGCGATCAGTGCCAGCCACCTGTCAGTGCTCAGCTGTCAGTGCCATCTGCCAGTGCCCATCCATCAGTCAGTGCCAGCCATCAGTCAGTGCCAGCCATCAGTGCCCATCCATCAGTGCTCATCCGTCAGTGCCCATCCGTCAGTGCCACTGCCAGCCATCAGTCAGTGCCACCTATCACTGCCAGCCATCAGTGCGTGCCACCTATCAGTGCTGCATAATCAGTGCCACCTATCAGTGCTCATCAGTGCTGCATAATCAGTGCCACCTATCAGTGCTCATCAGTGCTGCATAATCAGTGCCACCTATTAGTGCACTCCTGCATCAGTGACACCTATCAGTGCTCATCAATCAGTCCCAGCCATCAGTGCATGCCACCTATCAGTGCCCATCAGTGCCACCTATTAGTGCCCATCCATCAGTGCCACTGCCAGCCATCAGTCCCATCCATCAGTCAGTGCCACCTTTTAGTGCCCATCAGTCAGTGCCATCTATCAGTGCCAGCCATCAGTGCGTCACTGTCACATGACATTAAAAAAAGTATCTGTAATTGGTATCGGCGAGTACTTGAAAAAATGTATCAGTACTTGTACTCGGTCTTAAAAAAATGGTATCGGGACAACCCTAGTTACAGCCTTATTCCAAAATGGATTAAAGGCATTATTTTCCTCAATATTCTACAAACAATACCCTGTAGCGGGTGTTTGATTTTAGGGGAGGCATCTGGGTGGTAGTGTAACCCAGATGCATTGATTGTTAGGGAATCTGAGACCCTTTTATGGTTCTTGGAGGACTCTGGTGGTGTGAGGTTCCTTGCGGCCTGCAGGTGGTGCTGTCGCCCTGGCTGGAGTTGAACACTCACTGCAAGACTGCTTCCCTTTTTGTCCTTTCCTAGCGCTGGTACAGCGGGGCGGGGAACCCGCTGTGACGCAAAGGGAGAGGAGATAAGAGGGGCGGATGCCCTGACCTCAGGGTTCAGAGTCGGAGGACGCAGCCGCACCCAGGCACCTTCAGCTTGGGTGCTGGCATTCCGGAGTTCCGGGCCTAGGTGCCCTTGACCTGGCCGGAGTGGGAGATGGAGTCCATCTCAGGCACCTTTAGTCTGGGATGAGCTACTATGGCGGAGGCCTAGAGCTCAGTACCTTTGACTGAGTTCCGCGAGGGTGGGGGAATCCGAGGGGGCCCTAACTTCTTGGGTGCCCGTGTCTGAGACGAGGAGGCCGGTGAGCGGAACTTCTCCAGAGAGTCCAGCGCAGCATTGCTGGTGACGGAGAGGCCTCCGGTAACTGTCTTGGACGGATGTCCTTCCCTTGATAGGGGCTACAATAGCGAAGGTAATTCATGTTCTGTTCAATATAGTCAGTGGCAATGACTATTCCCCACTGGTGACATTTCAGTGGTTAGCTCTACCTAGAAGAATTGTGCCTTGGCCTACTCCCCACAAATACTGAAGTGGTATATGGGTCTCAACATGTCTGTGCTGTATGACTATTTATTGAGGAGAATAAATACGAGTTGGACCCTTTCAGTGTGTGGAACTCTGGTTACTAGGAGCAAAGGGGAGTCAATCCGAGGAGAGGAGAGGATTTGACTCTGGGACACATACACAAAACCCGATAGTTCTGGCCTTCACCTCTACACCTTGGAGGACATGGGCCGTGGTTTATCTCATCCCTCCCCTCAGTGTTAACCCCTAGATGAGACAGACAAGCCGTGAATGAGAAGGGGTGAGAGGGGTGAGGTCGCTACAGCCCCATAATGACAATGTGAAGGAAGTTTGTTTGAAATATTTGCAAATTTATCAAATATAAAAACTGAAAATAAACCTATCTACATAAGTAGTCACAGCCTTTGCTCAATACTTTGTTGAAGCATCGTTGGCACAAATTACAGCCTCAAGTCTTTTTGAGTATGATGCTACAAGCTTGGCACACCTATTTTTGGGAAGTTTCTCCCATTCTTCTTTGCAGGACCTCTCAAGCTTCATCAGGTTGAATGGGGAGCGTCAGTGAACAGCCATTTTCAGATCTCTCCAGAGATGTTCAATCGGGTTCAAGGCTGGGCCACTCAAGGACATTCACAGAGTTGTCCTGTAGCCACTCATTTGTTATCTTGGCTGTGTACTTAGGGTCGTGGTCCTGTTGGAAGAGGAACCTTCGCCCCAGTCTGAGGTCCAGAGCAGTCTGGAGCAGGTTTTCATCAAAGGATGTCTCTGTACATTGCCGCATTCATCTTTCTCTTGATCCTGACTAGTCTCCCAGTTCCTGCCGCTGAAAAACATTCCCACAGCATGATGCTGCTACCACAATGCTTCACTGTAGGGATGGTATTAGCCAGGTGATGAGCGGTGCCTGGTTTCCTCCAGACATGACACTTGCCATTCAGGCCCAAAAGTTCAATCTTTGTTTCATCAGACAAGAGATTTTGTTTCTCATGGTCTGAGAGTCCTTCAGGTGTTTTTTGGCAAACTCCAGGAGGGCTGTCATGTGCCTTTTACTGAGGAGTGGCTTCCGTCTGGCCAGTCTACCATACAGGCCTGATTGGTGAAGTGCTGCAGAGATGGGGTTTTTTTCTGGAAGGTTCGCCTCTCTCCACAGAGAAACACTGGAGCTCTGTCAGAGTGACCATCGGGTTCTTGGTCAGCTTTCTGACTAGGGCCCTTCTCCCCCAATTGCTCAGTTTGGCCGGGCGGCCGGCTCTAGGAAGAGTTCGGATGGATTCAAACTTCTTCCATTTACAGATGATGGAGTACACTGTGCTCATTGGGACCTTCAATGCTGCAGAAATGTTTCTGTACCCTTCCCCAGATCTGTGCCTCTATACAATACTGTCTCAGAGGTCTACAGACAATTCCTTGGACTCCATGGCTTGGTTTGTACTTGGACATGCACTGTTAACTGTGGGACCTTATATAGATAGGTGTGTGCCTTTCCAAATCATGTCCAATCAACTGAATTTACCACAGGTAGACTCTTATAAAGTTGTGGAAACATCTCAAGGATGATGATTGGAAACAGGATGCACCTGAGCTAAATTTTGAGTGTCATGGCAAAGGCTGTGAATAATTACGTACATGTGATTTGTTCGTTTTTTTATTTTTAATAAATTTGCAAAGATTTCAAACAAACTTCTTTTGTGTTGTCACTAGTGATGAGCCGAACACCCCCGGGTTCGGTTCGCACCAGAACCCGCGAACGGACCGAAAGTTCGTACGAACATTAGAACCCTATTAAATACAATGGATGCGAACGTTCGAATTCTAAAGTGCTAATTATAACGACTATTATGCATGTTATTGTCCTAAAAAGGGTTTGGGAACCCGGGTTCTGCACCAGGGGACATGTATCAATGCAAAAAGAAGTTTTAAAAACGGTCGTTTTTCGGGAGCAGTCATTTTAATGATGCATAAAGTGAAAAAAAAAAGTCAAATATTCCTTTAAATATCGTACCTGGGGGGTGTCTAAAGTATGCCTGTGAAGTGCCACGTGTTTCCCGTGTTTAGAACTGTCCCTGCACAAAATGACACTTCTAAAGGAAAAAAAAGCCATTTAAAACTGCTTGCGGCTTTAATGTAATGTCTGGTCCCGGTAATATGAATGAAAATCTTTAAGAAAAATGGCATAGCTACCCCATGACCCCCCCCCTACCCCAGCCCATTACCAGCCCCTTTGGGTCTTGTATGGATATTAAGGGGAACACCGCACACATATTAAAAAAGAGCCCTATATACCCTGAACAGCCGTATACAGGCGGTGCATACAAGACAGGGACTGTAGGTTTGTTCTTATGTAGAATCTGTTTGTAATTTTGAACAGGTACATTGTTTAAGTGTAGCTCCAGCCCAAAAATCTATTTTTAAACTTTTTGGAAAACATAGGTAAGGGTTATCACCCCTGTAACATTTGTTTTGCTGTCTGTGCCCCTGTTCAGAACATTTCACCTCACTTTCCGTCCCAATGACAACTGTTTTTGAAATGTGGTGTTTTTCTTGAAACAAGGATTGGTGATAAAGCATCAGTACAGAGGAGACACCTTTCTCCCATATTAATTCTTACAGGAGAGAATTTTCCTTCCTAGGGGTAGATTTCCTCTCACTTCCTGTTGTCTTCTTGCGTTTGCAAGTAGGAGTCGTTTGTAAGTTGGATGTTTGAAAGTAGGGACCTGCCGTATATACTCTGCAGAAATAGGCCCCTTAGTTGTTGGTGTTGGCACAACACTGTAAGCACTCACAGTTACTCTTGGTTGGTGCTGGAATGCCCTGCTGTCAACTATTATATCAGGAATTGTAATTACATATAATTGTTGAACAGTGGTAGTAAAAATTGGGCCTTTGATGGTGGTGCTGGTGCCACAACACTGTAAGCCCTGACAGTTACTCTTGGTGGGTGCAGCAATGGGCCCTGCTGTGAATTATTAGATCAAGAATTGTAATTGCATGCCCCTGTTGAAAAGGGGCTGAAAAATTGGGCCTTTCGTGGTGGTGGTGGTGGTGGTGGTGTTGCCACAACACTGTAAGCCCTCAGAGTTACTCTTGGTGGGTGCAGGAATGGGCCCTGCTGTGAATTATTAGATTAAGAATTGTAATTACATGCCCCTTTTGAACAGGGGCTGAAAAATTGGGCCTTTCGTGGTGGTGGTGGTGGTAGCGTTGCCACAACACTGTAAGCCCTCAGAGTTACTCTTGGTGGGTGCAGCAATGGGCCCTGCTGTGAATTATTAGATCAAGAATTGTAATTACATGCCCCTGTTGAACAGGGGCTGAAAAATTGGGCCTTAGGCACTGGTGGCACAACACTGCAACCCCTCACAGATACTGTACTTGGAGCACAGCAATGAGCCCTGTTGCAAAGTATTGCTTCAAAAATTGTAATTACACGCCCCTGTTAAACAGGGGCTGAAAAATTGGGCCTTAGCCACTGGTGGCGGCACCCATAAACAAAAATGATCTTCCAAGCTATCATCATCAATCGTATCATTGAGGACTCGGAGGAGGAGGATAGCCAGTCAACATAACAGCACAGGCACTCAGCATCAGCATCAGTCTTGAAGGGATGTGACATGTGTGAGGGGGTTAACTCGGTAGCGGGTGTGTGTGACCCCCTGGTTGGGCTCCCCACACAAAAACAGGGCCAGCAGACGGAGGTTGTGGTTTTCAAAATCAAAAGGTGCGGTTTATTTCTCTATGTACAGTGACAAAAACACAGCAAAGCCAAAAAGAAACATAAACAAAATAAATCCTGGTCAGTTTGACCTCTGACTAAACATGCAGGTTTCCTAAACTAACAACTGGGATCAGCCTGGTGCTGTCCTAGTCCCTAAGTCCCTGGTTTAGTAAAAGTCCAAACAAATAGCCACACAGGCTTTGCCTCACCGCACAGGGGTTCACTCTCCCTAGACAGTCCACACAGGTCTGGTTCCAGGCATGAGCAAACACCTAATGAATCTGGGAGTTTTTATAGAGGCCTTTAAATGAGCTGACAAGCTTCAGCTGGTCTCATCAACTCCCTGCCTGCACGACGCCCAGCCCTCTCCCTAGAGGTATGAGTCATCCATGAGCCCACTAGCCTCAGCTGGGCTTCATCAACTCCCTAGTTGTATAAGTCGGCATAAAGCCTGAATCTGGGAGAAATATATCTACCCCCCTGGATGCAACCAGGTGACTTTACCTTCCTGCTGTCACATACCCCCCCCTCTTGTTTTAACCTTGGGGTTGGAACACCAGCAATCAGGCATTCATGTACTCGAGACAAAGCATCCACATTCCCCATTTGAACGCCAGGGCGATGCTTTACTGTGAAGTTGAATTCCTGTAGGGCCAGGAACCACCTATTCACTCTTCTATTTGTCTCCTTGTTTTGAGCCATCCACTTTAACGGAGCGTGATCCGTAACCATGTCAAAGTGCCTACCTAGCAGATAGTACCGAAGGGAATCTAGAGCCCACTTCACCGCTAAACACTCCTTTTCAACCGTGGCGTAATTTACCTCATGGGACTTCAACTTCCTGCTGAGGTAAATGACTGGGTGCTCTTCCCCGTTCCAGACCTGGGACAATACTGCTCCTAACCCCACATCTGACGCATCACTTTGTACGACAAAGTCTTTAGAGAAGTCGGGTGAGTACAACACTGGCTGGCTACATAAGGCTTGTTTCAAGAATTGGAATGCTGCCTCAGCCTCGGGGGTCCATTTAATCATGACCGACCCTTTCCCTTTCGTCAGGTTGGTTAGGGGCACAGCCTTAGAAGCAAAGTGGGGAATGAAGCGCCGATAATAACCCGCGATTCCCAGAAAGGCCCGTACCTGCTTCTTGCTGTTGGGACGTGGCCAACTCTGGATGGCCTCGACTTTGTTGAGTTGGGGTTTTATCACTCCCCTGCCAATGGTGTACCCAAGATATTTGGCCTCCTCCTGCCCAATGGTACACTTCTTGGGGTTAGCCGTAAACCCCGCTTCCCGGATAGAGTCTAGGACTGCTTGCACTTTTGGCAGATGTGAGGCCCAATCTGTGCTATGGACAATTACGTCATCCAGGTAAGCCGCAGCATACTTCCGATGGGGCCTCAGTATCTGGTCCATTTTCCGCTGGAATGTGGCCGGCGCATTCTGTAACCCGAACGGCATTCTCTTATATTGGAACGCCCCGTCTGGGGTTACAAATGCGGTTTTCTCTTTGGCCGACTTGGCCAGGGGAATTTGCCAATACCCTTTTGTGAGGTCAAGAGTCGTCATGTATCGGGCTGTTCCCAGCCGGTCGATCAACTCATCTATACGTGGCATGGGGTAGGTGTCAAATTTTGTAACTTTGTTCAACTGACGAAAATCGTTACAAAATCGCCAGCTCCCATCCGGTTTAGGCACCAACACAATGGGACTAGACCAATCACTTTGGGACTCCTCTATCACCCCTAAGTTCAGCATTTTCTGTACTTCCTCCCGTATTGCCTCCCGTCGGGCCTCTGGGATCCGATAGGGTTTTAACTTCACCCTTTCACCGGGCGGGGTAATAATATCATGCTCTACCCCAGATGTTTGTCCCGGCAGCTCAGAGAACACCTCCTTGTTGCGAAGCACAAACTCCTTAACCTCCTGTTGTTGGGGTTGTGACAAGGTGGCTGCTATTCCAACCTCCGGAATCACGCAACCAGTTTGAGCTGGTGACCAAGTTTCTGCGACTAGGGACTCTCTATCCCTCCAGGCTTTCAACAGATTAACGTGATATATCTGTTCGGGCTTTCGCCTTCCTGGTTGTCTGACCTTGTAATTCACTTCGCTCACTTTTTCCATTATCTCGTAGGGGCCTTGCCATTTGGCAAGGAATTTACTTTCAACCGTAGGGACAAGTACCAATATCCTATCCCCCGGGGAAAAGGTACGGGTCTTTGCTCCACGGTTGTACACTCTCTGCTGTGCCAACTGCGCTTGGGCCAAATGTTCCTTCACGATGGGCATTACCTGTGCAATTCGATCTTGCATCAGGGCGACATGCTCAATCACACTCCTGTGGGGAGAACTCTCACTTTCCCAAGTTTCCTTGGCAATATCCAACAGCCCTCTTGGGTGTCTCCCATACAGTAACTCAAAGGGGGAGAATCCCGTAGAGGATTGGGGCACCTCCCTAATAGCAAACATCAAATAAGGAAGTAGACAGTCCCAATCCTTTCCATCTCTATCCACCACTTTCTTCAACATTTGTTTTAGGGTTTTGTTGAATCTTTCAACCAGCCCATCGGTTTGGGGGTGATACACAGATGTACGCAATTGCGTCACTTTGAGCAATTTACACAGCTCTTTCATAACCCGGGACATAAAGGGTGTACCTTGGTCCGTAAGCAGTTCTTTACAAATACCCACCCGGCTAAAAACAAGAGATAGCTCTTTGGCTATGGTTTTGGCCGAGGTATTTCTGAGAGGGATCGCTTCTGGATAACGGGTGGCATAGTCCATTATAACCAATATGTACTGGTGCCCCCTAGCGGACTTGATTATAGGACCTACCAAATCCATTGCGATTCTCTCAAACGGGACCTCAATGATGGGTAGAGGGACCAGCGGGCTACGGAAATGTGGCATCGGGGCCGACCTCTGACACACAGGGCAGGAGGAACAATAATTTTCTATGTCCTTCATCACTCCAGGCCAATAGAATCTCTGTAATACCCTCTCTCGGGTTTTCTCTGTCCCCAGATGACCTCCAAGAATGTGCCCATGGGCCAACTCCAACACCAACTTCCTGTAAGGTTTGGGCACCACAAGCTGCTCAACGGTTTCTTCTGCCCTTTTTGCCACCCGATACAGTAGGTCCTTCTCTACGCTGAAGTATGGGTAAGTGCAGGTATTATCTGGGTTCACTAACTCGCCATCTATTTCCACTACGTTTTCCCGTGCCTTTATTAGGGCGGGGTCTTTTAACTGTTCTGTGGCAAAATTTTCCCTGTGAACCTCCAGATCAGAAAACTCCACAGACGGTAGGTTTTCGTCTGAGGAGGTGGGCTCCTCTCCAGTTTCTTGAGTCTCCCCTGCCAATACTGACAAGGGAAATTCTGGAGAGTCCTCACCACTCTCAGAGGAGTTCTGGCTATCACATTCCTGGTACATAGGGGCACCAGTGGGGGGCTCAGGATCATCCCACAGTTCCCAGAACTTCGGAAAATCCCTTCCCACAATGGCATCATGCGGTAATTGAGATACTAACCCCACTGGATGAGAGAGGGTACCTTTGGGGGTCTCGAAACACACTGTAGTCACTGGATACTCTCGGGTGTCCCCATGCACACAAATAACAGCTACCTTGCTATTCCCAGAGACCTCTGTTTTAACTAATTCAGCCTTTATCAGGGTCACAAGGCTACCTGAATCCAGTAATACCACAACATTTCTACCATTAATACACATTTTGCATAAATGTTTCTCAGTTCCCCGAATGGCAGTGCATGCGACTGTCGCACACAGCGACTGACGTCTGTCCATCAGAAAGTCACATTGCATGGGTTCCTCCACAACCGGGCAATTTGCTGCAATATGTCCCGCTTGCCGGCAGCGGTAGCAAACAATCCATTTGGCTGCCTCTTGAGCCCCTGACTTCCCAGGCTGTTCTCGCCAAACTTTGGGTAGAGCTCCCACCCTCTCACTCTCTCCACCCTCACCCCTTGGAATCCTCTTATCCGCCCCTGGGGATGGTCTGGTCTTAGGGTGGAAAGTCCGAGAGTCTCTGGAAGAGGCCGTCAGGTTCTCTGTAGCCAAGTATTTCTCTACACGATCCACAAGACCACCGGCCGTCTCTGGGTCTCCATGGCTTACCCACTTTTGGATGGCAGTAGGAAGAGCTCTCAAAAACCGATCCATTACAACACGTTCCACAATCTCTGGTGCGGACAAAGTCTCTGGCTGTAGCCACTTCCTGCTCAGGTGAATGAGATCATACATTTGAGACCTGGGGGGTTTTCCAAGCTGGAAAGTCCAGTTATGCACACGCTGAGCCCGGACAGCCAGGGTGACACCCAGCCTTGCCAATATTTCAGCTTTTAGCATCACATAGTCTTTTGCTTGGTCAGGCTCTAGGTCATAGTAAGCCTTCTGCGATTCACCAGTTAACAGAGGAGCCACCAGTCCAGCCCACTGCTCCTCAGGCCACTTTTCTCTTTCAGCAGTCCTTTCAAATGTGGTCAAAAATACCTCTGGATCATCCTCTCCAGTCATTTTTGTCAATAAACGACTCACCCCAAAGGACGCGGTATTAGTGGGACGGCTTTCCTCACTGGTCTGCGGACGTTGCTGCATTACTGCTTCCATTTGTTGTAGTCTCTGCTCTTGCTTCTGTAACAGGTCTATGAAGCGGGCCTCAGATTGCTGCTGGGCTTGTTGATGAGCTTGCTGCTGGGCTGCAAGGCTCCTTTGCAAACCTGCATTTGTCTGCTGTTGATTGGCATTTGCTAGAGCCAGCTGTTTCAGTATCTCCTCCATGCTGGCTTAAAAAAAACTGCCACTGGTTCTCCACCAACTGTGAGGGGGTTAACTCGGTAGCGGGTGTGTGTGACCCCCTGGTTGGGCTCCCCACACAAAAACAGGGCCAGCAGACGGAGGTTGTGGTTTTCAAAATCAAAAGGTGCGGTTTATTTCTCTATGTACAGTGACAAAAACACAGCAAAGCCAAAAAGAAACATAAACAAAATAAATCCTGGTCAGTTTGACCTCTGACTAAACATGCAGGTTTCCTAAACTAACAACTGGGATCAGCCTGGTGCTGTCCTAGTCCCTAAGTCCCTGGTTTAGTAAAAGTCCAAACAAATAGCCACACAGGCTTTGCCTCACCGCACAGGGGTTCACTCTCCCTAGACAGTCCACACAGGTCTGGTTCCAGGCATGAGCAAACACCTAATGAATCTGGGAGTTTTTATAGAGGCCTTTAAATGAGCTGACAAGCTTCAGCTGGTCTCATCAACTCCCTGCCTGCACGACGCCCAGCCCTCTCCCTAGAGGTATGAGTCATCCATGAGCCCACTAGCCTCAGCTGGGCTTCATCAACTCCCTAGTTGTATAAGTCGGCATAAAGCCTGAATCTGGGAGAAATATATCTACCCCCCTGGATGCAACCAGGTGACTTTACCTTCCTGCTGTCACACATGTTAAAATCAATTAGTCTGTTATATCAGCATCAGGTGTGTGGTAGCTGGTGGTGATCCAAGACTGGTTCATCTTGATGAAAGTCAGTCGATCAACCGAGTCGGTGGACAGGCGCACCCTGTGATCCGTGACAAATCCTCCAGCAGCACTGAATGTGCGTTCCGAAAGAACGCTGTATGCAGGACAGGCCAGTAGCTCAATTGCATACTGTGCAAGCTCTGGCCAGTGATCCATCCTCAAGACCCAGTAAGCCAGAGGATTTTCGGTGGGGAAGGTGTCCAAGTCTGACCTTGCCCCTAGATATTCCTGCACCATGTTTATCAGACGCTGGCGATGGTTGCTGGAACCGATCATACTTTGGGGCTGCGGACTAAAGAATTGTCTGAACGCATCGGTCAGACGGCCACCTTCCCCTCCGCTCCTTCTTTGACTGGCCGAAGCCTCAGCAACTCGTTGTCCAGGACCAGGAGTTTGTAACCTCCCAGTCTCTGGGAACGCGTTGCACAGACCTTTCTGCAAGGCCTCCCGGAGTTGTCTCATCCTCTGCTCCCTCTGCGACGGTAACATAAGGTCCGCAACCTTACCCTTGTACCGTGGATCAAGGAGAGTGGCCAGCCAGTAATGGTCCCTCTCCTTGATCCGAAGAATACGAGGATCCTTCCGCAGACTTTGCAGGATCAGGGAGGCCATGCAGCGTAGGTTAGCTGAGGCATTCGGTCCGGAGTCCTCTGGGTCACTAAGGACGACATGATCCGCAGCCACCTCCTCCCAGCCACGTACAAGTCCACTGGTTTCTTGGGACTGTAAATCATCCCTAAAAGACTGCTGCTGATGATGCTGAGTGCCAGCCTCCACCTCCATGCTGACACAATCCTCCTCCTCCTCCTCCTCCTCCTCCTCCTCCTCCTCTTCCTGTGCGATGGGTGGGACAGAAGGAACACTGTCTGGGTAAAGGGGGCCTTGAGAGGCAAGGAAGTCCTCCTCTTCCTGCCTCTGTTCTGCCTCAAGTGCCCTGTCCATTATTCCACGCAGCGTGTGCTCCAACAGGTGGACAAGAGGTACAGTGTCACTGATGCATGCACTGTCACTGCTCACCATCCTCGTGGCCTCCTCAAATGGTGCCAGGACAGTGCATGCATCCCTGATCATGCCCCACTGGCGTGGAGAAAAAAAACCAAGCTCCCCTGACCCTGTCCTGGTGCCGTAGTCGCACAGGTACTCATTGATGGCCCTCTGCTGCGTGTGCAGCCGCTGCAGCATGGCCAACGTTGAGTTCCACCTGGTGGGCATGTCACATATAAGGCGGTTCTTGGGCAGGTTCAACTCCTTTTGCAGCTCAGCCAGGCGAGCACTGGCATTATAAGATCTGCGGAAATGCACACAGACTTTCCTGGCCTGCCTCAGGACATCCTGTAAGCCCGGGTACCTGCCCAAGAACCGCTGCACCACCAGGTCAAGGACGTGAGCCACACAGGGCACATGGGTCAGTTGTCCCTGTCGGAGGGCGGAGAGGAGGTTGGTGTCATTGTCGCAAACCACCATTCCTGGCTTAAGCTGGCGTGGCGTCAACCACCTCTCGGCCTGGCCCTGCAGAGCAGACAGGACCTCTGCCCCAGTGTGGCTTCTGTCCCCCAAACACACCAGCGCAAGCACGGCATGGCATCTTTTTGCCTGCGTACTTGCGTAGCCCCTTGAACGCCTACGGAGCACCGCTGGTTCCGAGGACAAACCACAGGAAGAGGCCATGGAGGAAGAAGAAGAGGAGGGGGTGGAGGAGAGAGGTGTGTCACAACCAGTAGTAGCATTTTGGAGGCGTGGCGGTGCAACAACCTCCAACACTACTGCACCTTGTCCTGCATCCTTCCCAGCTGCCAAAAGAGTGACCCAATGGGCCGTGAAAGAAAGGTAACGTCCCTGTCCATGCCTGCTGGACCATGAGTCAGCGGTAATATGCACCTTACCGCTGACCACCCTGTCCAGCGAGGCCAAGACATTGCCTTCCACATGCCGGTAGAGAGCCGGAATAGCCTTCCGTGAGAAAAAGTGGCGTTTGGGAACCTGCCACTGAGGAACCGCACATTGCACAAACTCACGGAAGGGGGCCGAGTCTACCAACTGAAAAGGCAGCAGTTGAAGCGCTAGCAATTTAGCCAAGCTAGCATTCAACCGCTGGGCATGTGGATGGCTGGGAGTGAACTTCTTTCGACGGTCCAGCAGCTGGGGCAGGGAAATTTGCCTGCTAGAATCGGACGTCGGTGTACTGCTAGCAGAGTGGCCGCAAGTACTTGGCTGTGACACACCTAATTCTACACCTTCATTCCTCTCAGTGCATGTTTCAGAGAGGACTGAAGTTATAGTGGGGTTGGAGATCCCAGCTGATGCGGTGCAAGGAGAGGTCCGCTTTGTTCTTTGGTGTGGGTCTTTGAGGTAGGCTTGCCAACGAGCTGCATGGCAGGTCAACATATGTCTGGTCAGGCATGTGGTACCCAAGCGGCTGATGTTTTGGCCACGCGATATATGCTTGAGACATATGTTGCAAACAGCAGCTGTGTGATCTGATGCACTAGCCTCAAAAAAGGCCCACACCAAAGAACTTTTTGAATGACGGGCAGAGGCAGCGCCCTGCACAGGCGGAGCTCTGCGGTGTGATTCCGTCGGTGTACTGCCCTTACGCTGGCCACCAAAGGGCATCCTGCCTCGTTGGAGATGTGCCTCCTCCTCATCCTCCTCCTCCTCCTCTCTCTCCTATTAGGCACCCACGTGGAGTCAGTGACCTCATCATCCCCTCCCTCCTCATCACTGGAGCCAATCTGGCAGTATGCTGCAGCTGCTGGAACATGACTGCCAGATTGGTGTCCTTCTTGAGCATCCCCTCTGTCTGCTCTCACGCTACTGCCTTCCTGTTGCTGGGTTTCATCATCAGACCCTTCGAAACGCTGGGCATCCTCCTGGAGCATGTACCCAACACTGTGCTCAAACAGTTCGGGGGACTCCTCAGGAGGAGGACATGGTGGGTCTAGGGAAGGAGTGACTGATGATGAGTCTGACATTGATACCAGGGAAGAGGACGCTTTGGCAGCTGCTTTGCCAGTACCCTGAGCCTGGGTGAGAGAGGATGAGGAGGAGGAGGAGGGCTTGGTCATCCACTCTACCAAGTCTTCGGCATGATGTGGCTCAACATGTCCAGCTGCCGAAAAGAAGGACAAGCGTGTCCCATGGCCATGTGCTGATGACAATGCACCGCGTCCACGACCAGCACTGTTGCCCCCAGACACAGAGCCTGCTTGCCCTCTTTTATTGCCTCCTGACTGTCTGCCTCTCCTTGTTTGCCTTCCAGACATTCTAATGGATGGCCTGCAGGGAGATGGGAAAAAAGCAATAAGGGCTACCTTCAGGTGTCCTTCTCTGTCCCTTTACTTAAGGATTTCTAAATATGGTTGAGGATGATTGCTTCCGCACAGAATAGCACAATGACAATTTCCCTGACTGTCCAAAAAACAAGGATTTCAAAGATGGTTGATGAGGAATGCTTTAGCACAGTATAGCACAAGGAGAATTTCCCTCACTGTCCTTCCCTGTCCCTACAAACAAGGATTAGCACAGTAAAACACACTGACACTCTCCCTACCTATAGTTTTCTGTCCCTATAAAAAATGTTTTTTTAAAGATGGTTGATGATGAATGCTTTAGCACAGTATAGCACAAGGAGAATTTCCCTCACTGTCCTTCCCTGTCCCTACAAACAAGGATTAGCACAGTAAAACACACTGACACTCTCCCTACCTATAGTTTTCTGTCCCTATAAAAAATGTTTTTTTAAAGATGGTTGATGATGAATGCTTTAGCACAGTATAGCACAAGGAGAATTTCCCTCACTGTCCTTCCCTGTCCCTACAAACAAGGATTAGCACAGTAAAACACACTGACACTCTCCCTACCTATAGTTTTCTGTCCCTAGAAAAAATGTTTTTTTAAAGATGGTTGATGATGAATGCTTTAGCACAGTATAGCACAAGGAGAATTTCCCTCACTGTCCTTCCCTGTCCCTACAAACAAGGATTAGCACAGTAAAACACACTGACACTCTCCCTACCTATAGTTTTCTGTCCATATAAAAAATGTTTTTTTAAAGATGGTTGATGATGAATGCTTTAGCACAGTATAGCACAAGGAGAATTTCCCTCACTGTCCTTCCCTGTCCCTACAAACAAGGATTAGCACAGTAAAACACACTGACACTCTCCCTACCTATAGTTTTCTGTCCCTATAAAAAATGTTTTTTTAAAGATGGTTGATGATGAATGCTTTAGCACAGTATAGCACAAGGAGAATTTCCCTCACTGTCCTTCCCTGTCCCTACAAACAAGGATTAGCACAGTAAAACACACTGACACTCTCCCTACCTATAGTTTTCTGTCCCTATAAAAAATGTTTTTTTAAAGATGGTTGATGATGAATGCTTTAGCACAGTATAGCACAAGGAGAATTTCCCTCACTGTCCTTCCCTGTCCCTACAAACAAGGATTAGCACAGTAAAACACACTGACACTCTCCCTACCTATAGTTTTCTGTCCCTATAAAAAATGTTTTTTTTAAAGATGGTTGATGATGAATGCTTTAGCACAGTATAGCACAAGGAGAATTTCCCTCACTGTCCTTCCCTGTCCCTACAAACAAGGATTAGCACGGTAAAACACACTGACACTCTCCCTACCTATAGTTTTCTGTCCCTATAAAAAATGTTTTTTTAAAGATGGTTGATGATGAATGCTTTAGCACAGTATAGCACAAGGAGAATTTCCCTCACTGTCCTTCCCTGTCCCTACAAACAAGGATTAGCACAGTAAAACACACTGACACTCTCCCTACCTATAGTTTTCTGTCCCTATAAAAAATGTTTTTTTAAAGATGGTTGATGATGAATGCTTTAGCACAGTATAGCACAAGGAGAATTTCCCTCACTGTCCTTCCCTGTCCCTACAAACAAGGATTAGCACGGTAAAACACACTGACACTCTCCCTACCTATAGTTTTCTGTCCCTATAAAAAATGTTTTTTTAAAGATGGTTGATGATGAATGCTTTAGCACAGTATAGCACAAGGAGAATTTCCCTCACTGTCCTTCCCTGTCCCTACAAACAAGGATTAGCACAGTAAAACACACTGACACTCTCCCTACCTATATTTTTCTGTCCCTATAAAAAATGTTTTTTTAAAGATGGTTGATGATGAATGCTTTAGCACAGTATAGCACAAGGAGAATTTCCCTCACTGTCCTTCCCTGTCCCTACAAACAAGGATTAGCACAGTAAAACACACTGACACTCTCCCTACCTATAGTTTTCTGTCCCTATAAAAAATGTTTTTTTAAAGATGGTTGATGATGAATGCTTTAGCACAGTATAGCACAAGGAGAATTTCCCTCACTGTCCTTCCCTGTCCCTACAAACAAGGATTAGCACAGTAAAACACACTGACACTCTCCCTACCTATAGTTTTCTGTCCCTATAAAAAATGTTTTTTTAAAGATGGTTGATGATGAATGCTTTAGCACAGTATAGTACAAGGAGAATTTCCCTCACTGTCCTTCCCTGTCCCTACAAACAAGGATTAGCACGGTAAAACACACTGACACTCTCCCTACCTATAGTTTTCTGTCCCTATAAAAAATGTTTTTTTAAAGATGGTTGATGATGAATGCTTTAGCACAGTATAGCACAAGGAGAATTTCCCTCACTGTCCTTCCCTGTCCCTACAAACAAGGATTAGCACAGTAAAACACACTGACACTCTCCCTACCTATATTTTTCTGTCCCTATAAAAAATGTTTTTTTAAAGATGGTTGATGATGAATGCTTTAGCACAGTATAGCACAAGGAGAATTTCCCTCACTGTCCTTCCCTGTCCCTACAAACAAGGATTAGCACAGTAAAACACACTGACACTCTCCCTACCTATAGTTTTCTGTCCCTATAAAAAATGTTTTTTTAAAGATGGTTGATGATGAATGCTTTAGCACAGTATAGCACAAGGAGAATTTCCCTCACTGTCCTTCCCTGTCCCTACAAACAAGGATTAGCACAGTAAAACAAACTGACACTCTCCCTACCTATAGTTTTCTGTCCCTATAAAAAATGTTTTTTTAAAGATGGTTGATGATGAATGCTTTAGCACAGTATAGCACAAGGAGAATTTCCCTCACTGTCCTTCCCTGTCCCTACAAACAAGGATTAGCACAGTAAAACACACTGACACTCTCCCTACCTATAGTTTTCTGTCCCTATAAAAAATGTTTTTTTAAAGATGGTTGATGATGAATGCTTTAGCACAGTATAGCACAAGGAGAATTTCCCTCACTGTCCTTCCCTGTCCCTACAAACAAGGATTAGCACAGTAAAACACACTGACACTCTCCCTACCTATAGTTTTCTGTCCCTATAAAAAATGTTTTTTTTTAAATGGTTGATGATGAATGCTTTAGCACAGTATAGCACAAGGAGAATTTCCCTCACTGTCCTTCCCTGTCCCTACAAACAAGGATTAGCACAGTAAAACACACTGACACTCTCCCTACCTATAGTTTTCTGTCCCTATAAAAAATGTTTTTTTAAAGATGGTTGATGATGAATGCTTTAGCACAGTATAGCACAAGGAGAATTTCCCTCACTGTCCTTCCCTGTCCCTACAAACAAGGATTAGCACAGTAAAACACACTGACACTCTCCCTACCTATAGTTTTCTGTCCCTATAAAAAATGTTTTTTTAAAGATGGTTGATGATGAATGCTTTAGCACAGTATAGCACAAGAAGAATTTCCCTCACTGTCCTTCCCTGTCCCTACAAACAAGGATTAGCACAGTAAAACACACTGACACTCTCCCTACCTATAGTTTTCTGTCCCTATAAAAAATGTTTTTTTAAAGATGGTTGATGATGAATGCTTTAGCACAGTATAGCACAAGGAGAATTTCCCTCACTGTCCTTCCCTGTCCCTACAAACAAGGATTAGCACAGTAAAACACACTGACACTCTCCCTACCTATAGTTTTCTGTCCCTATAAAAAATGTTTTTTTAAAGATGGTTGATGATGAATGCTTTAGCACAGTATAGCACAAGGAGAATTTCCCTCACTGTCCTTCCCTGTCCCTACAAACAAGGATTAGCACGGTAAAACACACTGACACTCTCCCTACCTATAGTTTTCTGTCCCTATAAAAAATGTTTTTTTTAAAGATGGTTGATGATGAATGCTTTAGCACAGTATAGCACAAGGAGAATTTCCCTCACTGTCCTTCCCTGTCCCTACAAACAAGGATTAGCACAGTAAAACACACTGACACTCTCCCTACCTATCCTTCTCTTTCCCTAAACTAAAGGAATCCAGGTTAAGCAAGAAAAAAACATGTCACTGTCCCTGCCTATGCTTCTCTTTCCCTGCTCCGGAACACACTACACTAGGCCGCCGTGCTGGCGGCCTTTTATAGTGTGGGGCGTGTACTAAACACCCTCAGCAATAATTGGCCACAGGCATCCTGCCTGTGGCCAATCATTGCTCTCCTCGCTGCCGGCGCTGTGATTGGCCAAGCATGCGGGGTCACAGTGCATGCTTGGCCAATCACAGCGCCTGGATGACACTGCGATGGCGTAGTGCATTGTGGGCCGCGAATTAGGCGCGAACGGCCCAAATCGTTCGTTGTTCGGCGAACGATCGAACAGCCGATGTTCGAGTCGAACGTATGTTCGACTCGAACACCCAGCTCATCCCTAGTTGTCACTATGGGGTATTGTTTGTAGAATTTTGAGGAATAAGGCTGTAACATAACAAAAGGTGATAAAAGTGATGCACTGTAAATACTTTCCAGATGCACTCTATGTTAGATTTACTGATGGGAATATTAGCCTCACCTACGGTCATTGTCTGGCACCGCAATAAGGCTAAGCCCCATGACACCAGTACACATAGTATTAACCACAGAAGTATGAATGACACAAATAAAGGCCTCACAGTAGCCTTTGGTAAGAACCACTTAAGAAAATGTCCTCAAATGCACTTTGCCTATACAGTCCTAATAGGTGAAGGATGTAAGCAGTCCTGACAAAGGGGTACCTCTGGAAGTGGCTAAAAGTACCTGGTGCCTAATAGTTCATGTTTGTCAGCTTTTGCTGAGGCCCTTCTGTAGGGGGTACACATGTATCTGTCTGTTTAAGACTGTACACAAAGGATGCCTGATGGGCTGCTATGTAAGGGGCAGTCTCAGTTGGCATTAACTGTGGGCAGCAAAGGGTTCAATAGTTCCGCTCACCACTCCTGGTATGTAACAGATCAGATCCAGTTCTCACAAAGCTCAGTCTCTCACGGATGTAGCAACAGATCTCTCCAGCTCTGGTCCCAGTTCAGTAAAATACCTTTCTGTAGCTCAGTTCCCATGCTTTCTCTCTTTCAGGCCCAGTCTATCAGTTCCGCGGTGTACAAACCCAACTGCAGGTCTGCACTGTTCCTCATGCGGGTCTGCCTCGATGTCTAGATTTGCCTGGGAAAAGTTCTGGTCTCTCCACCTCTGGTGTGGAAGGACTTATGGGAATTGTAGTCCAAAACCCCATAGCCTCCATTTTACAGCACTTCTTTAAGGACTTCAGTTCCCAGTGTCCATTTCTGGAAGTCCAATTCCTCTCTCTGATGCTCTAATTGATTCCAGCTCCTGCTTTCTGTTTGGCTTAAGCTCACTTCCAAGAGGGAGGGTGGGTAGAGCAGGCAGATGGACAAAGCCTGCAGCTGCAGCTCTCACGTCTGCTCTGTTTACATTTGAGCCATTCCTACACAGTGCACCAGCAGGGTGGCAAGCTGGGGAGCCAATACACATCAGTTTAGCCCACTCTGTCTCCCAGCCACACAGCGCCAGGTGGGAGGAGGGAAAGCAGCACAGCCACTCAGAGCCCACTCCTGTCACTGCTCATGGGGGGGGGGGGTGAATGAGGGGAACAGGTACAGCCGGTGGGTGGCACCCAGCTACATTCAGATGCTATAAAGAAAAAAATAAGTAATTTAAGGGATTCAGTAAAGAAAATAAAACAGTAGACTGGATTAACACAGTTTACATTTTTAGGACTGACAATTGAAAGTGCCTTCAACAGAGAGAACGCAGAGAGAAGGGGTACTGTAACTAGCCCAAAGGCCAGCCTGATATTCTGAAGCCTCATATAATTTATTTAATACACTGGGAGTGAGTGTAAGAGCAGCTCAAATGGTACAGGCAGAATCCAAGCATGTTTCAGTCGGCAGATTCAGATGCCATTTGGTAATTATTTCAGACTTAGAAAATTGGCATTTCAACTACTTTTTTTGGAGTTGCCTAAGAAGAATTTCTGGACACAATGTTTGCCCCATTCAGTCTTAGAAGCCACAGCACCCCTATGGATCACATCCACTATTAAGTATTAAGTATTCCTGTTTTACATGTATAACATTGATATTGGGCCCATGTGCTACAAAGCCGTTTTGTCAACTTCAGTTACACAGACATAGAAAGCTGACCTGTTACTTGTAGCTGATCTGTCACCTGTAGTTCCACTGGGAGGGCCAGTACAATGGGACTGGGGATGCATGTGAATGATCCACCACTGGTATGCAAATGCTGCAGCAAATCCTGTTGCAAATCCAGTGGCTCCTCATTCATTGCAAATCTTTCTCCCACTTCAAGGCAATTCAGTGGGGGGGGGGGGGGGGGCAGGACACTGCCTCCTTGGGAAGGAAGCTGGGTTAAGGTATGGCGCTGAAGAAGTGATAGAGCTTGTGGGAGGGAAAGGAATTAGATGCTACCCAACCACACAGTGCACCCCCACTGTTCACACTATGCACCTGCACCCATGTACACGCTGTGCACCCACACTATCCACATCATTCACCCATATGAGCCACACTGTGCATCCACACTTTCCACATTGTCTGTCCATACAGTCAGCAAGGTACTGAGGGTCCTCAGTGGAGGAAAGCAGACACATGGTGTAAACAAGGCCTGAAATATATTCTTGTCTTGAAAAGATGTCTCATGTGTAATAAAGTGTGTTCAACTGTAGTTTGTCATCTTTGCCCTGAGCACTTGATGACCTTTTCTTGTCACTGTCTATGGACATTTGGTGTGTTTAAATCTTGTTACTGCACAAGACTGGAAGCTATGGGTGTCATCTCCTCTCATCTGCTGTTAAATATAATCAGCTACACAACCAGTCCCCTCCTGGCCTGGCAGTCTGCTCAGTCACGCAGCAGCTTGCAATCCTTTTACAAGCAATCAGATTCAGAATGGGATTCAGAATGGGAGGGGTACAGGATCTACACAGTTGTGTTGTAGTGCTCAACACTAACAAGGGTCATGCTGATAGTAGGAGAAAACAGAGTAGCAAAGAGTTTAGCAGAGGAAAATCAGGTCTCCTGCCCTGCTAGACAAGGCTGTGCTGTGTGGCAGTGTGTTGTATCAATCTCAGAACTGGATTTACAGAAATACAATTCCTTTGGAAGGTAAAGAAGCTCTCATATATTCCATGTGTATTTTGCTGTCCGCTTGGAGTTCAGAATAGGCATGTCATTATTGCCTATAATTTAATAATACTTTGGCCATGCCATGAGTATAGTTATGCGTTGTGTTTTTTAACAGAAATAGTAAAATATTAGTTATTATAAAATATACAATTACATTTTACTAAAGAGTTTTGCTCTGGAGAATGGAGAATGTCTTACTTGGTTTGTTGTACTTGGCAGTTAGTATTTCCAGCAACAGCCAATGCAAGCACTGTCCCAATGTACTGCAGTGACTGGCAAATTGAGTTCTATGTAAATACATGAAACCAAGTTTGCATAGTTAATATAACACACTAACAATTTAATGTTCATTCATTATTTAAAGAAAACCCAGCAAACTTCGTTGGAAAGTCCTGAAACTTAAGTTACCATATATACTCGAGTATAAGCCGACCCGAATATAAGCCGAGGCACCTAATTTTACCACAAAAAACTGGGAAAACTTATTGACTCGAGCATAAGCCTAGGGTGTGCCTCACTTTGCCTCACTGTGTCCATGACTAGACTGACGTTTAACATGGGAGTCTATGGAAGGGGTGCCTGGTTTGAAAAATCGGTGCTCCCCAGCCGTAGGTCCCCCAGACAAGAAACTTTGCAAACCTGTAGG
Source organism: Rana muscosa (assembly GCA_029206835.1). Classification (NCBI taxonomy): domain Eukaryota; kingdom Metazoa; phylum Chordata; class Amphibia; order Anura; family Ranidae; genus Rana; species Rana muscosa. The sequence goes on along the minus strand of CM055122.1, from coordinate 605,365,984 downwards.
GAAAGAGTGGGGCTACATGTGTGCCAAGTTTGGGGTCCAGAGAACCTACGACCGGCCGGTACCGGGTCCCCAAAGTCACCAGAGAAATGACTGTTTAACATGGGAGTCTATGGAAGGGGTGCCCGGTTTTGAAAAATCGGTGCTCCCCGGCCGTAGGTCCCCCGGACAAGAAACTTTGCACATTTGTAGAGGAAGAGTGGGGCTCCCCAAAGTTCGGGAGATCAGGCGCAAAAAGGTGACTCGAGTATAAGCCGAGGGGGGCATTTTCAGCACAAATAATTGTGCTTAAAAACTCGGCTTATACTCGAGTATATACGGTAAGTCTGTCATGAGGAAAACATGGAGGCTGCCAGTGTGAACCTCTCCTGTAATGCATTAGTCTTGCACATAGGAATATATCAGCAGAATAAAATATTATCTGTCGCAGAACTACTACATGGGCTGCTATGGGGCCTGCCCCACCAAGGGCCACCAATAAGTAGGATATGTAAGTATGTGTGCCATATAGACCACTGGCCGCCATGGATTAAGAGGCTCGTTACAGGGTGTGCAAAATGGCAGTTGCTGAGGAATTGTAACCAGAAAGGTTAAAGGCTAAGTTTGTTTTTCTAAAATCCAGCTCCCCTATGTACAAATATACTTTTAATATACCTCAGTTGCACAAAGATACAAGTTTTCTATGATTTTGAAAACAAGGCCTACCTCATCCATGGCTATATTACACAGATCACTTCACAAACTTCCTGGTCTACAGACAGACTAGCGAGTAAGACCCAGGAAGGAGATTACCAGCTGACCTCATTAGCGCACCTTCACCCATCAACTACATTTTCAGAGCACCCATGGCTGTGTGCATTTGCCTGGCTTCCCCAGCGTCCCTTCCGACATGCATGCTAAATTCCCTGGGACACCCCAATGTAGTGCAAGAGCCTGCCTGATTGGATACAGAATGATTGGATAGATGGAGTGTCCTCCAATTATATAGTTTTGGTAAATCTAAAGGAGATTATGCAGAGATTGTACAATCAGATTGTATAGTGTATGGCCACCTTTATACACCTAAAATTACATAGCTGCGCTTTCAGTGCCATTAACTGTTTACAGCACACCAAACACAGAAGCAAACACACATTTTGCCACATGATAAAACAGGTGACAAATGCAGTAAAAATAAATAAAAAAAAGTCCCAGAAGCTACTTTTCCATGTGTAGCATAGCCCATTGAAATCAATGGGCTGCCCTATGTGTGACACTGGAAGAACGAGTCAAAAATACATGCGCTCCCACTACTCAAGGTGTGAATGGTGCCTGAACGTGAAATTGATGCATTTACACAAGAACAATGAGGCTCCATTCACATGTGTGCATTTCCAAACGCATGGCAAACTGCACAGAAAATTTGCGATTTTCCATGCGTTTCAGAAACGCTGCAAATGTGCATCAGGCTTGTGTTGTCATTATATGTTAAAGGTTTCCCAAGTGCAGCAAACGCACCTAAAACTGTGGTAACACACCACACTCCCCTCCAAAAAAAGTTCTGGAGCTTCTTTGGGGTGATTGCTGCGTGCCTATGCATGGCAAGTAAAACACTCCAAAACACAAAACACCCAAAGAAAACATGTGGGAATGTGAGTTTTCACTACGTGGAGGTGTGAACGGGGCCTGACAACTAAGTGTTTCTGTCCACTCCTTCCTTTGTACTTGTGAAAAGATGGCCATGCACTATGCAACCTGATTGCACAATCCCTGTACAATTTCCTTTCGATTTATCAGAACTATGGAATCGGAGCAGACACCTGAACAATTCATTCAATTTGTATCAAATCAGGCAGGCACTTGTACTACATAGCTGATGGGAGACCTAAAGGAGATTGTACAATCAGATTGTATAGGGAGTAGGTGGAAGGTGGTATTATAATGAGGGAGACGTGGTCCAGAGTGGTGAACACATCCTATCACACCCTCTTCTGTGATGCAACAAGATAGGAAAGCTTCTGGGAGATGACCTAACAGGAAGTGAATGCTGATACAAACTAAAGGAAGTGATGGAATCTGAAAATCCATTCAAAAATACAAATAAACTGGCAAGATTATTTCTAAATATCCTGTAGAAGAGTTAAGTGAGAGAAAAGCACATTGGGATAGCTGGACCAGAAATTGCATTGAAAAAGGCTTCTATTTATTATGAAAAGTGCAATTCTGCCCGAAAAGGTGAACATATCCTTTAAGCAGTATCAAAATCTTTCTATGGGACCCAGCAATTTAACACCCTTTGATTTAATTTAATGTAGAGTTTCAGAGTAGCTTAAAAGTGGCATTCAGTATGGTATAGTTTATACAGGATTAAGCATGTAAATGGTAATCAGCAGAGCAATGTGTACTAGCCAAGCATTTAACCAAAAGTTTTCTTAAAGCCTAAAAACATGTTTCAGCCTCACTTTGGGGCTAAACACAGATCTGAATGTGAGTGCTGCATGCTTCAGCAGGCCTTGCTTGGACAATGGACATTTATAGGTAAATCTCTGTTCTGATCCAAAGAAAAGAGTGTGTAAGGTCTGCTGACAGCTGTAAAGCCTTGTACACACGGCCGGGTTTCCCGACGGGAAAACTGCGAGGAGAGCTTTTGTCCGGGAATCGTCCGCATGTATGCTCCCTCGCAGTTTTTCCGACGGGAAAACTGCCAAAATCGGCCTGCTAAAGAAAGAGAACCTGCTTCCCATCAGAAAACCATGGCCGTGTGTAGCAGAAAACGGCCATTTTTGTCCGTTTTCCTGTGGGGAAAAACTCAGATTGAGCAATATACACGGTCGTGATTCCCGAGGAAAAGCTCTCATCAAAGTTTTCCCGACGGGAAAACCGAGCGTCTTTACGGGGGAAAAGTAGAGAGCAGGCTCTCAGTTTTCCCCTCGGAATTTCCGACTGATCTTTTCCTGTTGGGAATCCCAGTCATGTGTACTAGACATTAGACCTTCTGTAGATTTAATATCATTCAGCAATCATCTAATTCTTTTCATCAGAGAATAGCATAATCTAATAGTAGTTCTGTAGATCAAGTAACAGTTGGTCTTATCCAATAGAACATTCTGGTTCTAACTTTCAGAACACCAATCATTAAATACGGTTGATGATAATATGTTAAAGCTTTATGATAGAGCATCAGTGGTCGCCTGTAGCTAGGACTGATTATCTCTACATATAGTCCTACACTATACTGATACTTTAGCTTTTGCCTGCTCCTATTATCCATAATTTTTTACCTTTTTTGAGCATTGTAGGAGGAGATCATTCCACAGGTCTTCCCATCATAATTGCCACAATACCATTCTCAACTCTCTTCATATTTGCGTGAGCCAAGCACTGAGGTGCTAAATACTCACAGTAATACTTCCAAAGTTAAGATAACAGTTTTGGATGTGCTTGATTTTGTTTGTTACTAATTGTTGGATGATGTTTACTCAACTTGAAAAGAACTTAAAGCCAAAAACTATTGGATGGCAGTCCATAACTATGACAAAGTATTCCAACTTCCTATTGCCAATAATTAGCACATATCTTCCTCTAAACTATAATAGAAAGCTGCGTTCTTTATGATGTAGCTTTATTCAAAACATGAATCTGCATATGCTTTTAACCATTTTGTATATTTTACAACCTCATGGCTTGACATTTACAAATCTGTAGGATGCCCTTGTTCCCTTATCATTTGACACCATGCTTTTTCTACAGTACTTCCCGAAAGTATTCACAGCGCTTCACTTTTTCCACATTTTGTTATGCTACAGCCTTATTCCAAAATGGATTAAATTCACAATTTTCCTCAAAATTCTACAAACAAATGTCCCAGGAAAAGATCTCCAACATCATCCTCGACACGGTTGACAAATTTAAACTCACCTGGGAACCCTGGGCCACACATATCGGGGTCCCTATAGGACCCTGGTATGCTGTATGCAAGATACCCACATACCCATTGTCTTGTCCGTGCTCCCCTTGATCATTAGCCTTTCGTGTACTTCCTACTTTCCTACCCCTCTCTTCCTCTTCTGTTCTCCCCACCCTTGCCTCTTTCTTTCTCTATTTTCTCTTTTCTAAATTTTGCACTACACCTGCACTTGATGCAGGCACGAACCACCACAGACATTTAATACGTTGTTCCTCTGCTGGGGTTCTATTGTTTTTCTGTTTTTTGGTTTCTACAAAACTGATCACTCAAGCCACAGTGGGATTGAATTTTCTCTCCTACCTGGGCTCACAGGGTTGCTTATTCCTGAAACTTTTAGCATTGTTGGTCCGGATCTCTGTTATACAAGTGCCTGAATCCCTGACCACATCTCAGCTGTTTTTTCTGAATCACTTATTGTTCTTTTTTTTTATTTTACTCTGGGGGGTGGCCCGACCCAGATACCCCCTGCACAGCATGATCCCAGACAGGATGCTGGAGGTGAAGGGGATGGATACCTCTAGATAACCCATGGTTATTGGGTGAACTGTACTGTCACATACTATTGGTCAGTGTTCTTTCTTCGCAAATCTTGTTCTGGATATTGTTTGTCCTCTTTTGTATTATTGTAAATTCTCAATAAAAATTATTTTCAGAGCAAAATTCTACAAACAATACCCCATAATGAAAATGTGAAAGAAGTTTGGTTGAAATCTTTGCAAATGTCTTAAAAATAAAAAACAAAGAAAATCCCATGTCCATAAGTATTCCCAGCCTTTGCTCAATACTTTGTTGAAGCACCTTTTTACACCAATTACAGCCTCAAGTCTTTTTGAGTATGATGCTGCAAGCTTAGCACACCAATTTTAGGGCAGTTTCTCCCATTCTTCTTTGCAGGACCTCTCAAGCTCTATCGGGTTGGATGGGAAGCGTCGGTTCACAGCTTTTTTCAGATCTCTTCAGAGATGTTCTATCAGGCTTCAGTCTGGGCGCTGGCTGGGCCACTCAAGGACATTCACAGAGTTGTCCCATAGCCACTCCTTTGTTATCTTGGCTGTGTGCTTAGGGTCATTGTCCTGTTGGAAGATGAACCTTCACCCGAGTCTGAGGTCCACTGCGCTCTGGAGCAGGTTTTCATCAAGGCTGTCTCTACACATTGCTGCATTCATCTTTCCCTCGAGCATCCCCACAGAATGATGCTGCCATCACCATGCTTCACTGTAGGGATGGTATGGCCAGGTGAAGAGCAGTGCCTGGTTTCCTACAGACATCAGGCCAAAGAGTTCAATCTTTGTTTCATCAGGCCAGAGAATTTTGTTTCTCATCGTCTGAGAGTCCTTCAGGTGCCTTTTAGAAAACTCCAGGCGGGCTGTCATGTGCCTTTTACTGAGGAGTGGCTTCCATCTGGCCACTCTACCATACAGTCCTGATTGGTGGAGGGCTGCAGAGATGGTTGTTCTTCTGGAAGGTCCTCCTCTCACCTGCCGGTTTCTTAACAACCATGACACATCTGCTGACAGTGGGATTCCCTGGTAACAGCAGAATGTAAACAAAAAAGCCAACAGTAAAACAAAATGTAGTACAGTCCCTCCCCCTCAGTCCATACCAGGCCATTAAGGTCCGGTATAGATTTTGGGAGGAACTGCATGCCAAAAAATGGTGTGAGATCCCCCCAAAATGCATAAAAGACCCTTACTTAAGTGTGCAACCCAGCAGACCAGGAAGGGGGGAGAGAGCCTGTGCCCCCCCCCTCCTTAACCATACCAGGCCACAGGGCCTTAACATGGGGGTGTGCTTTGGGGAGACCTTCCCACCCAAAGCACCTTGTCCCCATGTGAATGAGTACAAAGGTCTCTTCTCCACAATTCTGGCCAGGTGGTTGTGGGGGTGCAGGGGGTAACGTATCAGAATCTGGAAGCATCCTTTAACAAGGACGCCCCCAGTTCCTGGCCCCCCTCAATGTGAATGAGTAGGGGTACATAGTACATTCACCAATAAAAGACTAGTGTAAATACAAAAAGTAGACAGTTTTTAAAAAGTCCCTTTTAAAAAAAAAAATGTCCCCTGATGTACATCCATCATCAGTCACGATAAATGGCACCAGATGCTTTCGTGGGAAAAAAAAAACATGTCACTCCCAGCACTATGCTCCTGCAGACTGACATGCCGCCTCCCCTCGACGCTTAGGTAAAACATGGGGTGGGGTCACTGACATCACAAGGGGTGGGGATACCCAGTGACAGGGGTGCCACCCCTTGTGACATCATTAACCCCCCTCCCATGGTTTAAACAAGTAGTGGGGGAAAGCGGAGTGTCAGTCAGTGGAAGCCTAGCAATGGGAGTGGCCTTTTTTTTCTTGTGTAGGAGGAGGGCATCAATGTGATTGATGATAGATCTACATCAGGGGACATTTTTTACGTTTTTTTCAATAAAGGACTTGTAAAAACTGTCTTCTGTTATTTACACTAGTCTTTTTTGGTAAATGAGTAGAGGTACTACGTACAGTGCCTTGAAAAATTCTTCATACCCCTTGAAATTTTCCACATTTTGTCATGTTACAACCAAAAACGTAAATGCATTTTATTGGGATTTTATGTGATAGACCAACACAAAGTGACACATAATTGTGAAGTGGAAGGAAAATGATAAATGGTTTTCATTTTTTTTTACAAATAAATATTTGAAAAGTTTGGCGTGCATTTGTATTTAGTCATACCCCTAACTAAAATCTAGTGGAACCAATTGCCTTAAGAGGTCACCTAATTAGTAAATAGTGTCCACCTATGTGTAATTTAATCCCAGTATAAATACAGCTGTTCTGTGAAAACCTCAGAGGTTTGTAACAGAACCTTAGTGAACAAATATCATCATGAAGACCAAGGAACACACCAGACAGGTCAGGGATAAAGTTGTGGAGAAGTTTAAAACAGGGTTAGGTTATAAAAAAATATCCCAAGCTTTGAACATCTCATGGGGCACTGTTCAATCCATTATCCGAAAATTAAAAGATTATGGTACAACTGCAAACTTACCAAGACATGGCTGTCCACCTAAACTGACAGACCAGGCAAGGAGAGCATTCATCAGAGAAGCAGCCAAGAGGCCCATGGGAACTCTGGAGGAACTGCAAAGATCCACAGCTCAGGAGGGAGAATCTGTCCACATGACAACCATTAGTCGTGCACTCCACAAATCTGGCCTTTATGGAAGAATGGCAAAAAGAAAGCCATTATTGAAAGAAAGTCATAATAAGTCTTGTTTGTAGTTTGCCAGAAGCCATGTGGGGAACACAGCAAACATGTGGAAAAAGGTGCTCTGGTCAGATGAGACCAAAATTTAACCATTTGGCCTAAAAGTAAAACGCTATGTGTGGCGGAAAACTAACACTGTACATCACCCTGAACACACCATCCCCACTGTGAAACATGGTGATGGCAGCATCATGTGGGGATGCTTTTCTTCAACAGGGACAGGGAAGCTGGTCCAAGTTGATGGGAAGGTGGATGGAGCCAAATACAGGGCAATCTTAACCGCTTCAGTCCCGGACCATTTTGGTGGTCAAAGACCAGGCCACTTTTTGCGATTCGGCACTGCGTTGCTTTAACTGACAATTGCGCGGTCGTGCGACGTGGCTCCCAAACAAAATTGACATCCTTTTTTCCCATAAATAGAGCTTTATTTTGGTGGTATTTTATCACCTCTACGGTTTTTATTTTTTGCGCTATAAACAAAAAAAGAGCGACAATTTTGAAAAAAATTCTATATTTTTTACTTTTTGCTATAATAAATATCCCCCAAAAATATATAAAAAAACATTTTTTTCCACAGTTTAGTCTTATACGTATTCTTCTACATATTTTTGGTAAAAAAAATTGCAATTAGCGTTTATTGATTGGTTTGCGCAAAAGTTATAGCTTCTACAAAATAGGGGACTGTTTTATGGCATTTTTATGAATATTTTTTTTTTACTAGTTATGGCGGTGTTTAGCGATTTTTATCATGACTGCGACATTATGGTGGACACATCGGACACTTTTGACACCATTTTGGGACCATTGTCATTTTTACAGCGATCAGTGCTATAAAAATGCACGGATTACTGTAAAAATTACACTGGCAGTGAATGGGTTAACCACTAGGTGGCGCTGCAGGGGTTAAGTGTTTCCTAGGAAATGATTCTTACTGTTAGGGGGCATAGCTACACGTGACATGTCACTGATGACCGTTCCCGCTCACGTGGAACGGTCATCAGTGACAGTGTCACTAGGCGGAATAGGGGAATGCCTTGTTTACAAAGGCATTCACCTGTTCTGCTCTTGCCGACCGCAATCGTACCTGTACGCCCATCTGCCTGCCCGTGCCATTCTGCCGACGTACATCGGCGTGCAGCGGTCGGCAAGTGGTTAAAAGAAAACCTGTGATGCCGTGTACACACAATCGGTTTTACCGATGAAAACAGTCCGATGGACTTTTTTCATCGGACAAACCGATCGTGTATGGGCCCCATTGGTCTTATTTCCATCGGTGAGAAAAAATAGAACATGTTTTAAATTTATCCGATGGGAAAAAAAACGATAGCAAATTCTGATCGTCTGTGTGGGACTCCATCGGAGAAAAAACCAACGCATGCTCAGACTGAATTAGGAGACGGGAGTGCTCGTTCTGGTAAAACTAGCGTTCGTAATGGAGAGAGCACCTCGTTTAATACAGCACATTGTTTTCTTCTTTCTAATGCTAGAAAACATTTTTTTTGGGCTGCTGATATTTATAGAGTTCTGACAAACTTATTTCTTTATTGTTTCTTGTGATTTCATGAATATTTTTTTATTTATTTTTTTTAAAGCCAGATCTACCTAATTTTATATTTAGATTTTTTTTTTTTTCCTTGTGACCTCCATTTTTTTGGGTCAAGTTATCACAACAACATTTAAAAAAAAAATGTTAACCCTCAAGGAGGTTGGTGTCCCTTGTTAATTACACATTGTAGTTATGAAATGTTATGGCTACTCACAATAAAAACACATAGGCAAGTATTTAACTTAAATTAAAGATCCATTTATTCTGGATAAACAAAATAAACAGGAAGGGCAACAATTGAAAAATTATTTGCATTTATGCAGACTTTGGACCCCAAAGGCAGACCTGAATTGGATGGAAAATAAAATTAACAACATGAGGAAATCAGGAGCAGCAGCCAAAGACATACATGTCCCCAAGCTGTGGTACTCCAACAAACTGCATTGTCTGGCAGAGCAGCTTGAAGCTAGGGGATCACCTTCTGGTCTTCCTTGTAGCCTTCCCTCCACACTTCCCTGCAGTATTCCCTCCACGCTTCCCTGCAGCGTTCTTTCCACGGCTCACTCCACGCCCCCTTGCAGGCTGTGGCTCTGTTAGTGGGAATGTGGCAGGAGGAGGAGGAGAAGGAGGAGAAGGATGGGCCAGATCGCAAAGATGTGTGGCCTCTGTCAGCTGGCCCCTTCCCGCCCTGTGAAGGACACTGGAAATCAGCTCCTCAGAGAGGGCACATAAAGTGCATGTGTGGCACTTTATTGAGTTTATCGGCCACATAACACCCATAAGACTTGACTGGGTTGAGGGGGGCCCTCATTATGGCAGCAGCGTCACTGATGATTTTAAGTGACTCCTCCTCCACCTGTGTCATCCTCCGAGGTCTTTTGGGTCTGACGTGGAGGGGAGTCACTTGGGGCTGGGTGCTGCCACTTGGCCTGGGCACCTGCTGCCTGCCACTTGGCTCGGCCTCCTCCTGTCTGCCACTCACCCCTGCTTCCTCCTGGCTGCCACATTCCGGAGCCTCGTCCTCCTGGCTGAGCTCATCCTGTGTATTAAAAAGGGACATCGTTTTAGTTTTTGGTTCATCAATCACACACATTTTTCAGCTCATGACTGTTGCAATTTGAATGTTAAATAAATATAAAAGACTCTCATTCTGACCCCAGCATTTTTCAATACTGCCAATAATTTCTGGCCATTACTTTTTTTTATTATTATTCTTTCATTTGTGAATAATAACATCTAGTTCACACTAATAGTTCTAGGCCAATAAATATGTTTTAAAATACTATACCTGGCTAAAGATGCGCAGATTCAGCTCTTCAAGCTCAGGTTGCTCCTCTTCCCCCTCTGCAGGGGTGGAGGGAAGGGTGGAAGGAATGCTGGAGGGAAGGGTGGAAGGAACGCTGGAGGGAAGGGTGGAAGGAAGGGTGGAAGGAAGGCTGGAAAGTGATTCCCTGGCTTCTATCTGGTCGTCCAGAAATCGAAGATGTTTGTAGTACCACAGCTTGGGCTCAGGTACTTGGTCTGCTGCTGCTCCTGATCTTTTTGCAGTGCGGACCTCTTTGTACCGCTTTTTGCAGGAATTCCTCATGTTGTTAATTTTATTGTTGATCATCGTATAGTCTGCCTCTGGGATCCAGGTCTTCATATATGCAGCAAATTTTTCAATTGTTGCCCTTCGTACCACACTGTTGTGGTATACACTATTTTTCACCTCCCACAAGTTTCTAATTTTGTGGTATTTATCAATGAAAGCAAGCATTATATCAGGCTCCCTTAATTTATGCATAATTTCTGCAAGATAAAACACAATACAAAAACAGTAGGTCAGCTAAAATTGTCCTAATCTTATCCCAATATAAGCCTTTACAATCATGAATCAGTATAGGCCACTGATGCCCCAAGTTTCATTCTAACGTTCGCTAGAGTCGTTTGGCACTTCCTGTCGTCCTTACTCCGCACACACAACGTAGTTTCGTCGTTTAGCATTTATATACCCTGCGCATGCGTGAAACTCCGCCCGCGTCGCCCGCCCATGACGATCTTTTTTGGATTTTCCCCGCCCCTTCTCATTCGGCGCACAGTGGGTGACGACGACATGGCGGTGACACAGGTGCGTGTTTTACTAAGTACCGACGAGGAAAGCCCGGAGGGGGAATGTCCCGAGCCAGGAGTAAAAGATACAAGGCGACTAATATGTCATTTGCTGACATGGCAGAGATGGTGGACATCCTGCGGAGGAAAGATTACGATGGGAAGCATGGGCCATACGACACCCCTAATCTCAGGAAGTCAAAAATAATGGACAAAGTGGCGAGGAGTCTCTATAATAAATTTGGAGATACAAGGAGCAGCTCCGTAAAAGATGGTATGACCTGAAGCTGAGGGAGCCGGAGCAGTATAGGAAGATAAAAAAAATCCTCGAAAAAAGTAAGTATTTTTCCTGTGTTATTTCAAATTTTTATATTATTCTTGCATGTTTTGCTCCATGTGCTTGGATTGACTGGTTTCACATTGTAAAATGCCAACTTTCATGTTAGTGGCCAAAGTTTTTAATGGTTCGTAGTAAACTGCGATCGTCTAAAATGGTCATGCCTATTTGTCTTAAAACAACGTTTAGAAACATTGTTGTCTAGATGATGTGTTTGTAAGTAGAATGTGAAATGCAAACTTGATTCAGTGTAAAGGAGAGGACACTCAGCAGCTGGTTACACATCTGGACTCAGGAGCACTATAGTGTGGGCCACCAGAACAACCTTTTTAGGCTGTCCCACACAGGTGCTCCAGTGGATACTTTGGGGTGTCTCCATGTGTGTTAGATTGGACAAAAAATGAAAGTATTCCGGCTTTGTTGAAATCCAAAAATCTCATGTGTTTATTTTGGAACTCTGCCAAAACAAACAATTGTACCCCACTTCCAAGCAATGTTTCCAATTTATGCCCTCAAATATCTGTGTGCTAAGGATACCTTTGGTTTCATTCTCATAGGGGAGAGAAGACTGGAAGGACACCAATCTGAGGAGCCTAGGAAGCACAGACCACAGAAAGAACCCCAAGCTCAGCATGTGGAGGAAGCAGAGGTGGAGGAAGCAGAGGTGGAGGAAGCAGAGGTGGAGGAAGGAGAGGTGGAGGAAGCAGAGGTGGAGCTTATCACCACAACAGGTCAGTGTCTGTCACCACAGCTTCAGGTAAAGAGATGTAGGCCTGCATATTTATAATAACTTTTTTTTTTAGGGGATGAACATGGTGGTGTGGCAGAAACTCCTACTACTCCTTTCTCAAGTGCTAGTGCACAAATCATAATTCAAGAAATAATGGAATGTAGTAGTGAAATGGACATTATGAGGAATAGGATGAATGTGATTGAGCAAAAATATAAAAACATCCTTAATATTTTGGGGCGAATAGTCTGCTCCCCCATTTTTTAGTTTTTGTCCAAAATTTTGCACTTGATTTACCACAAGCCAAAATTTGAAGATGCACACAGTGTGTCAACATGTGCTATCTGCCGTCACAGGATATATATGTCCCTGTTTTGTGGGTGCAACCCCTTCCTCTCTACTCAAGTAGGTGAGAGGAAGGGTTTGCACAGACCAAAACACGGCCATTGATCCCCCATGATGGCAGATTAGCACATGTTGACTTTAGGCATGGGATCAGGATGAAAATACCCATTTTGCCACACAAACTGTGTGCATCTTCAAATTTTGGCTGGTTCAGGGGTGGCATCACCCCATCTCATGTTTTTCTAAGGTTGAACTTTGTAAATTCCATTGTTTTGATATGTTTTCTTGTTTGAACAATGCATGTTTATGCAAACCCCAAAAAATATATATATTCTAAAAAAAATTGACACAAAAATGTGAATATTTTTTTTTTTACCCAAAAAAATAACGCACGTTATGCACAGAGTAAAAAATTTTTTTATACTCAACAATGTGTGGCTTCTTCTTTCTATGCTCAATAGCAGTTATAAAATTTCAAAGTTCTTGTTTACTGTGACAATTGTGGTTATTTACTAAAGACAAATCCACTTGGCACTACAAGTGCACTATGAGAACCTGGGAGACACATAAATAAAAGAAACACAAGCAATAATGACAAAACAAGTTTTTCAAAGATAATTTTTTTAGGTTTATTTTTAACCAAAAAATTCATATATTCTCTGGCATAGCGATGGCCCCCCTACCCGTGAAGTACTCAACGTATTTATCACGTACTTCACGGGCGCTTTGGGGGGCCAAGCCAGTACGGTGTCCAGGCCTGTCATCAATGTAGTGTATGCAAGACCGGCCTCAGGCCCAACATTTGGAAGATAATTAGTAGAATATTTCCTCCAAAAATTGTGCAGTATGCAGCAGTTGAAGATGATGTGGTTGAGTTTGTAGTCCGCCATATGGATTGCTGTCAGAAACAGGTGGAACCGGCTGGCCATTATCCCAAAGGCATTCTCAACAACCCTCTGGGCTCTGACCAGCTGGTAATTAAAAACCCTCCACTCCGGGGTGAGGGTCCTCTGGGGAAACGGCCGCATCAGGTGGGGTCCCAGTCCGAAAGCGTCATCCGCAATAAACACAAATGGAAGTCCCTCCACATTATCTGCATCAGGTGGCAGTGCCAGGCCACCAGTCTGCAGACGGTGGGCAAACTCCGTCTGTGCAAAGACTCCGCCATCGGCTTTTCGGCCATTCTTCCCCACGTCCACATACAAAAACTCATAGTGTGCCGACACCCCCACCATTAACACGATACTATTAAAACCCTTGTAGTTAAAATAGTACGACCCCGAATGGGGTGGCTGCACTATGCGGACGTGTTTCCCATCAATTGCCCCTCCGTAGTTGGGGAAGTCCCACCGCTCTGCAAAATGGGAGGCCACAGTCTGCCATTCCTGTGGCGATGAAGGAAACTGTGGAGTCAAACAAGAGAAAATAATTAGTACTTTTGCACATAACATTGCAAGCAGATTACACAAATACATTCTTGGCCAACGTCAGTATAAAATTTATTTGAAGGAGTATTTAAAGACAAAAATAGAAGGCCCACTTATCAGATGACTCACCCCCTCTGATGTCCCATTGGAAAAAATTAAGGGGGGAGGGGGTTCTAGCTGATTTTGGGCCCCCCAAAAAAAGCCTCTACCACTCTGCTGAAATAGAATGTTAAATAAAACATTTGGACACATTTTAGGGGGGGAGGGGGTTCTAGCTGATTTTGGGCCCCACAAAAAAAGCCTCTACCACTCTGCTGAAATAGAATGTTAAATAAAACATTTGGACACATTTTAGGGGGGGAGGGGGTTCTAGCTGATTTTGGGCCCCACAAAAAAAGCCTCTACCACTCTGCTGAAATAGAATGTTAAATAAAACATTTTGACACATTTTAGGGGGGGAGGGGTTCAGAACTACAATGGAGCTGACAAAATGCATTGTTAACAGACTAGGTTAGGTGTGTTTGGGCCCAGGGTAGCATGCTGGAGAGGTAAGTGAAGGGAAATATGCATGTAGGCCAAAAAAGGAGCATTTAAAACTTACAGCATGCATGGGGACGAAGGGGACATTCATTGCATATTACAGTCATGGTAATTAGGGAAGGATGAAAGAAATACAATACATTAGCAAACATTAAATACATAGAATGTGATGTTAAAGGAGAAAACTTACCTTTATATAGTCCTTCTGCATGACTTGTATGATGGCAGAACACGTTTCAGGGATAATGATCCCCAGAGCCTGGGGGGAGATGCCTGTCGTGAACCTTCAAGCCTGCAAGCTTCTCCCAGAACAAACTTAAACAGAACGCACCGAGGAACAGCAAGGCCTGTGAAGAACGACCTGAAAAACAGTAAGGAGAGGAGTAGAACGCACGGCAAAACAGATACGACCTGACTGCACTTACTGAAAGTCAAATACGAACCCACAAGCACACACTGAAACGCAGAAAACGATCAGAAAAGCACAGAGACTGAAAAGCGCGAATCAGCTCTCACCAAACTTTTACTAACACGCGGTAACACAAAATCAGCAAAAGCAGCCCAAAGGGTGGCGCCATTAGATTTGAACTTCCCCTTTATAGTGCCGTCGTACGTGTTGTACGTCACGGCGTTTGGGACGGTCGGTTTTTAGACTGATGGTGTGTAGGCAAGACTGAGGGAAGTCAGCTTCATCGGATTTCCGATGGAAAAATCCATCGGATTAGAATCCATAGGACATCCGATTGTGTGTACAGGGCTTTAGAGTCTGCAAAAGACGAGATTTGGACGGAGGTTCACCTTCCAGCAGGGCAACTACTCTAAACATACAGCCAGGGCTACAATGGAATGGTTTAGATCAAAGCATATTTGTGTGTTAGAATGGACAAGTCTAGACCTAAATCCAATATGTGGCAAGACTTGTAAATTGCTGTTCACAGACACTCTCCATCAAATCTGACAGAGCTTGAGCTATTTTGCAAAGAATGGTCAAAAATGTCACTCTCTAGATGTGCAAAGCTGGTAGAGACATAGCCAAAAAGACTTGCAGCTGTAATTGCAGCGAAAGGTGATTCTACGAAGTATTGACTCAGGGGGACTGAATTCAAATGCACGCCAAACTTTTCACATATTTATTTGTAAAAAAAATTGAAAACCATTTATAATTTTCCTTCCACTTCACAATTATGTGCCACTTCGTCTTGGTCTATAACATAAAATCCCAATAAAATACATTTACATTTTTGGTTGTAACTTGACAAAATGTGGAAAATGTCAAGGACTATGAATAATTTTTCAAGGCACTGTAACTCATACTGATTCATATGGGGGGGGGGGGGGTCTGGTTAAAGGGGGCTTCCAGATTCTGATTAATTACCCCTGCACTCCCACAACCACTGGATCATTGTTGGGGAAGAGACCCTTGTCCTTGTCCTCATCAACATGGGGACAAGGTGCTTCGGGGTGGGGAGGGGGGTCTGACTGTGTGACTATTATACCCCAGTCCTACAGAACTTGTTGACTGGTAGGATATAGTTGCCACGCAGCCTAGCGCAGGATGCCAACTGAAAGAGCTTTTTTACAATTACTGCTCCAATGTTGGTCATGGTTACTCCTAGTTAGTTCCCAACAGAAACATCAAATGCAGACTTTGGCAGCTACAGCAGGGGGTTACCTAAGTATACCACCATATATCCTGAACTCTCCTACAAAAATGTATTCACACTTTATTTACTTAATTTCTACCACCCTCATACATGCACACAAGCACACATACTCTGGTACCCTCTTGATTGAAGTTCTCATTTAAAATAAAAATGTCCTGATCTCTTAGCTATTTAGAATTTTTTTTTACCAAGAGTGTCATATGTAAAATTTGTTGACTTCTTTGCATTCATGGCTGTGTTAAAAAGTGTCAGTCTGTTTTAGACACCCTGACAACCGGGAGTACAACAGGAACATTCGAAGCCACTGTCTACTGGCCATACTGGCCAGATGCTGAGTAGAGTGAAGGCTAGATGCTGGCGAGACTTGTGTCAGGGGGTATTGTAATGTACCAGGATGACCCTTTGATTTTCTAGTGGATAATGTAAGTTGCAATTAACCCTGCTTTGATTTTAAAACTGCCAGTTCACGTAGAACAGTTCTTTACTTCATCACTATAAGTACAGCAATGGTATGGTGACCTTGAACTCTATATTTACACTGACATGGTGCAGTCATGTGCATTTTCATTAGTTTGGAACTTGTTCAGAGGGAATGAATGGTGAACTGATGGGGAGTAGTTTTCACTCTCTTTTTGGACACCGTTGATAACATGTATATATGTATTAAGAGGTCTGTTGCCATTTGGTGGAAATATGGAGGTATTCCAATGATGGCAATCCTACATGTTTATGTGACTCCTATCTGTTACATCTTCACATCTAAATGTATACTCCTGGGCACAGTCTTAGTGACTGTTATTGCACAGTATCATATACAGATTTGTTGAGTGAGGGGGTTAATAAATTATGTGAAAGAAATCAACTATCTTTGTTGAATGCAGCTTTGCAATAGTGATGACACTCACCTTATTTTGATGTTGCAATATGTTAGATCCTCCTCTTGAATGTTATCTTCAAGAGTGTATACCCAGACTCAAGAGGTCTATAGTGGTGCAAATTTCTTTATGGCTATGTCAACTAATGTAATTAATGGCAATGCAATTCAAAAGATTAATACTGTTGCTAATGGGAGTCAATGCTTTGCTCACTTTAAATTGTACATGTGAAGGAAATCCCGTATCTGTTGACAAGACTTTGGAAAGTCTCCAGTTTCACTTAATCGGAGTTCCGCCGAAAAAACATAAAAATTGAAATATAATTTAATATATGGACATTTACCTGTCTAGGGTGCCCGCGATGTCCTCACCCGAAGCCGATCTGTCCCTCGGCTCACAGGTGCAGGCGCCAGAATCTTCAGTAAGGGAATCAGAAAGTGAAGCCTAGCGGCTTCACGGCTTGGTTCCCTACTGTGCATGCGCGAGTCGCGCTGCGCGTCCTCACTAGTCCCTGCTGTCTTCAGGGACCTGTGTGTCTCCCAGAAGACAGCCGGGGGAACAGAGGAGGGACCGGACATGACGTAGATCGCCGCAGATTCTGCGGCGATCTATCGCCGGAAGTGGGAGCAGATACCTGTATTAGACAGGTATCTGCCCCCCCCCCTGAAAGGTGCCAAATGTGACACCGGAGAGGGGAGGAATCCGATCAGCGGAAGTTCAATTTTTGGGTGGAACTCCAATTTTAGTTTACACTAGGCCTTGTCTAGCCAATATTATAACCATGCATTATGTTTTTAGGGTTACCATGGCATTTGGTTATAAAATTATTTCAATAAACAAGCCTTTTATGAGAGTATAGTGCCAGTTTTCTGCCTTTCCTTTTTTTAAATTATAGGTTGTATAATAAATTTTCCTATAGTATATATATTCTTTATTGTTTTGAGATTAGTCTGTAGTAGTCCAGGTGACAGGTTGCTGTATTTTTACCTGTTTTAGAAGGAATGAATACTAAAAAAAATGTTGACAGCATAGAAGGCATTTTCCATGCCCAATAAATTTCTATGAAGTGAACCACAGATACTCTCACTGCTGACCTCCTTCTGAAAATGCTAATTGCCTGGTTGTCTTGCCTATTCCATATCTTCATTACTTTAGCAATGACAAAGACAAAAGTCACCAGAAAGTGAGAAGTCTTATCTGCATATATATTCTAAATTAATGAATCAAAGTACTAAACCAATAGGGTCAGATTAACAACCAGGTGATTGGCATTTGCATAATGAGAAATCCCCAATTGCAGCATTCAGATTTCTCTAAGTAAGTAAGTAATAATTTCAATACAATATGCTACAAATCACAACTGGTTGATACACAGATATGCAGGATTTAGATGGTATTTTTCAGTTGTCATATCCTTCAGTGTCCACAGGAGGGCAACAAAGCAATAGGTATTCAGCACCAATTTTTTTAGGGTTGAAAATATATTTATTGGGATTTTAACAGTGAGTACATGAAAATTTATATGAAGTCACAATCCATAAGCAGTCACATACAAGTTTGTGCAAAGAGTCAGCCAAATGGCTATCGCCCACAGCATAACTCATAATACATAGTTATACAATATCAGATGTGGTAACCGGTAATTGGAATAGAAAACGGGTACAGCTAAAAGAGCCCCGTCGTCATATACAACAGGATTGAAAACAGGTACGTTAGGGTTTAAGATTAAAACAAACAAAATAAAAAGGGGGAACAAAAGGAGTGGTAGAGGGGGTCGGATGGTGGGAGTGGGGAGGGGTAAAGGGGGAGAGGAAGAGAGGGAGGGAGAGAGATGAGAAAAGAGAAGGAAGGACAGAAAAGAGAAAGAAAAGTAGGCAAGGAGAAATCATAGAAGAGTGTCAGAGCCACTGAGTCAGGGAACAGGGAGAGATAAGTAAGTAGCTGTGGTGAGAGGGGGACCCCCAGAAACAAGTCCTGTTCGTCCCACTGTCACTTTAGGTGCAAGGATAATCAATTTGGGGTCGACAACATACTTGCCAGAGTGTCAGAAGAGGAGAAGTGGAGCCAGACGAACCACAGTGCTTTATATTTGTCAAAAGTATCGTTGCCAAGGGCCAGCATCTCCTCCATTCTCATAGTATCATTCATAATCGAGACCCAGTGTGATAAGGGAGGGATGGTGGTCGACTTCCAGTAGGAAGGGATGAGTTGTCTAGCTGACGACATAAAGAAACAAAGGAGGTTCTGTTTCTGGGAGGATATTGAACCCGGGAGAATAGAGAGAAGGGCAATCTTAGGGGAGGGCGACAGCGTATCATCATAGAGTTTGTCGTAACATTCAAATACCTGAGTCCAGAAGGGGCGGATCCTCTCGCATTCCCACCAGACATGTAAGTAGGTCCCCGTAGAGGTCGAACATCGCTAGCAGGATGCCGGAGTGGACGGAAAGATTTTGTGCAATGTATAGGGGTCCCTGTACCATCTTGACAGAATCTTGTAATTTTTTTCCTGCGAGTAGCAGGATATCGTAGATTTATGAGTGAAATGAAACGAAGTCTGCCAATCTGAACCTGGGATGTCCTCACCCATATCTGTAGACCATGCCCTGGTGTAAGAAGGTAAGTCAGCATGTGTAAGATTTTGTAAGAGACAGTAAATGGTCGAGAGTAGGTGTCTGGGTGTCTCGGAGAGGGAGCACAGCTGTTCAAACTCTGTTTTAGGGCGGTGTATTTGGGAGGAAGAGTGCAAGTGCTTCACGAGCGTAGCTAAATGTAGTGTGGTGAGCCAATCAGAGGAGCCTGTCGGCGTGACAGGTGTTCCGAGCGTGGGGTGTACGAAGGAGTGCGCCTGGGGCCAGTCAGTCCTCCTGAAGGGACCCAATGTAGACGTCCCTACACCCTGAGGGAAGGCAGGGTTGTCAAATAGAGAGGATAATGGGGAGGGATCAGAGGACAGAATGGAACACAGACCCCTGTTATACCACAGTCTAAGGGAGGCCAGCGTCAGAGGGGAGGAAGAGGGTATACGGGTGAGATCAGATTTATATCCCCAAAGCAGTGCTCGGAGATCGACCGGAGCCAGGTTCTGCTCAATGGCAACAGAAGCCTTTAAGAAAGGGCGAGGGAACCATTCCAGAGTGCGTGCCACATGGGTGGCCTTGTAGTAGAGTTCAAAATCGGGGAGGCCCGCTCCGTCTCGAAGTTTCGGACGGGAGAGCAAGTTATATTTAACCCTAGGCAGCCCACGGCTCCACATGAATCTGATAGCGATAGTACGCAAAGATGTAAAGAAAGACTTGGGGATCAAAATGGGTATTGTTTGAAGAAGGTACAGAAGTTTGGGTAGGGTATCCATTTTTAGGGTATTGATTCGTCCGAACCAAGGCAAGGAAGATCCCCCCCCACTCCTCAAGGTCCTTCCGGATGCGGGAGAGCAAAGGAACGTAATTCAAGGAGAAAAGATCAGGAAGGTTAGAGGGTATAACTACCCCCAGGTACGAAATCCCCTTCTTCTGCCACCGAAAAGAGAAGTTTGATCTAAGAGTGGACATCGTAGTGGAGGTGAGGGAAATATTGAGGGCTTCAGTCTTGGAAAGATTACGTTTAAAATTGCTAAAAGATCCAAATCGTTGGAATTCAGAGAAAAGAGATGGCAAGGAGATATGGGGGTGTTGCACGTAGACCAGTAGATCATCGGCATAAAGGGATAGTTTGTAGTGGGAGGAGGGCGTCTGAATACCGTGTATGGAAGAGTTTTGTCTAATGGCACAGGCCAGATGTTCAATAACAATCACAAATAGGAGAGGGGAAAGAGGACAGCCCTGCCGAGTACCATTGGATATATCGAACGGCTCAGAGGCAGTGCCATTGACCAACACCGAGGCCGAAGGTTGAGAGTATAAGGACATCACCTTAGAGATAAATGATGTCCCCAATCCTAACTGTTCTAGGGAAAGTCGGAGAAATCTCCAACTGACCCTATCAAAGGCCTTTTCAGCGTCGAAGGAAAGGAGACAGGCTTTTAGGTCTTTGCGTTGGATATAGGAGATGAGGTGAATAGTTTTGGTCGTATTGTCCCTCGCCTCGCGGCCCAGGACAAAACCCACCTGATCATTATGGATCACTCCAGCTAGGAGAGGGGATAGGCGTGTGGCCAGTACCTTTGCGAACAATTTGAGATCTATGTTGAGCAGGGATATTGGCCGGTAGCTGCTGCATTGGGAAGGGTCTTTTCCTGGTTTGGGCAACACGGAGATATTGGCGGATAAGAGGCCCTTAGGCGGCATTTGAGAGTCCTCCACAGCATTGAATGCCTTAGCCATAAGTGGGGTGAGGAGTGTGGCAAAAGTTTTGTAGAAGCGGGGGGTGTACCCATCCGGGCCGGGACATTTGCCCATCTTCAAATCCTTGATGGCGCCCAAAAATTCGGGCGCGACCAGAGGTTTTCCTAGTTCATCGGCATCAGGCTCATTGATATTGGGTAATGCTGTTTCCAAAATATAATCTCGCATGTCGTCGTTCGAGGAGGCAGTGCGTGCGTTTGGACCTGTGGGCTGTAGATTATAAAGTTGGGAATAGTACTCTCGAAAGGCCGAAGAAATGCCCCCCGGAGAGAACTTTGTGGTTTGATCGGGATGCGCAATAGAGGGAATGGAATATCGGGGTGGTCTGGGGTGGAGGACCCGTGCTAAGTGTTTACCACATTTGTTTGCTAAGGAGTAATGGAAATTGCGGGCCCTGTCACGGGCTATTAAAGAATGTGCGTCTAGAAGTTGAAGTAGGTCCCTACGTGCATTCGACAATCGGACAAAAATGGCCGGGTCCAAATCTCGTTTGTGCAGAGGTTCGAGTTCTGCTATAGTAGAGAGGAGACGGCGAATATCATCTGCACGTATCCTCTTGAGGCGCGAGCCATGTTGTATAAGTGTGCCCCGATCCACACACTTCAGAGCCTCCCACTGAATGAGGGGGGAGGTGGTATCCGAGGAGTGATCGGAAACAAAGTTCCGAATGGTTTTGGTGACATCCGCTACACAAACAGAGTCCCGCAGTAAATTGTCATTGAGCCTCCACTGCGTACCCCTACGAGATTTTGGGGGGTGTGACAGGGTCAGGTAGGCCGGGGCGTGGTCGGACCAGAGAAAGTGGCCCAACGATGCCTGGATGGGAGTGTCTAGTAGAGATTGGGATATCAGGAAATGGTCAAGTCTACTATATGAATTGTGTGCCGCTGAATAGTGACTGTAGTCCCTCTCCGTGGGGTGCTGGACACGCCAGACATCCACCAGGCGAGAGGAATGTAGTAGGGATTTGATGTGTGCAAGTGCGGAGGATGGAACAGAAGACTTACCCGAGGAGGAGTCTACAGACGGGCACATTACGAAATTTAGATCCCCACCGATGATGAAGCAGGGACCCCCAAAGGAGGACAGTCTGGTGAGAACTGACGAGAGGAACCGAGCCTGATCCACGTTAGGTACATATACGTTGGCCACTGTGAAGAGAAAATCGTTTAGTTTCAGTTTAAGAAAAATGAAGCGACCATTAATATCAACAAAAGATTCTAGAACCTCAGGTTTAAAAGATTTATGGAAGGCAATTGATACACCTTTCGATTTGGCTTGGGGGTTAACACTGTGGTACCATTGCGAGTAATATCTGTTACGTAGAACAGGTATAGAACCCTTGCGGAAGTGGGTTTCTTGTAACAACAAGATACTGGAGCGTCTTTTATGAAAGTGATAGAGAATCTGGCTCCGCTTCTCTGGTGTGTTGAAACCCCTGCAGTTGAAGGACGCTAAAGATATTGGGCTAACAGAAGCCATAACATAGTCAGATGTGGGGAGCAGGGGTGAAGGAGGAAGTAAGTCACGGTGGGTGGTTCATAGCTCAGTAGCTCTTGAAGAAGAAAACAGCGCCATAGGAGGCCCAAAGGTGGGAAGAAATAAGATGAAGGCAGAGGAGGGGAGGTGAAGAGAAGAAAGAAGAGACAAAGGGAAAAAAGAGGGGGGGTGGAACAGGTCCGTAGGACCAAGTGAGTATAAAAGCAATTTGGTTGGACATGGTCGTCGTCCCCCCAGCCCAGGAGAAAAAGCATAAACATCAGAGCATACTCATACCGGGGCAAGGTGGAGGAAGACCAACAGAGCAGGAATAATGAGAAAAAAAAAAGGAAATAAACATAAACAAAAAAGGCCACTAGGTGGCTCCAAAAGACTGTAAGTAGAATAAAAAAAAACCTTACAGCATGGCATACAGCCGCATACCAACCAGTGTCCATAATGACACTGAAAAAAAAGAAAAACCCCCGGGGGGGGGGGGGGTGCAGTGGAAACTCGCTGGGCAGGGCAGTCCCCTGGTCCCCAGCTCCACGGGAAGTCAGTAAACTAACAGGACCAACATACAAAAGTCACAACATGAAAATAGTTACGCAAAAAATTGGTCCTAAACAGATAATAAGGAAACTTTCAGAATGTAATAAGGCAGGCAACCTCGTTTAAGGCAACCACCCTATAAAAACCATAGGTGAGAGGTGGCACGAGAGGTGGCATCCAAATAGTAACACGGGAGGCAAAGAGAGAACACATTGCAATGGGTAGGCAGTCTAGGACAAATATCCGGAGCAACCTGCTGTGTCCCAGAAGGGGCCCCAGGAGAGTCATTGCAAATGAAGGAACAACTGCGATCGAGATTGGTTCAATCATTAGTGTCCCGTTGAGGCTGGGGTTTGGGATTACGTCTGCGACCTTGCGATTGCCATTGTGGTACAAAAGGCAGGCCAGGAGTAGTTGGTGTGAACGGCCAATCCGGGAGAGACACCTGCGGAAGATTCAGCGTACCGAGGAAGGATGGCAGGTCTCCCAGCGTGCGGAAGATTGCGGTTTTACCTTCGTGGAATACTCTGAGATGGAATGGAAACCGCCATTGATATTTCATCTGTTTAGATTGCAAAAGCTGTGTTAGCGGCTTAAGTGCTTTTCTCATCGCCAGCGTCTGACGAGAAAGGTCTGGGAGAAGCATCACGGGGGTGTCATTAAAGAGTATGGTGTCCTGTGAGCTAGCAGCTCTCATGATGTCTTCCTTAATCTTGTAGAAATGAACCCGGCACAGCGTGTCCCGCACAAAGGAGGGGTCCGGGGCCCGCGGGCCTGAGGTTCTGTGAACGCGGTCCAGCTCAATAGGGTCATCTTTGGGCCGGTGCAGCAGCTGGTTAAAAATGGTGGCCACAGCCGCAGGCAGGTGTTTGGCCTCTACAGACTCGGGGATCCCGCGTATGCGTATATTATTGCGGCGATTGCGATTTTCGATGTCGTCCTGCTGATACGCGAGTTGCTGTAGCATGACTGTATGGGTATTAAGTATTTTGTCGTGCGACTTCACGGTGGTACTGAGACTGTCAGTGGTAGCGTCCAGGTCTTCAAAGCGCGCACCCACATCTCTCTTGAGGTCGGAGACCTCTTTCCTGTATGCTTTCTCAATTCTGTGGACACACTGCTCAAGATCAGATTTAGTGGGCAGGGATCTAATGTAGCTGTGCAGCGATCGAATCTGTGCCTCCATGTCCCATCCGTCACCAGAGCCCAGGGATGCATTAGAACGGCTTCTGGTGAGCACAAAATCAGAGTCCTCAAGGGGGGGGGCAACGGCTGCGGGAGCTCACCTGGGAATGCAGGGATGATTCAGAGCGGGCTGGAGACGGAGGTGCCAGCGCCATCTTGGATTCGGAACGGCGCTGTGATGCGGCCCGGGATCGGGCGAAAAAGTCCTCCAAATCGCCCCCTTTTCGGTTCCCAGAGGTGCCCTTCTGTGCCTGGGTCTTTCCTTTCCCCATGTGCCAAGTTTAGGTAAGTTTCCAGACGTTACAAGTCCTGTGGAGCCAAAAGACCAGGGAGCTGAGAGGAAACACGTCTCACTGCTCCATGCGGCAAGCCACCAGCACCAATTTTTTTAAATAGGCAGACAATTATTATGTACACGAGGAATGCAATTCATAGACAAAACAATAAAATAAGTGATGCAGGTAACTGAAATCCTATTAAGAATGATAAAAAGTTATTTCCCAAAGCAGGGCTTGCATACAGAAAAAATTCTTACAAAAGTAAATACACTTAGATGATTTTTGTTAAACTTAAGAGGAGTTTACAGACAGTAATGATGACCTCTAAATATATAAAAAAAACAGTGCCGCACAGGTTCAGTGAACCAATCAAGGAGTTCTTGCTGGAAAAAAACATTTTAAGCAACAGACAGCATGGATTCGGGAAAGACAGAAGTTCTCACACAAACCTGATTTCTTTTAATGAAGAGGTAAGTAAGACCTTGGACAGAGGCAGGGCCGGCGCTACCACTAGGCGGACTAGGCAGCCGCCTAGGGCGCACTGCCGCCTAGGGCGCAGCCACAGCCACTAGGGATGTTGAAATGATTGGCGGCAGGGCAGCTGAATCGTGATGGTGCGCCCTGCCTCCCCTGGCATGTTCCTGTCCCGCTCCTTCAGTTGTCAGAGGCACCCCCTCCCTCTCCCCCTCGTTCGCACTGTTGCCCCCTCAGATCGCTCAGTAACTCCTCAGAAGGCGATCTGCAGGGGGCGGAGTCCTGTACCACCCGGGATTAGGAGAGAAGATGAGCTCTGAAGGGCGGAGTTGTAGTAGAACGTCATTGAGGAGGCGGGGTTGGACGGTCCGGCGTGGTGGAAGAGGGCGGAGTCTATGGTCACTAATGGAGGAGAGCAGATTCAATGTCCAGTGATGTTAGGAGTGGGATGGGGCTCCGTGCTCATCACAGTGCTTGTCACCTGATCTGCCTGACGGTGAGTCACCTTCTTACACAGCTGTCTGCATTGCATACTAACTGTGCGCAGGGGAGTGTACTGTACACCTCCCGCGCCCCCCCACCTGTATACTGCACAGCACAGCCCCCCCCCCACCTGTATACTGCACAGCACAGCCCCCCACCTGTATACTGCACAGCACAGCCCCCCCCACCTGTACACTGCACAGCCCCCACCTGTATACTGCACAGCCCCCCCACCTGTATACTGCACAGCACAGCCCCCCCACCTGTATACTGCACAGCACAGCCCCCCCACCTGTATACTGCACAGCACAGCCCCCCCACCTGTATACTGCACAGCACAGCCCCCCTCCACCTGTATACTGCACAGCACAGCCCCCCCACCTGTATACTGCACAGTACAGCCCCCCCTCCCACCTGTATACTGCACAGCACAGCCCCCCCACCTGTATACTGCACAGCACAGCCCCCCCCCCCACCTGTATACTGCACAGCACAGCCCCCCCACCTGTATACTGCACAGCACAGCCCCCCCACCTGTATACTGAACAGCACAGCCCCCCCCACCTGTATACTGCACAGCACAGCCCCCCCACCTGTATACTGCACAGCACAGCCCCCCCCATACACTGCACAGCACAGCCCCCCCACCTGTATACTGCACAGCCCCCCACCTGTATACTGCACAGCCCCCCCACCCGTATACTGCACAGCACAGCCCCCCACCCGTATACTGCACAGCACAGCCCCCCCACCTGTATACTGCACAGCACAGCCCCCCCGTATACTGCACACCCCCACCCGTATACTGCACATCCCTCCCACCCATATACTGCACATCCCCCCCACCCGTATACTGCACACCCTTACCCGTATACTGCACATCCCCCCACCCGTATACTGCACATCCCCCCACCCGTATACTGCACAGCCCCCCCACCCGTATACTGCACATCCCCCCACCCGTATACTGCACATTCCCCCCACCCGTATACTGCACATTCCCCCCACCCGTATACTGCACATTCCCCCCACCCGTATACTGCACAGCACAGCCCCCCACCTGTATACTGCACAGCACAGCCCCCCCACCTGTACACTGCACAGCCCCCACCTGTATACTGCACAGTCCCCCCACCTGTATACTGCACAGCACAGCCCCCCACCTGTATACTGCACAGCACAGCCCCCCCACCTGTATACTGCACAGCACAGCCCCCCCACCTGTATACTGCACAGCACAGCCCCCCTCCACCTGTATACTGCACAGCACAGCCCCCCCACCTGTATACTGCACAGCACAGCCCCCCTCCCACCTGTATACTGCACAGCACAGCCCCCCCACCTGTATACTGCACAGCACAGCCCCCCCCACCTGTATATTGCACAGCACAGCCCCCCCACCTGTATACTGCACAGCACAGCCCCCCCACCTGTATACTGCACAGCACAGCCCCCCCCACCTGTATACTGCACAGCACAGCCCCCCACCTGTATACTGCACAGCACAGCCCCCCCCATACACTGCACAGCACAGCCCCCCCACCTGTATACTGCACAGCCCCCCACCTGTATACTGCACAGCCCCCCCACCCGTATACTGCACAGCACAGCCCCCCACCCGTATACTGCACAGCACAGCCCCCCCACCTGTATACTGCACAGCACAGCCCCCCCGTATACTGCACACCCCCACCCGTATACTGCACATCCCTCCCACCCATATACTGCACATCCCCCCCACCCGTATACTGCACACCCTTACCCGTATACTGCACATCCCCCCACCCGTATACTGCACATCCCCCACCCGTATACTGCACATCCCCCCACCCGTATACTGCACATCCCCCCCACCCGTATACTGCACATTCCCCCCACCCGTATACTGCACATTCCCCCCACCCGTATACTGCACATCCCCCCCACCCATATACTGCACACCCCCCACTCGTATACTGCACACCCCCCACCCATATACTGCACATCCCCACCTGTATACTCTATACTACACACCCCACCCCCACCTGTATACTGTACATTGGGGGTATTACACTGAGGTGATTACATTTGGGGGATTACAAAAAATCTCCACCCGCCACCTCCACCGTATACATGGGCAGGGCAAAGGGGTGGAGTCAGGGGGGAGTTGGGGCAGAGCCAGGGGGGCGGCAAAATGAGGTTTCTCCTAGGGTGTCGAAAATCCTTGCACCAGCCCTGGACAGAGGCGTGGCTGTGGACGGGGTATACTTGGATTTTGCAAAAGCGTTCGATACAGTTCCCCACACACGGCTCATGTGCAAGGTAAAGTCTACAGGATTGGAAATATCAGTTTGTAAATGGATAGAAAACTGTCGAAGAGACAGAATTCAGAGAGTAGTGGTTAATGATTCTTACTCTGAATGGTCTAAGGTTATCAGTGGTGTACCACAAGGTTCAGTGTTGGGACCGTAATTTTTTTATATATTTATAAATGTTATAGGGTGTGGGATTAAAAGTACAATTTCAGTCTTTGCAGATGACACTAAGCTATGCAGTGGAATAATGTCCTTACAGGATGTCTCCAATTTACAAAACAATCTCAATGCACTGTTTAATTGGGCAAATATGTGGCAAATGAGGTATAATATTAATAAATGTAAAGTTAGGCAATTGGGGCTAAGAATATGCATGCATCATACATACTAGGGTAGTACAACTGGGGAAAATCAATGTTGGAGAAGGATCTCAGTGTTCTGGTAGATCATAAGCATAATAATGGCAGCAGTTTCCAAAGTGAGCAAAATCCTTTCTTGTATTGAGAGAGGTATGGACTCCAGAGAGAGAGATATCATTTTACCCCTGTACAAATCATTAGTAAGACCTCATCTGGAATATGCAGTTCAGTTTTGGGCACTAGTTCACAAGAAGGATATTGGGGAACTGGAGAAAGTGCAGAGAAGGGCAACCAAACTGATAAGAGGAATGGAGCAGCTCAGCTATGAGGAAAGATTATAGGAACTGAATTTATTCACTCTTGAGAAGAGGAGATTAAGGGGGGATATGATCAACATGTACAAATGCAAAAGGGGTCCATATAGTGAACTTGGTGTTGAGTTATTCACTTTAAGGATATCATAGAGGACAAGGGGGCACGCTATGTCTGGAGGAAAAGAGATTTAATCTCCAAATACGGAAAGGTTTCTTCACAGTAAGAGCTGTGAAAATGTGGAATAGACTCCCTGCAGAGGTGGTTCTGTCCAGCTCAGTAGATTGCTTTAAAAAAGGCCTGGATTCATTCCTAAATGCACATACTATAATTGGATATTAGAATTTATAAAAGTAAGTAAAGCTGATCCAGGGAATATCCAATTGCCTTTTGGGGGATTAGGAAGGAATTTTTCTTCTACTGGAGAAAATTGGGTCAGGCTTTGTTGAGGTTTTTGCCTTCCTCTGGATCAACTGTGAGTATAGGAATGTGTTAGGATAATATCATTTCTTTTTTCCCCCTTTCATTGGTTGAACTAGTTGGACATGTGTCTTTTTTCAACCAGACTTACTATGAACTATGATTAAATATCAGCAAAATAAATCTTCCAAAAAATTATATAAAATTCCTGTGGGTACAGCGTTGCATGACTGAATCATTCAAAGTGTGACAGTGCTGAAAACTGAAAAATGGCATGGACAGGAAGGGGATGAAACAGTCCAGTCGTCAAGTGGTTAAACAGGCAAAAGCCCTTTCTCTTTGGAGTTTCTCTTTGAATATCAGTGATACTGTGTATGCCAGTAAGGACAGAAACACGGGGGCTGCAATTACTAGCTTGACTTTTAAAAGTGCATGCTCCATAGTAAACAATTTAGTCTGCTTTTACTATATACTATCCAACTGACCCAGTAAAAATATCTAGCCAAGGCTCAATTCATACCTGCATCGTTTTTTCCAGGTCAGTGATTTATTAAAGTGGAGCAAAGATGGTTCTGAAGCCTGCATCTTTATAAATCCCAGCTCAGTCTCTCCTCTTCTTAAAGTGGTTGTAAAGGCAGAAGGTTTTTTTTATCTTAATACATTCTATGCTTTAAGATAAATAGCCTTCTGTGTAAAGCTGCCCCCCTCAGCCCCCCCTAATACTTACCTGAGCCCCATCTAGATCCAGTGATGTTACAGCAGTGTCTTGACTGCCTGGGACTCCCCTCTTTATTGGCTGAGACAGCAGCGTGGCACCTTTGGCTTCCACTGCTGTCAATCAAACTCAGTCAGCCAATGCGAAGAGAAGGAGGCGGGGCCGGGCCATGGCTCCGTGTCTGAACGGACACAGGGAGCTGCTGCTCAGCTCGGGTGCCCCCATAGCAAGCTGCTCACTGTCAGGTCACTCAACAAGAGGGAGGGGCCAGGAGCACAGAAGACCAAGACTTTACAATTGCTTTAACCTTGGAACTGAGGTGTCCGTTTCAGAAGATTGGGTAGGTAGGTACGGTAGGTAGGAGCATAGGCTATAGGAGAGTATAAGGTCAACAATTTCTTTGGTAAGAGATAGAAAATACTTATTTGGGGCAAATAAAATATATAAATGTAATACTTAGTAAAAGCAACACTTCAAAAGTGATAGATCGTTTATATGTTTATATCTAAATGCACTCTTCAGTTTATAAATAAAAATACAATAATATATACAATATGCATTGATAAATAACATGCATATAATATTTAAAGCCCAACTCCAGGCAAACAATTCAATACCCAAATAAAATATTTGCAAGAGAGGCAAATTATTTACCAAAGGCTTCCATTAAATCCTGAGATCTGCATATATTTGAGGCGGAGCGGAGCAGCGCATTGACGTCACCACCCACCATCCAGCCAGGACGGGTTTGTCTGTGAGTGTCCGGCCGGCGCCGCAGACTAAGACCCCTTTCACACTGGGGCGGGCAGGTGCGGTGGCGGTATAGCAGCGCGATTTTCTGCGCTGCTATACTGTCGTTCTTACCGCGGTATGCGGTCGCTAGGGGGGTTAATTTAACCCCCGCTAGCGGCCGAAAAAGGGTTAATACCGCCCGCAAACCGTGGCTATTGCCACGGTTTGCGGGCGGTATTACCGCGCTGTCCCATTGATTTCAATGGGAGACCGCGGTAAAGGAGCGGTGAACACACCGCTCCTTTACCGCTGTAAAGAAGCGGCTAGCAGGACTTTTGGAGCGGTCCTGCTAGCGCACTGCTTCAGTGTGAAAGCCTTCGGCTTTCACATTGAAGACACAGGGCAGGATTTTTTCATGCGGTATAACAGCGCTATTATTAGCGCTAAACCGCATGAAAAACGCCCCAGTGTGAAAGGGGCCTTAAGGCTGTTTTTTATGCTTCTACACTGTAAGTGTGATTCTTTTTCCTTTTAATAAACACCGAAATTGGTTTACACTGTCACGAGGATGCTATACACAGACATCCAATACAGGTGGTCAGATCATTGGGCTGCACATTAAGGAATCAGGAACAGAGTAAGTGAAAAATATAAATATTTATTAAAGATAGACACACGTGTAAACAAAACCACAGCAAACCATAAGCAAGAAACGAATACAAAGGAACACAACAAACCCCAAAAACAACCTAATCTAACTAGCTAACTAATATGTACAAAAGAGAACACACATACATGAACAAGGCAGGGATGAGAGACAGGGGGAGCAGAAGGCCAGGTACTGGGAGCAGTCAGCAAGGGGGAGCTGGTATCAGGGGACAGGTATCAGGGGACAGGTCTCAGGGGACAGGGTACAAGGATCAGAGTCCAGGACAAGGTAGGGAACAGATCAGGATCAGGTTCAGGACCAGGTAACGGATCAGGTTCAGGCAGGGGCCAGGCTTACAGAAGGAATTCTGGAGCACTGAGCTTTGTTAAGGGCGGGCTTATATAGTCCAGCAGACCCAGATCAGGTGTGCTTGATGGCTGGTAGAACGTCTTGGTGAGGAGACACCCGCTGGTGGCCACCAGAACTACACCCACTGGTGCTGAAAGCAACAGTGCCACCAGCAGGTGAGCCCAGTAATGACACCATTCCTGACATACACTATGGAGGTTATATGTTTCTTACATGGTCTGGCATAAGTGTGAAACTCGAAAAATTAGAATATCGTGCAAAAGTTAATTTATTTCACTAATGCAACTTAAAAGGTGAAACTAATATATGAGATAGACTCATTACATGCAAAGCAAGATAGTTCAAGCCGTGATTTGTCATAATTGTGATGATTATGGCTTACAGCTCATGAAAACCCCAAATCCACTGTAACGGATCTCAGATACCCCAGATGGGCACATCCGCCAGACCTGTGTCTCCTGTCCTCCAAACGCACCCGCAGCCTGCAGATACGCCATAACCAGCCCTTAACCCCTCAATCACGAGACAATCCACACAGGTGTTGAGGGTTAAACATGCAGAGCATTAACAGTTTATTAAATCCAAAACATACACTTTTACACACAGTTAGGGACACTCCCCTTAGCCTTGTCATAGAGGGGGGGTAGGGGACAAGGAAGAACCAATGGGAACTTAACATTGAAACAGAGACTACAGTTAAACATAAAGGGATTATAGTAAGCAGGCAGCCCTTCAATACACATCCCCTGCGGAGAGATGTCTGCAGTCCAGACCATTGTCTATGTGCCATGACTCAACACAGCTAAACACAGCAACAAGAGGGGGGGGGATGGGGGAGAAGGGATGTAGCATTACATTACATTATCTCAATGCCAGCTTCTCCCCCCAGTCTCTCAGTCTGGGCCATAATCTGTGGGTAAGCGGCCAGCCCACAGTCCCTTCCAAAACACACAGTGACAGTGGGTTCTGTCACATTTCTCCCCTTTTAAAAACAGACTAACCAGGTTCCTGACCCCCAACTGGTCTGGACCTGCGTTAGTCACAAACTTCCACCCCAGGCAACCAGGAAAAGGAAAAGTACGTCTCTGGCGCTGGGGAGCAAAATCGCACATACGGTCTCCCGTGAAAAAAAACAGCCGCTGCAGAGTGGGAACAGCTGTCCGCACTCCCGTGATCCGGGGCTGGGTTGCAGATATTGAGGGGAGCTGAATTATCCTTTGCCCCGATGCCAGCGCTTCCGCTGGTAGGGAACGTAGGCTGGTAGTGCTATGCATTTGGGGAGGAAAGGGTACTTGCTTTTCTCCTGGAGTAGCTACCAGCCGCTGAGGAGGTATCTTGCAGGGACTATCTCCCGGACTCTCCATCTCTTTTTCTGATGCTGGGCAGAGGCCAACAGCGCTCTGCCCCATAGCCAGTGCTTCTGCTAGGGGGACATATACAATGGTAGAGTTCAGCCGCTGTAGAGGGGGGAAGGGTTTTCTCCCCTCCTGGTTCTGTGACCGGCTGCTGAGGCGACTTCTGACAGGGGCTGTCTCCCAGACCCTCCAAAAACCTACCGAGGGCTGGGTCGGGGCCGGTGACACTCTGCCATGCAGCCAGCGCTTCTGCTGGGGGGATATACACTGGGATAGTGTCCAAGTGCTGGGCAACCAGCTCACTGAGGTCATCCCTCGGACTCCCTGGATCTAACTCTGAGGGTGGGCAGAGGCCAGCGGCACTCTGCCCCGTAGCCAGCGCTTCTGCTGGGGGGATGAACACTGGGGTAGTGTCCAAGTGCTGGGGAAACAGCTCACTGAGGTCATCTCTCGGACTCCCTGGATCCAACTCTGAGGGTGGGCAGAGGCCAGCGGCACTCTGCCCTGCAGCCAGCGCTTCTG
This sequence comes from Rana muscosa, assembly GCA_029206835.1. Lineage (NCBI taxonomy): Eukaryota > Metazoa > Chordata > Amphibia > Anura > Ranidae > Rana > Rana muscosa. The sequence goes on along the minus strand of CM055122.1, from coordinate 605,332,718 downwards.
CTGGGGGGATGAACATTGGGGTAGTGTCCAATTGCTGGGGAGGGAGAATTTCTTCCTCCACTCCCTTTGGGGATATCTGCTGTTGGGGAAACGGCTCACGAAAATCATCTCTCAGACTCTCCGGATCCAACTCTTTTTCTGATGCTGGACAGAGGCTAGTGGCACTCTGCCCTGTAGCCAGCGCTTCTGCTGGGGCACCAGATGCGATACTCTCGACTTGCTGCTGATCACCATTTACCAGCCTTCCAGCGCCCGTCTCAACTTCCCCTTCTGAGACCTTTATGCTATTATCTTGTCTCTCTGCTTGGGGAACCTCCTGTGCATTCCGGCATTCTAGCACTCGCAGTGCCCTCTGTATCATCGCCACTTCTTCCATTGCGGTTAGGACGGGAAAACGTAGGGGCGCCCCTAGCCCCATTTGCTCCACATCTTTGTGACTGTCCGCTATTTCTCCAGGACAGTCCCAGGCAACAGGAGCCATGCCAGGCTGCTGATCACCGTCAAACAGCCGCTTGTAGGCAATCTCGAGCTCCCATTCCTGCTCAACCAGGAACTCCAATTCCTCCAGGTCACACGCCTCTTCGGGGAGGTCCAGCACCTCATCTCGGCAGTCCAGGATGTTTTCCAGCCGCCACTCCTCATCGCTCCAAAAGTCTGGGTCTCCGTACATTTTTTCATGGAGCAGCCCCACGCCGCCGTAGCCAACGCCTTCTGTAGGGCTGCCATCTGCTGTACTTGGCCACAGTTGAGCTGCAAACCACCGCAGGGCTCTGTAGCTGGCGTCCAGCCTCATCTCCTCCTGGACCAATCTTCCGAGCTCTGTCTTCCACTCATCTCGCGGTCTTTCCCTCAGGAACACCTCTCGCGCATGGTACTGCGTCCAGTACATCTCTGTGGAGGAGGGAAGGATCTTCCCCTGATGGTGCTGCTCGTGGCTTAGCGTTTCATGCCAGAGTTGCCAGCGGATCACATCCTCCCAGCCGAGCATGGTGCGCTCTGTCACTGGTCCCCGATGTTGCTTCCGCATGCCTTGCAGCCTCCTCCCGAACTCCGCTCTCATGCTGGCCGGTCCCCGTATTGCTCCTCGGCGGCTGCCCGGATCTTGAATCCTGGTGGTGGTTTGGATGTCCCGGACTGCAGGAGACACCCCACTGCTGCCAACACTGTCCACAATCTCAGAAAATTTGAATATTCAGAAAAGGTGCAATATTCTGGGCTCAGTGTCCCACTCTAATCAGCTAATTAAGCCATAACACCTGCAAAGGGTTCCTGAGCCTTTAAATGGTCTCTCAGTCTGGTTCAGTAGGAATCACAATCATGGGAAAGACTGCTGACCTGACAGTTGTGCAGAAAACCATTATTGCCACCCTCCATAAGGAGGGAAAGCCTCAAAAGGTAATTGCAAAAGAAGCTGGATGTTCCCAAAGTGCTGTATCAAAGCACATTAATAGAAAGTTATGTGGAAGGGAAAAGTGTGGAAGAAAAAGGTGCACAAGCAGCAGGGATGACTGCAGCCTGGAGAAGATTGTCAGGAAAAGGCCATTCAAAAGTGTTGGGGACTTTTACAAGGAGTGGACTGAGGCTGGAGTCAGTGCATCAAAAGCCGCCACACACAGACGGATGCTGGACATGGGCTTCAAATGTCGTATTCCTCTTGTCAAGCCACTCCTGAACAACAAACAACGTCAGAAGCGTCTTACCTGGGCTAAGGAAAAACAGACCTGGTCTGTTGCTCAGTGGTCCAAGGTCCTCTTTTCTGATGAGAGAAAATTTTGCATCTCATTTGGTAACCAAGGACCCAGAGTATGGAGGAAGAATGGAGAGGCACACACTGCTAGATGCTTGTCTAGTGCTGCTTGTAAAGTCATGGGTTCAGTCCAGTGTGAAGTTTTCACAGTCTGTGTTGATTTTGGGAGCCATGTCATCTGCTGGTGTTGGTCCACTGTGCTTCATTAAGTCCAGGGTCAATGCAGCCGTCTACCAGGAGATTTTGGAGCATGTCATGCTTCCTTCCGCAGACGAGCTCTATGGGGATGCTGACTTCATTTTCCAGCAGGACTTGGCACCTGCCTACACTGCCAAAAGCATGAAAACCTGGTTCAATGACCGTGGGATTACTGTGCTTGATTGGCCAGCAAACTTGCCTGACCTGAACCCCAAAGAGAATCTATGGGGCATTGCCAAGAGAAAGATGAGAGACATGAGACTGAACAATGCAGAAGAGCCGAAGGCCGCTATTGAAGCATCCTGGTCTTCCATAACACCTCAGCAGTGCCACAGGCTGATAGCTTCCATGCCACTCTGCATTGAGGCAGTAATTGCTGCAAAAGGGGCCCAAACCAAGTACTGAGTACATATGCATGCTTCTACTTTTCAGAGGTCCGATATTGTTCTATGTACAATCCTTGTTTTATTGATTGCATGTAATATTTTAATTATCTGAGATTGTGGATTTGGGGTTTTCATGAGCTATAAGCCATAATCATCACAATTATGACAAATCACAGCTTGAACTATCTTGCTTTGCATGTAATGAGTCTATCTCATATATTAGTTTCACCTTTTAAGTTGCATTAGTGAAATAAATGAACTTTTGCACGATATTCTAATTTTTCGAGTTTCACCTGTATATCCTTTGTTGTCAATGACAGCGGTCAAACATTTTCTGTAAGTCTTCACAAGGTTGTCACACACTGTTGCTGGTATGTTGGCCCATTCCTCCAAGCAGATCTCCTCTAGAGCAGTGATGTTTTGGGGCTGACGCTGGGCAACACAGACTTTCAACTCCCTCCAAAGGTTTTCTATGGGGTTGAGATCTGGAGACTGGCTAGGCCACTCCTTGACCTTGAAATGCTTCTTACGAAGCCACTCCTTCGTTGCCCGGGTGGTGTGTTTGGGATCATTGTCTTGCTGAAAGACCCAGCCACGTTTCATCTTCAATGCCCTTGCTGATGGGAGGAGGTTTGCACTCAAAATCTCACGATACATGGCCCCATTCATTCTTTTATGTACAAGGATCAGTCGACCTGTTCCCCGTGCAGAGAAACAGCCCCAAAGCATGATGTTGCCACCCCCATGCTTCACAGTAGGTATTGTGTTCTTTGGTTGCAACTCAGCATTCTCTCTCATCCAAATATGACGAGTTGTGTTTCTACCAAACAGTTCTACTTTGGTTTCATCTGACCATATGACATTCTCCCAATCCTCTTCTGGATCATCCAAATGCTCTCTAGCAAACCTCAGACGGGCCCGGACATGTACTGGCTTAATCAGGGGGACACGTCTGGCACTGCAGGATCTGAGTCCCTGGCGGCGTAGTGTGTTACTGATGGTAACCTTTGTTACGTTGGTCCCAGCTCTCTGCAGGTCATTCACTAGGTGCCCCCCGTGTGGTTCTGGGATTTTTGCTCACCGTTCTTGGGATTATTTTGACCCCACGGGGTGAGATCTTGCGTGGAGCCCCAGATCAAGGGAGATTATCAGTGGTCTTGTATGTCTTCCATTTTCTAATTATTGCTCCCACAGTTGATTTCTTCACACCAAGCTCCTTGCCTATTGCAGATTCAGTCTCCCCAGCCTGGTGCAGGTCTACAATTTTGTTTCTGGTGTCCTTTGACAGCTCTTTGGTCTTCACCATAGTGGAGTTTGGAGTGTGACTGTTTGAGGTTGTGGACAGGTGTCTTTTATAATGATAACAAGTTCAAACAGGTGCCATTAATACAGGTAATGAGTGGAGGACAGAGGAGCCTCTTAAAGAAGAAGATACAGGTCTGTGAGAGCCAGAAATCTTGCTTGTTTGTAGGTGACCAAATAATTATTTTCCACCATAATTTTCAAATAAATTCTTTCCATATCAGACAATGTGATTGTCTGGATTTGTTTCCACATTTTGTCTCTCATAGTTGAGGTATACCTATGATGACAATTACAGGCCTCTCTCATCTTTTTAAGTGGTAGAACTTGCACAATTGGTGGCTGACTAAATACTTTTTTGCCCCACTGTGCATTGCTTATATGGAGTTCAGCTTTAACATAATAGCTTTTAACTAATTGCTAATAATTAGGGATGAGCTCGGTGTTCGAGTCGAACATACGTTCGACTCGAACATCGGCTGTTCGATCGTTCGACGAAGATCGAACGATTTGGGCCGTTCGCGCCTAATTCGAGTGACGCGAACGGCCCACAATGCACTACGCCATCGCAGTGTCATCCAGGCGCTGTGATTGGCCAAGCATGCACTGTGACCCCGCATGCTTGGCCAATCACAGCGCCGGCAGCGAGGAGAGCAATGATTGGCCACAGGCAGGATGCCTGTGGCCAATTATTGCTGAGGGTGTTTAGTACACGCCCCACACTATAAAAGGCCGCCAGCACGGCGGCCTAGTGTAGTGTGTTCTGAAGCAGGGAAAGAGAAGCATAGGCAAGGACAGTGACATTTTTTTTCTTGCTTAACCTGGATTCCTTTAGTTTAGGGAAAGAGAAGGATAGGTAGGGAGAGTGTCAGTGTGTTTTACTGTGCTAATCCTTGTTTCTAGGGACAGGGAAGGACAGTGAGGGAAATTCTCCTTGTGCTATACTGTGCTAAAGCATTGATCATCAACCATCTTTAAAAAAACATTTTTTCTAGGGACAGAAAACTATAGGTAGGGAGAGTGTCAGTTTCTTTCACTGTGCTAATCCTTGTTTCTAGGGACAGGGAAGGACAGTGAGGGAAATTCTCCTTGTGCTATACTGTGCTAAAGCATTGATCATCAACCATCTTTAAAAAAACATTTTTTCTAGGGACAGAAAACTATAGGTAGGGAGAGTGTCAGTGTGTTTTACTGTGCTAATCATTGTTTTTAGGGACAGGGAAGGACAGTGAGGGAAATTCTCCTTGTGCTATACTGTGCTAAAGCATTGATCATCAACCATCTTTAAAAAAACATTTTTTCTAGGGACAGAAAACTATAGGTAGGGAGAGTGTCAGTGTGTTTTACTGTGCTAATCCTTGTTTCTAGGGACAGGGAAGGACAGTGAGGGAAATTCTCCTTGTGCTATAGTGTGCTAAAGCATTGATCATCAACCATCTTTAAAAAAAATAAATTTCTAGGGACAGAAAACTATAGGTAGGGAGAGTGTCAGTTTCTTTCACTGTGCTAATCCTTGTTTCTAGGGACAGGGAAGGACAGTGAGGGAAATTCTCCTTGTGCTATACTGTGCTAAAGCATTGATCATCAACCATCTTTAAAAAAACATTTTTTCTAGGGACAGAAAACTATAGGTAGGGAGAGTGTCAGTGTGTTTTACTGTGCTAATCCTTGTTTCTAGGGACAGGGAAGGACAGTGAGGGAAATTCTCCTTGTGCTATACTGTGCTAAAGCATTGATCATCAACCATCTTTAAAAAAACATTTTTTCTAGGGACAGAAAACTATAGGTAGGGAGAGTGTCAGTGTGTTTTACTGTGCTAATCCTTGTTTCTAGGGACAGGGAAGGACAGTGAGGGAAATTCTCCTTGTGCTATAGTGTGCTAAAGCATTGATCATCAACCATCTTTAAAAAAACATTTTTTCTAGGGACAGAAAACTATAGGTAGGGAGAGTGTCAGTTTCTTTCACTGTGCTAATCCTTGTTTCTAGGGACAGGGAAGGACAGTGAGGAAAATTCTCCTTGTGCTATACTGTGCTAAAGCATTGATCATCAACCATCTTTAAAAAAACATTTTTTCTAGGGACAGAAAACTATAGGTAGGGAGAGTGTCAGTGTGTTTTACTGTGCTAATCCTTGTTTCTAGGGACAGGGAAGGACAGTGAGGGAAATTCTCCCTGTGCTATACTGTGCTAAAGCATTGATCATCAACCATCTTTAAAAAAACATTTTTTCTAGGGACAGAAAACTATAGGTAGGGAGAGTGTCAGTGTGTTTCACTGTGCTAATCCTTGTTTCTAGGGACAGGGAAGGACAGTGAGGGAAATTTTCATTGTGCTATACTGTGCTAAAGCATTGATCATCAACCATCTTTAAAAAAACATTTTTTCTAGGGACAGAAAACTATAGGTAGGGAGAGTGTCAGTGTGTTTTACTGTGCTAATCCTTGTTTCTAGGGACAGGGAAGGACAGTGAGGGAAATTCTCCTTGTGCTATACTGTGCTAAAGCATTGATCATCAACCATCTTTAAAAAAACATTTTTTCTAGGGACAGAAAACTATAGGTAGGGAGAGTGTCAGTGTGTTTTACTGTGCTAATCCTTGTTTCTAGGGACAGGGAAGGACAGTGAGGGAAATTCTCCTTGTGCTATACTGTGCTAAAGCATTGATCATCAACCATCTTTAAAAAAACATTTTTTCTAGGGACAGAAAACTATAGGTAGGGAGAGTGTCAGTGTGTTTCACTGTGCTAATCCTTGTTTCTAGGGACAGGGAAGGACAGTGAGGGAAATTCTCCTTGTGCTATACTGTGCTAAAGCATTGATCATCAACCATCTTTAAAAAAACATTTTTTCTAGGGACAGAAAACTATAGGTAGGGAGAGTGCCAGTTTCTTTCACTGTGCTAATCCTTGTTTCTAGGGACAGGGAAGGACAGTGAGGGAAATTCTCCTTGTGCTATACTGTGCTAAAGCATTGATCATCAACCATCTTTAAAAAAAAAAAGTTCTAGGGACAGAAAACTATAGGTAGGGAGAGTGTCAGTGTGTTTTACTGTGCTAATCCTTGTTTCTAGGGACAGGGAAGGACAGTGAGGGAAATTCTCCTTGTGCTATACTGTGCTAAAGCATTAATCATCAACCATCTTTAAAAAAACATTTTTTCTAGGGACAGAAAACTATAGGTAGGGAGAGTGTCAGTGTGTTTTACTGTGCTAATCCTTGTTTCTAGGGACAGGGAAGGACAGTGAGGGAAATTCTCCTTGTGCTATACTGTGCTAAAGCATTGATCATCAACCATCTTTAAAAAAACATTTTTTCTAGGGACAGAAAACTATAGGTAGGGAGAGTGTCAGTTTCTTTCACTGTGCTAATCCTTGTTTCTAGGGACAGGGAAGGACAGTGAGGGAAATTCTCCTTGTGCTATACTGTGCTAAAGCATTGATCATCAACCATCTTTAAAAAAACATTTTTTCTAGGGACAGAAAACTATAGGTAGGGAGAGTGTCAGTGTGTTTTACTGTGCTAATCCTTGTTTCTAGGGACAGGGAAGGACAGTGAGGGAAATTCTCCTTGTGCTATACTGTGCTAAAGCATTGATCATCAACCATCTTTAACCACTTAAGCCCCGGACCATTTCGGGCCATTAGGACCAAGCCTGTTTTTGGGATTCGGCACTGCGCTGCTTTAACTGTAAATTGTGCGGACATGCAATGTTGTACCCAAATGAAATTTGCGTCCTTTTCTTCCCACAAATAGAGCTTTCTTTTAATGGTATTTGATTGCCTCTGCGATTTTAATTTTTTGCGATATAAATGGAAAAAGAACGAAAATTTTGAAAAAAAAAGATATTTTCTACTTTTTGTTATAAGAAAAATCGAATAAACTCAATTTTAGTCATACATTTAGGCCAAAATGTATTCAGCCACATGTCTTTAGTAAAAAAAATGTCAATAAGCGTATATTTATTGGTTTGCGCAAAAGTTATAGCGTTTACAAACTAGGGTACATTTTCTGAAATTTACACAGCTTTAAATTTATGACTGCCTATCTCATTTCTTGAGGTGCTAAAATGGCAGGGCAGTACAAAACCCCCCCAAATGACCCCATTTTGGAAAGTAGACACCCCAAGGAAATTGCTGAGAGGCATGTTGAGCCCATTGAATATTTTTTTTTTTTGTCCCAAGTGATTGAATAATGACAAAAAAAAAAAAAAATTACAAAAAGTTGTCACTAAATGATATATTGCTCACACATGCCATGGTTATATGTGGAATTGCACCCCAAAATACATTCTGCTGCTTCTCCTGAGTACGGGGATACCACATGTGTGGGACTTTTTAGGAGCCTAGCCACGTACGGGACCCCGGAAACCAAGCACCGCCTTCAGGATTTCTAAGGGCGCAAATTTTTGATTTCACTCCTCACTACCTATCACAGTTTCGAAGGCCATAAAATGCCAAAATAGCACAAAACCCCCCCAAATGACCCCATTTTGGAAAGTAGACACCCCAAGCTATTTACTGAGAGGCATGTTCAGTCCATGGAATATTTTATATTTTGCCACAAGTTGCGGGAATATGACAAACTTTTTTTTTTTTGCACAAAGTTGTCACTAAATGATATATTGCTCACACATGCCATGGGCATATGTGAAATTACACCCCAAAATACATTCTGCTGCTTCTCCTGAGTACGGGGATACCACATGTGTGGGACTTATTGGGAGCCTAGCCGCGTACGGGACCCCAAAAACCAAGCACCGCCTTCAAGGTTTCTAAGGGCATAAATTTTTGATTTCACTCCTCACTACCTATCACAGTTTTGAAGGCCATAAAATGCCAAGATGGCACAAAACCCCCCCAAATGACCCCATTTTGGAAAGTAGACACCCCAAGCTATTTGCTGAGAGGCATGTTGACCCCATTGAATATTTTTTTTTTTTGTCCCAAATGATTGAATAATGACAAAAAGAAAAAAAAAATGTACAAAAAGTTGTCACTAAATGATATATTGCTCACACATGCCATGGTTATATGTGGAATTGCACCCCAAAATACATTCTGCTGCTTTTCCTGAGTACGGGGATACCACATGTGTGGGACTTTTTGGGAGCCTAGCCGCGTACAGGGCCCCAAAAACCAAGCACTGCGAACGCTGCAGTTATGTGTGTTGTGTTTGGTAAGTGACAGTGATCGATCGATACTGCACTTGGGTGGGCTGGGCTGGGCTGGGCTGGGCGGAGGGGCTAAACGCAGGCGCTAGCAGGTATCTGGGCTGATCCCGCTAACACTGCGTTTTTGGGAACCCTAAACCGCTGGGGATGCTAGTATAGATCTGATCAGATCTGATCAGATACTATACCACTAAGGGGGGTGTATGCTTTGCGCGTGGGTGTTAGCGTTACTGTCACTAACCTAACACTGCCTGGGGCGACGCAGACCCTCTCTGGCGCTAAAACCTAATTGATCTCACCCGCCGGGCGATCAGGGGGGTTAAACCTTTATTGGGTTATATATGGCGGGTGCCCTGATGCTATAAAAAGCAAACTAATCAACCAGCGTCACCCGTAACCTTTATATGGTGATCACTGGTGAAAGGGTTAACTAGGGGCAATCAGGGGGTTAAAATCTTTATTAGGTTAAATATGGGGGTACCTGACACTATATAAAAACCTGACGGGTAACCTAAATAACTAAATAACTTACTGGCTAACCAGTGACACCAGTGACGCTTATACGGCGATCACTGGTGAAAGGGTTAACTCTAGGGGCAATCAGGGGGTTAAAATAATATATGGGGGTACCTGACACTAATAAAAACCTGCGGCGAACCTAAAAAAAAATAACTGCCTATCTAAAACACCAGCGACACGAATACAGCGATCGGAAAAACAATCGCTTAGTGACGCTGAAGTTAGGGGGTGAAAGGGTTACCTGGGGGGTGATCAAGGGGTTAAACCTTTATTAGGGGGGGTTAGGGGGCTACCCTGGACCTAAAGGGGCCTAATCCTAACTGCCCTGCAACTTTTTACAATCACAGATGACACTAAATGCAGTGATCAGTAAAATAAATGATCACTGCAATCAGTGACACTGTGATTGGGGGCTTTGGGGTGACCTGGGGGGTGATCTGGGGGTGACTGGGGGGTGATTTGTGTGCCTATGTGTACCTACGTGTCAGTGGACTGTTAGTGCACTAACCTGCTTCCTCTCTGCTCGGCGCCGGGAACGGAAAGACCGCGGCGAGGGAGATGACATCACTTCCTCCAGCCTTGTTTACATCACATGGCGGAGGAAGCATTTTCATTGGCCGGGAGCGATCGCGAGGGGGGGCGGAATCGAGCGCCCCCCCCTCATGCCTGATCGCTCCCGAACACTTAACGGCCGCTCACTGCAGTGAAGGGGGGTCCGGATGGACCCCCCAACTGCACAAAGGCGATCACGTAGATCTACGTGATTCTGCCTGTCCGTGCCATTCTGCCGACGTAAATCGGCGGTGGGCGGTCGTTAAGTGGTTAAAAAAACATTTTTTCTAGGGACAGAAAACTATAGGTAGGGAGAGTGTCAGTGTGTTTCACTGTGCTAATCCTTGTTTCTAGGGACAGGGAAGGACAGTGAGGGAAATTCTCCTTGTGCTATACTGTGCTAAAGCATTGATCATCAACCATCTTTAAAAAAACATTTTTTCTAGGGACAGAAAACTATAGGTAGGGAGAGTGTCAGTGTGTTTTACTGTGCTAATCCTTGTTTCTAGGGACAGGGAAGGACAGTGAGGGAAATTCTCCTTGTGCTATACTGTGCTAAAGCATTGATCATCAACCATCTTTAAAAAAACATTTTTTCTAGGGACAGAAAACTATAGGTAGGGAGAGTGTCAGTGTGTTTCACTGTGCTAATCCTTGTTTCTAGGGACAGGGAAGGACAGTGAGGGAAATTCTCCTTGTGCTATACTGTGCTAAAGCATTCATCATCAACCATCTTTAAAAAAACATTTTTTCTAGGGACAGAAAACTATAGGTAGGGAGAGTGTCAGTTTCTTTCACTGTGCTAATCCTTGTTTCTAGGGACAGGGAAGGACAGTGAGGGAAATTCTCCTTGTGCTATACTGTGCTAAAGCATTGATCATCAACCATCTTTAAAAAAACATTTTTTCTAGGGACAGAAAACTATAGGTAGGGAGAGTGTCAGTTTCTTTCACTGTGCTAATCCTTGTTTGTAGGGACAGGGAAGGACAGTGAGGGAAATTCTCCTTGTGCTATACTGTGCTAAAGCATTCCTCATCAACCATCTTTGAAATCCTTGTTTTTTGGACAGTCAGGGAAATTGTCGTTGTGCTATTCTGTGCGAAAGCAATCATCCTCAACCATATTTAGAAATCCTTAAGTAAAGGGACAGAGAAGGACACCTGAAGGTAGCCCTTATTGCTTTTTTCCCATCTCCCTGCAGGCCATCTATTAGAATGTCTGGAAGGCAAACAAGGAGAGGCAGACAGTCAGGAGGCAATAAAAGAGGGCAAGCAGGCTCTGTGTCTGGGGGCAACAGTGCTGGTCGTGGACGCGGTGCATTGTCATCAGCACATGGCCATGGGACACGCTTGTCCTTCTTTTCGGCAGCTGGACATGTTGAGCCACATCATGCCGAAGACTTGGTAGAGTGGATGACCAAGCCCTCCTCCTCCTCCTCATCCTCTCTCACCCAGGCTCAGGGTACTGGCAAAGCAGCTGCCAAAGCGTCCTCTTCCCTGGTATCAATGTCAGACTCATCATCAGTCACTCCTTCCCTAGACCCACCATGTCCTCCTCCTGAGGAGTCCCCCGAACTGTTTGAGCACAGTGTTGGGTACATGCTCCAGGAGGATGCCCAGCGTTTCGAAGGGTCTGATGATGAAACCCAGCTACAGGAAGGCAGTAGCGTGAGAGCAGACAGAGGGGATGCTCAAGAAGGACACCAATCTGGCAGTCATGTTCCAGCAGCTGCAGCATACTGCCAGATTGGCTCCAGTGATGAGGAGGGAGGGGATGATGAGGTCACTGACTCCACGTGGGTGCCTAATAGGAGAGAGGAGGAGGAGGAGGATGAGGAGGAGGCACATCTCCAACGAGGCAGGATGCCCTTTGGTGGCCAGCGTAAGGGCAGTACACCGACGGAATCACACCGCAGAGCTCCGCCTGTGCAGGGCGCTGCCTCTGCCCGTCATTCAAAAAGTTCTTTGGTGTGGGCCTTTTTTGAGGCTAGTGCATCAGATCGCACAGCTGCTGTTTGCAACATATGTCTCAAGCGTATATCGTGTGGCCAAAACATCAGCCGCTTGGGTACCACATGCCTGACCAGACATATGTTGACCTGCCATGCAGCTCGTTGGCAAGCCTACCTCAAAGACCCACACCAAAGAATAAAGCGGACATCTCCTTGCACCGCATCAGCTGGGATCTCCAACCCCACTATAACTTCAGTCCTCTCTGAAACATGCACTGGTGTAGAATTAGGTGTGTCACAGCCAAGTACTTGCGGCCACTCTGCTAGCAGTACATTAACGTCCGATTCTAGCAGGCAAATTTCCCTGCCCCAGCTGCTGGACCGTCGAAAGAAGTTCACTCCCAGCCATCCACATGCCCAGCGGTTGAATGCTAGCTTGGCTAAATTGCTAGCGCTTCAACTGCTGCCTTTTCAGTTGGTAGACTCGGCCCCCTTCCGTGAGTTTGTGCAATGTGCGGTTCCTCAGTGGCAGGTTCCCAAACGCCACTTTTTCTCACGGAAGGCTATTCCGGCTCTCTACCGGCATGTGGAAGGCAATGTCTTGGCCTCGCTGGACAGGGCGGTCAGCGGTAAGGTGCATATTACCGCTGACTCATGGTCCAGCAGGCATGGACAGGGACGTTACCTTTCTTTCACGGCCCATTGGGTCACTCTTTTGGCAGCTGGGAAGGATGCAGGACAAGGTGCAGTAGTGTTGGAGGTTGTTCCACCGCCACGCCTCCAAAATGCTACTACTGGTTGTGACACACCTCTCTCCTCCACCCCTCCTCTTCTTCTTCCTCCATGGCCTCTTCCTGTGCTTTGTCCTCTGAACCAGCGGTGCTCCGTAGCCGTTCAAGGGGCTACGCAAGTACGCAGGCAAAAAGATGCCATGCCGTGCTTGCGCTGGTGTGTTTGGGGGACAGAAGCCACACCGGGGCAGAGGTCCTGTCTGCTCTGCAGGGCCAGGCCGAGAGGTGGTTGACGCCACACCAGCTTAAGCCAGGAATGGTGGTTTGCGACAATGGCACCAACCTCCTCTCCGCCCTCCGACAGGGACAACTGACCCATGTGCCCTGTGTGGCTCACGTCCTTAACCTGGTGGTGCAGCGGTTCTTGGGCAGGTACCCGCAGCAGAGGGCCATCAATGAGTACCTGTGCGACTACGGCACCAGGACAGGGTCAGGGGAGCTTGGTTTTTTTTCTCCACGCCAGTGGGGCATGATCAGGGATGCATGCACTGTCCTGGCACCATTTGAGGAGGCCACGAGGATGGTGAGCAGTGACAGTGCATGCATCAGTGACACTGTACCTCTTGTCCACCTGTTGGAGCACACGCTGCGTGGAATAATGGACAGGGCACTTGAGGCAGAACAGAGGCAGGAAGAGGAGGACTTCCTTGCCTCTCAAGGCCCCCTTTACCCAGACAGTGTTCCTTCTGTCCCACCCATCGCACAGGAAGAGGAGGAGGAGGATTGTGTCAGCATGGAGGTGGAGGCTGGCACTCAGCATCATCAGCAGCAGTCTTTTAGGGATGATTTACAGTCCCAAGAAACCAGTGGACTTGTACGTGGCTGGGAGGAGGTGGCTGCGGATCATGTCGTCCTTAGTGACCCAGAGGACTCCGGACCGAATGCCTCAGCAAACCTACGCTGCATGGCCTCCCTGATCCTGCAAAGTCTGCGGAAGGATCCTCGTATTCTTCGGATCAAGGAGAGGGACCATTACTGGCTGGCCACTCTCCTTGATCCACGGTACAAGGGTAAGGTTGCGGACCTTATGTTACCGTCGCAGAGGGAGCAGAGGATGAGACAACTCCGGGAGGCCTTGCAGAAAGGTCTGTGCAACGCGTTCCCAGAGACTGGGAGGTTACAAACTCCTGGTCCTGGACAACGAGTTGCTGAGGCTTCGGCCAGTCAAAGAAGGAGCGGTGGGGAAGGTGGCCGTCTGACCGATGCGTTCAGACAATTCTTTAGTCCGCAGCCCCAAAGTATGATCGGTTTCAGCAACCATCGCCAGCGTCTGATAAACATGGTGCAGGAATATCTAGGGGCAAGGTCAGACTTGGACACCTTCCCCACCGAAAATCCTCTGGCTTACTGGGTCTTGAGGATGGATCACTGGCCAGAGCTTGCACAGTATGCAATTGAGCTACTGGCCTGTCCTGCATCCAGCGTTCTTTCGGAACGCACATTCAGTGCTGCTGGAGGATTTGTCACGGATCACAGGGTGCGCCTGTCCACCGACTCGGTTGATCGACTGACTTTCATCAAGATGAACCAGTCTTGGATCACCACCAGCTACCACACACCTGATGCTGATATAACAGACTAATTGATTTTAACATGTCACATCCCTTCAAGACTGATGCTGATGCTGAGTGCCTGTGCTGTTATGTTGACTGGCTATCCTCCTCCTCCGAGTCCTCAATGATACGATTGATGATGATAGCTTGGAAGATCATTTTTGTTTATGGGTGCCGCCACCAGTGGCTAAGGCCCAATTTTTCAGCCCCTGTTTAACAGGGGCGTGTAATTACAATTTTTGAAGCAATACTTTGCAACAGGGCTCATTGCTGTGCTCCAAGTACAGTATCTGTGAGGGGTTGGAGTGTTGTGCCACCAGTGCCTAAGGCCCAATTTTTCAGCCCCTGTTTAACAGGGGCGTGTCATTACAATTTTTGAAGCAATACTTTGCAACAGGGCTCATTGCTGTGCTCCAAGTACAGTATCTGTGAGGGGTTGGGGTGTTGTGCCACCAGTGCCTAAGGCCCAATTTTTCAGCCCCTGTTTAACAGGGGCGTGTCATTACAATTTTTGAAGCAATACTTTGCAACAGGGCTCATTGCTGTGCTCCAAGTACAGTATCTGTGAGGGGTTGTAGTGTTGTGCCACCAGTGCCTAAGGCCCAATTTTTCAGCCCCTGTTCAACAGGGGCATGTAATTACAATTATTGATCTAATAATTCACAGCAGGGCCCATTGCTGCACCCACCAAGAGTAACTCTGAGGGCTTACAGTGTTGTGGCAACGCCACCACCACCACCACCACGAAAGGCCCAATTTTTCAGCCCCTGTTCAAAAGGGGCATGTAATTACAATTCTTGATCTAATAATTCACAGCAGGGCCCATTCCTGCAGCCACCAAGAGTAACTCTGAGGGCTTACAGTGTTGTGGCAACACCACCACCACCACCACCACCACGAAAGGCCCAATTTTTCAGCCCCTGTTCAACAGGGGCATGCAATTACAATTCTTGATCTAATAATTCACAGCAGGGCCCATTGCTGCACCCACCAAGAGTAACTGTCAGGGCTTACAGTGTTGTGGCACCAGCACCACCATCAAAGGCCCAATTTTTACTACCACTGTTCAACAATTATATGTAATTACAATTCCTGATATAATAGTTGACAGCAGGGCGTTCCAGCACCAACCAAGAGTAACTGTGAGTGCTTACAGTGTATTGCCAACACCAACAACTAAGGGGCCTATTTCTGCAGAGTATATACGGCAGGTCCCTACTTTCAAACATCCAACTTACAAACGACTCCTACTTGCAAACGCAAGAAGGCAACAGGAAGTGAGAGGAAATCTACCCCTAGGAAGGAAAATTCTCTCCTGTAAGAATTAATATGGGAGAAAGTTGTCTCCTCTGTACTGATGCTTTATCACCAATCCTTGTTTCAAGAAAAACACCACATTTCAAAAACAGTTGTCATTGGGACGGAAAGTGAGGTGAAATGTTCTGAACAGGGGCACAGACAGCAAAACAAATGTTACAGGGGTGATAACCCTTACCTATGTTTTCCAAAAAGTTTAAAAATAGATTTTTGGGCTGGAGCTACACTTAAACAATGTACCTGTTCAAAATTACAAACAGATTCTACATAAGAACAAACCTACAGTCCCTGTCTTGTATGCACCGCCTGTATACGGCTGTTCAGAGTATATAGGGCCTTTTTTATTTTATGTGCGGGGTTCCCCTTAATATCCATACAAGACCCAAAGGGGCTGGTAATGGGCTGGGGTAGGGGGGGGGTCATGGGGTAGCTATACCATTTTTCTTAAAGATTTTCATCCATATTACCGGGACCAGACATTACATTAAAGCCGCAAGCAGTTTTAAATGGCTTTTTTTTCCTTTAGAAGTGTCATTTTGTGCAGGGACAGTTCTAAACACGGGAAACACGTGGCACTTCACAGGCATACTTTAGACACCCCCCAGGTACGATATTTAAAGGAATATTTGACTTTTTTTTTTTCACTTTATGCATCATTAAAATGACTGCTCCCGAAAAACGACCGTTTTTAAAACTTCTTTTTGCATTGATACATGTCCCCTGGTGCAGAACCCGGGTTCCCAAACCCTTTTTAGGACAATAACATGCATAATAGTCATTATAATTAGCACTTTAGAATTCGAACGTTCGCATCCATTGTATTTAATAGGGTTCTAATGTTCGTACGAACTTTCGGTCCGTTCGCGGGTTCTGGTGCGAACCGAACCCGGGGGTGTTCGGCTCATCACTACTAATAATATATTAAATAAATAAATAAAATAAAATCTGAGTGGAATCTACATGTTGCAACCTTTATTGACTTTCTGGAACAGTCTTTATTGAAATAAGATCAGCTTTGAGGTTTGACCTTCCTTTATTCCCTTCTTACCTTTATCCTTTCCAGGAAAGTGAAGAAAGCTAAGAGCCAGAAAGGCAAGTGTGCCAGACAGGTCCCTATGATAACTTAATCAATATTGGAGCTGGTTATAAGAGTCTGCATGGAAATCTAGCTTTGCAAGTTGTCACTTTGTATGTTTTCTCTTCCATCATGCAGCTAATCTCTTACAGTATTAGGCTGGATTTACACTTCTATATTTGAAATGTACAGCCAAGCCAGTTTTGTGCCAAGCTAATGATAATGTTTTCTTGAGACTTTCTGTTGCTGAACATTTTGCCAGCATTTTGTTGTACTTTCATGCATGTATTTTCTCCCCTCTATCCTAATAATATATATTGTATAAAAATGCAGTAAACCACACCCTATGAGAACTTTAGTACATAAGCCTTTATTTAGGGGGCCCCAGCCTGCAATGGCAACGCAGACAACAATTACACGCTCTGCAATTGCAGTGACTTGTTGCAGAAGAGATATTTGGACAAGGCACACTGACCAGTATTTACTGCAGTCCCCAAATATATTATATCACTCGAAATTGCTTGCATGTGAATGGTTATCCTTGCAAAGTGTCCAGGACTGTATTATTTCCTATTGTGTGTACCTTATTAAATCTATCAATATCATGTCATTATAGCTGCAATCTTCAGACCACAATATTCAAGCTCCCCAGTAAATGATCTCTTTGCCCAGTGAGTCCCAATGTTTTTTTGATTACAAATGTTTTTATTGAGTACAAAAAGAAATGATACAATACAATATATCATGGAACAAGAGAAATACAATGTCTTTGAGGTATCATGGTTATAGTTTATGACAAAATAAAACAATTAATGAACAGAATCTTTCTTCTATTTAATGCTAGTGTTAAACATGTAATCAGGAGGTAAGTTTGGGTAAGGACTTGTTTTGGTATTTATTTTTATTTTTTCGATTTTAATATAGGTATTGATGATTATCTAGGATTTAAGAGAAGTTCTGAGTGTTTAAACCAAGGGTTCCATTTTTTTTTTCAAGTAGATGTGTGGAGTTGTATAAGATGTGGAAAATTTTCTCCATAAGGTATATATTGTTGATTCTGGTTTTTAGTTGGTTTATTGGCAATTGTGGGGATTTCCAATGGTAAGCTATGAGCCAGTGTATAGAGACACAAATTGTATGGACTAGTCTTATTTGGTGAGTAGATGAACCTATGATTGGAGCAAATAATAGACAGTTGGAGAGGGAAAGTTTTATGTTATTGCCTCCAAAACGACGATACCACTCCACATTCCCAAAAGATATGGGAAAAAGAACCTGTGGAATTGCAATCTCTGAAGCATGTTTGGGGGACTGAAAGGGAAAATAGAGTGGAGTTTTACTGGGGTGTAATACCATCTGGTAAAAACCTTTATTGCAGTTTCTCTGATCGTGATTGATTTTGTGCATCTGAGTAGGTTATCAATGCAGTCAGACCATTTTTCTGGAGGGAGTGAGATGTCACATTCTTGTTCCCATTTGTGCATATAGGGTAATTTTGACTGGTTATCTTTATGGATCAGGTTCAAATATACTTCAGAGATTAGGCCAGTTCTTCTCTGAGGTTTGGAGCAGATACTTTCGTAAAATGTTGGTGATGTGGTGTCTGATACTGGGAAATGTGAGTTATAGAAGTCTCTAATCTGGAGGAAACTTCTAAGTTCAGTGTTGGGGATGTTATACTTCATTTTTAATGACGAGAAGGAAGTGAATGAGCCATTCTCTATAAATTTCGTGAGGGTAATCAAGTTGTTGTTGATCCACCATACAGTAAGTAACATCAGATATACATTTGCTCAGGAATGTGATGAGATAATATTACTCCTCCTGACAATGTGTTTATTCTCTCCAGGAAGATGGTATTATGTTTATTCAGGCATTATACAGGGGGGTCTTGGCTGTGTTCACAAATGTCTGATATGAACGGGGCCCCTACTGCAGGCTCCCACCTTGTAAACTGCTACAAAGTTACAATGTTGCAGTCTGGTTTCTGGGAAAGAAGAGATTGAAGAAATTACTAATGAAATCATCCTTGGGAAATGTACTATGGTGGACCTAAAGTGATTGGAAACCTGATTCATGAAATTTGAGCTGGGCACATATATCTGCAGTGTTTTCTTATCTCTCGTCAAAGCCCTAAGTCCTGTGGCTTTGTCCTGCTCCGTTCTTCTGTTATCAGCATGATAACCTCTGACAAGTTCTCCGTCAACTATAATAAAACAAGCCTGAATTTTGTGTCAGGGTAGGTGCTATAAATAGATTAGCAAAGAGCTGGTCTATTCACAGCATAGCTCTGAAAGTATCTGCCTATGTGGAGAGGGGGTGTGTGCCTTTCCTCCAATCCGCTGTCTCCCAGTGTAAGCAAAGAATCCACACCCACAGGTAATTCAGGAAGAGAAAATTCTAACACGATGTGCACTTTCTAAACAGTATATAAAGCTGAAGACAGCAGATATACATGTAAAACCTATGTAGGATGATTTGTATCATCTGAGGCTGTTCACTTCACTGGGTATATGTGAGGGTGGAGGATTATTGGTGAAAGGTGCACTCATCATTAACTAGCTTTAAAACGCCATCTGTGGCCACTAGAGACTTTTTTCTCACCACCATCTACCTGTCTATCTGTTATAACCATTATTTTGCATATATGGTGATGTTCATATACTAGCCAGCCAGTTTTTGTTAACGGAAGGGAGCGCCGCTTTGATGTATATTTGCTACTGGTTAACAGTTTGAATTATTTATCTTTTGTTTATATGTATGACTTATTTTTAAGTGGCTGCTGATTGATTCA